>CM054940.1:7866826-8061826 GCA_029168755.2 Tillandsia fasciculata | reverse complement strand
GTCGATATCCTCAGGAGAGATCGACATCAGAGTACTAAATTACCGATCATCACGAGAGGCGATCACAATTTAATCTCGTTGGGCGTGTTGGACTTGAAGATATGTGATTTTTCGACTTCACATGGAGCTAAGAGAGTTCAAAAGTGAGATCAGATCATATAGAGATGCAGTCACTCAAGGTGGAATGGAGGAGAGCTCGATGTAGCGATTGAAGACTACAAATCAACCAAGATGGAGATTGTTAGGTTTGATTAGATTTGTAGCTGAATTCTAGTTAGATTAAGATTAATATTTAAATATGTTGAAGATAAGATTTAAATATTAATATAAATCTATTTAGACAAGGTTTTGGATAGCTTTTGATGTAATCTATAAATATAGCAAAGGTGCTATATTTGACGGTGGTATTCATATCCACGGTGGTGGTAATACCCATGGAGGTGGTGGGGGCCCACACCCATATAGTGGTATCCACCCCATATGGTGGTGATAACATCCATGGAGGTGGTGGGGGCTAGAATTTAGCCCATCCATATATTAATGGTTACACCCAAGGAAGTGGTGGGGGATAGGATTTAGCCACACCCATAATCTTCTAAATTTATAGAAGATGATAGAAGGGTGAGAGAGATTCAAGGTGAGGGCTCGGGTTGAAGCTACTCTATTGCAGAAGAGGAGTCGGTGTAATCAGTGCATCTTCTCTTGGTTAATGAATCTTATTTCACTCGCATATTTTCTATTTTGGTTTTCTTCTCTTTGTGGTTGTGTTGGTTCCAGTTTTGTTGAGGGGATAAATTTTTGGTAAAAAATTTGATTTGACGTTTCCGCTACAGAATCCTAACTTTAGGCGGTACCGGCGTGGATTGTGGTGCCGTAGCGAGTTGCAGATTCACAGAATCTGATACCGGGGCGAACACCGAATTTTTCCAATATATATATATATATATATATATATATATATATATATATATATATATATATATATATATATATATATAGTCCGGCTACTATGCTTGTACAAGCACTAAGTAATTTGTGCTTATAAAATTTCTACCATTAGATCTATCCTTTTGACTAATTTCATCTCTTAGATCATTCTATTTCCCTAATCATTCACTTAACCTAAGTGGCCCACTATTATCCTAACCACACATTCTTTTATCCAATGGCTAAAATCTCACGTGCACTAATAATTATGCTTTTACAAACATAGGAGCTCAATTATATATATAATTTTTAAAAAAACATAACATAATTTGCGGGTAACCACGTACCATATATATCCAACTACCCCGCCCACAAGCGGGTATGGATAGAAATATTGATTATCTAAAAATTTACAGATAAATTTTATTTATATCCTAATGATTTGCAGGTATGATAAATCTGTCTACGGATCACCAAACGCACCCGTGCCGGTCTAGTTAGGCATTGTGTTTGTTTTTTATTTTTATAAATAAAATTTTTGTATATTAAAAAGTGTGAACAGTTGTTTTTACTTGACAATAAAATATAAAAAGATTAAACTTTTTTAAAAATAAATTATCATGAATTATTTTGCCGGATCTATTGTAAAGTAATGAACTATAATGACAGAAATATAAAATCATTCCTTCAACATATTAAATTACATAAAATTAATATTTAGAAAATATAATAAAACGATAATAATATCAAACAAAGCCTTAATTTGAGTTTGCGTAATTTAGCGGATCTTTACCATTAACCCTGTAATTTAGCGGATCTTTACCATTAACCCTGTTTGGTACTGAAGGCTATTTATGGCTATAAGCAAATTGAAGTTAAGAGTAAAAGTATATAAAATATATATATATATAATTTTTTTTTTTTTCATTTTCGTAAGAAATGCATTGTAATGTATTTACCACGTATAGCCTTTGCCATTCTACGATTTAAAAATGTTTGTGTTTCATCTTTAAAAGGGCATAATGTTGAATATTGTAGCAAATAATAATTTTTTTTTTTTTTTAATCTTTACAAAGCTCCTCGAGGGAACTAAAAAATATGTTATTATTTTATAATTTGCATTTTAATTTTATCACCCTGTAGTTTACTAAAAAAAATATTATTTTGTTATCCTTTTTAACATTTTTCAAGATAAAACGAAAGTACCACTATCAATACTCACATATAGAATAATAATTCTAAATAAAAGTGTATAAAATTTGCAAATTTTACTGTTTAATTTTTCAAAATTTTAATTTTAGTATTCAAATTAAAATAATTTGATAATTTTTTAGAAATAAATTTTAAACTAATTATTTACGTAAATTGTATAAATTACACTAACTCAATTCATAAAGATAATCAACGCAATCAAATTTTAAAGTAAAAAAAATCGATCGACTGAAATTAAAAGGACCATATAGTAAAATCAAAATTTGTAAAAGATAGATAGTGAAATCTAAATAGGTGATATAAATATAAATATTTGGAGGGAGTTGGACTATGTTATTATTCGAAAAATCAATCTTATAAGCACTCCCGACCTCTAAAGGAGCCCATTATCTTAAGATATTTTAGAAGGAGAAAAAAAGAAAGAAAAAAAAGAAAAGAAAAGAAACCAATGTATGTATATCTACTTAAATATCCTTTTAAAAGAAAAATTATGATCTTAAATTGTCTAATAATTAAGAAAATGGCAAAGTAGCCAAGAAGGAGAAAAGATGAAGTACCTGTAGAGATGCATATGAGGAAAGCTATCAGTAAGATTACTCTTGGTGCTCTATCCATATTCCCCTCTCTCTCTCTCTCTCTCTCTCTCTCTCTCTCTCTCTCTCTATCTCTATCTCTATCTTTATCTCTCTCTCTGTGTCTCTTCACAGTTTGAGGAAGTTAAACGAGTTGATGAGATATAAACATATATACAAAGGATCACATTTTTAATTAGAAACAAGAAAAAAGATGTTAAGGGGATGTAGGTAATAGGGAGAGAATACGTGATGCATGAGAGTTGGGAAAGAGATGCTCTACCTTGCTTGAGGAGAATGTGACTGGAGTGGTGTATGCATGTGGATCAGATTCCTTTCTTTTCTCTTTCATTCTCTCTCTCTCTCTCTCTCTCTCTCTCTCTCTCTCTCTCTTTTCTTTTTCTTTTTCTTTTTCTTTTTTTCTCAGTTTCATTCTGATTCAGGAATGTTCTTTTCAGTCTCTGATCCAGTTTCCAAACTTCAAGTTTCATGAGCTTGTTTTATGCTCTAATTAGTATTCAAAGTACAATGGATTCTTAATTTGTGTGAAATTTATGGATAGCCCATATTGTAATTTAATTACTCTCTGTATTTATTATTATTATTATATTATTATTATTATTATTATTGCTAGAAATTTATAAGTAAAAGGAAAATAAGGTTATAATGTATAGGCACCCCTGAATTTTAACTTGTTTTTTATTTGATTTACACCCTCAACTTACAAGCGGTTTGATTTAGATTTTTTCTTTAGCAACTTTAAAAATTTTATTAGAATCAAATATTCATGTGGGATAGATGCTTGGGATAAAAAATTACTTTACTAAAAATATAGAAAAATAATTCTCAGACAAAAATAAAGAAATATTTATTACTATCCAATCCAATCCGTTAATAATAATAACTTATTGAGTATAAAATATCAATCCAAAATATTTAATTTTAGTTAAAAAATATATATTTTTTTGGCGTACGTAGCTTTGCGTGATCTATATAGTACTGTGATAGTGAGAAGCATCAAGATTGATTTTTTTTTTTTTTTTTTTTTTGGCCTATGTAGTTTTTCCTATAAAAAAATTCTATGCAGCATTATTAACGAGTTAAACGTCTGATTTTGTTTAAGGTTTGGAGCCTGCAACTACAAAAATCAGGCGAAATAGATCTTAAATTTGGTCGACGTCACGGATTCAGAGGGTGAGAACCACCCCATCATATAATTAATTAATTCTTGCTAAAAAATTCTTAATTTGGACAAGTTTTGTCACTCTTAGCAACATGGCTTAAGTAAGTTAAAATATTAAAATTTTCGCATATTATATTAAAGATGTAAAAACTAAGAAAAAATTTAAAATATGTGAGTCATATATTTTACGTGACGTGGTCCAATCGATCATAATTTTTACTTAGAGTTTATTCATACCATCATAATTTATATATATAAAAATATATATATATTTCTTTCAAAATAAAATATTTGATTAGGTGAATTTAGCTGACGTAGTGTGACCGCTACGTAAAAAAATATATTTAAATAATTACTTGTCATTTTGTTTTTGCACAGCTGAAATAAATGTTAATTATATAGTCACATTTGAATTTAACATAAAAAAAAAAAAAAAAAAAAAAAAAAAATACAACTGCCAACAGACAGAAGATCAAAGAATAAACAAAAATAAATAAGAATCAAAAGTTAAAAAAAAAAAAGAAAAAAAATCCAAAATACTTCACATAGCACAACATTTTGATGTGAAATTATTTCGTCTTTCAATAATTTTCTCCCCATTTCTCTTTGTTTTCTCACTATAACAAAATTAGATTATAGGGACACATACTTATGACATTTTTATATAAGTGTCCTATCTGTATTCCATCTATATCCAAAATTAAATTATAAGGGCATATTTTTGTGATACATCACAAAAATATATCGTTATACACCCTAGCGACGGCACATATAGCAAAACTAATAATAAGTATCGGTATTTTTGTCAGCGGTAATTTTTTTAGGCTTTAAAAATACTTAAAAGTATCGTTATACTATAATTCTGTTGTAGTGTCTCTTTGCTTAATAGTATTGGCACGACATGGCGAGCGAGACCGGAGTACTGCATGAGCTTGGTCGGGTCCAACACGACCGGGCACCGGACTCTGACACCAAACTTGGGCTTAACCAATCGGTTCAGGACGTAGGATGGTGATAGAACTCGTGTTCGAGGAGCTGGCTCATTTAAATATCGAGTTGGAAAATTTGGTTCGTGTTCGGCTCGTTTATTAACGAGCCGAAGATTCATTGGCTCGCGAATAATAAATTAGATTTTCATTTCCACCATTAGATATAAAGTTGAAGAAAAAAAAATTAATAATTAAAATTTATAAAAAATTGGTGGCCTAAAATCTAAATAGTAAATTTTGCTATGAATTTTTTTACCTTTAGATCAACCCCTTTGTTCATTTTCATCCGTTAGATTTTACTAATTTTCCAACGACCTATTAAACCTAAGGCGCCAAATATCATCTCAACCACACATTTGTTAATCTAAGGGTTAAAAACTTAATAGCACCAATAACTTGGTACTATTAATAATATTCCAGCATATATATATATATAATTCGTCAAATATATTTTAGAAAGTAGTAAATTATTGGCGCTATAATATTTTTAATCGTTGAATAAATTTTAATAGTTTTTTTCGATCATACTCAATGGTTAACAAATAATTATTATTGTTGACTTTTAATCAATAACCAAAAAGTCAATTTTAATGATTAATTTTTTTTAATATTTTTAAAAATATTCTAATTAAGCATAAATAAATGAGTTTTTTTTATAATTTAATCACTTCATAGCGGAGTTGGATTTTATATTTAAATTAGGATACAAATTAAATGATAAAATTCTAGATTATATATATATATATATATATATATTATATATATAATATATATATATATATAAAATTAGGCTGGAATACTATTAGTAGCATCTCGTCATCGATACGATTAATTTTTTAGCCTTTGGATTAAAAAATGTACGGTTAGGATAATAGCGATCCCCTACTAAGGTTTAGTGAGTGTTTGGATGAATAGTAAAAATCTTAAAAAATTACTATAATTCCAAGAGCTGGAAACTTGTCAGCACTAATTGCTTATTACTATCGATAGTATTCCAGCCGAACTCATATAGCCGAGCACGTGTGAGCTGACCTTAACTCGTGTTCGTTCATTAAAGAGCTGAAAAATTCGGCCCGTGTTCTGCTTATTTACTAAACGAGCGATTCGAACTCTAACTCATTTTGAGTCGAACACGAACTGATTCGCGAACAGCGAGCTGGATTGCCACCCTTACCCATCAGCACCGCATCCACACTCCTTTGGCCCTTCCTTGATGGATAGAAGTTCTTCATCGCGGTTCCAAGCAAGTGCATGATCCATTTACATAAGCAAAGATTTAGATCCAAAATAAAAGGAAGAAAAAAAATATATAAATGAACTATTTAAATTTGACTATTTAATTTTTTAAAATTTTAATATTAATGTTTGACTTTTAAATTTATTTAATTTATATCAATTAGTAATTTTTTAATTTTAAATTTTAAATTTGAATATGTCGTTTATCTTTACGGATTTAATTAGTATATATTATGCAATTTGCCTGACTATAAATTTATTAATGTAAGTAATGCTTTTAAATTTTATATCCAAAGAGCTATTAAATTATTTAAATCAAATAAATTAAAAATTTAAGTATTAAATTTAAAATTTTAAAATATGATCCATTGTAAGTTTTATATATTTTTAGATCCGGTGAGTTGTAACAGGGGTCCTCAACCTTTTTGTGCAGTTCCAGTTTGATTCTCAAATTTTTTTTATAATTACTATAATTGGGTCCTTACTACATCATTAAATTTGTATCATTTTAATTTTAAGATCATCGAAATTGATGGAATTACCCACATTATTAGCCATGCAATTTAACCTAAAAAATTTAATGAAAGTGATATAATTGCAACAGAATCAGAACTCGGAAGGTTAGGATTTACTTGGGACTACAAAAATATATATATGTTATGCTATTTGGTAAAGTGTTGATTGAATACTCTTAACAATTTATTTATTAAAATTTTACCCTAATAAGAAAAAGAAATCTTTTAATTTAAAGTTTCTTCTATTTTCATACTTAAAAATGCTTATGTAGAAGTGAAAGATATAAATAATTCTTAGTTTTTCAGTGACATTGTAGAAATTATATTTTAACTGATATTATTGCAATCTGCATAATCTAATATGGTTTATAAAAAAATAGACATATTAGTAATTTTATATATATATATATATATATATATATATATATATATATATATATATATATAGCAATGCTACTTGTACACCCCAAATGGTGCTATTAAGTTTTCAGCCGTTGGATAAAAAGATATGCGGTTAGAATTATAGTGGTCCCTTAAGATTTTTACTATTCAACCAACCACCTAATAAATATTAGGGGACCACTATAATTCCAACCGTATATTTTTTCATCCAACAACTAAAAACTTGATAGCACCAATGACTTAATGCTATCGATAGTATTCTGGCCTAATTCTATATATATATATATATATATATATATATATATATATATATATATATATATATATATATATATATTTCTTACTTTCTCACAACAGTTTTAATGTAGACTGAGACTAAGGATGTTAATGAATACCGATATCTAAAATTTTATTTGAATCCGAACGGGATGAATTTATCTGATGCTAAACGAATTCGTATACGAATATAAAAAATAAAAATTCGACGGATTTAAATTTGGATATCGATTTTGACTGTACCCAATTCGAACAAGAATCCGAATCCGATCTGAACCCGAATTGATTTTATGTTATAAAATATGTGTATATAAATATTTGATATTATATTTAAATTTATATTTAAAATTTTTAAATTTAATGTAATATATTTTGAAATATTGTAAAGAGAAAAGAAGAAATAATTATTTTGATTTTGAATTTTTGGATTCAAATTTAGATTCGAATTTTAAATTTTTGATCAAATTTAGATTTAAATATAAATTTTTAAAATTTATCAAATTTGAATTTAAATTTTAAATTTAATAGTCAGATTCAAATTTAAATTTTTAAAAAAAACACTCTGAATTCGACCGTTGAACATCCTAATTAATACCAATGATGCAATTTCTTTTGTATTAAAGACTATTGTTATTGTCATAATTATACTACTTATCCCCCGTGGCGAGGGTGAGCGTACTTGGTGACGAAGTTATCCAGTTTGGATTATAAAGTTCTCAAACTTCATGCTCTACTAGTGTACGTACGCGGTTTGATATTTTAATTAATTAAAATATATAATTATTAAAATTTAAAAATTATGATTAATGCTATAAAATTATGATAAATGCTAGATGTATAATTTAAAATAGGTGTACATTTTATACTCCGTCCAATTTAGATGGGATAAATTTTACTATTCATTTCGAAGTGACGAGTGAAAAAAAATTTGTCCTAGAATGGACAAAATGTATATCATCCCTGCTAGCTCCTCTGCTGGTGGATCATCCAGAGTTGTCAGGGCGTACACTTGCCATCCAGAACTCTGACGCGGCCCATCAGACGACGTACTCGGTGCAGGACTCTGCCATCGGGCAGTAACGACTGGTGCGGTAACGGTGGATGAAGCTGGTGCAGCTATGTTGTCACGCCCCGAGTGTAAAGCAGAACCCTGGTCCGTCCACAGATCCGTCGTGTACAAGAAATTTTTCGTGTGCACGAAGCGCTGGTAACCTGCTCAGATATAAAAGATATAATAAAAGAGTATAAAAAATAGAGCTGAACTAAAACTAATACATCTCAGACCAAAGCTGGAAAAAAAAGTACAGCATAACTCTCAATAAATACGTGTCTCTCCCAGCTCACCAAATAAATACAACCAGCTAGCAGAAGCAAGACCCAAAATAAAAGAAAAATACAACTGTCTGAGTGTATAAGGAATACAATCAAAATACTGCTATACTCGCAGACGGGGTAGACGACTATCCAGTCCGCTATCCTCTTACCTCGATCTGCTGAGGATGGTCCAGCAACTCCCGCAGAGGACTCTGCAAAACAAAGGATGAGAACTACTATAAATCAGTAGCCTCCCCTAGTGGGTTAAGTCTCAAACTCAGACATGCCCATTAGGTCTACTAGAGGTGAAAAGGAAAGAGAGGTGGTATCTAAAAGTATAACTGCTGACGAAATGAAGCTACCACTACTATCCCTCTAAATGCAGAGCCGGAAAAAGTAACTACAGAATGCATCAGTAAATGAGTCTACAAACATAACCCAATCAGATGAACCGGTATAACCCCGGTACTGCCTACTCTGTCATCAATCTCACGAACTCAGTATCTCAAACTATCCAACTGACCGGCACCTGTCACGGTCTAAAGCTTACTCCGGAGTGGCACTCGAGAGGAGCAACCCACACGAGTAAAGTATCACTGTCACAGGTATCACAATATAGCAGGACTGGATCACAACCATGATCAAGGTGGGAAAATCCATCCACTACAGAAACCCAATCCCCAATCTGATGCATAAGTCAAACATCCGGTCAACCGCCCAATGTCCGCGGTCTCCGCAACACCCCACATACCCACAATTTGGTATAACCAATCAAACTCGACAATCTTGGCTACACTACCCTACAACCCTGCTCGAACCCGAGCTGCTAATACCCTTAGTCTAACAATAAAAGGAGAAAGAAATAGTAATCATGGTTTCTCCTAAGTCAAATTCCAGCATGATAGTGTAGCAGAAAAAGATGGCCTATCTAAATGACCATACAGCAATGCAAATGTCCCGTGATGATACAAAAGAAATACAGGTATCGATGTTCTAAGATTTTTAGAGCATGCTATTCCAGGATATTAGTAAATGCATAAGAACATAAAGTACTAATATAACCTATGTCTGCCTAATCCACATGCATAAATACTCACAAGGTATTAATTGGCCTTCCTTTTAGCATGATATTACCACTTCTAATAACCAAACCCACATGAAGGCAAGTACTAACATAATGTCCTTAATCTCATACAACCATGCAATATTTATCCAAAGGGTACAATCAACACATTAACATAGGAATTACTCCAATTTGCCTAGTGGGTAGTCAAAAATAAGAGGTTCACAACAACACCCACTTCGATCGCTAAATCCAAGTCTAGAAATCACTCTCGCCCAAAAGAAGGTCGCCCGCCGCGAAAACTATAAAAGTGTCCAGACGGTGCCCCCCAAATAAACACGCAATTCCACAATAAACGCTGTCCAAAAATAACAGTCTAGAAAGTGATCTGTTTTCACCTACAAAAAGAACTCAGAAAAATCCGAAAAAATAACCACTACGATCGCCGCGTCGAGCCGATCGAAACGAGTACTTGCACGCCTCAATCCGAGTCCTGTAGGTCAAGTTATAAAATAAACAAGGTGACAATCTTGAAATTTCCAAGGACAAAAATCTGTAAAACTCCCCCCAAAAAAGTGAGATTTTTACCTTCCAAAAAATTTCAGAAAAATCCAAAAAAATACGAGGATGTTCCTTGCGATGTATAGATGCAAAACAAGTATTGATACGCCTCAATCCGATGCTCGACCGCAGAGAAATCCTCGAAACACTTCGGCGCTGTCCAAAAACTCCGCCGCAGAAAAGAGGTCACAAGAAGGTTCAGAAACTCCAAGAAAAACTCGAAATGAGGGGGAGCTAAACACACAAAAATCATAGCCCTACCTGTCGTGAAGCCAACGACGCAAGAATCATCCAAAAAGATGGTCGGAGTAGGCAAGAGGGAGCCCGCGCACCGAAACACGACGGAGAAGATCACCGGTGAAGGAACGTCGCGATGCGCCGAAAAACTATAAACCTCGAAGTATGTGCCTCCTAAAATCCTAGGAATCCTCCAGTAGATGCAACACAAAGGGGGGAGCAATTTTGCTGAAGGAGTCACAGTGAGAATCGGGCCAGAAAAGGAGAAAAAGTGAGAAAGGAGCCGTTCGGGACCTATTTATAGGCCAAACCGAACATTCCCAAAAATACCAGCCATATCCCCGGATTCGGGCACTCGAAGGATTTTCGGGCGCCCAAATCTGCCGAGGATTCCCCCGCGAGGAGCGCCGGATTCCCCTGGGCTTGCCATGTGTCCCCGAACACGGGACAGCGGTGCAAGCCCAGCCGGGCGCTGCCGCGTGTCTGCGGGCGGTCAACGGGGGTAGGTGGCGCCCGCGAATAACGGGGCGCCACGTGTCCCCCACTGTGACCAGCCGCACGTGTTGGCAGGCGCCGCCTAATCGCCCTGCCACGCACACGCCCCAAGGCGCCCCCCCCCCCCCCCCCCCAGTGCACCGCGCTCGGTGAGCCCGCCAACCAGAAGCCGCCACTTGCCTACTACACCCGGTCCACGCACCCGCTTTTGGGTTTCGTGGACCGCGCCGCATAAGCCGACTAACCGGGGACTGACACGTGTCCACCGCCCTGGTCCATGCACCGCCGCGCCCCTCTCTGTAGACCGCGCATCTAGAACCGGCCAACCCGGTGACGCCACGTGTCCCGTACCAGGTCTACGCACCATGCCGCGCCGCTCTGTGGACCGAGCGCTACAAACCGGACAATGACAGGCCGCCACGTGGCATTTTGGCTGTCTACGGTCCCCACCATGCATCAGAATCCACAGGAAACTTTCTGGAACCCCTTTTTGGGCATCCGGGTTCAGAAATAAACAAGCAAATAGCCGTTTTCAAGTTTTTTCCGTACTGAATCCAAATCCAACCTCTGTTTGGCCCAAAACCCTTTCTACAATTCGGCAAAAGCAGCCGAAGGCCAATCTAGCTCTAGATACCTCACTGGGTCCATGTGTGGCATCCCCTTGATGCACTATGGGCCAGACACACCAATAATAAGTGTTTCATACAGTAGATTTACGAAAAAAATTGCATGGGGACCTGGACCACTCATCCTCCCCCACTAAAAAAAGTTTCGTCCTCGAAACATAAGCCATACCTCAAGCCGGGGTCTCGAACAACTAGGGGTAGGTGTCCATCATCGTCGACTCCAGCTCCCAGGTAGCCTCGCGCTCGCCATGGTTGCTCCACAAGATCTTCACATAAGGGATGGCCCGACTGCGCAATTTCCACACCTTTCGATCAAGAATCCGCAACGGACGCTCTACATAGTTCAAATCCTTGCTGATCTCCAATGGAGCGAAGTCGATGACGTGCGACGGGTCATATACATACCTCCTCAGAGTGGACACATGGAACACATCGTGGACACCCGCCAGTCTGGGGGGGGGAGTGCAAGCCTGTAGGCAACTGGCCCAATACGCTCCAATACCTTGAAAGGTCCGATATAATGGGAGCTAAGCTTTCCACGAATGCCAAATTTCCTGATTCCCTTGAACGGTGAGACCTTTAGAAAAACATGATCTCCAACCGAAAACTCTAGGTCTCGTCACCGCATATCTGCATAACTCCTCTGCCTGCTCTGGACGGTCTGTAGATGCTGCCTGATCACTCTGACCTTTTTCTCTGCCTCTCGCAGTAACTCTGGCGCCAAGGTCCGCCTCTCACCCACATCGCTCTAATAAAGAGGTGACTGACACTTACGTCCATACAATGCTTCAAACGGAGTCATCTGAATGCTCGCCTGAAAGCTATTGTTGTACGCAAACTCTGCCGGTGATAAGTGGCGAATCCATCATCCGCCAAAGTCCAAGGTGCAAGCTCTGAGCATGCCCTCAAAGATCTGTATAGTGCGCTCTGACCACCCATCTGTCTATGGGTGAAATGCTATACTGAACCTAAGCTGCGTAACCAAGGTGGCCTATAAGCTCCTCCAAAAACGTGAAGCAAATTTCACATCTCGATTAGATACAATAGAGGCGGGTACTCTATGCAACCTCACCACCTCATCCATGTATAGCTGAGCCAGCAGCTCAAGTGACCAAGTAGTCTGCATTGGCAAGAAGTGAGCGGACTTAGTGAGTTGATCAACAATCACCCATATGGCATTTGCTACTCCCTGGGCCCTCAGTAATCCAACCACAAAATCCATCGTGATGTGGTCCTATTTCCACTCAGGGATTGGGAGACTCTGTAACCTGCCAGCCGACACCCGGTGCTCAGCTTTTACCTGCTGGCAAGTTAAACACTGAGCCACAAACCTCCCAATATCCCTCTTCATACCATTCCACTAGAAATATGCCTTGAGATCCTTATACATCTTAGTCCCACCAGGGTGGAGGGTGTAAGGTGTATAATGGGCCTCTCTCAATATCTGCTCTCTGATCTTTGGATCCACTGGCACACACGCTCGGTCCCTATATCGTAGTACTCCTGAAGCATCAACTATAAAGTCCCCTGACTAATCACTCGGAATCTGATCTCTAATCCTTGTCAAGTGGGGGTCCTCACTCTGTCTCTCCCTGATCCTGTCCAGCAGAGTAGGCTGCTTGACTAAAGATGTCAGTCTAGCAGAGACCCCAGGGGACACAACCTCTAGCTCAAGCCACCTCATCTCCTCACGCAGTGGCACCTGGTCAGTAATCATCAACGATAAGCTCTGGACTGCTCTCCTACTCAGGGCATCTGCAACCACGTTGGTCTTGCCAGAATGGTATAATATGTCCACATCATAGTCCTTTACCAGTTCCAACCATCTGCGCTGCCTCAAGTTGAGCTCCTTCTGTGTAAACAGATACTTCAAGCTCTTGTGGTCAGTGTAGATCTCGCAGTGTTCTCCATACAGGTAGTGGCGCCACAGCTTCAGTGCGAATACCACAGCAGCAAGCTTTAGATCATGAGTAGGGTAATTCTTTTCATAATCCTTAAGCTGTCGAGATGCATAAGCAATTACCCTACCCACCTGCATCAACACGCAACCAAGTCCACTGTGCGATGCGTCACTGTAGATCACATATCCTTTCCCCATAATAGGAAGGAAAAGAATATGAGCCGACATCAATTTGTTCTTCAAGTCCTCGAAGCTCCTGTGGCAATCCTCACTCCAAAATAAAAATAATTTCTTTGCGTGTCAAACGAGTAAGAGGTGTGGAGAGCTTCGCAAAGCCCTCCACAAATCGACGGTAGTAACCAGCCAATCCCATAAAGCTACGCACCTCAGAAATGGTCGTCGGTCGAGGCCAATCCCGGACTGCCTCAATCTTCGCCGGGTTCACTGCCACACATGTGGCTGAAATCACATGGCCCAAGAAAACTACCTCCCGAAGCCAAAACTCGCACTTCGACAACTTGGCGTACAACTTCCTCTCTCGTAGAAGTTGGAGCACAATCCTTAAGTGTTCCTCATGATCAGTGTCGCTCCGGGAGTATACTAGGATATCATCAATGAACACAACCACGAACCGATCCAGGTACGGTCGAAAGATCCAGTTCATCAAATCTATAAAGGCGGCAGGGGCATTAGTCAATCCAAAAGGCATGACGGTGAACTCATAATGCCCGTACCGTGTCCTGAACGCCGTCTTTGGGATATCCTCGGCCTTCACCTTCAATTGGTGGTAACCTGACTGTAAATCAATCTTGGAGAAGACACAAGACCCTTGCAGGTGGTCGAACAAATCATCAATACGCGGCAAAGGGTACTTGTTCTTGATGGTCACTTTATTCAACTCTCGATAATCCACATAAAGCAGAAGTGAACCATCCTTCTTTTTCACGAATAACACCGGCGCTCCCCAATGCTATACACTAGGTCTAACAAAATCCTTATCCATCAAGTTTTGAAGTTGCGCCTTCAATTCTCGCAGCTCAGCCGGTGCCATTCGGTAAGGAGCCTTAGAGATTGGCGCAGTTCCTGGGACAACGTCAATCAAGAACTCAATCTCCCTATCTGACGGCATACAAGTCAGCTCCGGTGGAAACACATTCGGAAACTCGCGAACAATAGGGATATTCTAGAGTCCCGGTGCCGTCATAGGCTCCTTAACCACACTAGCCAAAAAGGCTACGCATCCACCGCGGATCATCTGCCTCGCACGGGAAGTCGAAATTACAGAGGCGAAGAAAGCACTCTGGCAATCTCGATACACAAACACCTCCTGGCCTGGCTAGCTAAAGGTGACCGTTCTCGCAGCACAATCAATAGTCGCAAAATAGCAAGCCAGCCAATCCATCCCAAGTTCCACGTCAAAGTCCCTCAGCTGTCTCAAGACCATCAGATCCGCTGGCATAATCCAGGACTCAATCTGTACTGGGCAGGACCAACAACACTCCTCTACATGCAAAGTATGATCGGGAATCTGAACCTCTAATGCACGTGGCAACCGACCTACCTCTAATCCATGTAATGATGCAAATGCTCTACTAATAAAAGAATGTGATGCACTGGTATCAAATAAAGTGCGAACTCTAATACCAAAAAGTAAAGTGATACATGCCACCACATGGTTGGCTGCCGAGGAGTCCTCTATCTGGGCGGCGTAGACCCGTCCAGTCTGAGCTGGAGGCCGATAGTCAGTAGGGTGGTAAGAAAGGGATCTGCTCGCTGGAGCATAGGGCCGCTGAGCTGGAGGTCGCTGCTGAGGTGAAAAATGAGCTGATGCCGAAGAAGGTGTCGCTGATGTCGTAAGAGGGCTGTCCACAACCATAACAACGTCCCTACCTCTGATCATAGGTGCCGGGGAAATGCTGACCTCCACAGAAGATATAACTGCTAGGGACCCATAACTGCCGCGACTGCTGCTGCTGCTGCTTCTGAGACTGTCGCGGTGACCTCTGCTGCCTCGACTGGGATCTCTACTGCTGCTGCTGCTGCGGTGGCCTCTGGGATCCACTAGTCCCTCGCCGCTCCGAACGCCCACGGTCGGAAAACTGAGGCCGCGGCGGTCGTGGCGGTCTCCACAAACTGACCTGTCCCCCGCCATCTGGTGCTGGTCGCTTCCTGTCAGAGCTCTGAGCGACCATACCGCCACGTCTGGCGACTACGTGGTCTCCTCTCTTAACCCACTCGGCGTGCTCCGCGGCCTCCTCGAGAGTCTGTAGCCGCTGGGCATGCACCAGAGTGTAAATCTCCGGGCGGAGACCCGTCTCAAATAGCTCCACCTGGTGAGGTCCATCTCGGGTGACGAAAGGCACGCAGTTAAGCAACTGCGTAAACTCCTGAAAGTAAGCCTGTACTGACCGGTCGCCTTGCTGCAGATTTTTCAGATCATCCTCCAGCTTCCTCTTCACACTCGTAGAAAAGTAAGTGTTCAAGATCATCCGTTTGAACTCCGACCAATGTAATTGTCGAGTGATATGGAACTCCAAGGGCTCCACCCGACACCACCAGGCGTCCGCGTCTTCATCCAGACAATGTACTGCCATGTGTACACGATACCTCGGATCAATGAAGAAGTCCCTGAATAGCTTCTCCAACGCCGTCAGCCATTCTCCAATCTCCCAAGGCTGAGTATTCCGCCCCGAGAATCTAGGCGGTCCTCGCTGACAAAACTTGGTGAGCTTGTCAGCGATCTCCTTCTCCTCCGCCGAGGTCAACGGTTGAATCGCTCCCTGTGCCCCACTGCTCGACGATGGTGCCGTCGGTATAGGTGGTATAGCTGGTGGTGCAAGGGCCTCAAAAGTAGTAGGGGGAGGCGCCTCTTTCTGGGCGAGTAACTGGTCAATCCTCTGCTCCTGCCGGCGTTGACTCTCTGCCAACTGAGCCACCATGGCCCTCAACTCACTGAGCTCAGAAGGCCGGGACTGCTCCAGCTCCTCCGGGGGTGGAGGGGTACCCCGGGTAGGGATCTGCCGTCGAGGAGGCATCCTGCCACAAGAAACCACGCGTCAGTAACCAAAACCACACTCGACCTAATCTAGCGAAAGTCAATGACATCCCCCTATTTCTGAAACTTTATGTTGTCTGCAGCCAACATAATAGTCCACCAGAAATAGGATATGCCAATCCCTCTTCACTCACTGGAAGAGTCCAATAAATAAATCGCCGACTTTCGCAAAATATTGCGTCACTCACGCCCTGTCATCCTAGGGTCTGCCAAAAGCCTAGGTTTTCCTAAGTCCCAACTGACCTATCCCTAAGCTCTGATACCAACCTAATCTGTCACGTCCCGGGTGTAAACCAGAATCCGGGTTCGTCCACAGATCCGTCGTGCACACGAAATTTTTTGTGTGCACGAAGCGCTGGTAATCTGCTCAGATATAAAAAATATAATAAAAAAATATAAAAACAGAGCTGAACTAAAACTAATACATCTCAGACCAAAGCTAGAAATAAAAGTACAACATAGCTCTTAATAAATACATATGTCTCTCCCAACTCACCAAATAAATACAACCAGCTGGCAGAAGCCAGACCCAAAATAAAAAAATAAAAAATACAACTGTCTGAGTGTATAACGGATACAATCAAAATACTGCTATGCTCGCAGACGGGGTAGACGACTATCTAGTCTGCTATCCTCTTACTTCGATCTGCTGAGGATGGTCCAGCAACTCCCGCAGAGGACTCTATAAAACAAAGTGGGAAAAAGAGAAAAGGGACAATATGGGTGAGAACTACTATAAATCAGTAACCTCCCCTAGTGGGTTAAGCCTCAAGCTCAGACATGCCCACTAGGTCTACAAGAGGCGAAAAGAAAAGAGAGGTGGTATGCTAAAAGTATAACTGCTGACGAAATGAAGCTACCACTACTATGCCTCTAAATGCAGAGCCGGAAAGAATAACTACAGAATACATCAGTAAATGAGTCTACCAACATAACCCAATCAGATGAACCGGTATAACCCCGGTACTGTCTGCTCTGTCATCAATCTCATAAACTCAATATCTCCAAATATCCAACTGACCGGCACCCGTCACAGTTTAAAGCCTACTCCGGAGTGGCACTCGAGGGGAGCGACCCAACGAGTAAAGTATCATTATCACAGGTATCACAATATAGCAGGACACAACCATGATCAAGGTGGGAAAATCCATCCACTACAGAAACCCAATCCCCAATCTGATGCATAAGTCAAACATCCGGTCAACCGCCCAATGTCCTCGGTCACCACAACACCCCACATACCCACAATCTGGTATAACCAATCCAACTCGACAATCTCGGCTACACTACCCTACAACCCTGCTCGAACCCGAGCTGCTAATATCCTCAGTCTAACAATAAAAGGAGAAAAAATAGTAATCATGGTTTCTCCTAACTCAAATTCCAGCATGATAGTGTAGCAGAAAAAGGTAGCCTATCTAGATGACTATACAAGCATGCAATTGTCCCGTGATGATACAAAAGAAATACAGGTATCGATGTTCTCACATTTATTAGAGCATGCTATTCCAGGATATTAGTAAATGCATAAGAACATAAAGTACTAATATAACCTATGTCTCCCTAATCCACATGCATAAATACTCACAAGGTATTAATTGGCCTTCCTTTTAGCATGATATTACCACTTCTAATAACCAAACCCACATGAAGGCAAGTACTACCATAATGTCCTTAATCTCATACAACCATGCAATATTTATCCAAAGGGTACAATCAACACATTAACATAGGAATTACTCCAATATGCCTAGTGGGTAGTCAAAAATAAGAGATTCACAACAACACCGACTTCGATCGCTAAATCCAAGTCTAGAAATCACTCTCGCCCAAAAGAAGGTCGCCCACTGCAAAAACTGCAAAAGTGTCCAAACGGTGCCCCAAATAAACACACAATTCCACAATAAACGCTGTCTAAAAATAACAGTCCAGAAAGTGCTCTATTTTGACCTGCGAAAAGAACTCAAAAAAATTCAGAAAAATAACCACTGCAATCGCCGTGTCGAGCCGATCGAAACGAGTACTTGCACGCCTCAATCCGAGTCCTGTAGGTCAAGTTATAAAATAAACAAGGTGACAATCTCGAAATTTCCAAGGACAAAAATCTGTAAAACTCTGCCCAGAAAAAGTTGGAGTTTTACCTTCGAAAATATCTCATAAAAATCCAGAAAAAATATGAGGATGTTCCTTGCGATGTGTAGATGCAAAACGAGTATTGGCACGCCTCAATCCGATGCTCGAGCGCGAAAAATCCTCGAAACACTCCGGTGCTGTCCAAAAACTACGCTGCAGAAAAGAGGTCAAAAGAAGGCTCGGAAACTCCAAGAAAAACTCAAAATGAGGGGGAGCTAGAACACGAAAATCATAGCCCTACCTGTCGTGAAGCCAACGGCGCAAGAATCGTCCAAAAAGATGGTCGAAGTAGGCCGGGGGAACCCACACACCGAAACGCGACGGAAAAGATCACCGGTGAAGGAACGTCGCGATGCGCCGAAAAACCATAAACCTCGAAGTACGTGCCTCCTAAAATCCCAGTAATCCTCCAGTAGATGCAGCACAAAGCGGGGAGCAACTTTGCTGAAGGAGTCACAGTGAGAATCGGGCCAGAAAAGGAGAAAAGAGGAGAAAAGAGCCGTTCGGGACCTATTTATAGGCCAAACCTAACATTCCCAAAAATACCGGCCATGTCCCCGGATTCGGGCGCTCGAAGGGTTTTCGGGCGCCCGAATCTGCTGAGGATTCCCCCGCGAGGAGCGCCCGGATTCCCCTGGGCTTGCCACGTGTCCCCGAACACGGGACAGCGGTGCAAGCCCAGCCGGGCGCTGCCGTGTGTCCGCAGGCGGTCAGCGGGGGTAGGTGGCCCCCGCGAATAGCGGGGCGCCACGTGTCCCCCACGATGACCAGCCGCACGTGCGGGCAGGCGCCACCTGACCGCCCTGCCATGCACACGCCCCGAGGCACCCCCTCTCCCTCCCGGGCCCGGTGCAGCGCGCTCGGTAGCCCGCCAACCAGAAGCCGCCATCTGCCTCCTGCACCCAATCGACGCACCCGCTTTTAGTTTCGTGGACCGCGCCGCGTGCGCCGAACAACCGGGGACTAACACGTGTCCCCCGCCCTGGTCCATGCACCGCCGCGCCCCTCTTTGTAGACCGCGCATCAAGAACAGGCCAACCCGCTGACGCCACGTGTCCCGCACCGGGTCTACGCACCATGCCGCGCCGCTCTGTGAACCGAGCGCTGCAAACCGGCCAATGACAAGCCGCCACGTGGCATTTTGGCGGTCTACGGTCCCCCCATGCACCAAAATCTATAGAAAACTTTCGGGAGTCCTTTTTTAGGCATCCAGACTCAGAAACAAACAAGCAAATAATCGTTTTCAAGCATTTTTCCGTGCTGAATCCAAATCCAACCTCTGTTTGGCCCAAAATCCTTTTTACAATTCGACAAAAGCAGCCGAAGGCCAATCCAGCTCTAGATACCTCCCTGGGTCCATGTGTGGCATCCCTTTGATGCACTATAGGCCAGACACACCAATAATAGGTGTTTCATACAGTGGATTCATGAAAAAAACTGCATGGGGACCTGGACCACTAGATATGTTTTAGTTTTGGCTGTTATCACGTCGTGCTAGTGGCTTGCGACTGATTGTCGCTATGTATGAGTTTGTTGGGTTGCTACCATCCAGGGCTGGCGTTCAGTGACTGATTGTCACTAAGGTTGAGCTGGGCATTATAGATGTCCCGCGACTGATTGTCGTCGTGTACATAATGTTAGTCAGTCATCCTGTGTTAGTGGATTGTTCGATGTCCTACTATAGTTAAATTTCGAGAACGAAACTTCTAATAAGAAGGGGGTAATGTAGTACCCGAGAAATTCAAATTTGAAATTGAGAAATTCAAATGTGAATGTGTGTGAGGAAATACAAAATTAAACCTAAGTGGTTGTATACCGAGTGTGCAAATTGCACAGTTTTTGAGACGCTATTTCCTGTCTTTCAGACCGAGTCTGATCTCGAAAATCTAAAATCACCAGTGTGACCGTCTCGTTGAATCGATTAAAAATTGTATAAACCAATTTTCGATCTGACAGTCGGATCGTCTAAAAATCAGTGAAGAAGCTAGTGAGGCCCGCGACTTAAGTGAATAGTAAAGTGAATAGTAACCCCTGATTTAATTCCCTCGCCGGCTAATATCGGCTAATCGACCATCTGAAGTTCGAACCTGACGATCCAAATAGTCGATTTAAACGATCTCATCGTTTTGAGCGCAGTGGAGCAGTTGAAATTCCTGTTTGACGAGTCTAAATCATCGAAAAGCATGCCACACGGTATTAATCCACTGTATACCGTGGCTAGGAAGTTAGATAGGTTATTATAACCAACCTTGCAACAAAATGCTAGAAACCCCCTCAACTCGCATCATTTAAAGCTAGATCCTTCTCAGTAAAGCAATATTACCTAAAAAACCCTCTCCAAGAAATATCTTTCAAGTTGATCTATAAAATAATAACTTTGCATAAATACCTTTTTTTATTCTTTTTTTTTCACGCTTTTCGAGACAAAAGTGTCGTCAAATCGAAAAATGGATACCACCACGATATCCGGCTCGACGAAACCTATCGAGTAGTGATTTTCATTCGTTCGAGTTCAATCTTTTAAAAACTCAAAATCTAACTTATACAGTGAATTAATTGATAGGAAAATAATCGCACTAACTTTGATTGTGATTAAATTATCTAACTATTTTTTGTTTAAAATTTAATAACATTACTTACCTTTAATCGCTATCCAAAAATTGTAGACGAAAATAATTGATCCGGAAGCGTGCGAAGCACTGCCCTAAGGCGTATTTCCGTCCTTCGTGCGGATACCACCCCAAGGTACGACCGAAACTTCCCTTCCTACGAGCACGACCGCGGAAGAGGTTGACGAAGTTTCTTTCAACACCCGATAACAAAATTTATCAAAAAAAATAGAAATAAAATATCTCTCAAATAAGATAAAACTTAAAAATAATTTTTTTCTCTTTCTTTCTTTTTCTTTCTTTCTATCTTTTTCTTACTCTCTTTCTTTTCCTTTCTTTCTATCGGACACCCTATCACCCACACCCTCTATATATATATATATATATATATATATATATATATATATATATATATATATATATATAGGAGTAGGAAGAGAGTCGTTATATATAGGAGTAGGAAGAGAGTCGTTGGGTGCACTATTAATTCACCTAAAAGGTGAATTAATGCCTCTAAATGCTTGAACGTTGGACTCCAACGTTAAAAAAAAAGCAATAAATAATAATTAATTAGTAAATTAATTAAAAGAAAATAAATTAATTAGTAAATAAAAATTAATAATAAAATTATTATTGAGGGTTTTAGGAATTTTGATTTTTTATTCCAACATTAATATTGTGTGGCACGCTTTTCGATGACTTAGACTCGTCGGACAGAAATTCTGACTGCGCTCAGAACGACGAGACTATTTGCATTGACTATTTGGATCATCGGGTTCGGACTTTAGATGATCGATTAGCCGACGTTAGCCGACGAGGAAACTTTACTATTCACTTAAGTCGCAGGCCCCACTAGCTTCTTCGTTGATTTCTGGACGATTTGACAATCGGATCGAAAATCAGTCTATACCATTTTCAATCGATTCAACGAGACGGTCGCACTGGTGATTTCAAATTTTCGAGATCAGATTCGGATCTGAAAATCAGAAAATAGCGTCTAAAAAATTGTATAATTTGCATACCGGTATACAACCACTTAGGTTTAATTTTGTATGATCTCACACACATTCACATTTGAATTCCTCAATTTTAAATTTAAATTTCTCGAATACTATATATATATATATATATATATATATATATATATATATATATATATATATATATATATATATATATCATTCTCTGCCTTCGAGATTAATATAGTAAAGTGCTCATTTAAAAAAAGAAAAAAAAAAATTTGTTTAAGTTTTTTATTTGTTATTATTAATATTTTTAAATAAATAAAATATATATTGTACTTACGAGCAATGCTAATCATATATTTTATTTTATTTAAAATGTACAATATATATTTTATTTATTTAAAAATATTTTTTTTATAAGTCATATTAATATGACTATTTAAAATTACTTTATTCTAAGATGAATAAAGTATAAGTTATATACCCTAAAATTTTATGTACTTAATTTTTTGGATAATTTATGAAGCTGCCCTCCTACTGTAAACAATATGTATTAAGTCACATTTGGTCCTTTCTCATACAAGTTATTGGGTGGACT
Source organism: Tillandsia fasciculata (assembly GCA_029168755.2). NCBI lineage: Eukaryota > Viridiplantae > Streptophyta > Magnoliopsida > Poales > Bromeliaceae > Tillandsia > Tillandsia fasciculata. Next base: position 8,038,958 of record CM054940.1, on the reverse strand, counting down.
TGGCCCACCATGTAAAGCAGTGCAATAACTGTAATTGTATAAGTTATCCTCCGGTTCGAATATAAATAAAAATGACGTATTTTAGAAATAACTACAAGCTCACATATAAAATAGAACTAAAGTAAAGTAAAGTTAGTGCCAGATAAAAAAAAAAAAAAAAAAAAAAAAAAAAAAAAAAAAAAAAAAAAATTAGTGTTTGAATATATAAAATGGAATAAGAAGAATAATAGATAATTATAAATATAAAATAATAATATTATTCCTCTCATTATATTTGAATTTGAATTTTTAAATTTTAAATTTCAAATTTAAAAATTTAAAATTTAAAATTTAAATAATAATTTTTAATTTTTAATGTTTTAAATTTTAAATTTTAGGAAAAGAGTATCAGCTAGAGGAACAGCCTTGGGACAGGGAGACATTCTCTGCGATTTCGTGTTGTGTGAAAAAAATTTCTCCATTTACAATTTATTTCATAATTCAGCGATTGTGATTAATACATTTTATCACGTGAAGTAGGAAGTAAAAAATAAAGCACTCTCACAAGTCTAAAATGTACTTAAAAAAATAATGTTTTAATTAATAGTTTAAAGAGCCATGAATATTTCTAAAATGTCTCAAAATTTACCCTAAAATGTAGTTAACGGGTGTCTTCATACAACAACTTGTTTGCGCATTGACTTTCAAATATAATGGTTTTAAATTTTAAAAAACAAATTAATCATCAAGTAACTACCAAAATATGCATGGATGATGAGTCATAGGAAACTTTTTTGAGTACACGCAGCACAATTGCAACTCTTTAAAGTTATTTAAGTTGGGTGAAATGCACTAATAATCTAAGCATTCCTCTTTTTTTTTTTTTTTTTTTAATGGAGAGTGGAAACTCCAACTATTTTGATTTGTTCAACTTCAACATGACTAGAGATAAACAAGCTATTTAATAGACCAAAACATTGTTCATCACACTTCCTCTTTAGTTATCTTGTACAAATACTGAGATGAAATTACATCATGCTGTCACTAAAATCCAGTAAATAGATTTGCATTAAGTGGTCTCAGATATATTTCAATTCAAAACTTTGAACCTCAAACGGCTTCGCCTATCATCGGAACAACAAAACTGTTTAGTGACAAAATAGGAGTTAAAAAACCCTACAATTCAAAGAGAGAAAAGCCCAGGCGGAGATTGCGGTGAGCCGCTCTCGAGCAAGACGCTGCGACTGCAATACGATCTAGAAGTGCTCGAAGAAGATTGAAGACACCTCGCATCGCCACTGTGCAGAATCATCAGCTCGTTTCGGCTACTAAACCTCTCCCTACTGCTCCGACCCCCAACATAACAATTTTCTGCAATTTCATCTTCCAGCCCGTTGTGCCCTTGATCCACTGCTTCAGATAGCATGCCCCGAACCTGCTTGATGGACGGCCGCGATCGTCCCTCTCTTTGCGTGCACCATTGGATGATTCCTACGATCAAATGTAGCTGCTTGAAGTCGAAAGAGTCTCTTATTGAAGGATCGACTAACTCAGGCAGAGACGAGTCGGATAGTATGAATTTCTGAGACCACTCGACCAGGTTTTTGTTATCTTGGATTGCTTTACGGCCGGTCACAAGCTCAAGAAGTAGAACGCCGTAGCTGTATACGTCGCTCTTTTCTGTCAACTCTTGAGTAACAACGTATTCAGGGTCCATATATCCTGAATGGATCGATGTACGAAGTTTACATTTACCATAATACAATACAGTTCCATTAATAAGCCAAAAGGGATGTGAATCCAACATTGTTGATACCTTAGCAGTTCGCAGATAAAATGCTAACTGATAAGATCTTGAATTCGGTTATTAAATTAGAGATGCCTGAATGTGTGTGTGTGTGTGTGTGTGTGTGTGTGTGTGTGTGTGTGTGTGTGTGTGGATATGGTATGCTTTTGCAATCTGTGTGAGTATCAGCATCAAGTCATGTTAGTTATCATCATAACCTGAAATTTGTGATGGGCATTGTTTCTAGTACTTCAATAAATATACATTGTGAGACTTCAGTATTCGCACCAAAACCAAGATTAGGGAGTCAGAGAGAATGGTCACAGTTGTCGAGACAGCTCTAGCTCGCGAGTTTCCAGAATGGATGTGGATGGAGCTCAAGCTAGCTTGGTTTTTTTTTCAGCAAGCTGATCATGAACTCAAATGTTTCCCAGCTTGAATTCAGCTTGAGCCGAGCTGAGCTCACATCAGCCTGCTTGAGCTCGGGTCATTTAGACCGCTAATCATGATTAGTAATTATTAATGGACATTTTGTCTTATTAACTTATCTTCACTTCCAAAAAAATGTTTTTTTGTACAGAGAAAAAAGACGATAAGCTTCAATCCATTACCCATTATGTGTTTCATCTATCTGTAGAAAGGGATAGAGGAAGATAGTTCATGTATATAAAGCTTACTTATCTAGGGTGGAAAGAGAGATACTTACCGGGAGTTCCTCGGATATCTGTGTTCACCGGTTCAAAGCTAATTGCACCAATCCTCGATGCATGTGCGAGACCAAAGTCAGCGACCTGCATGGAAGTTTCGGGACATGCGACATTAAGTGAACAATTATTGGAAGTAATAAAACCAAATGGCTGCTTCTATTATACCTTAGCGATAAAATTCTCATCTAAAAGAATATTGCTGGACTTAATGTCCCTGTGGCAGAGGGGTGGATCGCAGTAGAAATGAAGGTACTCCTGCATTCAAAAAAATCAGATATCATTTAAGCGTATTAAAAATCAAGAAACTAATGCATCAGACAACTCAAGTAGATTCAATAGCTCTAAAGATGATGAGAGAAAGGCAAAGAGCGTAAAGAGACCATTGATATAAAGATCTCTAGCCTACATATTAATCCTTGGTCTTCAATAATAAAATTATGTGACATTACTAAGTGCTTGTTTGGATTCCTTGTTTACGCAAGTGGCATATGGCAACTGGTTGATAAAAAAGTGTACAGAAGATGTATACAACCTCCACAATACATTCCTAACCATTTTTCTTGCAATATGACAAATCACGTTGTAGGTGGAATGCACTTTCTGAAAAATCATGATTAAGAGGACCTTCGATTGAATTAAAGTCAACCTCCAAAAAACACTCTTAATCATTTGTCTTGCAATATGACAAATCACGTTGTACTGCCTGAAAATCATGATTAAGAGAAAAACCTCATAGGGCAGAAGTTATCATCAAAAAGCTTGTTCCAAACAGGCCCTTTAAATGATATTAGAAGTTACTTAGATATCCAACATAATAGTTCTTCATGCTATTCTTTCACTTTAAATAGCACAACTTTACCAGAGCGTTGGCCACATCAATGGCGATTTGTAATCTCGTCTCCCACCTCAATGGACTTCTCCCAGGTGCTACAAGAGTGTGTAACAGGATCATTAATAACAAACAATCAAGGAACACGCCTTAGAGGAAAAAGGTGCAAGTAATTAAGGGAAGGCATACAATGGAGATGATCCTTTAGGCTTCCATTTTCCATGTACTCGTAGACAAGGAACCTGGACAAAGGAAACTAAAATTACAATGCAGTAAACTTGGAATAGTTTTGCGAACGATATAAAAAAGATTGCCCAGTTGGAGCTTATGCAGAAGTGTTGCACGAGTAAAGCTACTCAAAACAACATTAATAACTTCCTCTTTTCTTTTTCTTTTTTTCTTTCCATCAATATCCTCCTAACAGATTCCAGAAGCAAAAGCTTGAGTCGAAGTTCTGCTTTTGGTGCTCCAAAGCTCAGTTTTTCTTGCCACCAAAGCAGAAGCCTAGTTACAAGTTACTGCTTCTTGGACTAGAGAAGTTGTTAGAAGCCAAGCCAAAAAAGCACTAGAGGGGGAAAGAATGACCTCTCGTTTCTCTCAACACAGAAGCCCTTGAGGGAGACAAGATGCCGATGGTGCAACCTAGCTAGAAGCTCCATTTCTCGACAAAACTCTTCCTCGCCTTGCTTTGAGACCTTGTTCATCCGTTTCACGGCAGCTATAGAACCATCACTAAACTGAGCCTTATAGACAGTCCCAAAACCACCTTTTCCAATTTCGGTGCTGAAATTATCTGCCGCCTTCTTTGTTTCTTTGTAGCTATACCTCTGAAACATTGCTGATGAACCTGAAGAATGATTATTAATATAACTGACGATAATGAAATTGTATACATAATGCCATGTAACGACCAGCTTAGTTGCAACCTTAATACTAATACCATATTAAGCATCCTAACCTACATTAAAACAACCATTAGCTGCTGAAAATAATCACTAGTATCATGGCCTAGTAAGTTTTGCATGCTTCTTTTTAAAAAGTTAAATTTGGGTATACTTCATCATAATGCGTCTTCAGTGGCTCATCATGCTGTAGTTACTGCTAGATATCACCAGAAAAACCCATATAAGGATAGATAAACAACTAGAAGAAAAATAAAGATGTCCAAACACAAAGCCCAAAAAAAAAAAAATGAATGAATCCTATTTTAAGAACTACTTTCCTCTTTTGTCAAGTCTAAGTTGTTCCTGCCGTACACAGAACTACCTTAAGTTCTGAAACCAAGTAAAAATTAATCATTGACTACACTCAGATGATATGGATACTATTATGTTTACCAGTGCTAGTGAAGCAGCTTTTTCTTCAGACAAAAAGAAAAAAAAAAAAAGAAAAAAAGAAGAATAGACATTGTACTTCATGCATTAATTCTTAAGAATGCAACAATAGAACTTCACACCAATACAATAGATAAATTCGATAGAATAACAGGAGGAAGACAGATATTGACCTTCTTGACATCTCCGAACTTGAGTTTGAAGGATCCCATTCCATGAAGTTTCATTAGGAGAATCCACCCTCTTTAGTTCCCCGCTCTTTTTGTGAATAAGAACTACTAAGATTAGTAACAGGACAACAGCGACAAATATAATCCCAATTCCTACTCCTGGAATCAGTGTGAGCCGGTAAGCATGGAAATGTCGCTTGGCAAGTACTCCAGTAATGTTCTTTGTTGGAGAGTTATCAGAAATGAGGTTAGGAGAAGATGCAGGGGAGATTGGTTTTGATGGTGACTCTGAAAATTAACCACTTCAAGTCAAATTCAGAATATATAGCTTACAAGCAAAATTATCTATGACACACATATCCCTCCAAAGTATGAGCTTTCGTATATGCATTTCAAAACCAACTTGACCCACCCCAAGAATTGGCCGACTCCCCAGCTTAACATAAGGATATTTTTGTGAAAAACTTCAGTCGAAGGGATTTATAATAATTTGCAATTCACAGGGTAAATATGTAAATAGATGATTTTGCAGGGAGATTTATATGTAAAAGGCCCCCACTTTAAAAGATGTGAAGGAAAACACTCTTACACATAAAATGATCAGACCTGTGAGAGTGCTAAGTCCTTGAACACCAAAGAAGCAAGTTGCCATGTCATCAATCGACAAATTTTCTCCTTGATTGGCAAGAGTAACAAAAACTGCATCACGACAAATACTTAATGAAAGATTATCATCTGCTCCGATGAGTCGACGAAGGTAAAGAATCCCAGAATTTAAGCATGCTTTGCAACTAATATCCGATGAAAGTGACATGTTGCAACTGCTTATAACATCACTAAAATATGGAGATTGCATCATTTCCAATACAGTGCCGCGCCCATTGCACTGATAGGAAACTCGAATTTTTGCCCCCAATCCACAAAATGCAGTAGCATTAGGGGATATGCCATAAAATTGGAAGGTTTCTGATATGGAATTAAGGCAGAGCTCAGAGAAAGCAGGCGGAACTCCAAGTTTTCCTGTCGAATTTGCATAATGAGCAATGGAAATGGCAACATAGGCATTGATATAGCGGCAACATTTTCCTCGCTCATTTTGATCAGAACAAGTGGAAGCAGCCAAACTGAAGTTCGACCAACTAAAATCCAGGGGGCAATCTGGAAAAAAAAAAATCCAAAAAAAAAGGGTCAATTGTTCCCTAAAATTAAGTTAGGTATCACGCAAAGAATAGAGAGTATAAAAAACACATGAATGGCAAAAATATTGTTAGAATTCTCGATTAATTGATTGCCATAGAAGGAAAGAATATTTGATTGACATCACCAAAGAAATCAAGAAAGATTAAAGAATATTAGAGAATATGGTTGTTTTTTAATTGCTTCCTATATATAAATTCTCATTGATTGTATTTCCATATTTAATTTCCATTGATTGTATTTCCATACTTTCGTTAATATGTACCAAGATGAACAATATTGTTCAAGGAATTAATTTGAACTTTACAATATCTCTCCTCAAATTTCTTCAACTTACAATTTTTTTCATCTTTGAATGAAATTCACATGGTATCAGAGCAGAGTTCATCCTTTGCATTTAGCTATTGTACTTTGTCCTTGTAAACAATAGCATATTCAGTGCAGATTCTGCACGTATTGATTGTTGTGTTCTCGAAGGCCTTAGGAAATGGCGTCGACTCCACCTAGCGGAAGTAGTGCTGTAATGGTGCGAGAAGTTCAAGGTGCGCCCGAAAATCCATGTTTGCAAATCACACCCTTCAAATTAAATGGGAACAATTTCTTACCATGGTCACAATCAGCTACACTTTTTTTGAGTGAAAAATTCAAGCTCAGCTACGTGAATGGTAAAATTCCAGAACCCCCCATTGATGATACAAAATATGATGAATGGAAATCAAATAATGATTTAGTTATGTCGTGGTTATTTAATTCCATGGAATCTCATGTCAGAGATGGTCTTCTTTTTCTTAGAACTGCTCATGGAGTTTGGAAAACATTGATTGAAATATACTCAGAAAAAAATAATATTGCTCGTGCTTATCAGTTAAAACAAGAAATCACTCTTTTTCGCAAAGGAGATAAAACCTTTAACGAATATCTTGGGACCCTTCGTGGTATGTGGCAAGAGCTAAGCCATTATGCTCCAATTTCCACGAATCCCAAAGTTATTCGGAAAAGGATTGAACAATATCAAATTTTTGAAATGCTCCCTGGCCTTGACTCTGATTATGAAGCAATTCGAAGTCAAATCCTAATGCAATCTGAGCTAACTTCTCTCAATGATGTTTGTGCACTTCTCCAAAGAGAAGAAAAGAGGAGATGTTATGAAGCCAACTGAGCAATCTACTATGGAGCACTCAGCTTTTTTTTCTAACACCGCCACTAATAGAGGTCGTGGAGATCGTGGACGCGGCCGTGGTAGAGGACATGGATTTGGTAATCACCCACGATATTCTCATTGTAACAAATTGGGTCATGTCAAAGAGAGATGTTGGGAATTATATGGTCGTTCTATAGAGCTACCAGCGGCCAACATTGCAAGTGCTTCAAAGGAATCAAACGTTCCAATGTCATTGGAGAAATTAGCTGAATTTCTAGATGCATACACAAAGCAAAGGTCGTCCTCTGCACATGTTTCGCTTTCCTCAGAGATAGGTAAATCTGCCTCAGCACATCTAGTAGATTCATCTCCGGCAACATGGATTGTTGACACTGGTGCAACAGACCATATGACAGGAACCTCTAATAATCTTTCTTCTATGCAACCAGCTATTGATAAGCATTTTGTAACCTTAGCCGATGGTTCACATGCTCCAATTCATGGAATTGGATGCGTTGACACATCTCCTTCTATCAACTTATCATCTGTTTTATTTGTTCCCTCTTTTCCCTCAAACTTGCCGTCTGGTAGCAAGTTAACAAAATCTCACAACTATTCGGTAACTTTTTATCCTCATCATTGTGTTTTTCAAAACTTGACAACGAGGAAGACGATTGGTGAGGGGCGCGAAAAACATGGACCTTACTTACTAGATCAAAGTGCTTATGCTCTAATTAGTCATAGTGAAAATAATCAGGAAGAGATGTGGCACTCTTGATTAGGTCACCCATCTGATCGCATTCTTCGTGTTATTTTTCCTACCCTAAAACTTTTATTTAATAATTGTGAAACTTGATTTCGTTCTAAGCAACATCGTTTGCCCTATCATAGAAGTCAAAGTAAATGTGATTCTCCTTTTCATTTAATTCACTCTGATGTTTGGGGTTATGCACCTGTTGACTCATATTCTGGTCATAAATATTTTATTAGTTTTATTGACGACTATTCACGTATGCTTTGGGTGTACCTGTTGGAATCGAAAAGTAAAGCTTTTGATGCTTTCAAAACTTTTCATAAAATAGTTATAACTCAGTTTGACGCAATTAAGATTCTTAGATCTGATAATAGAACTGAGTATGTGAACAAAACTTTTAGTAGTTATTTATGTGAAAATAGTATTTTGCATCAAACGGCATGTCCAGCTAGTTCACAATAAAATTGCATCACTGAACGCAAAAATCGACATACTTTGGAAATAGCTAGATCTTTACTTTTTCAAATGAATGTTCCAAAAAATTTGGTCTGGTGCTGTTTTGACAGCATGTTACATTATAAATAGATTGCCAACTATTGTGCTTAAAGATATTTCTCCAATTGAATGCTTAACTAATAAAAAACCATCAATTGCTCATCTTCGTGTTTTTGGGTGCTCATGTTTTGTTCACGTCTCTAAACAGAATAGAGATAAGCTTGATCATAAATCTATCAAATGCATTTTTCTTGGTTATTCTGCAACTCAAAAAGGTTTTAAGTGTTATGATCCCAAAAAAAGAAAAACTCATATTTCTCGTGACGTACACTTTTCTGAGTCCATTCCTTATTATGCAGACAAACAAGATAGTTCCTTGAATTTTGCTACATCTCAAGAAGAGCCGTTAAATCATTCCCAATACTTTCCTCTATATTCTGATTTAAAAACATCTAACAATCATTCTGCTACTCCTCATTTCGAAGATCATGATCCTTCTAGATTATTATTATCTCATATTGACAATCAAAGCAAAGATGCTAATCAAGCAAGTCAGAGCTCACCAAAATCACCTCCTCACTGGCCGGCATCCTTGGAGTTGGGCTCTGATAGCAATTCCAATTCAGGTAGTCAAATTCCTTTAGTACCTGAACATTATTCTTTACCTATTGCTTTACGTAAGGAAAAACAAAATGCACCTAAAGTTACCTATCCTATTAAAGATTATATTTTCTATCATACTTATTCTAACAAATTCAAATCCTTTGTTGCATTTGTTGATGGCAATAATGAGCCTGCTAGTTATGCCGAGGCAATTACTCAACCTGAGCGGAGAAAAGCAATGAAAGAGGAGCTAAATGCTCTTGAAAAAAATCATAAATGGGACTTAGCCTTGCTCCCTAATGGTAAAAGACCTGTTGGTTGCCGATGGGTTTATAAAATTAAGTATCATCCAGATTGGCATATTGAGCGCTACAAAGTACGTCTTGTAGCCAAAGAATTCTCTCAAATATATGGTGTTGACTATAAAGAAACTTTTGCACCTATAGCGAAAATGAGTTCGGTTAGAGTGCTTCTTTCAGTCGATGTTAATTTAGATTGGCCACTTTACCAATTAGACGTGAAAAATGCCTTCTTATATGGAGAACTACAAGAAGTTTACATGTCAATACATCCTGGACATCCAAGAGGCGTGACTTAGTTTGCCGATTGAGAAAATCAATTTACGGATTAAAGCAATCTCCAAGAGCATGGTTTGAAAAATTAAGTTTAGCTATAACGAGTATTGGCTTTGTAAGAAATTCTGTTGACTACTCAATGTTTGTTAAGAAGGAAGGGACGAGCATAGCCATTATGCTTATCTACGTGGATGATATTATTCTCACAGGTGATAATCAATAGGTAATAGATGATGTTAAGAAATGGTTAAAAATTATGTTTGATATGAAGGACCTTGGTGAATTGAGATACTTTCTTGGCATCGAAGTCGCAAGATCGAAAAAGGAAATTTTCCTTTCTCAAAGGAAGTACACTTTAGACTTACTAAAAAAAACAAGTAAACTTGCTTCTAAACCCTTAGGGACTCCTGTTGATATTCATCCTGACTTCAAAAAGGGTGAGTTGATTGACAATGTTGGATTGTATCAGAGGCTTGTTGGACGTTTGATCTATCTAACAATCACAAAACCCGATATCTCTTATGCTGTTAGTCTTGTTAGTCAATTCATGCACTCTCCACGAACATCTCACATGAATGTTGTGAATAGAATTCTACGTTATTTAAAATCTAATCCAGGAAAAGGTATTTTGATGCGAAAGAATGGCAACTTAAATATTGTGGATTATTCAAATGCTGATTGGGCAGGTTGCCCGATTGATAGACATTCTACTACAGGTTATTACACTCTACTTGGTGATAACTTGGTAATCTGGAAAAGTAAAAAACAGAATGTCGTGTATCGTTCAAGTGCAGAAGTGGAATATAGAGCCATGGCATCAACAGCTTGTGAGTTGGTATGGTTGAAAGCCTTACTGAAGGACATAGGATTCAATCTTGATAGTCCTATTCAGATGGAATGCGATAACCAGGCTGCTATACATATTTCTACAAATTCTGTTTTTCACGAAAGAACAAAGCATATCGAGGTAGACTGCCATTTCGTATGCGAAAAGGTACAAGCAAAAGTAATTTCTACTCCGTATGTTGCTCCTGAAGATCAATTGGTTGATATGTTTACTAAGGCTGTTGGAAAAAATCGGTTGCAGAATTTGTTGAACAAGTTGGGCGTGATAAATATCGACGCACCAACTTGAAGGGGAGTGTTAGAATTCTTGATTAATTGATCGCCATAGAAGGAAAGAATATTTGATTGACATCACCAAAGAAATCAAGGAAGATTAAAGAATATTAGAGAATATGGTTGTTTTTTAATTGCTTCCTATATATGAATTCTCATTGATTGTATTTCCATATTTAATTTTCATTGATTGTATTACCATACTTTCGTTAAGTGTATATTATGTACCAAGATGAACAAAATTGTTCAAGGAATTAATCTGAACTTCACAATATCTCTCCTCAAATTTCTTCTAATTTTAATTCTTTCATCTTTGAATGAAGTTCACAAATATGATACCTTGATATGAAAAACACACTAGTCCAAGACTCGAGAGAGCTTCAAGCTCAAAACAAATGATAGGAACATAAACTACAGCTTTCCAAATGAGAAAGATTTTAAGGTTCATAATGATACAAACTGCATTAGAATGCTTTAGTTTTTACTGATAAGAACTGATGATTTCTTAACAGAGGAAGAACCTAAGATCAAAAGTTATTACAAGTATGCATTTTATCAACTGATAGTGGCTTGGTTAGACCTACACGTCGAATCCTTAGGCTCTAGAATATGCATGAGGAACCTTAAAAAAAAAAAAAAAAAAAAAAAAACTCGGGCTTTATGATATGATGTGAAATGAAACAAATCACTATTTCAACAACATAGATGTTCCCGAATTAACATTAAAACGAAACTACCCAATTCAATAAAGTGTCAAGCTATTCAACCAAGGGATCCAATTTGTCCAAACGATCACCACTAAGAACTTACTTCTTGAGCCGCATTCACCACCAATTACGTCGCCAATAGAACGATTAGCCATAATCCCATACAAACAACGCGACGCACTTTAACCCACGAATAGGATCACAATGCAATAATGTTGATTATAAATTAATGATCAAAACACAATTCTCTACTAACTTAAGCTAGATAACGATTATTTCACACATTATCGAAGCAGAAGTTTCTAAGTTGGAATTTTTACAGGCTCGTACAAAAATATTAGGGCATCGTTCTAACGTAAGCTTAGATTAGCAATTATTCCCCAATTAACAGCACATTCACGACCAATTTTTTTTTTTTTTTTTTTTTTTTTTTTTTGGGTGAAACCAGCCAATAAAATAGCATCTGAGCAGACACCGGTTACTGATCAACCCTAATACCAAACACAAAAATAACCAATAAAAGCCCAAATGGGAGCGAACCCACTTCATAAATGTAGCATCCTCTCGTGAGAAAAGAAGCTTATAATAGGGTTTGTAGGAGAAAAGGCACCTCCTTTCTAGTTCCCATAAGCTTAAAACGCGTGAATATAAAGATCAGAGAGAGAGAGAGAGAGAGAGAGAGAGAGAGAGAGAGATTTTTACCTCCTGAGATCGCGAGAACGGGATGAGAGTGGAGAAGGGAGAGGGAGAAGAGCAATACGAAGAGGAGAAGACGAGGCATGAGAGAGAGAGAGAGAAGAGAGAGGGAAAGGAAGCGACGAAGAGAGGGAGAAGGGAGAGAGAATGAGAGTGAGAGAGAGTGAGAATAGAGTGTGAGCGGTATACTTACCGCTCTCTCGTTTGAAGAAATTATTTAGCTGGAATTTGTCCACCACGTCAGCTGTGAACCCCTCAAATAATCTACCGTTCATCTCACTACTTCTTTGAATCCTCACCGTTCAAGGAGCAAAAAAAAAATTAAAAAAAAAAATTAGGAAGGTGATTTCAACGGAGTTGGTTCACAGATGATATGGTGGACCAGGTTGAAATAATAATTTCCTTATTTTCAATAAATATTTTTTCTTTTTTCTCTAGGAACGTATCGAAGAGGACAAAATAAGGGAATTATTTTTATTTATTATATAAAAAAAATAAATTTTAAATAAATTTATATTATTTTAAAAATATTTTTAATGTAAATTATAGGGTATTTTTTGAAAATAACTTTTTAAAAATTTATATTTTTGAAAATAACCCTACAAAATTTATATTTGTAAAAATGATTATATACCTGCCAACTGTGCGCCACGTGTGCCCGCCACGTCAGCAGAGGAGACTGAGTGGACTCTCCAAATGCGTGTTCGAACATGCATTTGGCGAATGCGTTTCTAAACAAAAATTTGAATGTATATTTAAATTAAAAAATTTAAATAATTTTATATTTTAAATTTTAAATTCAAAATTCAAAATAAAAAATAAAAAATAAAATTTTGAATTTTGAATTTTGAAATTTGAATTTTGAATTTTTAAATTTCAAATTTTAAAATTTTAAATTTTATAATAATGATTTTAAATTTTAAACATTAAAATTTATTATTTTAAACTAATAAATTTTAATTTCACAATTTTAAATTTTAAATTTTAAATTTTAAATTTTAAATTTTAAATTTTAAATTTTAAATTTAGATTTATTTTTAAATTTTCAAATTTTTAGTTTGAATTTTTAAAATTTAATTTTAAATTTAATTTCAAATTTTTAACTTTTAAAATATAAAATTATTATTTTTTATTTTTTAAAATTTTAAATTGAAAGAAAGTTTATGAAATTGTACAATATGGATCCAAACAATTTAAAATTTAAAATCCTAAAAATTATTTCAAATATAAATTTTTCATTCACGCTTTGTCTCATTCTCTTTTTCTTCTCTTTTCGTTCATCAAATTCTAAAAATTACTTTAAATATGATTAATGATTTCATCAAATTTTAAAAATTATTTTAAATATGATAAATAATTTATATATAATAAATAATTTATTATATTTAAATATAAAAATTTATTTACTATGTTCAACTTATGTGAGTTTTGGACACGGGAATTGGACTCCAGAAAACACTATAGCAATTTGGACTTGAGCTGGTGAAGATAGGACTGTTGTTGTGATATATATATATATATATATATATATATATATATATATATATATATATATATATATATATATATAGAGTGACTCACATGTTTAATTTATTTATCAATATATTTGGGTGATGGATTATATATTTTGAATGTATGTATATACCGTGTTGCTTTATATTTCAGTTTTTTTTTATGCTATGCTACTTCTTAGTTACGAATTTATAGAATTTATAAAGTTGCAGATGTCTAGAACTTATTATTAATACGTCAACATATTATGTGTTGACGTATCCAAAATTTTCTAGTATTAGTCTTTATTCCATAACAAGGAATCTTCCTTATTTTATTAAACCCAAGCCAAAAGATTGAGGAACCATACACTCTCTCTCTGGGATTGCCCAACTAAATAACTCGAAACATGATACAAATATTTATTCTCTGTTTTAATTATATATAGTATAGGTATTATCAAATAATTATTTTAAAATTTTCGCCTATGTAAAACAGCAAAATGCAGAATAAAATTAATATATATATATATATATATATATATATATATATATATATATTAGAATTTTGCACAAAATTTAACCCAACGGAAAAGAAAATCAAATAAATAAAAATTTGAAAACTTGAGATCCAATCTCAAAAACCACGCAAAATAGGATCCATCATATATTTAAGATTAAAAGAAAAAGGAATCTAATCTTTACCTTTGCGCGGGTAGATCTACACCGTAATGTGATGATCGTGGAATTTGGTTCTTTTGAACCCGCACACGCGTCCGACCTCTATGGGTATCCACACGATGTTGACGATCTGATTGAAGTTCTCACCTGGGTGCTAGCTTCCTTGTAGAGAACATTTTTATTTGATCGTGGATATTTAGAAAAGAGAAAGAGGAAGAAAAGATGACGACTAAAGTTTTCTCTCTTTCTTTTCTTTTTTTTTTTTTTCTTCAAAAAAAAAAAACTCATACGCATTAGAAGCAAACATAATATTAGTGGCAAAAATAAGGTGGCGACATAATTTGTCGCCACTATATAGCTACCTATAGTGGTAATACAAATAATCGCTACTAATTTATTAACTTAAAGTGGCAGTACTATTTTCGCCATTAAATGACAGTTTTGTCACCACTGCCACTAATTTATTAATTTAAAGTGGCAATACTACTGTCACCACTAAATGACTATTTTTATTGCCACTGTATGGTTACCAATGGTGGCGATACTATTCCCTCCACTAAATAACACACTAATTTATGAACTTAAAGTAGCAATATTTTTTTCGCCACTAAATGACAACTTTGTCGCCACTGTACGTACTGCCACTAATTTATTAATTTAAAGTGGCAATACTGCTATCGCCACTAAATGACTTTTTCTATTTCCACTGTGTGGTTATCTATGGTGGCGATACTATTTTGGCCACTAAATAACACACTAATTTATTAACTTAAAGTGGCTATACTATTTTTGCCACTAAATGACAACTTTGTCGCCACTGTACTACCACTAATTTATTAATTTAAAGTGGCAATAATGCTATCGCTACTAAATAGCATACTAATTTTTTAACTTAAAGTCACAATCCTATTTTCGGCACTAAATAACAATTTTGTCGCCACTAAATGACTATTTTTATTACCTATTATGGCGGATACTATTTTCGCCACTAAATAACACACTAATTTTTTTTAATCTAAATTTAATTTTTTTATTTCAAATTTTAAAATCTAAATTCAAAATTTAAAATTTAAAATTTAAAATTTAAAATTTTGAAATTGCCACCAAAAAAATTGAATTTTGAATTTTTAAATCTAAATTTAAATTTTTTATTTAAAATTTAAAATCTAAATTCAAAATTTAAAATTTAAAATTTAAAATTTGAATATTTAAATTGTAAATTTTAAATTTTAAAATAACTACTGAAAATTTTAAAATTTGAATATTTAAATTTTAAAACTTAAAATTTAAAATTTAAATTCAAAATTAAAATTTTAAAATTTTAAAATTTAAAATTTGTAATTCGAAAATTAAAATTTAAAATCTAAAAATTAAAAAATTTAAATTTAATACTATCTTTAATATTTAATATTTAATATTCAAATTTAAAGGGTACTCCCCTTTACTTGGGAGTACCCTCCACAAAGAGCTCTTTTCTCACTGCAAAATCTTACCAAAAGCTTCATCCCTCTCTTGATCCCTTCACTGGCAATAAAGAGCTCTTTTCTCACTTGGTTACTTCATTTCCACACAAAGAGCTCTTTTCTCAAAACCTTCGATCCTTACCCTCTCCCTTTTCTCCTTGGTGCCCGATCTCCTCGTCGGTGAGTCCCTCACCGCCGATTTCCTCGCCGGTGAGCCCCTCATCGTCGATCTCTTCGCCGGCGAGCTTGTCACCGTCATTCTCCTCACCGGTGAGCCATTCGCCGCATATCTTCTCGCCGGTGAGCTCCTTGCCGCCGATCTCCTCGCCAGAGAGCCCCTCGCCGTCGATCTCTTCTCCGGCGAGCTTGTCACCGTCAGTGAATACTGTTTAGTCGTGTTTGATTATTTTAAAGGTTTCGATACTCCCTTCGTAGTATTAATTTGCATAAATTTTCTATGACTCCTACAATTTATTTTATGATAATTATGAAAACACAGGAAATTGGAGGCCTACTGGCAAGGGAAAGTAGGCTTATTTTTAGGAAAGTGTTTTTTATGCAGTTTGTATGCATGACTATCAATTTATTAGTTTATCTTTCTTACACTGAAAATTTTTTGTCTCTTTGTATCTTTCTATTATGCATGTCTATGTTTTTTTTTTCTTTGCCTTCTTTTTTTAGGAGCTTTAGCATGTCTTAGGGTTCTTAGAATTGTGAACAAAGTGTGCAATCCATCACGAAGGTCTAGATAAGAAAACATAATCTAAGATTGCAAACATGTTTTTCTTTTGTTAGCAACAGAATAACTCAGTGCATAGAAATTAATTTTTACGCCCAGTAGAAATTGTACGAGGCATTCAAAACCTGCAACCAAGTTCAGTGAATTTGAATTTTTCACTGACTATATAAAGTGAATTTAAAATTTTGGGTGAGTTGTGAGTTAGTACATCTAGTTTTAAGCTTGAACATTGTTCAAATGAGGAATTAAAGATGATTAAATTACTCTTTTGTTTTGGTTTTCGAGTGATTGAGCTAAATCTATGCAACAATTTAGCACATATATAGCTGGTTTGGCCATAATTTTGTACTGGAGATTGGATTCAAAGAACTATTTCACTTGTGTGCTTAGTATTGCACTTAAGTGAAAATGTATAGCAAGTATTTAGTTGAATATATGCAACATTATCCTTCATCATTTGATCAATTAAAAGCTAAGAGATACAGCTATACAGAAAATGATACATCATAGGCACAGACCACATTTGTAGTTTCACAACCCTAATGAATGCCAAATATTAAAAAGTTCACACCTCTTATAATATTTGTGATTCAATAAGAAAATGAATTAGGAAGCACACAGTTAAAATCGAAATTAGCTTAAAGTTCTAGTTCTAGTTGTAGTTTTGGTCAATTATTTTGAAATTTTAAGTTGTCAAAAGCATTTAAATTGAAAACAAAAGAAATCCAATCCACCTTTCTACAGGTGGATGAGGAACTAAATATGTATGAAGCTATCCATGAATGATAACATATTAATTAAATGAGAAATTGTAGAGTTAATTGTACACTACAAATAAGAAACAAAAAAACTAAGATATATAAAGGAATTACAATAGATGGTGGAGCCATTTTAAATGTAACTTCAAAGTGGACCGATGTAATAAACTATTCTAGTATTCAGAGAGATCTAGGCTGTGCCTTTTTCATATTATATATTTTGCACTATACTGTGAGAGCTAATTAGTAGTTTTTATCTAGTTAAATACTGCAATTGGATGTTAGGGTATTAGAATTTTAGGGAAGTCCAGCAGAGGAAATGACAAAAAAAAGGGGGTAAATTGAGAAGGTCAGGTACCTCATTACCTTCATTTTTACGGACCTTGTAAATCACTATTTAGAAGGAATTCTACTGAAAATCTTATGGTTTTTGAGAAACCTAAATTACTAGCAATATTTAGATGGAAATGATGCTTCACAAGTTTATCTAAATGTAGAATGAATCTTAACTCAATTTTGATGAAAAATATTGAATACTTATAGTTTCTTTGTCTCTTGAAGTTACTTCTAGGCAGTGGATTCGCTGTTTAGTTTGCTTTGTATACCTTTTCTTTAGTGTTACTCTTCTGTGCAGATTTTTGATTTCTGGTTACATGTTTTCTTTTCCTTTATCACTCACATATTCATTTGTAATTCTTGCAGATTCCTCTGTATCCTGCTTCCATATTTCAAAATGAAACAGATAGTGAAGGAATAAGCTTTGTTTTATACTTTCGGCTCGCTGAAGATTATGCAAAAGACCTTCCACCTCATTTTCTAGACAGTCTCAGGGTAAGTAAGTTGATATGGGATCCATTAACAAATATTAGCACATATATACAATAAGAAAACCGTTATATTTCTCTTTTGCTCGCACTTTAAATTTTTTCTTGACTGTCTCAAAAATTTTCCTGCAGGTCCTTTCTTTTCCAAACTTCCAACTATTTAGATCTAAAATGGTATTTGCTGACAAAGTAGGTTCGAATTGAGGCTCACGACGGCTGGACTTATTAACTTGCCTGGAGTTCGCTTTTATTAACTTTTTTCTTTTATTAATACAGGCTCACAACGGCCGGTTGCGGTATGTTATCTCGGAAGAACTCTATTATTGTGAATTTTGATGGATTATAATAGGAACCTATCTGACCTAATGCTTTACTAATTAAGAGAGACAAGCTAGAGATTATATGATAATAGATCAAAATGCATGTTGAAATAAGCTTTAATTAGAGTTTATGAAAAAAATTAGTTTCGGCTTACTGATTCCTTAGAAATTGATTTTTGTGAAAGTAATATTTTGTAGCCAATGGTTTATGACGAATGTCAGTCATTACATGGTTAGTGGAACATATACCCATATGGAAAGTCTGAACAGTTGTATAATTTTTACTTGGATTGTTTCCTTCTCAATCTAATGAAAGTAGTTATTGTCTGCTGTGTTTGTTCCCATATTTTTAGTCTGATGATTTATTTATTTGACTTCTTTTTTATCATGTGCTACGCCTACGCTTTATTAGCTAGTAATTTACTGTAACATAACATAATTAAGGTCATGCCAAAAAGGTTGCGTGATAGTGATTTTCAAGCTAGGTATTTCATAATCTAACTATTTTTTTTTCATGATCTTAAGATTCATAGAAGAGCATTAGATAACCTTAACAAATATTGTTTTTTTAGATGACAAAAACCTAACAAATTTAAAGTTGGTTCATAAATATTGCTTTAAATGCATGGCATGTACATTAAAGTGTTACTCTTTATGTTGTCAAACTAAAAGACAGGGATAGGACAAGAAAGATAATGTTGCTAAACTTTCCACAAATGAAATTAGGATGACACTTTAATGGTTTCAAGTGAAAGGGTAAATGACTTGTTGAATAGACAATAGTTGTTCCCAGAGTTACATGCATATGATAATTCGTCTTGCTATTTGGATAGTGATTGCTCAAAGCATATGATTGGAGATAAAAACTATTTTAAATCTTTTGAGAAAACCTCCGGAGGACTTTTGTTTTCGGAGATGGAAGATCTTCAAAAATAGTTGGTAAAAGAACAATCACTATTCCAAACGGTCCAGTTTTGAACGATGTCTTATATGTTGAGGGCCTCAAGACTAATCTCATAAGCATTAATCAATTGTGTGATGATGGTTTTTTAGTTAACTTTTCTGCGATTGAATGTGTTGTAACTAATATAAACCAATCATTCTTTTTGAAAGGGGTTAGTCATAGAACAATTGCTATGTAGTTCCTAGTAAACCCATTGAACATTGTAACCTAGTTTCACTTGGTGCCGAAACTCTTTGGCGTGAAAGACTAGGTCACATAAACTTTATGGAACTATATAGGATTTCACATAAGGATGTTGTTAGAGGTGTTTCTAAACTTAACTTCAAAGAGAATATTGTGTGTGGTGGATGTCAAAAGAAAAAACAAACTAGATCCACTCACAAGAATTTGAACCATGTAGGAATAAAACGGATATTAGAATTATTGCATATGGATTTAATGGGGTCATCTCGTCAACCTAGCTTGGGTGGTAAATGGTATATTTTTCTCATGGTTGATGATTTCTCTAGATTTTTTTGGGCTGCATTTTTGAAAGAGAAAGCGGATACTTTTGATTCTTTTCATGATATTTGTCATCGTATTATGATTGAGAAAAATGAAAAGATTGTTCGTGTTCGCAGTGATAGAGGTGGAGGATTTATAAATTCAAAATTTATTGATTTTTGCTCTTCAAACGGCATAAAATATGAATTGTCCGCACCTTATACACCGCAACAGAATGGTATAGTCGAGCGCAAAAATAGAGTTGTACAAAAGATGGCGCATGTTATGCTTCATAACCGGAACTTTCTTTATACTTTTGGGCTGAAGCAGTTAACACCGCAGTCTATGTGATCAATCGAATCTATTTGCGCCCGGGTACTTTAAATACTCCATATGAACTATGGTTTAGTAGAAAATCGAATATCAAGTATTTTCGTATCTTCGGGAGTCATTATTACATTTTACGTAACCGTAAAAATCTTGAAAAATTCGACTCTCGTAATGACGAATGAATCTTTCTTGGTTATTCTACAAATAGTATAGCATATCGAGTATACAATCTTGAATCTAAGACGGTGATAAAATCAATAAATATTAAAGTAGATGAACCTTCTCATTTTTCTTCTGATAAATCTACTCTTGATATGTTTCTTGATGATGAATTATTTGTTGATGATGTTGCATCTGTACATGATAAATCTTCTGATAATCTTGATGCATCTCATGGTACTTCAAGTCCATCCACTTTACAAGATTCATCACATGGTTTCCCGAGTACTCCTATACCTCAAACTTTTCGAATCTCCAAGAACCATCCCGAATCAAATATCATTGGAGATCCTCAAAAAGGAGTCCGAACTCGGAGACAATTGGAATGTGGAGTTGCATGTTATGTCTCTATGATGGAACCAAAGAACATTGATGAAACTCTTTAAGATGATTATTGGATTGAAGTGATACAAGAAGAGCTCAATCAATTCGAACGGAACAAAGTTTGGGAATTGACTAAGCCCCCTAAGAAACAAAACATTATTTGTCACGCCCCGGGGTCGAAACTGCGACCCGGGCTCGCCAACAGATCCGCCACCCATACAGGAAACCCCGCATAGGCGAAGCGTCTAACCTGCGAGGATAAAACTATAGCTAAACAGATATCAGAGCTGGAAAGTAAACTGCTGTAAAACTAAAATCCAACCATTGTACAACTGAAAATAAAATACAGTATCAATCTCCCAAAAATAATCAGCATACTTCATCCTCTGATACAACATCTAAGAGTCCAAAATGGGAGGTAAACAAAATAATAATAATACAACAATGTACAGGCTCACAGTACAAGTCAGATCCTCATAATACATCAGTCTCTCAAAATAAATACAGCCCTCAAAAGAGTAAAATATACAAATCTAATTGGTTGTACTATAAATCTCCTATAAGGGGGTACAACTACTCTCCAAGGACGGATAGGGATCTAGCTTGCGACTCCCTCGCCTCGATCAGAAGAAGCAGCAACAGTAGAAGTAGGAACTGGTGAAGATGCCTCTGTAAAACTATCACCGACAGAGGGTGTGAGAACTATACCAACACGTAGTTCTCAGTGGGTACCGTCTCCAAGAACAACGGTCTGCCCACTAAGTCTACTATAGGCATGATATAACGATGCAGTAAAAACTAAAAAAGAAAAGCTGGAGATACTCTACAGCTACCATGCCTCTATCTAAATGCTCAATGGGTGATACAGATGAAAAGATATGCAACCACTCACACACGAGGTGATTAATCGACCCAATCGAACTGACTGCCACATAGGGTCCAGTCAAGCCTGCGCCTACCTACTGCCATTACATCCACGGAGGACTGGACTTACGTAGGGCATGACTGCCAAAACTGGCCCGACCAAACCTGCACTCACCTACTACTATTACATCCACGGAGGACAGGAATTACGTAGAGAGTGGCTGCCAAAACTGGCCCAGCCAAACCGGCGCTCACCTACTACTATTACATCCACGGAGGACTGGAATTACGTAAAGAGTGGCTGCCAAAACTGGCCCAGCCAAACCGGCGCAGTATCAAATATAGTAACAGTGGCACATGTAGGCTATAATCAAAATCCACGCTCACTCTCAGAATGGAAGAACTCAAGACCCTCAAACATCTCGCACAACGGTCGGAGTACTCCCAATGACTCAGCTAATGAAACCCTCACGAATCACGAGATACTAACGAACTCAACCAACTCACTGCACTAACCCACTAGTCGGAGGTGCTCAACAGACGGGGCCACCGTCAACCCAAACGGTTCCCAAAATGAGACACCCAACTCGCCACACTATACACACGGGCTGGAGATACTCCACAGTCGAGATCGACCCACAAATCAAGGGCTAACAAGACTGGTCGGACGACACTTCATGACTTGGGACCACCGTCAACCCAGACGGTTCCTTACAACACTGATCGAAAGATACTCGACGGCCCGGGACCACTGTCTACCCAAACAGCTCCCAACACTAGCACTGGTCTAACCTCAGCTACCAGACTCCACTCAGCCCCCAGGCACGAGTGCAACATACGTCCCATAATATCCCGACCCCTCGGCCCACTACCCGGGCGAGAAAACTCTATGTCCAGGAAAAACAAATAAAAGTATGGGAGTGTCTAAAGTATAAATAAACCTAGCCTAAGTGAAGGTTTCTACTAGTCTGGTTAAACAATGCAACAAATGACGGGGTGCTAGGTCAAGTTCCATAATATTATTTATAAGAGTGATAATTTATCAGTTGATTCTGACATATAGGATAATAGCTCAAATATCAGTAAAAGGCATTGCATCCAACATAATCTCTAATAACAACCAATGTGAACATCATCTTCCTAAACATACTCTCAACTAGTATAAAGTAAACATAACGATTTTACAACCTGCGAGATCTCAAATCCACCAAAACATATACAATAATTCAAGTAAGCATAAATCCACATAATCTAGACCATTTCTCATGCTTACATCTCAATTCTATAGGTTGTACATTATATCATGCATGCTCTCAATCTCATAGGGGAACTTTACACCGATGTAAGCTTTCAATGACCATCACATGGATATCTAAATCTTGTAAGTTCTCATTCACATAACATGAACAATTACCAAGCTTACAACTCAAACATATAGGGTGTACACTTTGTCATGTATGCATACTAACAAAATAGAGTTAGACAACCGTCCGTCGATTTTGGAGACAAAAACAACCCACCTGAAAACTGTTGATCCAAAGCCCGATCAAGCTGAAATCCGGTGTGAAGATACCTCGGCTCCTCAGAAAAATAAATGCAGATTTTTTGGGCGTAAATGACGAAATAACAAGCGCTGCGCGGTAATATCCAAAAATTCAGCAATAGTCCAAGGTGATAAGGGAAGGAATTTTTAGAGCTTAATTTAAATGTAATTTCCCTTAAGTTCCAACATGAAAAATGCTCTTTTATATTTTTTTAACACATCCATACAAAGAGATCCCCAAAAATCATGATAATCTCGTAGCTACCACCATACAACAACTCATGGCTCAAAGGAACACGAAAAACTGCACCGCTAAAAAATCTGCATTGAAGGGTCAGCAAGATGGCGACATTTACCTGACCAAACGAGCTCCGAATCAATAAGAAAGGTGGCGATGAATTCTCGTCGAGTGTAGATGCGAATCGAGCTAAAGAACTCCTAAATCCGAGCTCGTATGAAAGAGAAAACTCAAAATTACTCAAGAGTGTCCAAGCACAAAATCTGTGTGGGATGGTTCCAGAAAAACCAAAAATACTCCAAAAAATCCCAAGATCCACGAAAAAAGTTGAATATCAAACTTGTAGATTTACCTCTCGTGGAGATCCTTTCCAAATTTCAACTCGAAATTCCAAGAGATGAGGTCTGGGAGAATTTTGCACCAAAATGCGACGGTGAAGCTCCGAAACTGCACTAATGGTGTGCTACACTTGAGGAAGAAGATAGTCTCCCCAAGCTCCCTTGTGGCCAACAATGGAGAAGGTAAAGTTGTAGAAGAGGGAGAGGTGTCCTGCTGTGAAAAATCCCAGGTGCAAAAAGCTTAGGAAGAGGGAGGAAGAGCTGCTACCAAGAGAAGAAGAAGAAGAAAAAAAAAAAGAAAAAAAAAAGAAAAGAGAAAATAGGGGAGAGAGAGAGTGAGAGAGGGGGCACTGTGCCACCGCACAGCGCTGGGCCGATGTAGTAACTGTGATTTTTAAAATCCAAAATTTAAGTTTAAATAATTTCCTGGATTATTTAAATGGCAAAAATGGATAATTAGTAGTGCAATAGTGGCAAAAAAATACCGACTTTTGATCGGAGCCTGATCTCGAAAATCTGAGATCATCATTGCGACCGTCTCGTCGAAACATGAAAAGTTGATATACACATATTTTCGATCCGACGGTCGGATCTTCCGCAAAACAGCGAAAAAAAAGTGGGTCCCACAACTTAAGTTGTGAATAGTAACCCCTATTTCAAATGCCCTTTTCATCATCGACGGTCGTTTCACCGTCTGGACCCCTGACATAGGAGTATGAGTAGTCAATCCTAGCTATTTTCGACGTTCTAAGCACAATGGCACTGACGGAATTCGCGTTTGGCGATCCGGGTGCATCGAAATACGTGCGTCGTTTTACGACATAAAGGACTCTATGGCTCGAGATTTTAGTCGAGCGCCGAATCAAGCAAGCAAATACACTATTTGATAGGTCTCGAAGAGCCGGACGTCGTGGCGAAGTCCGTTTCGCAATTCGACGATCGGCTTGTCTCGAAATACGCAAAAAGTGCCGAAAGAATCATTTATTTTGCAAGAAACCTAATGTTTCTTGGGCCTTAAGCTACAAGGGCCTTGGAGCTGGGCTCCTGCCAGCATTTGGAGCCCACGAATGGGTGCTGGGGAGCTGGGGAGGCAGCCATGGTGGTGGTGGTCAAAAATGGAGTTAAATCCCATTTATTGACACCTTGTAGTTTGGGGTCTTTTGGGGAATCTGAGGGGCCATGGTTGGGTTCCAAGGTCTTCCCCATTTCCCCCTGCAACCTCTGCTTTAAGCAAGGGTGCTGTGGAGGCCGAAGGACACCACTCCTTTGAGAGAATCCGAGAGAGAGAGAGAGAGAAGGGAGTGAAGGTTGGAATCAACTCGAACCAAGTTAGTTTTTGAAGTCCTTGTGGTGTTCCCCTGTGTCTGTAGAACATCTTGGGAGTTGTCGTGGCCGCGCGAAGTGGAAGGAGTGAGACCGGCTTCTTCCATTCTTCATCAACTCCGGCAAGGTGAGATGTTCTAAACCAATGGATGAATGAACCCGAGACCCTTAGCAGTAGCTTAGTTAGGTCCTAAGGATGCTCCCTGCACAGCCCCGAGCCCCCATGCACAGCGGGTTGCCGGCGGGAGAAGCTATTCGCCGGAACCCTAAGTTAGCTCCGCCGCGGCCAAACTCCGCAACCGCTGGACCAAATACAAAACCAAAATCATGGGAAAAATCTGTAGGAGATAAGGATCAACTCTACCAAATTTGGTAGAGTTTGATCAAGTGGTTGAGTTGCAGAATGAAACCTTAGTTTTCGGGTTTTCTTCACTTTGGCCGAGCTTGCTGCTCCGGCGCCGGCGAGCTTCCCCACCTCCGGCCAAGTGGCTGGGGAGCTTCCTAGGTGTGAGAGGAGTCCATCCATGCATTTGCATGGCATCCATGCAGCCTCGGTGGAAATCCGCCATTAGAGGTGGTGAAGCTCAAACTGAGCTTTGCTCCACCGCCGCCGCCGCAGCCGCCATGCCCTGACGCCGGGCATGGGTTCAGGTAAGTTGCAAATGAGTTTTGGCACCTGTTGATGCAAGTAGTTAAGTCCCAGAATCCCTGGCTGGGTGGTCACCATTTTCGAAGCTTTAGCTTCATCTTCAACCTCGAATTCCGGCCAACCAGTGGAGCAAAGATGGCCCAGACTTGCTGGGATTGATCTTTATGCCTTATAGAATATTTCCTTCCAAGTTAGAAAGCCCCAGGTGCCTTCCTTGCAGAGAACTAGCTTGGGTTTTGTGGAAGCTTGTGTATTATGAAGCTTGCATACCAACTGCTTGATGAAATGTCTCAATGAAGAAATATATAGAATTAGACTTTGAGCAAAATATGAAAGTTACTACATGCTGTCCCCTGAGCTTTATGCTCACTTCAGATCAAACAGGATCTGTGTGGATTGGTGTGTGGAGCAAGGTTGTAAAGTTAGAGAGCTTGGGACTTGGATCTTTTGATCAAGCAGCTTCTGGGCTGCACTAGGGCAAGCCCTTGAGTCCCTGTGATTCCCTGAGCAATATGCTCAAGTTGGTTTGCAAATAGCACAAGTGGTTTAAGAGTTTTGTATTAAAAAGCCTTAGGATAAGTTGTTTGGCCGAGGGTCTGTTTTTGGCTGTTTGCGAAGCCGCGACAGTGAGCTTCTGGCTATTTTGGGGTTACTGGACGCGATGCTCGCGTTAGATTTTAGTTTTGTCGAGCCGAAGAAATAAAAAATGCATTAGGCTATGTTAGAATAGTGAATTATGGCCCGAAGTTTTCCTCGGGTTCCGTGCTGCTGCAAATGGGTGAGCACGGTGTTCAACAAGTTGAGGGTCACCTACTGGAAGTGACGGTTCATAAAAATAATATCCCAGTTAAGAGAACGAGCGAAAACGACTCTCAAAAAGCTTTAAATGTGCAATTTTTGGAAACCCTAAGGGTCTAAACGCAATTGTAACATCATGTACTGCCTAGGGCAGTGTATAAATGATTCCTAAGCTTTTTGCCGTCTATTTAGTCGATGGACCATGGTTTGAGCATCAGCATTATGATCGCCGTTGAGCCAGCTTTCAGTCGCGCACACCAGTGGATTAGCTACCCGCAGTGGTGTTCTTTACCGGTAGAGAGGTCACATTGACCCGTGAGCCCGTTGGGGTTATGATAGCATGCTGGGTGTCCAAAAGTGGCATTAGCCTGAGGCCCCAATGACCAACAGTGGCATTTGCCTGAGGTCCTAGTGCTCCATGGCAGCTTAGCCTGAAGCCCTTGTGGCCAACAGTGGCATTAGATTGGGTATATTTGTGGTATTACCTTGATGCATTATCTTTGTTTGTTTCTTGCTTGTCAGATTATTAGTTATAGCATGATCATTTCTGTTTGCCAGATTATCAGTGATAGTATTACTATTTCCTGTTGTCAGTTATGGCATATTCATTCATGTTTATAGATTTATCAGTTATAGCATGATCAGCTTTATTGTGATTACTCTGTTCTGTTGATTAATCCATGATTGATGGTACTCTGCTTAGATTATATATTTCCATTTTACCATTCAGTTTCAGTATATCCTACTTTTGCTATCCGCTTATTATGGTATTCAGTATGTACGGCTTGCTATTTTCCGGCCCGTCATGCCCACTGGGATACACTTATGTGTGTCTCACACCCTCGGGTGACCATTTTTCAGGTCTGTTGGGTGCGGGGACATTGGGACGTCCTGTGTGAGGATTCGAGATAGAGTTGTCCCTGGTAGGACTTTACTTTTGGATTTAGTGGACATCACAACTGTTATTTATATTTTGGAACTGTATTGTATAAACATATGGAACCTTGTGGATGTAATAGAGTAGAACTTATTTAGTTATAGTAAATTCGGTATCTACTCTGATTGGATGTATCTGTTAGCCGAGCATATATAGGGGGGACTCTGTCCGTTGTACAGAGGCTTTCCTATATGTGTGGCGGTCTGTTCACGTCTTGGAGTATTCAAGTTTTAAACTCTGATTTAAAATTTTTTTTTTTGACCCTTTTTGAATCTCGGGGCGTGACAGCCGAGCACGGCTCCACGGCGCCCAGGGGGCAGGCAGGCGCCCTCCAACAGGAGGGCGCCTCGTGGCGTTGCGCGAGGACGCGTAGAGCGCACGTGCGCGGACAACAGCGCACGTCCGCGCGCGGCCCAACGCGGGCGCGCCGCATGGCTGGTCGGCGCCAACCCCGCTCTGACACGTGGCGACGCGAGATTTCAGCGCTCCCGGTGCACCGCAAAACCTGTAGACCCGCGCACAAAGTAAAAATGCCCGGTAAGCCCAAAAATTTCGGAAACAACCATTTTTGACCGTTTTCGCGTGCTGAGTCCGTTTTTGGCATCCGATTGACGCACAACGCACTCTAAATACCAATAATAGGTATTTTCTCGCTGCCGGACGCGCGGCCACGCCACACGGGTAACCGAGGCAACCGGGACACCACATCATTAGTACTAAATGGATTTTCAAGAACAAGAAAAATAAAGATGGTACCATTGTGAGGAACAAAATAGGTTTGGTTGCTCAGGGCTACTCACAGATTGAGGGCATCGATTGTAGTGTCCCGTTTTTTCCGAGCGACTTGACTGGGTGGTCGGCGGTGAGAAAATACCTACTTTTGGTGTATCGAGTGCATTGTGCGTCAAACGGATGCCAAAAACAGACTCAGCATGCGAAAATAGTGAAAATTTGCTATTTTTGGACTTGTTGGACCTTTGGGCCGATTCTGGAGTGGGCCGGTCCATGGCCCATTTCCGCGTGCACCGGGACCAGCTGGGAGGCGAGGCGGGCCACGTTGCGGCCGCGGATAGGGCCGGTCACTGTGCGGGACGTGCGGGGGCAGGCAGGAGCAGGCGGGCAGGTGCGCGGGCGGTGTAGGCCGCACACGGGGGCGCCACGTGGCGCCCCGTGGTTGGCTGGCGCCATCCGCCCCGCAGGCGTGGTCCGGCCACGTGGCGGGGCCCGGTTGGCCCCGCCCCCGTCGCTTTGTGGGTTACACACGCTGCGCGCCCGGAATGATCCGGACGCCGCGCAGATCGGGAACCGGTGTCCCCTGTTCGGTGCCCTGATCTTTCGGGCGCCCGAAAGTGTCCCCCAAAGTCCTATTTTGGCCTTTTTTTTTGGGTTTTGACTATAAATAGGCCCCTTGTGCAGCCTTTCGAAGCTTTTTGAGACTTCCTCTTGGGGCCATTTTCTGCAGGGACATTCTTCTATGCCTCTTCTTCGATATTTGGGATCCCGAAGATTTTTTGGAAGTCATTTCCTCAGATTCTTCATCGACATCGCAAGCTTCGACGTGCTATCGATACCGATCTTTTTCGTCGATGTTTTATCCGCAGGCTCCCCTGGGCTGACCTGAGGGAGTTTTTAGCCGATTTCTGCGGCATCGTTTCCCTGAGAGGTAGATCTTCGATTTTCGTATTTAACGCTTTTCTCAGATTTGGATTTTTATTAGGGTTTTTGGAGCATCTTTGAACCCCTTTCTTGCTGCTAGTTTTTCTGGACAGCAGAGCTTGTTTGATTTTTATCTTGGTGCTCAGTTATTGGATTTCAGCCCGTGAGGACTCAATTGATATTTACTCTTCGTGAGGATCACAGCCATATTTTTATTGGAATTTTGGAAGATCATCTCGTAGGTTATATTTTGACTTCTTCTGGACTGATTTTCTGCAGAGTTGTAATTTTGGGGATTTTTGCTTACCACAGTGTTTGGTTTGTATCTTAGCACTCGGGGGGAGTTTTCTGATGTTTTTGGGCTCGTTGGGATCATGGGAACCTGAGGAGTATCCCCGTTCTGTATGGCTTATTTGGACTTCGGATCGACGCGTGCATTCAGGTGGGTTGCTTTCGTCTCCAAAACCGGTGGATGATTCTCTAATTTTTTATGATAGAAAGCATGCATGTTATTGTACTACTTATAGGTTTGAGGTGTAAGCATGAGAATTGTTCTAAGTTTTGGAAAAATTAATGCTTACTGAAATTATGGAGTACTCTAATGAATTTGTGAACTTGCATGTTGTTTGATTATTAGAGGAGGTTGTGAGCTATCTTGCGGTTATGGTCGCCTATGCTAGTTGAGAGCATGTTGAGGGAGATAATATTTATTTTGGTTGATATTGGGATCATGTCTGATAGTGTTCCCTATTTATGTTCAGTTTAATTAAATGCTATTATTGGAACTTTGACCTAGCACCCCGTCATATGTTGCATGTTTCAACCAGATTAGTAGAAAACTCCAACTTGGGCTAGTTTATTTATGCTTTAGATACTCCCACACATTTATTCGTTTTTCCTGGACTTAGAGTGTTCCTCGCCCGAGTAGTGGGCCGAATAGTCGAGATGTTGTGGGATGCATGTTACACTCGTGCCTGGGGGCCGAGTGGAGTCTGGTGGTTGTGGTTAGATCAGTGCTAGTCTTGGGAGCCGTTTGAGTCGACGGTGGGTCCCGGCTGTCGAGTATTTCCAGCCAGTGAGTTAGAGATATGATTTAGGTACTGGCGATCTTGTTGATCGTGGATTTGGACTATAGCTTGCATGAACCATATTGAGCTCGACAGAGATGCGTAGATACTTTTCTCGATGGGGTCGCACCCCTTGAGTGCCGCTCCGAAGGTAGGCCTGTTACTTTGCTATCGCGACTTGTCGACGCAGTCCTTCTGGCTAGGCCCTTTTTGGGCAGTCACGAACGCCCTACTTAAGTCCAGTCCTCCGTGGATGTAATGGCAGTAGGTGGGCGCAGGTTTGACTGGACCCTTTGTGGTAGTCAGCGTAGATTGGGTAATTGTTTTGTCGAGAGTTGGTAGATGCATCATGTTTCATCTGTATCACCCTTTGAGCATTTAGATAGAGGTATAGTAGCTGTAAAGTTATTTTCAGCCTTTCCTTTATAGTACTGCATTTGTTACTTTATGCCTCTAGTAGACTTAGTGGGCAGACCGTCGGGCTTGGTGGCGGTACCCACTGAGAATTACTGTTGGTTGTAGTTCTCACACCCGCTGTTGGTGACATTTTTTCAGGGACTTCTTCTCCAGTTCCTGCTACTCCAGTTGCTGCTCCATTTAACCGAGGTAAGGGAGTCGCGAGTTAGATCCCTATCCGTTTTCAGCGAGAGAGTAGATGTACCCTTTTTGGTGATGTTTAGTACAGTCAGTGGTTTGGATGCATCTTGTATTTACTTTACTTGAGAGTTTTATTTTGGAGAGACATTTGTATTGTGAGGATCTGACATGTACTATTTGGAGTTGTATTTATTTATTTCTGTAGTTTACTTTTTCGCTCTGATATCTGTTTAGTGGTTAGTATGATCTATTCCAGGTTAGTCGCTTCGTCTATACGGGGCTTTCCGTATGGGTGGCGGATCTGTTGGCGGGCCCGGGTCGCAGTTTCGACCTCGGGACGTAACATCGATTTTGATGAGACATTCGCCTCGGTTGCCCGTCTCGAGTCCATTCGTATCTTATTCGCGATTGCTTGTCACTTTAAAATCAAACTTTTTCAAATGGACGTAAAGAGAGCATTTTTAAATGGTTATTTAAATGAAGAAGTTTATGTGGCTCAACCGAAAGGTTTCATTGGTCATAAACTATTTAACCATGTTTTTCGATTGAAAAAGGCTCTTTACGGACTTAAGCAAGCACCACGAGCATCGTACGAAAGATTAACGAAATATCTTTTGGAAAAGAGCTATACTCGAGGGGGAGTCGATTGGATATTCTTTGTGAAGCACTTTCAGAATAACTTCATAGTAGCACAAATTTATGTCGACGACATTATATTTGGTGCTATAACAAATAAAGATACTTCAAAATTCGCGAAAATAATGAAAGCAAATTTGAGATGTCCATGATGAGCGAGCTTACATATTTTCCTGAATTGTAGGTTAAACAATATGAAGACGGAATTCATCTGTCTCAATCCAAGTATGCGAAGGAGTTGGTAAAGAAATTCAGTTTGGAAGATTCTAAAGATCATCCGACTTCTATGGGAATTAGCAAGAAGGGATTAGGAAGTGAATCTCACGGAGAGAATATAGACGAGAAATTATATAGAAGTATGATTGGAAGTCTCCTCTACCTTACGGCTAGTCGCCCGGATATTTCCTTCAGTGTATGAATTTGTGCGTTATATCAATCTGTACTGAAGGAAATTCACTTGAAAGCAATGAAATGGATCATCCGGTACGTCAAAGAAATCGTTAATTTCGAAATTTGGTATTCTATGGGCACATCTCTTGACATAATAGGATATTCGAATGCCGATTGGGCTGGATCAGTGGATGATCGAAAAGCACTAGTGGAGCATGCTTTTATCTTGGCCATTGTCTTGTTGCATGGCATAGTAAAAAATAAAACTGCATTGCTCTATCTACTCCCGAGGCCGAATACACTTCTACAGGAAGTTGTTCGGCTCAATTGATTTGGATGAAAAGTGTATTGAGTTACTTTCTAATTGCTGCGACTTCGGTGACAATTTTGTGTGACAACACCAGTGCCATCAATATTTCTAAAAATCCTGTGTTGCACTCGAGAATAAAACACATTGAACTAAGATATATCATTTTCTAAGAGAATTAGTTGAATCAAACACTTTACAAATTTCCTATAAGTCAATTGATGATCAACTAGCTGATATTTTAATAAAACTTTTGGATCAAAATGTTTTATTCATTTGCGAAAAGCAATTGGTATGCTTTCTTTGAAATATCTGATTTTTGAATCATTGCTCAGTTAGGTTTTGTTTTTGTGTTTTTATTCTTTTTGTTTATAAATATGCATTCTAGGACATTAACGGAGCATTAGCAATATTGACTTTAATTGCATCGTTTCATATCTTGAGAAGTTTATTATGATTTGTATATCATTATAACTCATTTGATGCAATGATCATTTATATCAATTATTTCATCTTTAATTAATCAAAGTCATTACCTTACTCAATAATCTCTTGGTATTATTTTTATCTTATTTGATGATTGAAATAAGTATGAACACGAGATCAATTTTTGGTTGAATATTTAATATCTTACATAATTAATAGCCAATTGAGTAGGAGTTTTTATTTTAGTTTTTCATGCTCATAAGATGTGGAAAGAGTTACATCCACTAGTGGAGTGTGAAAACTATCACCACATGGAGGAAAGAGATACCATGTCGGTCGTCCAAGTAGTGTGTGCAGCTACCATATATTTTTGAAAAAGCATGGTTTTAATGATTATCTTTGTTAATCAATGCTCAGTGGAATAGTTGATTTATTCAATAATTCCAAGGTTGGTATAAGGTGGAATTTTGAAAGATGCTCAAAAGGTCACTCCCTAAAACTTGTTGACTAAATTAAATTATCTAACTTATTATGTATTTCAAACATCTATCGATCTTGGTACTTTATTTTCTTTGCTCAATTAAAGATTTGATAAATTCATTACTCATTATGTAGTGGTCCCGATCCCCGTGCAGCTTTCCCCATGACCCACGTTGTGGAACACTTATTATTGGTGTGTCGAACCCGCAACGCGTCAAATGGACGCGTTGGACGGACCCAGTGAGGCTTCTGGATCTAGTCTGTCTTCCGGCTGCTTTTGTCGGATTTTAGAAAGGGTTTCAGGCTAATTCGAGGCCGGATTTGGATTCAGCGCGGAAAAACGTCGAAAATCGGCTATTTACTTGTGGTTTTCTGAATCCGGATGCCCAAAAACGGACACCCGAAAGTTTTCTACGCATTTTGGTGCATGGGGGGAGCCGTGGACCGGCCAGATGCCACATGGCGGACACTGATTGGCCGGCGCACGCGGCGTGGTCCACAGAAAGGGGGCGCTGGTGCATGGACCGGGCGCGGGTGACACGTGGCGGCCTCGAATTTGCGGGCTCACGCGGCGCGGTCCACGACGACGTGCGGCTGGTGCATAGACCGGGGCGGGCCACATGGCGGCCTGTGAGTTGCCGGCTCATGCACGCGCGGTCCACGCAACGCTGGGAGCCGGTAGGGCAGGTGAGGGGGCAGGTGCGGGCAGGTGGCGGCCATACGCGGGGCGCCATGTGGCGCCCTGCAGGCGCCACCCACCCCACCGACCTGGTCAGGCCACGTGGCGAATCCCCAGCGGCCCTGCACACGCTATCCGCTGTTCGGGACACGTGTCGGGTGCTGGGCGATTCGGGCGTTGATGGCGGGCCGGGCTGTGGCGCTTTTTCAGCGCCCGAAACATTCGGGCGCCCGAATCTTGGGCCCAAAAGCCCATTAGCTTGGTTGTTTGGATTTCTTTTGGTGGGCCTATAAATAGGCCACTTCCTTGGGCCTTTTGACCCTTTTCCCGAGCCCTTTTGGTGTTGAGCCCTAAGCTAAGTTGATCTTCATCTCGTGCTTCATCTCTTAAAGGAGTTTCAGAATTTTTGGAGGCCGCGACATCGTCCTCTTCGGCGATTCGGCGCACTGCGACGTTCTTTCTTCGGCGGCCTTTTTCGTCGCATTTCGATCCACGAGATCCCCTGAGCTACCCCGAAGGAATTTTTGGACGATTTTTACGGCATTAGTTTCACAAGAGGTAGATCTCCGTTTTTCTTGCTTTTCGCTCCTCCCAGTTTTTGATTTTTATTGGGTTTTTGGAACATCTTTGAACCTCTTTCTTGCTTGTGATTTTCTTGGACAGTGGAGCTTGTCGAATTTTTATCTCAGCACTCGGTTATCGGATTTCGACCTGTGAGGACTTAATTGACATCTAAGCTTCGCGAGGATTGCAGTCGTATTTTTATTGAAATTTTTGGAGATCATCTCGCAGGTGATATTTTAGCTTCTTTTGAACTGATCTTACAGTAGTTTTGTGATCGTGGGGATTTTTGCTTACCGCGATGATTGGACTGTATCTTTGTACCCAGGAGGAGTTTTCAGGTATTTTTGGGCTCGTTGGAATCGTGGGAATCTGAGGATTATCCCCGTTCAGTTTCAGCCCATTTGGACTTTGGATCGACACGCACTTTTAGGTGGGTTGATTCGTCTCCAAAACCGGTGGACGGTTCTCTAATTCTATATTGATGACGTACCCACTGAGGGTTACTGATTTTTAGTAGTTCTTATACCCTTTTGTTATAGAGTACTCCGCAGCGCTAGCGGCGACTATAGACCGAGATAAGAGGATTGCTAGCTAGATAGATCTCCTTCCTGTTTCTTTTGGTGGTAGTAGAGGATTCGGAATTTATTTTGTTTTTAGACTACTGTACATTTTTTAGACTGGTTTTAGTCAACTGGTTGTACTTTTTATTCTGAGAGATGCATGTTGTGTTTGGATCTTATTTGTATAGTTTAGTTTGATAGTTATATTTATGTTTTAGCTTTGTTTTGCTCTATTGCATGCCTATTGTATGTTTAATTAGGTTACTAATGCTTCGTGTACGTGGGGTTTTCCGTATATATGACGGATTCGTTGACGGCTCTGAATTCTGATATATTCCGGAGTGTGATAATAAAGAAAATATAAAATATACATCTAATTTTAGAATGTATCAATAATATTGCTCAAGATTTAGAATTAAGCTTCTATGCTTGTAAAAACACCAAATTATTTGTGTTTGTGAGTTTTTTATCCTTAAATATAGAAATGTGCGGTTAGGATGTGGTGGACCCCTTGGGTTTACTTGGTGGTCGGTAGAATAGTATGATCTAAGGGATAAAATTAATCAAATAGTTAAATTTAACGGTAGAAAACTTACAACTACTGATTACTTGGTACTTGTACCGAACTACAAGATTTATATCCACTTTTAAATAGAAGAAAAATAAAATATCACTTGAGCCAGGTTGGCTAAAGCTGCAGAGCTCTAATTGGAGCACAAAAAAAAACGAGATGCGTATAGCTAAGAATTTAAATCAAGTCTGGTTAAAAAGAAAAAGTAAAGTAATAAAAGCATATAGAACCTTCTAAAAAGAAGGTATAAATCAAACTTTTCCCCACTCAAAATTTAATGCTCCTCTTTTCTTTTTTTCAAAACAAAGCTAGAAACACTTATTCTCCTCTTATCTTCTCCAACAAGCTATTTTTTCTAGGTACCACTCATAAATATAAAATCTTTGCAATGACGCTACAATATTATTAATAATAGAGAAATAATATTCACGATCTACTTTTTAATCTTTTGAATATTTAGAATTTATTATTTAACAATGATACAATCATGTATCTAAAAAATAGAAAATTAATAATAAATACTATTTATTTATATACGTCGTACCTCCTTCAGATGCAAATTATACACATTTTTTCAAGATGTTACTATCAAAAAATATTTGATGGAGATTGGACTCGAAAAATTGAGTTAGTTGAATTATTAACTATTATTTACATATTAAAATAAATTGAGATTAATAAGGAGGTAGTGAATTATCCCAATTCGGAACTTCCCATCTAAATACTTTTTTGTTGGTTGGTTTGAATTGACTGATTCGTGGCTTTCGACATTCAAAACCGCTAAAATCCAATTCGCATTTCTCTTTTCCGACGCTCTTTCTTAATAAACGTTCCCATTCACCCCATTTTCCCCGCGCCTCTCTCTCTCTCTCTCTCTCTCTCTCTCTCTCTCTCTTCTCCTCTAAGAACGCAACGCGATGATGCGCCGATCCTTAATCTTCGCAATATTAACCCTAATCGCCGCCTCAATACCCTTCTCCCTCGCCGCATCGGTATTCGCTCTCTAGTTTTTTTTGTTTGTTTTTCTCTCCCTGCAATCCCTAGCCCGAACTGTTAACCCCAATTCCGATTTCGCAGGTCGGAGACACGTGCTCGGCCAATGGAGATTGCGGGGCGGGGATGCGATGCGGCGGATGCGGAGGCGGTTCCTCGATCTGCACGCAGATCCGGCCGATCGATCCCGAATCGCAGGTTTTCTCGAGCTCAATTCGCCTCGGTTAATTTGATTTCGTTTTGATTGGATTTGGAATTTGGGGTCGTAGTTAGGATCTGAAATTGGATTTGGGGATGGATGTTTAGGACAAGGGTTTACCGTTCAACCGGTACTCGTGGCTCACGACGCACAACTCGTACGCGCTCAGGGGGAGAGCTCCGACACCGGGTACCCGCTCATCTCCCCCACCAACCAAGAGGATAACGTCACCTCCCAACTCCAGGTACAATCTCTCTCTCTCTCTCTCTCTCTCTCTCTCTCTCTCTCTAGAATTGGTATAGGGTTGATAATGGAAAACGAAGGAGAAACGTCTCTCGGCGCCGGTTTGAAATTTGAATACCTACTCCCTTGGCCGGTGTGAATTGAGATCTCGCTGCTTTTTCGAGGGTTGTAAAATCGTGTCACGTGTAGTGCGTACGTCGCGGAGTCCGCATAACACGTCCGTTGTTTTTGCCACGAAAAAGGCACGTACGTAGGCTTTAAACACGGCCGGTGTAGTAGCTGAAGAAATATGAACCCACTTTTTCATTATTTGCTGGGGACCGACTTTTTTTTTTTTTTTTTTTTTTTTTTTTTTTTTTTTTTTTTTCTTTTAATATTTGAAGTGGGACCCACTTTTGCTTCTGAATTTGGCAATAGAATCATAGCTGGGCTTCATGAGAAAGTTTTTTTATTATTATTTTTTTTCCCAAAGTTGTCTCGGTCAATGTTTGAAAATCTGATCCGACCGGCCGATCATGACTCAGCATTCAAACCTGCTCAACCTATACAACCGTACTAGCTTAATATCGGTTTTGATCCGTTTGGACTGAATTTATAAGAATTGACTGAATTTTTTTTATTATGTATTTCAATAATTAATTAAAAATATGCATTAATTTTTAACAATATGTATTTTGGATATATTTTTAATTATATACAAGATAGTAATATTTAAAAATAACGTTGAATAATATACTAAAAATATTCTTTTAATATTAAAATTATAATTAAATATTCAATCTAGTGCTTGAACCAGTGACTTGTAATTTGGTAATACTTTTGAGTTGTGAACGGTTTCGAATTTTAAAACACTGATCGGAGTACGCATAGTATATCTCTCTATAAATCGAATATATTTGCTATAGTAATAGTAAAAATTGTCTTAGCAATATCATGTTTCAATAAAAAGTGATAACCTTTTGAATTTCCCACAAAAGATTTCGTATGGATTGGCCTCCATAAAATACTTTGGGTCTTCTAGAATGTTGCCTTTATAGCAATAATTTAAGTGTCGTGGCATAAGGTCGTGTCGAAAAATTGCTGGCACAGTGCGTGCTGGGCAGTGCCGGTCAGAAAACATATATGTATATCGACACATAATGGCATGAAATATTTATTTTCTTTGGCAACAATATATTCTAATTGCTTATTATGTATATTTATCAAACCTTTTAAACTTAAATGAGAAAATTACTTGCTAATTTAAAGGAAAAAGAATTTTGAACTGTGTCATCGGCACGAAAGCTGTATCGTGCTAATATTTTGTTTGTACGATACGGTATGGTAGATACGGCCCGATACCAATGGGCACTTAAATCCTTGCTTTATAAACTATTAATCTAGTGACAAATATATATAATATTCTTGAGTTATGTGCATGAACCATGCAAAGGCATCCACATTATGTATGCCATCACATCTGTTAGGATTTGATTAGATTTGTAGTTGAATCCTAGTTGGATTAAAATTAATATTTAAATCTTAAAGAGATAAGTTTGTTAAGATTTAAATATTAATTAGAATAAAAATCTATTTAGACTAGGAGTTAGATAGCTTTTGATGTAAGCTATAAATATAGCATATGTGCTATTATTTGACGGTGGTGTTAAGGTGGTCACACCCATGGAGGTGGTGGGGGCTAGGGTTTAGCCACACCCATATAGCATGGCCAAGGTGTCAATGATTTTGGATGCACGTACGGGTGCGTTCAAAAAGAGAAGTCTTTCAGGTTTATAGAAGACGAGAGAAGAGTGAGAGAGATTCAGGAAGAGGGCTCGGGTTGAAGGTACTCTATTGCAGAAGAGGAGTCACTGTAATTCTTCTCTTGATTAATGAATCTTATTTTACCCGCATATTTTCTGTTTTGATATTTCTTCTCTTTGTGGTTGTGCTGGGTTCGATTTGACGTTTCCGCTGCGGAATCCCAACAACCGGTACCGGGGCGGGTTGCGGATTCGCAGAATCTGGAACCGAGACGAGTACCATATTTTCCAACAACATCAATGATATATATGGGCATCGTTTCAAGATATGTTGCAATACACGAACTCTTTACTTACACATTTATAATTTATAAAGCCAATATTTAGGAGAATTGCAACTGTACTCTTTAAAAAAAGAATAGTGCTATGCTCTCTACTGACAATCAATAGGAGTAGAATATGTTGATGGGTGATTTGTAGGGTCCACTAACCTGTGATTTATATAGATTCTTTTTGATTTATTAATTTCACAACCCTACTTCTATGTGCTCTCAAAGGAGATTGTTTCATGATACGTTCTACTCCCATCAACTCCCTTGGGAGTAGGTATAGAATTATTCTCTTTAAAAAGAATAGCTTTTACCTTCCCACAATAGTCGTCACCTACCCACAACTGAAAGCTATTTTGAATTCAACTTTATTTATGCATTCTATGAGTTTTCTTTCTAATAAAATATGTTTTTTTTAGTCATGTGAAGAGCAAAGAAGAGCTTTTTTTAAGACAATTGACTTTGAATTAAGAAGTTATAGGTGCAAGCAATTGCTGGAATTTAAGAGAAGTGTTACGGACTTAAGCGAAATCGCTTGTCAAGCCTGTGTGGCGCTCGCCTTCCTACGCGAAGTGAGCAAGCCTGCCTCTCTCTTGCTAGCTAGGACCTACTCGTCCTAAGACTAAGTGCAAGAGAGAGAGAGTTTGAGGAATGTTGCATATTGTAATTTTTGAGTAGAAGATTACAACTGAGTTCCTGAGAAATAGGTTTGGAGGCCACATTCTTATATAGGTCACTCGCCGCCCAGCTTACTAATGAAAAGACGCCAAGTGGTGCAAAAAATACAAGCCAAAAAAGAAGGCTACGAGCTCCCAAAAGACCTACAGTTATTACCCTTCCTAGAAATTTTAAGAAGCCCTTGACTCTTCGGCATCCACATCCATCGCCTCAAAATTCGTAGAGAAGCTTCTAGAAAGTTGTAGCAAAACCTCCGGCAAAAATCCCTCTTGGAGTTTGGGTGATTGTAAAGGAGAACTGAGCAGGAAATGCTAATTCCCTTTAAATTTCTTGCAAGTTTTTTTTTTGTCTCCTAAATGAGATTTCGTTCTTATGTGTTCTTCAAATCACCAAAAACTGAGGCAACATAAATTTCAGGAATAACTTCTCTTGATTTTTTTCATCTAATAAACTTCTGAATCACCCAGAAATGCTGAAAGAAGAATATATTTCTTTTATCTTTGCCAATTTACTAGGCATCATATCGCCACAAAATATGCAGTTACATAATTGAGGAATGACAAGACTCAATATTCCACATTTTTTAAAAAAAATTGTAATGGCCGTCTCTCGGGGTCCGATGATGAGCTTGCTCTGAGGACTACAGCTCCTCAGCTACGTTCCCCTGATCTGATCTGAGCCCGGTGATGATCCGGGTCGGAGGGTTGCAGATTGGAGATGATGGTGCGCAATCCTGCTTGCGCAGATGTTCTCCAGGAAGAGCAGAAGAGTTAGAGGTAAGAGGGAATGAGAGGGAGAGAGAGAGATAGAGAAAGAGAGAGAGAGAAAGAGAAAGAGAAGGAAGAAGAAGGTTGGGGAAGAAGAATGTTAATTCTCAATTGTCTGCTTTACATTTCCCCCCCTTTGTCCATTTATACCTATGGTATGGGGACCAAGGTGTAATTACATAAACTAAGATGAAATAAGAAAATATAATATGCAAGTGGGCCGAGCGGGCTTCCATCTTTTAGCAATCTGGATCTCCGCGCTGGGCCTGACGCTGGGCGGGCTGGACTGGATGGCTCTCTGAGCAACCTCAGCCCGGCCCAGTTACTTGGCCCGATCTGTCCAAGCATTTGACCGGTCAAGGTGCCCTGCACTCCCTCTTTATTCCCGCCATACCTACTTACTTTACCAATCCTACCTCTCTGTCTAGTAGCTTCCTTCACGCTCCCCTTCTACCACCTCCATCTCCTTCCCCGGTCGCTACAATCCCTCTCCCCTTCGAATCGATCCTTGTCCTCAAGGATCAAAGGTCGGAAACTGCGATTTGAGGAACTGGTAGTCCTCCCATGTTGCTTGGTCCGCCGGTAGGTTGCCCCATCTTACCAGGACCTGGGTGACTGCCTTGTTGTCGCGCGGAACCATCCTTCGGTCGAGGATCTCGACTGGTTCCGCCAACAACTGGCCGTCCTTCCGGGTGAGGGGCGCGGTGGCAGAAACGGGACTCCCGTCCGGCGGGCTCCTTTTTAACAGAGAGACGTGGAAGACGGGGTGCACCTTCGATCCTTCCGGCAGGCGCAACCGGTAGGCCACGGCTCCTATCCTCTCGGTGATCTCGAAGGGCCCAAAGTAGCGTGATGACAGCTTGAGATTTCTTCGTACGGCTACCGTCTGCTGGCGATACGGTTGTAGTTTAAGGTAAACCCATTCCCCCACCTTGAACTCCCGATCCACCCTCCGGCGGTCGGCAAACTGCTTCATCCTGTTCTGCGCCTTGAGTAAGTTGTCTCTCAACCCCTTGGTCATCTCCTCTCTCTCCTTAATCCACTCTGTGGCTTCGCCTGTCGAGCTCGGCTTGAGATTAGCCATCAGGTAAACAGGGGGTGGCCTCCCGTACAGGGCGTGGTATGGGGTCACTCCCAACGCTGTGTGGTAGTTCGAGTTGTACCACCACTCTGCATGGGTGATCCACTTATGCCATTTATGGGGGTGATGGAAACACATACAGCGTAGGTATGTTTCCAGACACCGGTTGAGCCTCTCGCTTTGCCCGTCGGTTTGAGGGTGGTAAGCCGAACTCAGGTGCAGCTTGGTCCCGAGTATCCGAAACAGCTCTTGCCACATTCCACTGGTAAATATCTTATCTCGGTCAGAAATGATCTTCTCCGGCAAGCCATGTAGTCGGTAAACTGTGCCAAAGAAGGCCCTCGCCACCTCTGAGGCAGTGTAAGGGTGCTTGAGGGGGACGAAGTGGGCATACTTTGTGAAGCGGTCGATCACTACCATTATGGAATCCTTTCCCTCCGATTTTGGTAAGCCCTCTATAAAGTCCATGCTCACCTCGCTCCAGGCTTGCTGCGGAATGGGCAGCGGTTGTAGCAAACCCGCGTAAGGCTGGTTGTCCGATTTGTTTTGTAGGCAGACAGTACAATTCTTCACCATCTTCTCTACATCATTCTTGAGCCCGGGCCAAAAAAATACTTGTTTGATCCTCCTGTAGGTATGTTGTTGCCCCGAGTGACCACCTAAGGCTGAATCATGCATCTGACTAAGCAGCCGTTGCCTGATCTCTCCAGCTGACCCTACATATAACCTCCCCTTATACCGCAATAACTCCTGCTCATAGGTGTAGGCTCCTCGGGTGTCTGGTTGTACTGCCAATTGCGCTATTAGCCTTCGACACTCCTCATCCCCTTGGTAGCTGCTAATGACCTCAGTTATCCATGCGGGAATTGCTGCTGAGATTGCTTGACTGCTGCTCTCCTCTACCCCTCGGCGCGAAAGCGCATCGGCTACCTTGTTTTCTCTTCCTTTCTTGTACTGCACCACATAGTTTAGCCCCATTAATTTTAGCATGCCTTTTTGCTGCACCGCAGTATGGATCCTCTGCTCCATTAGATGCTTAAGGCTTTCGTGATCCGTTCTAATGACAAAGGGCCTCATACTTAAATAATGCCGCCAATGGGACACCGCCATCAATATGGCGAGGAACTCCTTCTCATATGTGGACAGCCCATAGTTCTTCTGGCTAATAGCCTTACTAAGGTAGGCAAGGGGTTTACCTTCCTGTGTCAACACCGCTCCTATCCCACGGTCGCAAGCGTCCACCTCCACCACGAAGGGTTGAGAGTAGTCGGGCATCGCCAGCACGGGTGCCTCGGTCATCAATCTCTTCAATTTGTCAAAGGCTTCCTGCGCTGCCCCGTTCCAATGGAAGTTGTTCTTCTTTAGGAGCTCCGTGAGGGGTCGACTTATCACCCCATACCCCTTAACGAACCTTCGGTAATACCCAGTGAGACCTAGGAATCCCCTGAGCCCTTTTGTTGACACTGGTGGTGGCCATTTCTGCATGGCTGCCACTTTATCGGGGTCTGTTGCCACCCCCTCCCGGGTGATAATATACCCCAAATACTCCACCTGGCCCTGGCCGAAGTAGCATTTGGACCTCTTCGCATACAGCTGGTTTTGCCTTAACACGCCGAGTACATTGCTCAAGTGGGTGGTGTGATCCTCCAAGGTCCGGCTATACACCATAATATCGTCAAAGAAAACTAACACATACCTTCTTAGTAGCGGGGCAAATATCTCGTTCATTATGGATTGAAAGGTTGCCGGGGCGTTGGTAAGCCCAAACGGCATGACCCGAAATTCATAATGTCCAGTGTGGGCCTTGAAGGCTGTCTTCGGGATGTCATCGGTGTGCATCCGTATCTGGTGATACCCGGATCTCAAGTCCAATTTGGAGAAATACCGTGAGCCGCCCAACTCATCCAGCAGGTCCTCGATCAAAGGTATTGGGTACTTATTCTTAACCGTGAGCCTATTTAGTTGCCGGTAATCGACGCAAAATCTCCAGCTCCCATCCTTCTTTTTAACTAACAGAACGGGCGAGGCATATGGGCTGTGGCTCGGTCGGATCACTCCTGTTTCCAGCATATCTTTAATTAACTTCTCCATTTCATTCTTTTGTTCATAGGTATAACGATATGGCCGTATGTTAACCGGTTGGGCTCCGGCTAGCAAGGGAATTCTGTGGTCTTGGGGCCTGGCAGGAGGTAGTCCTTTGGGCTCCTCGAACACATCCTCGAACTCTTGCAACACTTGCTGTATAGGTTTTGGGATTTCTTCCTGCCTTCCTTCCTCCTTGTGGACCCAGTGAGCAATTGCACAGCATTGGCTCTTCAGATATTCTTGGTGCCACTGCCTTGCGGTGAGCTCCTTAAGCTTAGCCTTCTCTATCATCCCTTTTAGCTCCACTCTGGCTCCTTCCTTGGAAATTGACACAGTATGCTGGGTGTAATCGAAAGTGACGGGCCCGTGGGTCCTTAGCCAGTCAATTCCCAGTATCATGCTGGAGCCTTCCAAGCGGATCACTCGCAGGTCAGCAGTATACTCTTCCCCTTGCATTCTCCATGAGAACTGTGGACACCTCAGCTTGCTTAGTACTTTTTGACCGTTGGCGACAGTGACTAACAAGGGGGTAGTGGTTGTGATTTCTGCCTTGGTTTCCCTTGCCGTCTTGATGTCAATAAAGCTGTGTGTGCTTCCTGTATCCACCAGAATGGTTAGGGTCTTGTCTGCTACTTCTCCTTGTATTTTAATGGTCTCTTGCAGGTTCTCTGCGCATAAGGCATGAACCGACAATCCGATTTCCTCTTCCCCTTCATCATCCGT
Organism: Tillandsia fasciculata; assembly: GCA_029168755.2. NCBI lineage: Eukaryota > Viridiplantae > Streptophyta > Magnoliopsida > Poales > Bromeliaceae > Tillandsia > Tillandsia fasciculata. The sequence goes on along the minus strand of CM054940.1, from coordinate 7,994,808 downwards.
CTCCTCCCCTCCCACAGGATCTCGAAGGCTGTCCTCATCGTATATCTCCATCACCTCGTGGTTGGCGTTCATAATGTGGACGGTTTGGGGCTTGCACTGATGCCCAGGGAAGTACTTGTCTCCACATCTGTAGCAGAGCCCGGCGGCTCGCCTCTGCTCTCTAAGCTGCCGGTCGGGGAATGCTCTCTCGGCACTGAACTTGCTGGCATAGTTCTTGGCGGTGTCGTTAAATTTTACCGACGTTGCCGGACTGTTGCCCCTGTGAGGGCTGAGTTGGGTTGCTCCCTGTGCCTTGAATAGCATTCTACTCCTTCTCATCATTGCTGCTATGCTTTGTTCTTGTAACCTTGCTTGTTCAAATGCCTGTGTCAGGGTAGTAGGCTGTAACATCTTCACCGCTGTACTTATCTCCTCCTTCAGCCCACTAAGGAAGCTGGATAAGAAATACTCCTGGGTGAAGTGTGATTTGGTGGCTAGCAGTCGGGATCGCAGCTCCTCGAACTGCTCTTGGTACTCCTCCACAGTTCCCGATTGCACCAGTTTGTTAAACTCTTCCACCACATCCTTAAGCCCGTTGAGGTCAAACCGCCTGCACAAGTCATGGGCAAAGACTTCCCAACTGACCACTTCCTTCTCAGCTAAGTATCCTTGAAACCATGTGTCGGCCTTGGGTTCCAGATGCATTACGGCTAACTCAATTCGCTGCTCCTCTCTAATCCCTTGGATTTCAAAATATTTTTCGCAGCGCCTGATCCAGTTTCTGGGGTTATCCCCACCGAACATCGGAAATTCCAATCGGGGCACGGGTAAGTTATTGTTGTTGGCCTTAGTGCCCAGAGCATAAGTATTGCCTTCTTCCTTCATAATATGAACTTGGGGTGTTGGCAAAATACCTCGATCATCTTGAGTGCCCGATGTGGAGGCCCCTCGCGAGGGTGTCGGTTGTTGCGGGTTGGCCAGTAAGTCCATCAGTTGCTCCAATCGCCGTGAGGAGCTAGCTGCCTCGCGGCGCCAGGCCTCATAATGGTCCTGTTGCTCTGCTTGCATGGTTTCTATCTTTCGGCTCAACTCTTGAAACCTATGATCGCTTCCGGTGGCCAATTCCTGTAGCTTTTGGTCCAATGCATGGACGTGCTCGTCGAGCAACTTGAACCTTGTGCCTTCAGCCATGGAAGTCTTACTGAGGAATTTAAATCGGTTACCTCGAGCCGACCCAATGGTAGCTGTCCCTTGTACCCCAGACTCACAACCGAGGTTGGAATCCGTGGCGCGGGTCACTCACTCACTTGTTAGCCCTTGGATTTATATCCAGTCTAACGTGGAGTTACTACCTTAGATCCCTGGGATCGTTCTTGCTCTGATACCAGTTGTAATGGCCGTCTCTCGGGGTCCGATGATGAGCTTGCTCTGAGGACTACAGCTCCTCAGCTACGTTCCCCTGATCTGATCTGAGCCCGGTGATGATCCGGGTCGGAGGGTTGCAGATTGGAGATGATGGTGCGCAATCCTGCTTGCGCAGATGTTCTCCAGGAAGAGCAGAAGAGTTAGAGGTAAGAGGGAATGAGAGGGAGAGAGAGAGATAGAGAAAGAGAGAGAGAGAAAAAGAAAGAGAAGGAAGAAGAAGGTTGGGGAAGAAGAATGTTAATTCTCAATTGTCTGCTTTACATTTCCCCCCCTTTGTCCATTTATACCTATGGTATGGGGACCAAGGTGTAATTACATAAACTAAGATGAAATAAGAAAATATAATATGCAAGTGGGCCGAGCGGGCTTCCATCTTTTAGCAATCTGGATCTCCGCGCTGGGCCTGACGCTGGGGGGGCTGGACTGGATGGCTCTCTGAGCAACCTCAGCCCGGCCCAGTTACTTGGCCCGATCTGTCCAAGCATTTGACCGGTCAAGGTGCCCTGCACTCCCTCTTTATTCCCGCCATACCTACTTACTTTACCAATCCTACCTCTCTGTCTAGTAGCTTCCTTCACGCTCCCCTTCTACCACCTCCATCTCCTTCCCCGGTCGCTACAAAAATATTTGAATATCCTTACTATCTTTGCTGCCTAATAAGAACCTAAAGATCAATCATTTGACTTTTAAAGAGAAAAGAAAGGGACCAAACCCAATTAGTTTGTCATGGAATTCCATTTTGCCCTTTGAAAAGCACTGGGAACTATTTGTTAGGAAAAAATATACAAGAAATTTGATTGTGATTAATATCTAACTAATTTCTTGATAAGATAAATTAAACTTATAGGTAAACGTTAATAATCCAAAATATTTGATCGATCCGGCAGCGTGCGTAGCACTGCCTTAAGGTGTATTCCCGTCCTTACGTACGGGATTAACCGAGAACACCATCCCAAGGTACGATCGGAATTCCTCCTCTTGCGAGCATGATCGTGACGGAGGTTGACGGAAATTCTTTCAACACCCAATATAAATAAAAAGAGAATTGAAAAAGAAGATGAAGATAATTTTTTCTCAAATCTCTTGTTATTTTTTAATCTTCTTACACTGTAAGAACAGAGAAGGGATATAAATATATATAAAGAGAGAGACGAATGTTGAGCAACGTTCGACCCACGTCTTTTTCTATTAGGCACATAAAACGTAAACCCACGTTCTCTGCATTGAGTTTTCTTTCGCACCAAGAAAGAAAAATAAATAAATAAATAAAATTAATAATAATAATAATAATAAATAATATAAATAAATAAATTATGAGTTTTCTATAACAATTCCCTACAAAACTCAAAATTTTTAAAAAATAAGAATTAAAATCAAAAATAAAATAAAATAAAAATTTGGGTATTTATACTATGTAATGGGTGAGGTGTCTTTAAAAGACTTTAACCCTACTTAGTATAAACAACTTCCATCAGAAGGAATCGGAGTGAATCAGATCTTGAACTACGTTCTTTTGACCCTGACTTCAGCTACCACACACAGAATACCGAATTTTTCGTCGCGAGTCTATGCATTAATGGCCATGCATTATACCTTCATTTTTTATGAAAGTTTCTATGGATTGCCCAAAATCTCTTAGCCGCGGCCATATACGGATACTCTCATATAGGTGGTTTCCTCCAGGGATGTGTGGAGAGTCACATCTCGCGAAAATTACCGCATTGGATCCCATTAAGAGTTATAAATTCAATCTCAACCACTACACAAAGCACTACTCATCATAAAGATGGGATTGGAGCTAAAACTACTTTATAAAACTGTAGAAAGTGTTATTTGGCCAATCTGACAGTTTGTTATTACCACATTGAACCTTCTTCAAGAGATCTCCTATAACAAAGGTTGGGTTCCTACTGCAGGAAGGCCCTTTATGGGCAAAGCCCCATCCCCTTCGATGATTCCAGGACTTTAGTCCTATTCAGGCCTTTCGTCAAGAAATCTGGAAGATTCTGCTCAAATCTGATAAAACTCAAAGAAATTATATCATGAGAAGTTAGTCATTTGATAGACTTTTGTCTCAATTTAATATGTCTATTAGCTTTGGAATTCACCAATTTCTTTTTACGAAAATCAATTGCTGCTTGAGAATCGTACCGAATAGAAATAGGTGGAATAGGAGTGGAAATCAAAGGAATAGATGATAATAGGTTCTTGAGCCATTCGGCTTCAACACAAGTAGTGTCAAGGGCAACCAACTCAGCCTCCAAAGTGCTTCTGGCTATTCTAGTCTGTTTGGTGGATTGCCAAGAATCTGCACTACCACCAAGAATAAACATATAGCCAGAAGTGGATTTGAATATCCAAATAATCAAAAATCCAACTGACATTGTCGTATCCTTCAATTACAGCAGGATAGCCAACAAATCTGAGAGTATAAGATAGAGTACCTTTAAGATAACGAAATACTCTCTCTAAAGCAATCCAATGAATCATATTAGAATTACTAGGATCAAAAGAAGTATAAACAGACAAACAATCAGAATACCCAAATATCATGTTAATAAAAGAGCCTCCCCCCATAAGTTTTGAGGTACACTAGAACTTGAAATCATGATATTGATCATGTCTAATAGAATTCGGTTCAATTTCCCTGAGTTGATATTGGTTTTCTATTCTAATAGCATAGATTCCAGACCTAAGATTAACAGTTCCTGTGTTCTTTTAAGCTTTTGGGAAAATTTGGACCAGGAATGAGGTAATTTGTCCAGTAAGCCGGTAGCTTGATAGGTATCATATAAATTTGAAACATTTCTATGAATCTCTTTGACAAAATTTTGAAATTGGTGGGTCTGATCGTTTATAGTAATATTGTCTGCCATTTTAAAATTATTAAAATCAATAATTGTAAATCTACCCGTACACCTTCATTGTCTCTAATGTAAGCATCTTGTAGAGCATATCATAAATCTTTGGTAGTAAGGTATGTCCTATAGGTTTCATAGAGTTCATCAGATAGGCAGCTAAGTATCCTAAACCTACAGTGAAATTCAATTTCTTCTGAGAATCTAATAGGTTTAGGTTTTGTAACTGAGATAACAGCAAATTTAGAAGAATCTTTTGATTTTTAAGAATCAGCAGAAGTAGCAAAAGAAGTTTTAGAAGAAGGATAGGAAGGTGCTTTTCCAATTGCAGTTATGACGCCTAGGGTAATAAGCCATGCCTTCAATTGTTCTTATCACCTCATAAAGCCTACTCCTCTAAGCTTTTCAGGTTTGAGACTAAAAGTATCCTCAAAGAACATTTTGGATAATCTAGTTGAGGGAATAAAAAGATTTAGGATGACTAGAATGAGCTGCAAAAAATATTCAAAAAACCTTCTTAGAAAAATACTCATATTGTTAAGATTTCTACCCTAATCAATCAGAATATTTTAGGGTTTACGTTTTAATAAAGAAAAATTATTGTAGTTGGTTCGTTAGCAAACAGTTGACCCAGACAAATTATAATATTTGATTTTAATTAGGTATTTTTGGGTACAAGAAAAAATATAGATGCAAACAACACAGTATATAGAAATATAAAATCAAATCCAATAATTACAAATTGAGTTGGATCAAGTGGTCAGAGAATATAAATTTTATCCTTGACTTAGTTTTCTCGGTTCAAGTCCAGCTACAAATAAAGTTTTCTCGGTTCAAGTCCAGCTACAAATAAAACCCCTTTTTTTGGATAAGTGGTCAGAGAATATAAATTTGATTCTTGACTTAGTTTTCTCGGTTCAAGTCCAGCTACAAATAAAACCCCTTTTTTTAAAATTACAGTAAAATTCCCTTTTTTTTTTTAAAAGACATGTTTTTTTTTTTAGCAAACTTTTTTTTTTAACATTAATTTTTTTTTAAAAAACAAGCCGTAGTACACCCAAAATTATATATAAGTAAAGATATATAATTAAATTTTACAATGCTAATTACAAAATATTTAAGTTATGATGTCAAACAAGCAATCAAGTTATCAAATAAAATTATATGTTTAAGATGGATTAGCACTCGTTAGTATTTTAATCAGAGTCAAATGGAAAATACACCTTAGATTGTTAAGAAAAGATATACACAAAATTCTATTGTGATTAATATCTAACTAATTTTTTGATAAGAAAAAATTAAATTTACAGATAAACGCTAATAATCCAAAATATTTGATCGATTCGGAAGCGTGCGTAGCACTGCTCTAAATTGTATTCCCGTCGGTACGTGTGGAATTAACTGAGAACACCACCCCAAGGTACGACCGGAATTCCTTCTCCTGCGAGCACGATCATGGCAGAGGTTGGCGGAGATTGACGGAGATTCTTTCAACACCTAGTATAAATAGAAAGAGAATAGGTTGACGGAGATTCTTTCAACACTCAATATAAATGAAAAGAGAATTGAAAAAGAAGAAGATAATTTTTCTTCAAATGTCCTGTTATTTTTTTAATTTTCTTACACTATAAGAACAGAGAAAGGATATAAATAAATATATATAAAGAGGGATTCGAACGTTGAGCAACGTTCGACGCACGTCTTTTTCCGTTAGGCGCAAGAAGCGTAAACCAACGTTCTCTCTGCTAGATTTTCTATAGCGCCAAGAAAGAAAAAATAATAAATAATAAATAAATAATAATAATAATAATAATAATAATAATAATAATAAATAAATAAATAAATTATGAGTTTTTTATAACACTATTTTCTAACAAAAGGAATATTCACAGCATTTGGAATTCCTAATATATATATATATATATATATATATATATATATATATATATATGCTCTCTTAGTTCTTATTGAATTATGTTCATTAACGCTTCCTACCTGCTCTTGGTTTGGATAGATTTCCCCCATACCTATCACAACAACTGCCTAATAGGTTTGCTTGCAAAATTCTAAACAGTTTATTATTCATTTTAGGATAGGTATGTCACTATGAAAATCATGTTGTTACCTAAAATGTTCTTAAAAGCTTACTTAAATCTAAAATGCAGAACGGTGTAAGGGGTTTGATGCTTGACATGTACGACTTCGACAATGACATCTGGCTGTGCCACTCCTTCGGTGGAGTCTGCTACAACTTCACTGCCTTTGTAAGCTCAGAAATAACGCCTCCAATCCTTTTATTTAATCGTCTCCACGAATTTCTAATCACTAATCCTTCATATAATCTTGGCAAAAATGTATGAACACCCCTCCAACTATTAGTCATTTGGAAACAGCAACCTGAATGTTGAATTTAAATCCCTCAACTAATTTATGGCCTCATATGGTTACACTTATTTCCTTTTTTCTTCTTAAAATTCAAAAATTATCCGTTGGATGTAATGTTTTATGGGTTTGTTTGGCAACAGATGTGGGAGTGACAGTTTCTTTGTAACTTCTATTCTTCTTCTTCTTCTTCATCTTTTTGTTTAAGATGAATTTGCAAACTGATCACCAATAATGTAGAGTAGAGAAGTTCATCAGTAAAAGAATTTTATCATGTAGAATGAGTTTAAAAAAAAAGAAGGAAAAGTATGAGGGCTTAGGAATCTGTTTCCAAATGACTGGAGGGCTGTCCATACATTTGTACCTTATAATCTTTTTCTCAGCAACCGGCCATCAATGTGCTCAAAGAAATCCAAGCCTTTCTTGCGGCAAACCCTTCAGAGGTCATCACCATCTTCATTGAAGACTACACGGCACTTGGCGGCCTCCCAAAAATATTCAATGCTTCTGGCCTCATGACATACTGGTTCCCGGTGTCCCAGATGCCCAAGAACGGCGGAGACTGGCCTTTGCTCAGCGATATGATCAGCAAGAACCAGCGATTGTTGGTCTTCACGTCTAAGCCCAAGAAGGAGGCTGCTGAGGGGATTGCCTATGAATGGAACTACGTAGTTGAGAATCAATGTAAGTAGGGACCTGTAAAACCAGTCATGATTTGTGCACAAAAGTGCATGTTTGGATGACTTCTGAATCAGCAGTAGCTAGACACTTGGCAAACGAGAAGTCCGGGGCTTCTGGCTCTGTCGAGAATGCAAAATGTTCTTTTGGAGACTGAAAGCAGAGCGCAGCCTCAAGTTCTAGCTATAGCAGAAAATTGTTGGGCGGAGCTTCTATTTGAGGTTCTGTTTCTAGATACAGCCTTTTGCTGGTTGGTTGATGTAATTAAAAAAGTTGTTAGTGCTTCTTTTAGAACTTTATTCAAATAACACATCTTCAGAAGTTCCTGTTGGGCCCAAGTAGTCCTAAAGTGTTTAATATTTTGCATCTACTTTTCCTAAAGTGCTGAATGATTTGCAGATGGTGATGAGGGAATGGTGGCGGGCTCATGTCCAAACCGAGCGGAGTCGTCACCAATGAACACAACATCTAAGTCACTCGTTCTAATGAATTACTTCCGGACAGATCCTAACTTGACCGCGGCTTGCTCAGATAATTCTGCGCCGCTACTCAGCATGCTTACGACATGTCATAATCTTTCTGCCAATCGCTGGGCTAATTTCATTGCGGTTGATTTCTATATGGTACAACAGCATTAGGATTTTACTCATGTGATTAAATTAAATGTTTTAAGCTGAACGTATCAGTTCTTTTTTTATTTTCCTTGACTAAGATCTACGATTGTATGACACAGAGGAGTGATGGAGGTGGAGCACCACTAGCAACAGATGTGGCAAATGGGCATCTGGTTTGTGGGTGCGACAATATTGCCTACTGCAAGGTTAGTGCTTATTGTTTCTACGACATTGGTTTGCATTGATATCATGAATACTTATAATAGGCTATGCTAGAATTCAAGAACGAGAATAAGTTCTCCAAGAAGAAATTTAGTATGTTAAGCCAAAAGCACGCACAATTCAATTCAACTCAGCCTCAATCTTGCTAAGTCTGCTATATACCTCAATTCTTAAAAAAAAAGCACGGTAGAATGTAATATACGAATCCTCTTTTGCTACTTCACCTAAGTTTGAGCTATACCTCAATTCTTAAAAGAAACCAAGCAGGGTCTGATATGTACCTCAGTCTTCAAAAAATGTAATATATGAACCCTCTTTTGCCGCTCCATCTTGTTTTTAGCTCTCTCTGATTCTAGCTTGGTCTTATTGTGGCTAAATGCCTAAATCTTTGCTTATTCCTTATTCATGTTATCACCGGCAATCTTCTACTCCTTTTCACATCACTTTTTTTTTGTGACAGTTTCAGAATTCAGCCTTCTTTTCATTCACTTTAATGGTTTATTCTGGTTTAAATCAATTCTCATCGTAGATGACCCTTTATTTGCTATTGAAGTTGCTCTTAGAATAGAGTAGGTTTTCGTCTGTGTTTCTAATTATACCATTTCAATTTGCTGCCACTTATCCATCTCGACATTCCTCTCTGTGGAGTCTCGTTCCCGGATGAGTTTATGTCTACAGTCTTTTACGTCGTGTGATTAAATATGGACAAAGTATGCAAACAATTAAAAACTGTATTTAGGTTTAATCCTAAACTTGTTTAAGATGGATGAGTAGGAAAGGTTAGAATGCTTTTCACTGTTGCATCATGATTAATCTTTTGATCTGTGCGCCTTTAGCACATCCCTAGATTCTGTAATTCCTTTTCGTACGGCTGTTAACAGCCAATTCTCGAACTGTTTCCTACCAGATAGTTATTTTAGTTAAACCCCTTCAGTTTTACGAGATTATTATAACTTCATTGCTTTGGTTCCTCATTACGAGAATTTCTTCGCTGCTGCATCTGCATCTTCTCTTTCTTCTTTATTTTTCCGAACTGAATCTTTGTTGTTTCTTATCGAATTGATCTTTTAGTTACAACGGAATGCTAATATCGATCGTACGAACTTACTCCTGCAGGCTAATGCTACCTTCGGCACCTGCGACGTGCCACCGTCGCCTGCCCCACGCGGCTCGAAGGCACCCTCTGCAAGTTCGACAACCTCGGATTCGTCTGCTGCTTCGTCACCTTTCACACCCTATCAATGGTGTTGGATGTTGGAGATAGCATCATCAACCTTGGTTCTTCTTCTTCTTCTGTTGTGAGGTACATTCATTTGCTATTACTAGTGGTGAGTTGCTTCATATTGCTGTATAAGTTTTGGAAACATATATAATTTTTGTTGTGACTACAACTGATGCCTTTTATCTTCAATACATTGAATAATATGTGTTTTTAGTTTTCTTTTTTATTTTTTGATTTATTTTTGTTTTCAGAATGTTTTAATTCGAGTATGTAAGAATAAGGCATTGGCCATATGTTTAGTTTCTAACACACTAATTTAGTAATTTTGTCTTCACAAATTTGGGACTCTTTTTGTTTTTCGAATTTACTTTTTTTTTTTAATGAAATCTGGAAAAAAAAAAAAAAATAATGAAAACTAGTTTATTTCCAAACCAAATGAACGAAATTTCTTTTTTTAAAAAACTCCATAAATTTTTTTTTTCTGAAAAATAGTTTTTTTATGTTTTCCGAACAACCAAACACCCTCTGATCGAAGAAAAGGATCTCTTCGTAACAGTTGCAGCACACAAGGATATATTCCAAATTAATTATATTTTGTCATGTGAGATGGTAAAAAAAATCTAATAAGCAACAATATAAACATTTTTATTAGGGTTAATTTTATATAAATTTTTATAAACATATTGAATATCAAATATATCTCTACGTTAGGTCATTGTTTATTTTTTTATTGATTATAGATAAAATATTAATTTTATTCTTATAAATATATTTCTTTCAAAATTAAACTTTTAGAATTAGTGCAAAAATATCTCTCTTAAAAAAAAAAAAAAAAAAAAAAAAACATCATTTTCTTCATCTATAAAAAGAAAAAAAATTAACATATTATTAATTTTCGCCTCTTCTCTCACTACTTTTCTTCTGCCCACCATAAACTAATGCTTTATAAAAATATATATATATATATATATATATATATATATATATATATATATATATATATATATATATATATATATATTCTACAAGGTGTTTAGGAGTTTCTTTTTAACTCCTAAAAATAAATAAAATAATGATCCACTTCAATCTAACGAAAAACTCCACCTCGCGTAAAATGTAAAATTTTAAATTTTAAATTTTAAATTTTAAATTTTAATTTTAAATTCAAATTTTAAATTTTAAGATTCAAATTTTAAATTTTAAATTTTATTTTTCAATTTTTTACTTTCAGTTTTAAATTTTAAATTTAATTTTTAATTTTTTACCTTCAATTTTAAATTTTAAATTTTAAATTTAGAATTTTATATTTCATTTTAAATTTTAAATTTTAAATTTTAATTGTTAGAAATCCTGTGAACTTATACGATGTGTATCTAAATAATTTAAAAATAAAGGTGTGAAATTTTTTATAGTTACAAAATTTTCTATTTTATTCAGTTTAAAACTACATGATATAAGCTTCATAAAATTTTTTTACTATGCATCCAAAGAGTACCTGATATAAAATATCCAATACCATCGTTAATATCATAATTATTCTTAAGTGTATTTATAAAAATTTGTGAAAATATGATTTATTAGTTGTAAATTTTCATTTTTATCCTCTAATAGGCTAAAAACTTAAATAAATTTATCATCAGAAAATCAAGTTTTATAATTTTAATAAATATTTTAAAGAAAAGATTATTAAAATAATAGTAATAGATGACACACTTGACAAGAAATTAATTATATTATGAAATGTAAAAGTATTTTTCCTCAGTCATCTTGAGAAAAAGTTATTGCTTATGCTTGGTTCATTTGTACATTTCTGCACCTCGACTCCAACGGTCCTTTGTGGCTCAAATTGTACCTGCAATTTGATGGATGGGAAATGAGAAGAGCCCATATGTAAACCCCTGGCCCTTCATAGATTAATTGAATTTATGTCTTTTGATTTTAAAATACTTTTGAAAAGAGCAGATTTTGGGCACGGGTAGTGTCATGCCCCGAGTCCACTGCAAAAGTTCCGAAAAAATTCAACAAATCCGTCATGTGTGTGAGAACGTACTCCACACATACGAAGCGTTCAAAACTAATCTGCAGAAGAACTAAAAGTTTACAACTAAGTATATATCGGAGTATAAATAAAAATTAAATCATCATCTATCACTATACAAAAATATATACAAGATTCACCTCCCAAAATGTAAATTCAAATAAAAGGTTCTGACAACTGATCGTCCCTAGCGCAAGTGGCAAAAGGCTTGGTGGTTGATACCCGAAATCCCAAGTTCGAAGCCTAGTTGCTTCATATTTCTAACTAAGTTTATTTCTTAAAAAAAAAAAAACGAAGAGCATGCTACCCCCCTAAAAGTAGGGGATGAGATGATATCTACGGTGCAACTCCCTAACAATAGTTTCCAGTGGATATGATCGACGACAACCATAATCCTACAACTGAACTAGCCCTGTCCTACCGCCAACGAAAAAACCCAAAGAAGAAGTAAGGACTCACCTAGATTCATACACTAAGTACGACTCTGACCAACTCAACGGTATGTTGAACCCAATCATAAACTAACTGACTTAGCAGTCTAGTCAAGCCTGTGCCGCCTACTGCCTAAACTACACGGCCGTTGATGCACCCGACAACAAATAAGCACCTGTCATCTCTCCCTACTATCTGGACTACACAACCTCTATTGTGCCCGTCAACAATAGATTCCAGCCTACCTCTCTCTACTGTCCGAGCCACACCACCGCTGGTGTGCCCGTCGATATGTAGCCTCCCATCATCTCTCTCTCTCTCTCTCTCTCTCTCTCTAGTTCCATACTGGTAAATCTCAATCAAGCTCGATGTGACATGCAGGCTATGATTAAAATGATAATCCATCAGGTCACTAACAACTCAAACACAGAAGCACCCAAACATAGCTCCTAAGCCCCTTAAGCTAGAAATACCAAATAGCTCGATCTTAGTGTCCCAGGCGCACACACACACTGGCCCATAGCCCACTAACAGTCCACTAAACATCAAGGCTATGATGGAGTATCACATATATCTCCATAAGGTAGCACATATGTCATTTTCTCGATACCACCCATCTCTATCTAACCCACCACACAAAACAGAAACATGAGTTGGGTCACCACCCACTAAAACATCTCTCTAACACACTAATGCAATAATTGGAGAATGAAGCTGGACAGAAAAACAACTAATATCTTTTTGAGGAGAGTTGACTCAAAAGAAAATAATTGAGAAAATAATTGAGGAATTTACGATGATTCCTCTTAGATTGCGCCGATTTACAAAATCGGCGGTTACATACCTTAGTTCGGAAAGTGTATAAATACCTGAACCATCGAAGGAAAAGGGGTCCGGCAACCTCGTAAGCTTGGTACCACCCCAGCTTCTTCATTTATCTAGGAGTAGATTAGCTTAACTCTTTTTTATTCTTTTTTACTGCTTTCTCAGGAGTAGCCTTAATTTTAATCCTTCTATCCTTTTTCTCCACTTGTATCCCATTCTTTTATCAATATAAAGTGTAAACCGGCCCATTCGTTCGTGTCTTTATTCGTGCATTTAGAGTGTAAACCGTCTCATCGGCCGTGTATTTATTTACCTTTCTTGTGCTTTTGAGGTTACAATCGGCTCCTTAGCCGTACATTTATCCTTCTACCCGGTTCGGTTGTCCTAAGTCGAAACCGGCGATCTCTCTCTACCTCCGTAAATTCGCTTCAGCTGTCACCAGCCGTTGCGGTCGTGAGAGTTACCAGAGGAGAACCCGGCTGAGCGGATCCCTCCTCGGTCCGATCACTTGATTATTGGCACACGACGCACTTCGACACCTCTGGAGGGTCACCCAGGGACCGATCGCGCGCAAGCCACATTTTGGCCCAACATAGATTAATTAAAGAGTTAATAAAATAGTTAAAATTATATTTATTTTAATTAAATTTATTCTCAATTAATTGATAAAATAATTAACAATAATGAGTATTATTAATAAATAATTTAATTAACCACAAATAATTTAATAATTTAATAAATTAATTAGTTGATTATCTAATAGCTAAATAATTAGTTAATAAAATAATAGATTAATTAAAGAGTTAATACAATAATTAAAATTATATTTATTTTAATTAAGCTTATTCTCAATTAATGGATAAAATAATTAACAATAATGAGTATTATTAATAAATAATTTAATTAACTATAAATAATTTAATAAATTAATAAATTAATTAGTTAATTATCTAATAGTTAGATAATTATTTAATAAAATAATTAGATTAGTAAAAATATTAAATTAATTAAAGAGTTAATATAATAATTAAAATTATATTTACTTTAATTAAGCTTATTCTTAATTAATTGATAAAATAATTAACAATAATAAGTATTATTAATAATAAATAATTTAACTAACTACAAATAATTTAACAATTTAATTAATTAATTATCTAATTGTTAGATAATTAGTTAATAAAATGATTAGTTAAAATATTAGATTAATTAAAGAGTTAATATAATAATTAAAATTATATTTATTTTAATTAAGTTTATTCTTAAATGGAAAAAAGTCTTGTTTCAGAAAAAAAAACTGAAACAGTAATTTCAGCTATATACCAGTTTATTCTAAAAGTACGAAAACCGTTGTTCCTATTCATAATCAAACGCGTTTGGTGTTTAATTAAGCTTATTCTCAAATAGAAAAAAGTTTTGTTTCTGAAAAATACTGGAATAGTAATTTCAGCTATATACCAGCTTATTCCAGAAATACGAGAACTGTTATTTCTATTCATAATCAAACACGTTCGGCGAATAAAATCTTATTTCATATTTTATTTTCGAAACAAACGATACCTTAATTTTTATATTTTATGTCAATATCTGAAATTATTTCTATTCAATATCGAAATAAATTAGTTTAATTTGAATTTGAGTTCGGATAAAATTTGGAGCATTCAAACTAATTGACATCCCTACCTAATGAGGAGGGGGAAATGAAACTTAAAAGGCAAATTAAAATGCAAAAGTAAGTAGAATATTTATGTCACTTGTGGGAATGCATTTATTAAGCATTTATTAATCCCCTCTCTCATAGGAAGAATACCTTCTAACAACTAGGACAGCACAAGAGATGAAGACAGTTGCTAGACCCAATACCAGGGGCTGCAAGCAAGGAATTCTTAAATCCTTTCAAGGGTATTTTAGTCTTTTTATACTAAAATTATTGAAATTTTTGGTTAATTTTTAATTTGCTGTAATAAAAATACGGTCAAAACTTGAGTTATACAAAATAATGTAATTGAAGTTAATTACGATGAAAAGAGATATAAAAAAATGTTGATAAAATAATACAAATGATAATATAAGATATATTTATATCTATATATGAATTCTCATGGCTAAATCCACGCGGATGTATCTCCTTATTTTGAGGGTGGTGGGGGCCATCAATATTTAATTATATTTTTATTATTTCATGCTTCTCAATTATTTCTATTAAATTAAATAGGTCTCTTCTCAATTATTTTCACCCTCTCTAATATTTTTTTTTCAGAATTAATAAATAAAATATTTAATTACTTAATAATTATTAATGTGATTTTTAGTTTTTCTATAAGTTTTTTTATTTTCTCAAAAAATAAAAAAAAATTATAGTGATCTAGAATAATGTGTGTCTTTTAGTATTCCTATAAATATCATTTAATATTTCTAGAAGTGTCTCTTGGTTTTTCTATAAAAATTATAAGTGAATTTAATTACTTAATAATTATTAATGCGACTTTTGGTTTTTCTATAAATTGTTTTGTTTTCTAAAAAAAAAAAATTATGGTGATCTAGAATAATATGTGCCTTTTAGTATTCCTATAAATATCTTTTATTATTTTTAAAAGTGTCTCTTAATTTTTCTATAAAATTATAAATGAATTAATACATAAGAATAAAATATTTAATTACTTAATAATTATTAATGTGACTTTTAGTTTTCCTACAAGTCTTTTTTGTTTTCTCAAAAAAAAAAATTACGGAAATTATAATAATGTGTGTGTTTAAATATTTCTATAAATATTTTTTTAATATTTCTAGAAGTGTCTCTTAATTTTTTTATAAAAAAATTATAAGTTAATGAATGCATAAGGTAATTAAAAGGTTTATATATATATATATATATATATATATATATATATATATATATATATATATATATATATACACACACACACACACATGACGATTCTATGATAAAAAAGATAAGTCAATCTGAGTTGAATTAAAATATGTACTTCTGTTTCCATTTTTTTATTTTTTTTTTATTTTTTTTTTATAAAACTTTAGAATATTTTTATTTACATTGAAATTTTCTTTCTATTGTAAGTGGGATAATATTAATTTTTTACTAATTGATTTGACAATAATAGTTTAGTTTGTATATCAAGTGAAATTATTGTTCATATATTTTTTTTGCATTTTTAATTTTTGTTTATTTAGTAAATTATTATTTTAGCTCTACAATAATATCTATCCGTCACAAAATACGATCACTATATTATATTAATTAATTATAAATTTAAAAATAATATATATTTAATATATTTTTTATGGTATTAATTATTAAAAAAATTTATTTTAATAGTATCTATCCGCTGCATCGCGCGGGTCACTACACTAGTTTAAATATATTTAACTGTGATATTAATTACTTTTTTATTTAATTTATATATTTAAATATAATAAAAATTTATTATTTAAGTTTTAGTTTTTTTATTTAGTTTGTATATTTATAATGTGATGAAAATTAATTAGTTGAGTATTAATATTTATTTTACTCTATGATTTTATTATTATATTACTATAATTTATATTGAAAAAAAATATTTTTTAATTATATAAAAATATAATTATATTATTTTTTATTTAATATATCATAACTTATTATATATTAAGTTATTTATTATTTATATATAAATTTTAGTTTTTACCCCCATTCACTTTGTCGCAAATAAACAACTGAAAAACTTCACTTTTATAACTATAAAAATAAATAACGAAAGAGAAATAATTTTCACCTAAACTCTATTTTAATTCAAAATCTATTTCAACTTAAAATTTACTTTCGGTGAAATAAACATGCCCTCGGTGCATGAGTATATCGCATCGGTCACAACATTAAAAATTTTATTATAAAAGTTTAGAACATATAATCCAACTTAGTAAATATTATTTTGCAATATCAATTGAACCAGAATACTTGATATATATAATTTTTATTTTTATCGTAGAGATGTTTGAATCAACAAAAGATATTGTTAAACATGTTATATAAATTCTTAAGAATTAAATTTCATAATTTTATTATATTATTTATGGAGTAATCAACTAATTTCGGATTCACCTCATATAAAAAAGGGAAAATTTACAAAAACATATTTAAACTGTAAATCATTTTGATTTGATTATTTAATTTTTTAAAATTTTTATTTTATTATCCGATCTTTAAATTTGCTTGACTTAAATTAGTCAATGGTATTTTGACTTTAAAATTTGAATATATCGTTTATTTTTATAAATTTAATTAGTATATCTCATACAATTCTCCTAAGTACAAATTTATCAAATTAAGAATTCAGCTTAAATTTTAAAATTAAAATTTTATTGACCTAATTAAATCAAACAAACTGAAAGATTAGATAGTAAAATTAAAATTAAAAAAAAATCAAATAGTAAATTCAAAATTATTCATATTTCTGATAAACTATGTATGTTTGTACTTATTAAAAAAAAAAAAACCTACATATTAAAAATTAAAATTCTATATACAATATTTTAATAAATTAAATACTTAATATTATTTCTTTTTTGCTATGATTTTCAAAATACGTGATTTACTCATAAACTCAATTCCCATGCACATTTATCAGATTATTATATTTTGATTTCAAGTCATTATTCAACAAAAACATTTTCTCTAGTTGGTGCATGGCATGTGCGTATACAACCAGTGCAAGGAATAATTTTTCCAACTTCAGTGTTGGATTGGGACGTGTTCAATGGACCGGGCTCTCCAAATCTCAAATATATAGACACCACTAGGGGCGAACGCAAGCTGGTTCGGCTCGTGTTCGTCTCGTTTAATAAACGAGCCGAATACGAGCTGGATCGTTTAAATATCGAGCTGAAAAATTCGGCTCGTATTCGGCTTGTTTATTAACGAGCCGAGCACGAGCGGGCTCGCGAACAACAAAGTTAATTTTCATTCCTATTATTAGGTGTAAAATTTAAAAAAAAATAAAAAATTAAAATTTTAATCTAATAATTAAAATTTATAAAAAATTGATAGCTTAAAATTAAAATAGTAAAGTTTATATATATATATATATATATATATATATATATATATATATATATATATATATATATATATATATATATATTCGAGCTATTATCGAGCCGAACACGAGCGAGCTGACCCCAACTCATTTATTAAACGACCTAAAAAATTCGGCTCGTGTTCGGCTCGTTTACTAAACAAGCGATTCGATCTCGAACTCATTTCGAGCTGAACACGAGCGGGCTCGCGAACAGTGAGCTGGATTGCCACCACCCTAGACACCACTAAGCAGTTTTTGTACAAAAGTAATAGATAAAAATGCATAGAATTTATCAGAACTATAAACTATTTCGATTTTACTATTTAATTTTTTAATTTATTTAATTTGAGTCAATCATAAATATTTTAATTTTAAAATTTTAACCTATTATTTTTTTTTACAGATTTAATTAGTATATTTCATATAATTTTTATTTCTATAAATTCATAAAAATAAAAAATTAGCTTAAATTGTAAAGTCAAAATACCGAAACAAATTAAAAAATTAAATAGTATAATTAAAATTTTGAAAATTTGAATAGCGGATTAAAAACGACTTAAAGTTTAGATAAGTTACTTACATTTTTACTAAAATTACAATATTCAAAACTTACTATCTTGATATAAAGGTATCACAAAAAATTCGCTTCATTGCAAAGTTTATTATTTACTATGTGAGAAAATAATTATTAAAAAATAATCTTATAACAAGGATATTTTAAGTTTTTAATAGTGATAAATGGTACATATTTAGATTAATTCTAAACCTTTTACATATAAGTTTTGTGTTTTATATATATATATATATATATATATATATATATATATATATAGATTAGGAGACCCCCTTTAAAAAAAAGGGATGCTAGGTGTAATAGTACCCACCCCAGAATGTGACGAGTGGAATAATAATCATTTCAGAATGAGGTGGGGTGTAAGATGTACACTCCTAAAAGGGTGTATATTTATATATACCCTAAAATAAAGGCTATTATGAACTAGACTATAATTTTTATATTATTCTAGCTATAAGAATAAATTATAAATCCTAAAAAGTTTTTTAAAAAATTGATTCTTAGTAAGGTTAAATGGTCCAAATGTTAAAATTTTAACTTGTATGGATATATTTACATATTTTGAAGCTTTAAGGCAATGTTTGGTTCAGGGATAAATTTAAGAGGTATAAATTTTTTTATACCTGGAATAGCTTGCTATTCCGGGATAATGAAGTATAAAAGTTAAATTGCGTTTGGTTGAAAAGTTGGTATTCTCTGGAATAGTTAAAATTGTGTTTGGTTAAAATTATGGAATAGTAGAGAATAGTGGAAAAAGAAGATAACATTTTTATAAAAATATCAACTTTGCCCTTAGCTTTTTTTTATAGAAAAATTAATTTAATTATTATATTAAATTTGAAGTAATTTAATTATAAATAATAAATTATGTTAAAAAAATAATATTTTTTATTTTATATTATATTTTAAGAATATAAATAATAAATTATATTTTATATTATATTTTATATATTTTTTATATTTTATATTATAATTTATATTTTATATTATAATTTATATTATATTTTATATTATAATTTATATTTTATATTATAATTTATATTATAATTTATATCTTATATTATAATTTATAATTTATATTATAATTTATATTATAATTTATATTTATATTATAATTTATATTTTATATTATAATTTATAATTTATATTATAATTTATATTTTATATTTTATATTATATTTTATATTATAATTTAATTATAAATAATAAATTATAACTTTGCCCATTCACTACCCCAGGAATAAAATCCTATTTCATGGGGGGAGAGGAATAAGGCTTAACGGGTTATTCCAGAATAACCCGTTAAGCCAGGGATAAAAAAAAAATTTATCCCATGTCATTTTATAATACTGTTTGGCAAGAATTGGGGGATAAAGGGGGTTATTCCTCCTTTATCCCCCAACCAAACATTGCCTAAGGGAATGTCTTCAATAGGTAAAATTTGTAGGGATAAATTAATATGCAATTTTAAAGTTTTTTTAGGAATAAATATGAATTTTTTCTTGGCTAAATTACAGATTTGGTCCTCAAACATTGAGTTGTGTCTTCAAAATTTATTTTGTTACGATTTTTAGTTTAAATTTTCTAAATTATTGCAGAGAAGTTCATAATTCAATCTATTTGGTTAAATAATGATATAGTGCTAATATAGTATTAATATATTGGCGTTATAGATATTCTATAACATGATAATTATTAAAATTTTACATTATTACTATACTAGTGAAATATTATTATCAAGTCAATTAAATTAGGTTATATGACTTAATTGTAACAACTTAAAAAATTTGAGCAAAAAATTTTAGCAAATTAAGATCATAAGAATAATTTTGCTATTGTTTTTTCGCTAATACATATATATATATATATATATATATATATATATATATATAAATACTTGTTGTTTTATTTTTCTCTTGATATTCAAAAATTTATATTTTATCTTTACAAAATTTTGAATTGATATATTTTGCTCTCCTCCATCAGAATTTCGTCATTATTTCGTCTATTTTTATAATTTATATAAAAAATTTAACGACTCGGCCCACTAGCAATAATAACTCATTGGGCCCAAGGGCCCACTAGCAATAATAATTTGTTGGCCCACTAACAATAATAACTCGTTGGGCCCAAGGGCCCACTAGCAATAATAATTTGTTGGACCCAAATCACAGCCCAAAATACTTAAGTCCAGTTATTATTACTATTGGGGGTGTCACAGACTCCTCCCGTTTAAGCACAGCCCCCCAAGATCACCAGGAAGACCTAGACTCTTCCGGCTGGTTACCAAATGTAACGACTCGGCTCACTAGCAATAATAACTCGTTGGACCCAAACCACAGCCCAAAATACTTAAGTCCAATTTTTATTACTAGTGTCAATGTCTCATATAAATCCAACCACAATTCCATCCACATCCGATGTGGGACTATTGGGACTGTCACAAAAAATATCGATAAAAATGATAAAAATATATTAATTATAAAACAAGTAAAGATAATTTAGGTATTTTGTCCTCTTCTTTAATATAGTAACCAAATTTTAAGAGGAATAAAATATAAATTTTTAAAAATAAAAAAAATAAAAACTTAAACGAAGTTTTCAATATATTTCTTCGTTTACATTTTATTTGAAATATATGATGTGCAATTTATTTATTTATTTATTTATTTATTTATTTTTTTTTTTGAAAGAAAAGGTAATATGCTATCCGTTTTGTTTGTTTTTGAAATAAATTTAGTTGAAAATGTGAAACAATTAGGCTTCGGAATCTTAGATTATCAACCACCAAACGTTTTGCCACTTGCTTTAAAAATAATTAATTATGATATACATTTTATTCATCTAAAAATAAAAATTTTTGTACTGATGATATTAAAATGACCACTAAAATTTATCTCACACTAGTGTGAGAGTGACGGACGTGTCGAGTGTAAGAAAAGCATTTTCCTTTTTTTCTTTTTTTTTTTTTTTTTAAATCCTTACCCCCGGTCTATTGAACACGGTTCATAAGTATTTTTGTTTTTTTTTTTTCTTTTTTATATTTTAAACTTAATATTCTTAACCCTCGTTTCCTTTCGATGCCTCCATATTACAGCTCACTCTCCTTATAAGAGAGAGAGCTTCACCAGGAGCCTTCGAATCCAAAAATTTCCAAACCCCCACACTCACATCCTCACCCACACCCACAAAGAGTTGTGTAGAGCGAAAGAGAGAGACCTACCGATTTTTTTTTTTTTTTTTTTTTTTTGGTTCAGGGATGCTAAATAAGATGGAGAGTTCGTAGCAGTTCACGCATAATCTTTCGTATATATCTGCGATGGCCAAACGCGTGTATCAAGTTTGGAAAGGGAATAATGTAAGAAAAAGAATTCGCACTTTCCTTTTATTTTCTTGTAGAATTGTACTTTTGGGGCAATTTTGGCATGTGGGTATGCTTGGATCGATGTTAAAAGTAGGAGGGTTTTGTTTAATTTTGGTTATTTAATCCTTAGATGAAATGGGTTGTTGTTAATTTAATGCTCTTGGGAGGATTTTTCTTTTTTTCTTTTTTTTTTTCCCCTTTTTTGGTTTGCAATTTATAGTGTATGTATTGATTGGTTTTGCCTTCAAGTGGTAATTTTGGTGAATTATATTTTAGTTTGGTAGATTAGGGTTTCAAACCTTGGAATGATGAATTAGTGGCATGTAGTTCAAATCCCACCGAAATTTGAGCAATTGTTTGGTAACTATATGTTGGTTTATTAATTTATTGTTATTTATGTATTTATTATTACCGCTTGTTATTTTCTCTATGTTCATTTTACTAGAAGTATTATACTTTTTTTTTTTTGTCTTTTTTTAACATCAAAATTTGACCTTAGTAATGTCCTAGTTTTAATTTTTGAATATGGCCTTCTATTCCTTAGATGTTAGATGTGCCTAATAATGCTGGCAAATGAGCGAGCTGGCTCGTGTTCAGCTTGCGTTTGGCTCAGAATTCAGCTCGCTCGAGCTTGACTCGAAATTAAATGAGCCGAGCTTTGGATAGAAAAAAAAAACGAAAATTATTTCAAGCCGAGTTTGAGTATTAGTGGGCTTGCTTGAATTAGGCTCAAAAAGCTTGAGTATATATATTAAAAATATTTATAAATATATATAATTATATATAATAATATATATTATGTATTTTAATTATATATACATAGAGTTTAGATTATTGGGCTATAATTGCTGGCTACAAGACCAAACCAATAAAATCCTACCCTATAATTACTTTCTTTTTCCCTCTCTTATTTTCGTAAAATTTTGGCTAGATATTAACATTTTTTTAAAAAATCTTGTGTACTTACTTTGAAAATATATAGTAGATTAAGCAGCCATGAAAATTTAAAAGTACTTTACTTATCTTAAATATGCTTAGCTAACTTTGTACTGTCGAATATCATTGGTTGTATGCTTAAGAAAATATACACATATATATTCTTAGGGTAAAAAATTATTATGTTTATACAAAATTTGATTTTAGTTATATATGACGAAAGAGAAGACATGCGAGGCTGGAACAAAAATACGAATAGAAATGGACATTCGTTATAAGGTTAGATATATTAACTCATAAATCATTTTTCTTAATATTATAATACCGTATTTTATACATTTATTTTGTATTTTGAACTATTAGACATACTTTTGTATCAAATTCTATATAATATTCTATAACAATTAAACTATAGATTTCATGATGTTAAGAATATCAGGCGGCTCGTTTAGGACTCGAGTTCGATCGACTCGAAATTAGGCTCGCTCGAGCTTGACTCGAATTAATTTAAAGCCGAGCCTGAGCCTAAATTTAGGCTCAAAATTAATTTCAAGCCAAATTTGAGCTGAGGTAAGCTCAGTCGAGCTCGGCTCGTTTCCATCCCTAGTGCCTAATGCGAAATTATATGAAGCTTAAGTTATTAGAGAATGATATTTTTATATTTTTATGTTCAATACCCGCCTTCACGTTTGGGCTCGAGACATTTTAATAGACTCAAGACGTGGGCATAATTAAATGGAAGGAAATCAAATAACGCTAAGAGCTTGTAGGATTCGAACTCAGAATCTTCTGCTTTGATACGATGTGAAATTATATAAAATAGCTGTTATTCTCTAAAAGCTTAAGATATTAGAGAATAGTGTTTTTATATTTTTATGTTCAACACCTAAATCCTCGCACACGGCACAAACCTAGTGCGGTTATACAAGAACTGGATAAAACTAGATTGAAAGAGCTGGATTGAACCATAATAGGCCGAAATGAAACCAGAGACAGAAGGGAACATGGCGTAATCGTGTTGAAATAGGGCTAGACTAGAAGAAACTTGGATAAGTGTGTGGCCTAAGCTTTGATGCCATGTTAAAAGGGCTCGAACCAACCTGAAAGCTTAAACTGATATATGGAGAAACATTTACACATTATATACACGACAAGATTCTTATTTCTGTCCAATGTGGGGCTAATTGTCACGCCTCGAGCCCTCAACGGAAGCTCCCTCGGGCACGTGCGCCAGATCCGCTGAACTGATAGAGTTTCCTCTATCCGCCCAAGGTATTACACATCCTGTTCAAATCAAAGCATTCTAAATAGAAATAGAGTGTACACAAGGATTTTATGGGGAGATAACAATAAACATAAACCACTAAACTATTACATCATTTTTCGTTCATTACATTTACAACTTCTCCAATTACAACCCAAAATAATGCTTACAATTTTGTTTTGTTTTATTTTATTTTCTTTACCCTTTAGCTATACAATATCTATGGGGTGTAACTATCTGGATTGCCAAAATGGAAGGACGTTATCTACTGTGCTACACCCTTTCCTCTCGCCACCGCATCCTCCACGGAGGGACCTGGAAAAACGTGGGGTGAGAACTATAAACATAGTTTTCAGTGGGTACGGCCACCCAAGAGAAAAGCTCGACCCACCAGGTCGAAAGGAGGCAATGTCAGCACGAAAAGATAGATAAATAAATAACTGGTAAGCATATAAATCTATACTATATGCACAAAATAAAACACATGCTCATGCCTCTCTGCTCATGGTAATGAAAACTACACATGCAAGTAAGTTCTACTCTACTTACTATCTCATTTTTCTATTCCTTATCCGACTCGATCTCGTGTCAATACTAGCTGAATCGCCGCTTTATGTAGGCTATAGGCCTGAATCGCTGCACTTTTTAATTGTTAGTCCACAAGCCATGGAATCACTGTGCTCGCTTGGGTCAGGGGCTCCGGGGTCGCCATTTCACTGTGCACCAAGTCCACTGGGACTCATCGTGCTCACTTGGGCCAAGGGCTCTGGCGTCACCATTTTGTTGTGTGCCAAGTCTGCGGGGAATCGCCATGCTTACTTGGGCCAGAAGCTTCGGGGGTACCGTCCCGTTTGTTACCACATATAGCTTGTTACCACATAAAGCTTATATTTAATTTGTATAGTTTATTAGTTTCCATATTCATTGTAATTGCATATTTCCATATTCATTGTAATTGCATATTTCCATATTCATTGTATTTCTTTAATTAGATTGCACGGCTGTAAAAGGAAAGAGATGAGTATTGTATATGTACCTATAAATTGAATAAGAAGGGAAGGGGAGGCAGCCATCTTTTTCAATCAATATTCTATCATGGTATCAGAGCCCTGGTTTTAGAAGTTTTTTTTGGTTTGTTTGGATTGTTCTGCTACTCTCTTTGGATCAGAGATTCTGAAACAAACAGTGAGCCGCAGCGAAGTGGTGGCGGATCTGTGCAAGGGTGCAGTACCTTTACGTTTTGGGATTTGGCGTGGAAAGGTAGCTCACGATTTCGGTAAAATTTTAGCTTTCTTTGGTGAATTTTTTCTTGGTGCGAACTATTTTTATTTCTTTGCAATGACGAGTAGCACTCATGAATTTTGTGTTAAGTTTATCGGAAAAAATTATACCGCATGAGAGTTTCAATTTCAATTTTTTGTCACTGGAAAGGAGTTATGGAGACATATTGATGGCACTGTTCCAGCTCTTACGGATGCCACACAATTGTCTCAATGGAAAGTCAAAGATGCTAGGGTGATGTCTTGGATTATTGGGTCATGTGATTCTCAAATTGTTCTTAATTTACGTCCATATAAAACTGCTAAAGACATGTGGGCATATTTAAAAAAGGTTTACAATCAAACACATTCTGCAAGAAGGTTTCAATTGGAGTGCGAGATTGCAAATTACACTCAGGGAGGATTATCTATTCAAGATTATTTTTCTGGCTTTCAACAATTATGGGCTGAATTTTCTGATATTGTCTGTGTTACCGCATCGTCCATGATGTAATGGCTGTTTATGAGGTTAGCAAGCGCGATCAATTTTTGATGAAATTGCGATCAGATTTTGAGAACGTTCGTTCTAATCTGATGAGTCGTCATCCTCCTCCTTCATTGGATATATGTTTTGGTGAATTACTTCGTGAAGAACAACGTCTTCTTACTCAAGACACTCTGGCAAAAAACTCGGTACTTAAAACTACCACATAGCAAATGGAGGTTCTTCGCTTGCCTGTTCGCTACCGAGAATGTAATTTGCATTTTCACTCACATCTTTATGCTGAAATACTCGGGGTCAAAATGATGCAGCCGAACGTAACCATCTTCACCACCACTCGAAAAGCTTCTTCTATCAGGATTGAACGCCAAAGAATTTATTGGTCCAAAATGGCCCTTCACACCCCCAATTTCTTCTTGCACAATCTTGTGAAAAAACTTGGCCTCAAATTTACCTACACGACGATCAGTTGTCATGACATGCGAGGCCTCTTGACCACCTCCAATCACCACATGATCAAGGAGGGGAGATATTGCTACAGCATTGACTGGGCGTTCGGTCGCATACGTCTTTAGAAGAGTCGGCGTCCTTGCATCCCACAGCTTAGCAGTTTTATCCAGGGAGCCTGTCAGGAAATGAGACCCATCTGCAGATTTTGAAAGTGAAGTTATTGTTTTCTGATGGTCGGATTCCTTGTCTGCTTCCATCAAAAGCTTTCCGGTCTCAGAGTCCCAAATACGTAACACTGAATCTTCACCGCCGCTTATTATGGTCTTATTCAGCGGTCCCGTGAGGCCCCTTAATTGTAAGAACAGAATCACTAGTCTGTTGACTATCATCTTTGGCAATTTGTTTGACATGGATGGCGGACGGATTCTCCATGAACGGATCCGTGGTGATAACGGCAAGCTTATCACCGACAGAAAATTCCACGGCCCTAGCTGGGAATCAAAATTGAAGGTATACAGTTGGGCTCCGGTCTGAACATTCCACAGCTTTACCGTCTGGTCAGCACTGCCCGTAATTAGACGTGTCGAATCGCGGGAGATGTCGCAGCACCAAACAGCGCCGTTGTGGCCGCGGTAGGTGCCGAGACGCTTGCCATTATCGGCGAACCAGACGGTGGGCGTGTGATCTTTGGCGCAGGAGAAGAGGAGATCCCCCTCCCTGTTGTACCTCAGAAACGCCAGGGGCCGCTCATGCCCCTTCATCAATATCGGCCTCATCTGCTCCTGCCCCACTTTTACCGAGGCGATCTACTCTAGTTTTTCGTCCTCCTCCTCGGTATGACTCTTATCATACATCATTTTCTGCTGGTTTGTCCTCCATTTCGGTTCCATCTTCTTACTTAGAAGAAGTGAAGCATGAGTGTTGGCAGCGGGCAATGCAGGAGGAATTTCGTGCTCTTCAGGATAATCAGACTTGGGACATTGTTAAATATCCACCTCATGTTAAGCCCATTGGTTGTAAATGGGTTTATTCAATAAAGCTTCGTTCTGATGGGTCCCTCGATCGCTATAAAGCAAGATTGGTTGCCTTAGGCAACCGACAAGAGTATGGGATAAACTATCAGGAAACTTTTGCTCCTGTGGCCAAAATGACTACGGTCCGTACAGTTCTTGCTATTGCCGCCTCACAGGGCTGGCCGCTTTAACAGTTGGATGTCAAAATTGCTTTTCTCCATGGTGATCTCAATGAAGATATATACATGACACCTCCTCCTGGTTTGTTTTTCTCTTCTACTATGGAAGTTTGCAAATCGAATCGTTTATTATATGGCTTAAAACAAGCTCCTCGAGCGTGGTTTCAGAAGTTTCGCTCTATTTTGCTTCAGTTTAAGCTTGTCCAAAGCCAATATGACTCTTCCTTGTTTCTTCGAAAATCAACTACTGGAGTTGTTCTTCTTTTGGTGTATGTTGATGATATTGTTATTACTGGGACAGATTCTTTATTGATTACTCAGCTTAAGCAATATCTTCAAAAATCTTTTCATATGAAGGATCTTGGTCATCTTACATATTTCTTAGGTTTGGAAGTTCAAACTGATTCTTCGGGCATATTCTTACATCAACATAAATATATTTAAGATTTGATTGCTTTGGCTGGTCTTCAAGATTCTTCATCTGTTGATACACCTCTAGAAATGAAGGTTAAGTATTATGCTGATGAGGGGGAGCTACTTTCTGATCCTTTGTTGTATCGCCAATTAGTGGGTAGCCTCAACTACCTGACTATTACTCGGCCTGATATCTCCTTTGCGGTACGGCAAGTTAGTCAATTTATGCACTCTCCACGGCATCTACACTTGGCAGCTGTTCGTCGCATCATTCGATATCTCCATGGCTCTCCTTGTCGAGGTTTATTTTTTCTTGCTAAATCTCCTGTGCATCTTATTGCTTTTAGTGATGCTGATTGGGCGGGATGTCCCAATACACGTCGCTCTGTCACTGGTGGGTGCATGTTTCTTGGGGACTCTTTGATCTCATGGAAGAGTAAGAAACAAGACCGTGTGTCTAAATCTTCCACGGAGTCTGAATATCGCGCCATATCTGCTGCATGCTCTGAGATTACTTGGCTTCGAGGTTTGTTGACTGAGCTTGGGTTTCCACAGCAGGATCCTACTCCACTTCATGCTGATAACACAAGTGCTATTCAAATTGCCACTAATCCAGTATACCATGAGCGCAGTAAGCATATTGAAGTGGACTGTCATTATATTCGAGAAGCTGTGGATACTCGTGTCATTTCTTTTCCACATGTTTTCACATCCTTACAATTAGCCAATGTGTTTACCAAGTCTCTCAGTCGCCAGCGCCATCAATTTCTCGTTGGCAAATTGATGTTTCTTGATCACCCAGCATCAATTTGAGGGGGGATGTTACCACATATAGCTTGTTACCACATAAAGCTTATATTTAATTTGTATAGTTTATTAGTTTCCATATTCATTGTAATTGCATATTTCCATATTCATTGTATTTCTTTAATTAGATTGCATGGCTGTAAAAGAAAAGAGATGAGCATTGTATATGTACCTATAAATTGAATAAGAAGGGAAGGGGAGGCAGCCATCTTTTTCAATCAATATTCTATCACCGTAGTGCACCAAGTCCATAGGGACTGATCGCTTTCAAGTTTCATCAAGGGTTATAAATCTCATCCTATCTTGTCAATCTTTCTAGATTTAATTGCCATCCGAGTCCAAGTGATCTATATACCACTATGTTGTCCAATCTATGTCATATGTCACTAGGTTTACTAGTTTTATTGAGTTCTCGTGTCCCTAGAGAAATGTCAATCTACAACTAGTCCCATGCATAGGTGTGCATGCATACATACATACGTATAGGTTCTTCCACATGCATATAATTATCTCATGGTAGTTATGCATTTTAAATCATATATTTTATCTACATGCATTTATTCTTTAACTATCTAATTTATTTACATGCATTTTTTCGATATAAATTCTCTCTAGATATGAGAAGTGACCAAATCCATTCGGTGCACACTAAACCCCCTCAAATGTTTCTAATTGCTCGTAGTCACTTGCAATTAGGCTCCCTTTAGCGTTTTGCTAGTCTTTAGTACTAACGAACCCAAAACTTGAAGAATTGGCTCTTTTCTTCGAATCGATCCCCAAAACCTCGTCGTTTCTTGAGTCGAAGTTGTTGAGTGTGCTTCTACAACCTTCAATTAAGTTTCCAAAAGATCAATTAGGTTTTAAATCCCTTAGAAACAAAACTCCCAATCCTAACCCTAGATTTTTATTTTACTCAAGAGCATCCAAAAACTATGGTGTTAGTTTGAATAATCTAGGTTAGAATGGTGTAGGAAAGTCAAGAATCTCGATTTTAAAGGATTTAAGATAATCCCAACTACAAAGCCGAAATCTCTTACCTTAGCCCTAAGCTCCCTTGCTTTCTTCTTGCTCTAAGAAGCTCAATCCACACCTCTAAAGCCTTCTTAAGCTTTTCAACTCCAATCTCCACCTTTAGGAGAGGTTCTTCTAGAGAGAGAGGAAGAGAGGAGAGTGAGGAAGAGGAGAGGAGTGTTCTCTTTTGTTTTTTAATGGGGAGAGAGAGAGGATTGAGAACTCCTTTAAAATATTATAACAAAATCCCCAAAAGTCCCTCTTTTTTTCCTTCTTGCAGCAGATGTCCCTGTCAGTCTGCGAGCAATTTCGGGCGCTCGCGAGATGATTCAGGTGCCTGAATCTATAGAACACTATTCCATCGGGTGTTCGTAGGACTTTTTGGGCATCCGATCCCTCACGATTGCACGCTTGGGGAGCTCTGGGGTTGAGCATCCGATTATACGGTCTTGAGCGCCTGCGAGGCGTCCGAATGTGGTTTCAAGCACCCACAGGGCATTTCGGCTGCCCAAAAACTCTGGAGCTTGTATCCATCTCTCGTGTTAGCCTCAGGTTGCCCTCTGCGTGATCTTCCGGGCACCTACAACATTTTTCGAGCATTTGAAAATACTAGAACTTAGATTTTGAGTTTTCCAACCCTGTTTCGATCCGAATTCATTTTGATTCGATCCAAACTCGTTCTAAACTCATATAATCACATTTTAAATATGATCAACCTGCACTTTGTCAATTTAACCAAAGCCAGTACACTACACTAATATTCCTAACAAAATCATAGAATATTGCCTAGTATTTTTGAAGGAAACGGTTAAATTTTATGGGACTTCACTTAAATAATAAAGAAAAGAGATGTTGAAACATGATTATACCTGCGTCTTGACGACCTTATTCTTCCTCTGCTCAATCATACCTAAATGTAGATTCTTATGAGGTTAGTATGTTGCGCATAGATGCTCAATAATATTTGCATTGCCTACACTGTTTGTACCTAGCATAGTTGAGTAAGGGCTTGATGGTTGGTAGCGGAGGTCGCAAGTTCGAAACCTTGTTGCTTCACATTTCCAGCTGAGTTCATTTCTTAGAGAAAAAAAAAATGAACGAAGTGGGTGGCTTGTAGCTTGCTACTTTTCTCTCAAAGGAAAAAAAATTGCATTGCCTACCTGGAAATGTTTTGACTCATTTGCGTGTTGTTAAAATAAAAGGCTGAACCTAGCTATGACTATGGCCTGTTTAGTAGCTGAAAATAACAGTTGCATAACTTACCTGCAATATGTAATATCAAGAAATAAGTAAAGAGGTACAGGAACACTCATGGATATTTAAAGTGTACTCACTTTGGGTCCTGTACTGTTATATTTTACTCTTTTTAGTGGGTGTGTATTGGCTGTTTTTTTTCTTTGAATTTCCTGCTCGAATCTGAAGCTGAAAATTGCATATTGCCTGCTTATCAATTCACTGGAAAAGGGATAGTTTTTTTTTTTTCAAAAAAAATGCTGCAAAATGATGTTTTACACATGATTATATATCTACTTGCAACCTAAAAATTGATCATTTTGGTGCCAATTCAAGAATACTCTGTTTTTTACTTGCGAAGCTATCTATGTACATACAATGGGCTTCTTACTCAAAATCTTTTTCCTTTCGTTGGGGTTTTTTCTTTTTTGGCATAAGTGGATCACTTCAGATTTTTTTTTTAATACGATATATCCTTCTTTCTGATGTATACCAATACTGTTCTTAAGTGTATGATTGCCTTCTACACTGTTGAGAAGTGTGTTTACTATTCACTCTAGGAGTTTAGGTCTTACGCATTTGTTGCACTGAACACCTAATGCAAATTGCATTCCTATATTATATTTATTTAATTTCAATACAAATATGTCTGTGATGTTCTTTATCCTCAAAAAAAAAAAGAATATAACCTATTCTTCAACCTGCTCTAATTTTCTGAAGAGTAGAGCTTATATACTTTTAAAACCACAAGCCCAACTATGCTTGTGAATTTTTTACTATTGGATTTGTATTGAGATTTGTGCTATTGTAAAATCAACTAAAAAGAAAGAAAGAGAAAGTACAATAATACGGATCCCAATACAAATCTAATGATAAAAAATTTACAAGTATAGTTGTGCTTGTACTCTTGAAAGTATATAAGCTCTACTCTTTTCTGAAAAGCATTAGTAGTGGCAAGTTGCATTGACTTCTATATTTTCTTTTGTGGTTCCTTTTCTGTAGATATTCATATGTGGTGGAAGGATAATATTTGGACCTGATGCTAACTCACTGTTGATTACAATCTCCCTCATTGTTGTCCCTGTTGTGATCTTCTGTGTATTTGTTGCGAGACATCTCCTCCACAAATTTCCTGCCTACAATGCAGGATATGCTGTTCTCGTAGTCACAATTGCCTACACTATTTTTGTAAGTACCGTTGCTCATACTTGAAGTATGCTTGAAAATTTTAGAGGTTTCTTCTTCATAGGTCTTTGTCTCTTACTTTCTCAAGTAGTTTAAATAAGTACTTTTGTTACTGAAATTAATTGATAGCTGATTTTTTATCCGTTACCCTACTTGTTTAGATGTTATTCTAATGCAATTGCGAGTAATGGTTGTTTTTTTCCATTTTCTTTTCCCCGTGATATGAGTAACTCATATAGAGGTTACAGTGTGAAGCATGTTATTCTAATGCTAATTGAGAAGGCAATTCTAATTTAATTCTTTCTGATTCTGATCCATAATTTCTACCAACTGTAGTATTTTGTTATCAAATCTAGTTGTACTCTACAGTCTATCATTAAAGTTTAGTACTGAACCATTGATCAGCGGATTAGTCTGCAATGTCCATTTTCTTTTCTTAGCACTAATGGTTCAAGATGCTTGTTAGTAGCCTTAGTCATTTTTTCCTTTTTTTTCTAGAATCCTACATAAACAGTCATGTATTTCTTAGCACTAATGGTTCATGATGCTTGCTAGTAGCCTTACTCTTTTTTTTTTTTTTTTTCTCTGTTTCCTCGAATCCTACATACACAGTCATGTATTTATGTGCCTCTGATTATGTCTTGCTAGACACTTGCTACATTTTCAGTCTCAGATTCATTATACTCAAAATGTATACCATTGCATGATCAAATTAGTAACTACTGTATTTTCCTTCAATCTTAAATTATCTATCTTATTATTTTCTCCCAAAGTTTTTATTTACCCACCAAAGATCATAGATTTTCTTCTCTTTTCTGTCAAACTCTGATTTCTAGGTACTATTACTCCTCTTTATTACTTCAGCTCGAGATCCGGGAATTGTACCACGTGCTTCGCATCCGCCAGAGGAGGAATTCACTTATGATATTTCAGTGTCTCCTGACCAGATCGGTACGCTTCCCCGGACAAAAGAAGTAATAGTCCATGGCATGCCTGTGAAGATAAAATATTGTGAGACTTGCATGGTCTATCGTCCTCCTCGTTGTTCTCATTGCTCGATATGTAATAATTGCGTTGAACGCTTTGATCATCACTGCCCCTGGGTTGGACAATGTATTGGACAGGTTTGTTTATGTTCTCGCTATCTTCTACTTAGGGCAGTGATATGGCAGAGTAACAATTGCTATTGGCGGAGTAGGTGCAATGAATTTGGCCCGCGTGTTGTATCGGCTTTGTTAATAGTATTTGTTGCTCTTTTAGTATCACTACCCTTTACTTGTTCTGTGATCTATTTGTCCGGTAGATAGCTCATTTCATCTTCGCTCTGGACAAGTTCTAGATTTTTCATTTTCCGAATGCTTAGTTGCTTTCTTTTTTAGTAGAGAAGCTATTGTATGCGCCTGGCCAAATGTGTACTTTGTTGGATAACAATAGATAATCTACAGTATATGCCGCATTTCTAATTAAACTCTATGCAAATAAAATTTGTTGTCACTGCTCTACACTGCAAGATTTGCAAGTTTGATCATCTATTAGTTGAGATAGAAATCTTTTATTTGTTGGAATTGTTATGTGTGAATCTTTCCCGTTGACTGATGATTTAATAAAATAAAGTTCGTTTAGGTTATCCATTTTAGAGTTTTTAAACTGTCTGCTTTCTTTGGAACTAAATATATGTTTGTTAGAATACTGAACACTGCCCAATCAGGAGGGTAACATCAACAAAGTCAAATGGTTGAAATTATACTACAACACATAGAAGGAATATTATCAAGTTGGCGAGTCATATAACTACCACTTTGAGACATCGCAAACTTCTTATTTGAACATAGAAGTGAAAAAAGGCTAACGTGCAGGAATCCCCAAGGAATATCATGATGAAAAGATGCAAAGAGGTGACTAGAAGTTGTATTTTAAGGTGGTAATATATGGGTTTCAATATTTCCGACTGCGAAAGTTTTCCTGTATTTGTATAATTGGATTTCCTGTAACTGAACCAAGCAAAAATTCTCACTTGCTAGTACAATATCGATTTCCTCATATCCTTAACTGTAATGTTTTTCTTCCTACTAAAGTGATCACTTAATCTGGTTAATTACTTACCTTTTTGAATATTTGCTTACGCAGCGCAATTACCGCTACTTTTTCTACTTTGTTTCTTCGTCGACTCTTCTTTGCATCTATGTATTTGCAATGTGTGCTCTTTACATCAAGTTTCTTGTGGATGGGGATTCGACAGTATGGAAGGCAATGAAAGAGTCGCCAGCATCAGTGGTGCTAATGATATACTGTTTCATATCTCTCTGGTTTGTTGGCGGTCTCACCGGATTTCATTTATATCTCATCTCCACCAACCAGGTATGCTCTTGTTGATAGAATATTGATTGAAAAAGATGATTATCTTTTCTTTACTTCTTATTCAATTTATAGGTACATATATAATGCTCATCTCTTTCCTTTTACAGCCGTGCAATCTAATTAAAGAAATACAATAAATATAGAAATATGTAATTACAATGAATATGGAAACTAATAAACTATACAAATTAAATATGAGCTTTATGTGGTAACAAGCTATATGTGGTAACATCCCCCCACAAATTGATGCTGGGTGATCAAGAAGCATCAATTTGCCAACGAGAAATTGATGGCGCTGGCGACTGAGAGACTTGATAAACACATCGGCTAATTGTAAGGATGTGAAAACATGTGGAAGAGAAATGACACGAGTATCCACAGCTTCTCGAATATAATGACAGTCTACTTCAATATGCTTAGTGCGCTCATGGTATACTGGATTAGTGGCAATTTGAATAGCACTTGTGTTATCGGCATGAAGTGGAGTAGGATCATGCTGTGGAAACCCAAGCTCAGTCAACAAACCTCGAAGCCAAGTAATCTCAGAGCATGCAGCAGACATAGTGCGATATTCAGACTCCGCGGAAGATTTAGACACACGGTTTTGTTTCTTACTCTTCCATGAGATCAAAGAGTCCCCAAGAAACATGCACCAACCAGTGACAGAGCGACGTGTATTGGGACATCCCGCCCAATCAGCATCACTAAAAGCAATAAGATGCACATGAGATTTAGCAGGAAAAAATAAACCTTGACAAGGAGAGCCATGGAGATATCGAATGATGCGACGAATAGCTACCAAGTGTAGATGCCGTGGAGAGTGCATAAATTGACTAACTTGCTGTACAGCAAAGGAGATATCAGGCCGAGTAATAGTCAGATAGTTGAGGCTACCCACTAATTGGCTATACAACGAAGGATTAGAAAGTAGCTCCCCCTCATCAGCATAATACTTAACATTCATTTCTAGAGGTGTATCAACAGATGAAGAATCTTGAAGACCAGCCAAAGCAATCAAATTCTGAATATATTTATGTTGATGTAAGAATATGCCCGAAGAATCAGTTTGAACTTCCAAACCTAAGAAATATGTAAGATGACCAAGATCCTTCATATGAAAAGATTTTTGAAGATATTGCTTAAGTTGAGTAATCAATAAAGAATCTGTCCCAGTGATAATAATATCATCAACATACACCAAAAGAAGAACAACTCCAGTAGTTGATTTTCGAAGAAACAAGGAAGAGTCATATTGGCTTTGGACAAGCTTAAACTGAAGCAAAATAGAGCGAAACTTCTGAAACCACGCTCGAGGAGCTTGTTTTAAGCCATATAATGAACGATTCAATTTGCAAACTTCCATAGTAGAAGAGGAAAACAAACCAGGAGGAGGTGTCATGTATATATCTTCATTGAGATCATCATGGAGAAAAGCATTTTTGACATCCAACTGTTGAAGCGGCCAGCCCTGTGAGGCGGCAATAGCAAGAACTGTACGGACCGTAGTCATTTTGGCTACAGGAGCAAATGTTTCATGATAGTTTATCCCATACTCTTGTCGGTTGCCTAAGGCAACCAATCTTGCTTTATAGCGATCGAGGGACCCATCAGAGCGAAGCTTTATTGAATAAACCCATTTACAACCAATGGGCTTAACATGAGGTGGACATTTAACAATGTCCCAAGTCTGATTATCCTGAAGAGCACGAAATTCCTCCTGCATTGCCCGCTGCCAACACTCATGCTTCACTGCTTCTGAGTAAGAAGATGGAACCGAAATGGAGGACAAAGTAGCAGAAAATGATGTATGATAAGAGTCATACCAAGGAGGAGGACGAGAAACTCGGGTAGATCGCCTCGGTAAAGGTGGGGCAGGAGCAGATGGCGGATCTGGCTCGGGAAGGGGCTGCAGTGCACGATGTCGAGTGTAGACAAATCCAGGTTTGAACCGGTCAATAGAAGAAGACGTGTCATCAAAAGTAGGAAGAATAGCGACTTCAGGAGATGAGCTAACATGAGTTGGAAAGAAATGTTGATTTTCAAAGAAAACAACATTTCGAGAAACACGAAGCCTCTTTAAAGAAGGATCATAGCAAACAAACCCCTTATGATTAGTACTATATCCCAAAAAAGCACATTTCACAGATTGAGCAGAAAGCTTATGGCGTTCATGAGGAGGCAAATGAACAAAACACACACAACCAAAAGTATGCAAATGTCGATAGGGAGGATGCTGATGATGAAGGCGAAAATAAGGAGAGTCAAGATCAAGAGTTCGAGAAGGCAGTCGATTAATAAGATAAACTGCTGTAGATAATGCTTCTACCCAAAAAATAGGCGGAACAGAAGATTCGAGTAACAATGTCCGAGCCACCTCTAAGAGATGACGATTCTTTCGTTCGGCCACACCATTTTGTTGAGGCGTATATGGACATGAACGCTGTGACAAAATGCCTTTTTGATTCAGAAAATCATGAAATGCATTAGTCATGTATTCTCCACCAGAATCAGATCGAAGAATCTTAACAGTAGCAGAAAATTGAGTTTCGACATACACTAGGAAGGATTTAAAAGTTAAAAAAATTTCAGATTTAGAACGGAGAAAATAAATCCAAGTAAACTGAATATAGTCATCAATAAATGTTACAAAATATTTATACTGACCATGAGAAATAACAGGTGCAATTCCCCACACATTAGTATGAATAATATCAAAATAATTTTTCGCATGTCTACCAGCAATAGGAAATTGAAGCAGTTTACTTTTTCCTAACTTACAAGTAGAACAATCAAAGGAAGCACGAGAAGAACAAAATTTATCTTTATTGCCCAATAAACCAGAAGTCAATAAATAAGACAAAATATCAGAATTGGGGTGTCCCAAACGTTTATGCCACCTTTCACTTTTATTGATAATAGTAGAAGAAGTCAAAGCAACATGATTAGGAATGGAAAGTTGGAGTGGAAACAGTCGTCCTACTTTAGGCCCCTTCGCAATCACCGTCCCCGACACATGATCCTGCACACAACAACCACCACGAGAAAAATGTACATCATAGTTATTTTCTACTAATTGTCCAACTGATAGAAGATTATTAGAGAGTCCATGTCACGCCCCAGGGTCGAAACTGCGACCCGGGCTCGCCAACAGATCCGCCACCTATGCGAAACCCCGCATAGGCGAAGCGTCCAACCTGCAAGGTATCATCTAACCACTAAACAGATATCATAGCTGAAGAAAAATTGCTGTAATAAAAATCTGAATCACTGTACAATTGAAAAAAAATAAATGTACAATATCCATCTCCTAAAAATAATACTATAATAATCCGATCCACCGAAACTGTAATACAAGTAAAAGCCACCTATACATCATTTACAAATCCAAAAAGGGAAATAATCTGAAATAATAAAATACAACTGTGTACAGTGAAACCCACAATCCGGGTTGGTACATCTATCCCACTGTAGAAATCAACTCTGGTAGAGATCTATCTCGCGACTCCCTCTCCTCGATCCGTCAACCGAAAGATCCGCAACTCCCGCAGCAGTCACTGCAACACAAAGGGGGGAAAAGGAAAAAAACAACAATGGGGGTGAGAACCACTAGTAAAACCAGTAGCCTCCCCTTGTGGGTAAAGCCTCAAACCCCGACGTACCCACTAAGTCTACCAGAGGCTAGAAAAAGAATAAGAGAGGTGGTAAGCTAAAAACAGAAATACTGATAAGAGGAAGCTACCACTAGTATGCCTCTAAATGTCGTGCTAAGAAGTATAGCTAAATGTATGCATCAATAAATAAATGCCTGCCTGAATAAACCCAATCCGACCACCAGTAAACACTGGTACTGCCTGCTGTGCCTGCCAAATCGGGTATGCCAGCCTACGCATAACACCGATAGGGGATAGGAGTCTCGAGGACTCAAAGTCTGCATATCGCACACTCCGGAGTGGCACTCGAGGGGAGCGACCCACACGAGTAAAGTGCCTGAGTAATAAGTAACCAGTATCAATAATATAGCAGGACTGGATCACGACTCTAATCAAAGTGGGAAAACCCCATCCACTACATAAAGCCCGATCCCCCAATCTGATGCAGCTCTAAATACCCGGTCGGCCGCCCAAAGTCCGCGGTCGCCGCAATATCCCACAAATCCCCCCAATCAAGCCCGACTTGTCATCCCTAATCCGATGCACAAGTCACCATTCGGTCAACCGCCGAAAGTCCGCGGTAGCCGCAATGCCCTGCCCTCAAGCCAGCCTGTCCCAGATCCCAAGAGTCTGCCTACACTATCTCAAAACCACCTGCTCGCGCACGAGCTACAAATACCCTGAGCCTAGTATGAAAGGAGAAAAGCAAGAAACATGGTTTCTCCTAAGTCAAGTCCAGCATGATAGTATAGCAGAAAAAGGTGGCCTATCTAAATGACCATACAAGCATGCAAATGTCCCAAGAGCAAATAAAGAAAACAGGTGTCGATGTTCTTACATTTATTAGAGCATGTTATTCCATAATATTGATGATTGCATAAGAACATTAAGTGCAACATAGTCTATGCCTGCCAATACCACATATACGATGTTCACAAAGTATGAAAATAAGGAAGTGCCACACCTAATCAAAAATCACATAAGATGGTACAACGCTTGTCAACCCTCACATTCATACAGGAATAAGCCCAAGATCATTTAACATCACTTAAACATGGACATTTAATCAAGTATCACCAATGAATAGACTAAGATTCAACAACTTTCATTGATCTCACATAGGATGAACATAAGCTCTACCAACAACATCCAATCTCATTTGGAGGAATTAGGAGTCATGAACAAGCTTAGTCTCATAAGGAATAGGCCTCAACTCACAATGATAACCATCTTTTCATGAATGAACTAGGAATCAAAAGCATAGGTGATTCTCACATCGACTAGATCAATAACCAACATCAACACCCATTTTCACATAAACTAGATCAAAGATCAATCAACTCCTTATTCTCACATAGATAGGTTAAGAATCATCATCAATGCCCAATATCACATATTGTAGCTTTAGGATCGACAACTATAATTCATATCACAAAGTGGAGGCTAAGGATCACTTAACCAACTACTCTCATATAAGTCATTCTCAAATAAATCCGCCAAGTCCTTCCCACACAAACAACCAAGCACTTCTCACATAACCCCATCAAGTCCTCACATAAATCAACCAACCATTCACATATATCTATCACCATCATTCTCACATAATAATGTTAACCATTCATCACAAGGTATAGGTTGAAGAGTGATTTCCCAATTACCCTCACATAGCATAGATGAAGGATGATCACTTATAATCCACTTCATATGAAATAATGTAATATCAACCAACCGATCATTTATTCATGCATAAGCTAAGGATCAATTAACCTAACATAAATGTGGAGATTTAAGCATGATTCCCCAAGGAAAATAGAACAACAATCAACTACAATTCCATGAGGGAAACCAATAGCCCGAGTGGGTAAATCGATATTTTCGGCAAAGCACAACCACCCACCTGAAACTTGACGATTCGCTGCCCGCTGTAGCTGAAATTTGGCGTGAGTAATCCATATCCTCCCAGGAGACCGATGCCGTGAAAATCATCCAAATCCGCCTCACGGATTGGGCGCAATCACTGAAACAATGCACACTGCGCATTCAAATTCCAGAATTTCGGCAAGTGCAACAAGGTTAATTAAAAAGTATGAGCAACCTCAAATACCTCAAAATAAAGTTTCCAGCAGTAAAGCAAAGATATCCTCTTTCATACAAATATCTTCAAGTCCTCAAAAATCCACCCTTAATTTCCTTTAACATTCAAATGAAGCAAAAATCACAATGCTGTCCAAAATTGCTAACATAAACTTGCTAGCATTTCCAATCTCAATTAGAGGCTTTTCCAAAGGGATTCATCCACAGATCACACAAGAGAATTTGCTCACCTTGAAGTTAAGAAGAAGTCCCAACTTGAATTTCTGAAAAAGACCTTATATCCACAAAGTTATCTGCATTCCAAGGTGCATTGCTCAAATCAAAACTAAAACAGGGACTGCAGTAAACCAAATAATCGCACTTGGAAAGATCATTAAGGTTACCTAACCAAACGTGCTCCAACTCCTTCAAGAGAGGTACCATTGGATTCCTTGTCGAGAGTAGATACAAATTGGGCTAAAGAACTCCAATTTTCATGCTCGGATGAAGGAGAAAACCCATAAACACTTTGAACTATCCACCAAGTTTCATCTGTACCTGACTGCAGCAAGGTTCTCCAAAGATCATGCATAAACCCTATTAAAAAGTCAGATCTGGGGAAAATGATACATACCAATATTGTAGATCTTCGAGTCCTAGAAATTACCCCACAAAAATCATCCAAAAACTCCACTCCTACAATTCAGAAAAGCCAAAATACCACAGATTGCCCAAAATTTCAGACTGCAACAAAGGGTCCCAAAGATGGCCTTAAAACTCAGATAAAAATCCAGATTTAGCCAAAGTTTTGAATATAAATGTTGTATATCTACCTCTTGTGAAGATCCCTTTAAATTTTCAGATGAAAAATCCATCAGATGAGTGCTGTAGGCCTCCCGCACTGAAACGCGACGAAAAAGGGCTGAAATAGCAACAATGGTGATTTCCTCCACTCGTACAGCTAAGAAGACAGCAACAAGTCCCCCAAAGACCGCCACAGATGATGAAGGAGGAGATGAAGATGGTGAGGAAGCTCTGGTTAGCTCAAGGAAGGAGGCCAAAATGCCAAAACCCGAAAATGGGGAAGGGTTTATATAGCCAAAAAAACTACTGCAAAGTGGTTCAGGGGACATCCTGGGGTACGCCAAGCATCCGGAAGAGAGAGAGAAGGCGGGGGGGCACGTGGCGCTGATCCACACAGCGGACGGCCCATCCGGCGGCTCGGCGCGCGCCACGCGTGCGATCCGCGGCAACGGGCGCCCGCCAACCAGCAGGCGCCACGCGGCGCCTGGGGAAGCAGCGGGCGTCGCCTGCCCCGCCCCGCGTGCGCTGCGCCAACGCGTGAGCGCCACGCGTCACGCTGTCGGCCAGTCCCTGGCCGACACGTGGACTTCCCCGGGTTGGCTGCTCCTGGTGCACGCGCCCCCGTGGACCGGCAGCCTACAATAAATCCAAATACGGTGTCCGTTTTGCGCGAAACCACCTCTATTTTTCGACGAAATTTCCAATTAAGCAATCTTGATCCATTTCTCGCACTGAGTCCGTTTCCGGGTCCGATTTGCGCGCAATCAACACTATCCACAGAAATAGGCCTCCACAAGCTATCGATCACACTGTAATGACCACGAAGATCCAGGTCTTCACAGTCCAGGTGATACAAAAGCATTGTTGAGAGTTGGAGTAATATCTCCTACAGCAGTAATAGGTAAGGTGTGTCCATTAGCAACTTGGACATGTTCTGAACCACGATATGCGCGGACATTTTTAAGCAAAGCCACCGAGCCAGTCATATGATTTGATGCGGCAGAATCAATAAGGCAAGATTTAGATGGAGAATTACCATTACCGTGAAGTCCTAGAGCTGAAAAGGCCGAAATAATCATTTGTTGCACCAATTCAGGAGTGAGGACTGTTTG
The DNA here is from genome assembly GCA_029168755.2 of Tillandsia fasciculata. Taxonomy (NCBI): domain Eukaryota; kingdom Viridiplantae; phylum Streptophyta; class Magnoliopsida; order Poales; family Bromeliaceae; genus Tillandsia; species Tillandsia fasciculata. The sequence goes on along the minus strand of CM054940.1, from coordinate 7,952,873 downwards.
CTCAGCATTGTGATTGACTGTTGTTGAGGTTCCAGCTGGAATTTGACCTGTAAAAGGATTAGTAGTAGAAGCTTGAAATGCAGTCTGACGATTTTGGGGCCGAATTGAACAATCTTTGATGATATGTCCAGGCTTTTTGCAGTAATTGCAAAATTTCTTAGCACAGTTTGCAGCAATGTGACCATAATTCTTGCAACTAAAGCACTGAACTTTATTCATATCCCTGCCTTTGCCTTTTCCTTGAGCCACAAATGCCATAGGTGTTGTAGTCAACCTTTCTTGTTCCAGAGTGGCTTGGGTAAAAGGACGTTGTTCTTCACGAAGTAATTCACCAAAACATATATCCAATGAAGGAGGAGGATGACGACTCATCAGATTAGAACGAACGTTCTCAAAATCTGATCGCAATTTCATCAAAAATTGATCGCGCTTGCTAACCTCATAAACAGTCATAACATCATGGAGAGAATCTTTCGACACGGTAACACAAACAATATCAGAAAATTCAGTCCATAATTGTTGAAAACCGAAAAAATAATATTGAATAGATAATCCTCCCTGAGTGTAATTTCCAATCTCGCACTCCAATTGAAACCTTCTTGCAGAATGTGTTTGATTGTAAACTTTTTTTAAATATGCCCACATGTCTTTAGCAGTTTTATATGGACGTAAATTAAGAATAATTTGAGAATCACATGACCCAATAATCCAAGACATCACCCTAGCATCTTTGACTTTCCATTGAGACAATTGTGTGGCATCCGTAGGAGCTGGAACAGTGCCATCAATATGTCCCCATAACTCCTTTCCAGTGACCAAAAATTGAAATTGAAACTCCCATGCGGTATAATTTTTTTCGGTAAACTTAACACAAAATTCAGGAGTGCTACTCGCCATTGCAAAGAAATAAGAATAGTTCGCACCAAGAAAAAAATCACCAAAGAAAGCTGAAATTTTACCGAAATCGTGAGCTACCTTTCCACGCCAAATTCCAAAACGTAAAGGTACTGCACCCTTGCACAGATCCGCCACCACTTCGCTGCGGCTCACTGTTTGTTTCAGAATCTCTGATCCAAAGAGAGTAGCAGAATAATCCAAACAAACCAAAAAAAAAAAAAACTTCTAAAACCAGGGCTCTGATACCATGATAGAATATTGATTGAAAAAGATGATTATCTCTTCTTTACTTGTTATTCAATTTATAGGTACACATACAATGCTCATCTCTTTCCTTTTACAGCCATGCAATCTAATTAAAGAAATACAATGAATATGAAAATATACAATTACAATGAATATGAAAACTAATAAACAATACAAATTAAATATGAGCTTTATGTGGTAACAAGCTATATGTGGTAACACTTGTTACTTTGCAAGCATGGACCGTTGCATGGCTTTCTTTGCAAAATCATGTAGTTATACGTATTCCGCTTTAGAATCTGGTTTTCAAAATGCACCCCTCAAATGTGCAGTTTCTCTTAAATAATGCCATTATCTTTAGTTGTTAAAGTAATCATTTTCGCGGCAGGATGTTAATTTTTTTAATATTATAGTTTTTGAAGAGGTGCTTTTCTTGGCTAAAAAGGTTATATTTGTAAGAATGAAGTTTTAAAGGGCACAGATGAAAATTCAGTTTCGGAGGGGTATTTGTATCTAGATAGTCTTGTGGGGACTAATATGTAAATGTATCTTTCATTTTTAGGGATGTTATATCTTATTTTCTTTCAGTTTGACTGTGAAAATTATCTCATTTCCGCTACTCGAGTTTCTTTTCCTCATCACAATCACATTATTTAGTTCCTTCTCGTGGCAAATAATTTCCCATATTTTCCAGACCACTTATGAGAACTTCCGTGGCAGAGGCGACAATGCGCCCAATGTTTACGACCGCGGTTGTCTCAACAACTTTCTAGAAGTCTTCTGCATAGAAATCAGACCTTCAAGAAACCAATTCCGAGCTTTTGTACAAGAGGAATCAGAAAGAGCTGCTCCGAGAAGCCGTTCCGATGAGATAGAAGAAGAAGAAGAAGAAGATGATGATGATGAAGATGAGCTGCCCCACGGCCCGCGTGCCAAGGTCGAGGATGACCTCGAGATCGGCGGCGACCTCCTCAAGATCTCACAGCGCCGCACCGCCTCCTCCTATGAAGAGGGCGGAGTCGACTTCGGCTCTGAGCTCGGTGCGGGTCCTGAGGCACGGGTCCCCGTTATCAGGGGTGAGGTGGAGAGGTTCAGCTGGGGGATTATGAGAAGCGGGAGTTGGGATATCTCGCCAGAAGTGCTTCCTCCAGGCTCTTCGATCACGGAAACTGGGACACACTCACATTAAGAAGCACTGTAGTCCAAAGCAGTTTTCTCTCTGCTTTTATAGCCTCTTTTTTTTTTTTTTTTTTTTTTTTTTTTTTTTTTTTTTTGTCCCTTCTTTCTGCATTATATGTGTCTCTTTGGTTAATTTCTGTGGAGGAAGTGAAGGGATTGTATTGGGAAAAGCCATGGTAATTACTCTTCTCTTTTGTATTGCTGTTTGTGTTATAGTTTGGTAACTGATTCTTTTTGTAAAGCACTTTTGCAAGATGTTTGGTATAGTGTACTTTCTATTTACCCCTTTTCTTTTTCTTTTCCCATATCTTGTCCTATTTTAGGCCATTTTGGGTAAATCTTGTGATTCCTCTAGCAACCATGTTGTAATTTTGCTTTTTCCTTCTCTAATGAGACTCTTGGGATGAAAGCTAGAGAGTTGTAGATTTGCTTTTGCCTGTCTTGGCCTCCTGTGAAAGTGCTGTTTAAGTACTGTGCTGTTGGAAGAATTTAGATAACTTGGTTAAATTCATGCAACAGCTTTACACATAAGCTTGAATTTTAGACCTAGAAACTCATTTATCAGCCTTCCCAGCCATTCCCAACTCATGCTTGTTGAATAGAAAAGTTTTTTTTTATTCTCCTCCAGTATTGGTACATATCATGCCATGTAGCTATATTAGGTGTGCAACAAGGGAAAAGAAGGTGACTGAATATTACCCAGGAAAAGAAGGTGCTCCTCTAGACGATTTGATTACCATGCAAAGATGGAAAAAGACTGATCAGTGTTTAGCTCCCTAATCAACACTTCTAGACAAATTTGGTCATGTTTTTACTTATGCATTCAATAGTAATTGTTTCTGCTGTCAAAGAGAGAAGTTTGAAGGTTCTGTTCTGACAAGAATTAGGAGTAAGATCTTAAGTTGTGTTTATGATTTCGCTATTGAAAAAAAATACTATTAGAATTATTTTGTGTGCTTGTCCTACTGTGATCATTTAGACAATATTTTATTTAGTAGCACATTAATCTATAGCACGACTAAAATAGTTTCTTAAAATTTCTTAAAATATCATTTATAACATTATTTTCATATATATATATAGTAGTTGGGTTTAGAATGCGCAATCCATACATGGGCAAATTACACAACTGCAACTTCATTGATTGAATTCAAAATAATAAGATAAAAAACGCCTGATCCAAAAATTACACAACATGACCAAATTATCATATAATGATTTTTGTGCCGAAAATGACTAATGATTATATGATATTTATTGGTTAGGTTTAAACACCCTAAAACATCTACTAGAGTCATGCCCTCTATAAAATTTAGATATGTTAATGGCTTTAAATTATGTGATAAAGAGTCCTTACGAGTTGCGAATATATTGGCAAATCTATGAGCCATCTAATTACGAACATGTTGGGGACAAAATGTGGCTTGCGCGCGATCGGTCTCTTTGGGTGACCCTCAAGAGATGTCGAAATACGCCGCGTGCCAACAATCAAGCGATCGGGCCAAGAAGGAATCCGCTTAGCCAGGTTCTCCTCTGGTAGCTTCTCACGACCACTCGATTGAGGACAGCCGAAGTGGGTTTATGGAGGTACAGAGAAATCACCGTTTTTCGACTTAGGGTAGTCAAACCGGGTAGAGATATAAATGTATGGCTGACGAGCTGATTGTAACGTTAAGACAAATAAAGGCATGACTAGTGAGCCGGTTTATACTCTAAATGCACGAAAGCAAATAAAGCCGGTTTATACTCTAAATGCATGAAAGCAAATAAAGTCGGTTTACACTCTAATGTAAGAATAACCAAATAAAGACATGATCGAATGGGCCGGTTTACACTCTAAATGCAAAAATAAAGACACGATCGAATGACCGATTTATATTTTATATTGATAAAAGAAGGGGATAAAAGTGGAAAAAAAGATAGAAGGATTACAATTAACTCCACCACATGAGAAAGTGACACATGACATGTACTATCGGCTGACGTGCCATTCGGGCGATTGTCGAAAGTGAATTAACTCCGGACGCTGATAACGTCGTCCTGCGATTTTACCTATACCTTGGCAGGGTCTCTGCTCACTGCCCAAGGGATTTCGGGAACGGGCCTTAATCCCCCTCGATCCTCAGCAACTTTATCCTTTGCCGCCCCTTCACTGAATGTTGTCGCTTTCCGAAAAGCTTCAATTATAGCTCCGTTCCTTTTTCGCTCCATAAAAAGGATCACTACTTGCAGCTTTCTTTGCATCTAGTCCATTCCTTTATGCCGATGCTCCTGTCACGACGTCGCTCTGGCCGCAGTTTTTTCAACTTTGATGGTGCTTTCGATGTGGCCTCTCAAGCTAGCCTCAGGAACATTATGTCGCCAGGTGACTAAGGGCTCTCCTCTCCTCGAGCTCGGAATGAAATCTCTTCGGAGGTAGCTTATATTCGTGACATTCTGATCCGGGATCCAACGGTTTTAACCAATCTTCAGCTGCTTACGGATGGTAGTGCTTATGAAGATCTTGCACTGGGCAATGACGGCTACGGCGTTCCTTCCAGGCCGTTCTCCCTTCTTTGAGAGAGCCCTTCTAATCTTTTCCCGTTTGGAGAATCGGTGATCGAACACCTTCGTTTCCATAAGGCAGTGCTTGATCCTATCCCCTTAGTTAGCTTGGTGGTGATCCTGCACTTCAACCTCTAACCGGATTCTTCGGCCTCGCTTATCTGTTTCTGAAATATTTTTGTATTTGCTCTTTTCTTAAGTCTCAAACGTATCGGTCTAATAAATGCGAAGTGTTCTTTTTTACCCCACATCTTTCCAGACCGATATACCGTAATGTCTCAAGTACTTTGCACCGATCGGCTTATCTTTTTTCGATCTTTTCTCTCGGCCTTCTCGGCCAAATCTTTAGTTTTCAATGTCTCAGCCGAATTGGCTTCTTCGCCTGCGGTTTGAAGATGACCTCATCTACTGAGTGTTTTGGCCTTGTTGCCATGGTCGGTACTGCCGACTTGTCTTTCCGAGTCTTTAACATGGCCTCGCTTATCGGCTCCCCCCTCTGGTGCCACTTAACCTAGGCCAGGGAACCGATGCCTGCCGTTACTCGGCTGGCTCTACTTGTGGCTCTTCCTCAACGGCCAGGGCAGAGGGAGTTTCACCCTAGGCCGAGTCATCCGACAATGACTCAATCCGCATTTTCTTTCCTTCGGCCTCTGTTTCGGCCGAAGACATCGTTGGGACCTCCTCGAGATCTCTCGGTGGCCACCTCCCACATCAGACCACCCTAGTGAGTTTCCACTTACCGGGCTCCTCGGGCTCCGACTGTCTTTTTGGCACCTCCTGGCTGGGCTTCACAGCGGCCTCTAAGGCCTCCAATCAAGCTTCCAACTCTAGTTGCATAGCTTTAACCGTCGATCTTGTGACCACCGATTGTAGCACCGGCGCTGGCTTCTGAGGTGACGCGATGGAGACTGTCGTTTTTTAGGGGTGACACATTGGTGTAGAGAAATGCTAATGCGTGGACTGTTCCCTCCATGGATTTGGCCGTGGCCATCGGGCCATGACACTATTTTTGCAAGCTTCGACCTCCAGCCTTTGTAGTCAATGCCTCTACGTTTTCGTCATGACCGGCCCTTGCCATCGGTCCGTTCCAATTGACGTGAACTATTGTTCCATCGGCACGTCTGCCGGTGGGTCCATCTTTTTCAGATGTTTCCTTAGGATCTCTCCTTTTTGCCATGGCTTGGGCCATGGCTGTACCGTGAGTTCCCGGGTTAGCCGAACACTCAAGGTCTTCACTTTTTCCCCGGCGAGCCAAGGGAATACGATATCATATCAGGGCTCCTAGGGACTTCTCCTGCCCCCGGCATCCCTTGGTGGGGAAATTATGTTGTTGGTCCGCTCCATGGGTGGCCCGTGAGGTCTATTTGTGCCCTTATTGGCCTAATCCTTTGGTGGGGCTCATTCCAAGCTGGGCGTTGCGAGGGCCCATGCGCTGGCGCCCCCTTGGCCTGTTGACAAAAAGGTCTTTGTGGTGCCCCCTAGCCCTGGCTCCCCTGGTAGCTGCGGAGGGGGTCTCATTGTTGTTGTGAGACCCGTGGCCCTTCTTGGCCGATTAGGGTTGGCTTTGGCCTCTCTTGACCACGAGGCTCTCACAAAAACCTCTGGATGGGAGGGCATCATTCTCCTTTATTGTCCTCCTTTTCGGATGATTGTCTGTGGGATTCTCCGGCCGACTCTGGTCCCAGCCGGTGGTCAAGGCGGTTCGTGCCTTCCACGCCAAAAATAAAGGCATACCAATCCTCCACCTCCTCAAATATATGGACGAGGAGATCATCCCAATCTTTTTTCGTCATTTTGGCCCTGCAACAAGTGCAAAGCCGAAGCATATTTCGCGCTAATTTCTCTCCGCGGTAGGCTCGGGTTCCTTGGTCGGCTCCTTCCCTTTGAGGCCGATCATGTTCACCTGCGGGGGCAAGGATTAGTCTCTGAATGTGAAAATCGAGAAGATTTATCTTGGACGGCCCCTTCTAGCCGTTCTCCTTTTATTCCAATCGTGGCTTCGCGAGCCACTCATTCGGCCATCTTGGTATTGGTCGAAACTTTAATGTTAGCGACCGAGATATCCTCGATCGGTACGTCCGACCGTATCTTCGATCACTTCTCCTGAGAATTTCTCAAACATCGGTGCCTTCCAATCGGCTGAGTACGGGTACGCTACACCCGTTCTCGCGGCATATAGGGATCCGCGGGCTGGCCGCATGTCTGACCTAACCTTTAGTCGAAAGTATAATTTATTTTTTTTTTCTGAGCACATGGCTTAGTGCTTCTTGTCGGATGAGTCCATGTCGCCGGCTGCATCTTATTGGCGTCTACAGGTGGCTGCATATCTGAGCCTGCTTGTTTTCGGGCAGATCCCGCCTCCGGGTCCTGCCCCCTGGCCTCCTCACCCCCAGCATGGGGCTGATGAACCAACGGAAGAGGCAACACAGGTCTACCTTGGCCAATTTCCCATGGGTGGCCGGCACCTGCACTCATCGGCCTTTCCTGCGCTGGGGTAGGGTGCACCTGCGGCTGCCATGCTCCCGACATGAGCGCCATTGTGGGGGGCGTAATTTGCAGCACCTCCGGCACCGACACAACAGATTGTGTTGGTGGCGGTTGTGGCGGGACTGATGGAGCCTCCTGTGGGTCTCCTCGGCATGACTCGTTTCGGGCTAGGAATTGCCCAAACTGAGCGAGACTTTCATCCATGGCTGGGGCATCAGCGTCCCATGCTCGGTTTCGCCTCTCCAGAGACCTCATCATTTGGGCCAATTGCCCATATATCTCTGATAGGGACAACTCTGGTAGTGCCGATTCCCTGTATGGCTCTGGGAATCCTAACATGGCAATGATAGGATTAGGTAATAACTACCTGAGCGTCCCACTGTCAAGAAAGTTGTTGGGGCTAAAATGTGGCTTGCGCGCGATCGGCCCCTTTGGGTGACCCTCCAGAGGTGTCGAAGTGTGCCGCGTGCCAACAATCAAGCGATTGGGCCGAAGAGGGATCCGCTCGGCCGAAGAGGGATCCGCTCGGTCGGGTTCTCCTTTGGTAGCTTCTCACGACCGCTCGATTGAGGACAGTCGAAGCGGGTTTATGGAGGTACAGAGGGATCGCCGGTTTCGACTTAGGGTAGTCGAACCGAGTAGAGATATAAATATACTGCTGATGAGCCGATTGTAACATTAAGACAAACAAAGACACGGCTAGTGAGCCGATTTATACTCTAAATACACGAAAGCAAATAAAGACACGACCGAATAGATCGATTTACACTCTAAATGCAAAAATAAAGACACGATCGAATGACCGGTTTACACTTTATATTGATAAAAAAAGGGGATACAAGTAGGGGAAAAGGGATAAAAGGATTACAATTTAGCCTACTCCTAAGAAAGCAGTAAAAAAAAAAAAAAAGAGTTAAGTTAACTTACTCTTAGATAAATAAAGAAGCTAAGATGGTACCGCGCTTACGAGGTTGCCAAACCCCGTTTCCTTCGATGGTTCGGGTATTTATACACTTTTCGAACCATATTATTTAGGCGCCGATTTTAATTATCGGCGCAAATTTGGGGAGGTTATCGGATAACCAGCAACTACTTTATTTTGAGCCAAAAGCCCTCAATTAGGACAGTAGTTGTTTTTCCGTCTAGGTTTATCCCCTGATCGTTGCGCTAGAGCGTAACCCTCGGCGCTTTCCAATGCTGGACGCCGCTTGCCGTTTTGGGTTGGTTACGAGATTCGCGCCTTTATCTCTCACTCATTCTCTTTGAAGTCCTTCCTTCATTGTTTCGAATTCCTGCATACTGACTGCAATTCTCGCCTCTTCTGCCGATTGACTGGGAAACTCCAGTGGCTGCTATTAGCCGAAGTCGGTCATGATTGATCCGTGACTTCTTTCGTCGGTAGGTTCTTTTATCGGCTGATACCCTCAGCCGATGGTGAGTGTCACGTGTTGTGCTTCACGCGCTCGAGATCAATCGCGAGTCTTTCTTCGGTTGGCTCTCCCCATTGGTTGATGCTTTCAGTCGGTGGCATACAATGCGTGCTGCGTCTTGAGATGGGTCCCAATCCGGACACGAATCCTTCTCTTTATCAGCTAACGTTTTTAGCCGAGGGTACACGTCACGTATCACTTTCTCGTATGGTGGAAAATCTGGACTAAACAGAACCAATTAAAACTTTATATACAATGTATTCTTATGTATTGATAGTACATAAAGGCAATAATTTGAGGACATGTAGGTTGTGTTTGGTTTAGGTATAAGCTAGAACTGTTTATTTTAAAAATAGATATAAATTCAATAACAAGTATGAATAAAATCAATTTTACGTTTAGATGAAAATTAGGTTGTTCCTGGAAATAAGAAAATTATTATTTGGATAGTTAGATTTGAATAGTAAAAATAAGAGTAATTATAATTTTAAAATAATAATATTTTATCTAATTAATTAATATAAAAATATTAATTAAATAATAATTTAATTTATTTAATTAACTATTGATAATTCTATATATTAATTGATAAAATAATTAACAATAATAAGTATTGTTAATAAATAATTTAATTAACTACGAATAATTTACTAAATTAATAATTTAATTAGTTAATTATCTGACAGTTAAATAATTAGTCAATAAAATAATTAGATTAATCAAAATAGTAAATTAATTAAAGAGTTAATATAATAATTAAAATTACATTTACTTTAATTAAGCTTATTCTCAAATGAGAACAAACTTGCTCCCGAAAAAAGACTGGAATAGTAGTTCCAAGCTTATACCAATTTATTTCAGATAGACGAGAACTACTATTCATGTCCAAATCAGACGCGTTTTGAAGAACAAGACTGGAAGAAGATCTTATTCTAGACCTTATTCTCGAAACAAACGCTACCGTAGAGTATAATAGTATTACTATTCTATCAATTGAGGATATTAAATATAAGCCTATTTGGATATCAAAATAAGTTTATTATCCCAATATAGTAATTCTTTATTTCAAAAGTATTTTGTTTTTATCATATTTGGAAGGTAGGTTTTAAACACTCCGAAAAACTTCTAGAATTATAAGCTTTTTAAGTTTTACATCAAAATTCTTCGATTGAAAACTTCTACGCCGTATTTTACAAAACCAGAAATGGTGGCCTAGCATATTGATATAAAAAATAGGAAATGCTTTAGATTCCCTATAATATTTTTATAAAGAGTTAATATGTAGATAAATTTATCTGATGCTTTTAAAATTCATACAATAACTAATCAAAAACTTTTACATTGTAGGTGCCAATGCATTAATAACATTGCTGGATCTAAATTTTTTTATAATGGAGTCAATATATAACTAGTGAAGCATCCGCGCGTTGCGGCGGATAGATATTATTGATTTAAATTTATTTTTAAACATCAAATGAGGGTAAAAGTATAATATAAGTGTATTATTTGTATTGTAAATAAGTAAATTATTTTGAAATTTGAAAATCAAAATAATTTTCATGTAGACATCTATATTACAGTGTCATGTAAATTTTCTACTACGAATTTAAAAAAATAAAAATTTGAAGAGAAAAAAAGACCTCATGAAATCTTGCAGCATATTATCTCATCAATTTATACCGCTTATAATTCTGTATTGATCTTTTGATTTAATTCAATGGTCATTATCGTCTATTATCAAAAAAATAGTTTTGAATTTATTCTTTGCCTTTATAGTATGCTGAATAATAATAATAAAAAAAAAGAGACAATATTATAAAGACAAAGAATAAACTCAAAACTTTTTCTTTCCGGAGTCACCTTCAACCTCTAGTTAAGGATCTTCCTCTGCCGCTGGATCCGCACCACGTTCGGCCACTTCACGAAGTGGGTGAGGTCCCTCTTCGGCGGCAAGGCCCTGCCGATCCTAAACTGCTTCAGCCTGCTCTCGACAACGAATTCACAACCTTCTTCCATAAAATTCGCATTAAAACCACAAAGTGTAACATTATCTAGGGCAAGAAAAGCAAAAAGTACTAATAAAATCTTAAAATAAGACATAATGTAGACCAATATCGTCCTCTTATTCATCGCGACCGACACCTTCCCACCTCTCTTCGAAGCTTGTCAGATTCAAACACATGGTAACCTATTAAACTCTAAAATATCAAAAATTACCACAAATTAAATAAAAAATGAATGTTTTATTTGATAAATTTAAAGAAGCAACGATTTTAAGCGAGAAATTATGATAAAAAATACTTAGATCAATTATTATGACGCAAAAAGGGATTTAGGGATTAAAGGATAAGGAGGAGCAAGAGATCGTACCATGACGCCGCTTCGAGTAGAGTAAGGGTTTCGGGAGTTACGGGAAATACGGAGACGAAGAGATTCTCATTATTAAAGAAAAAAGGAAAAGAGAGTAGGAAGAGTAGGAGATCGTAACCCGCTTTGAATAGAGTAAGGATTTCGGGGGTTACGGAAGATGCGGAGACGAAAAGATTCTCATTATTAATGCTGTTTTGAGTAGAGCAAGGGTTTCGGGGGTTGCGGAAGATGCGGAGAGGAAGAAATTCTCATTATTAACGCCGCTCGAGTAGAGTAAGAATTTCGGAAGTTACGAAAGATGCGGAGATGAAAAAATTCTCATTATTAAAGAAGAAAAAAAAAGAGTATAATGAGTAAGAAAAAAAAGACACGTGATAAGTTTTATCGGAGATTCATATAATGATATACATAATAAAGAACAAATATAAAAAATAAAAAATTAATGCACTAATTATATTTTTATATACTATAACAACTCAAAATAATTACTATTTAGCGACCAAAAAAAATCAAAAGTAGATAAACGTTAAGGGTATATATAAGTATACACTCATTTAGGGGTGTATATCTTACACCCCACCTCATCCTGGGGTGGGATAAATTTCACTCGTCACTCGATATGACGAGTGGAATAATACTCACTCCAGAATGGGGTGGGGTGTAGGGCCTAGCATCCCTCAGTATATTAATTTTAATAAGAATGTTTTTTTTAAAAAAAATGGGATGAAAAGAAGTTAGGATTTTTTTTAAAAAAAAAATATATTGTTGTTGCTTATCTATAAAAGAAAATGAGTTCTATCAATTTAATTTAATTTAATTTAATTTAATTTTATTATTATTATTATTATTTTTTATCCGTTAACACTCTATGTCTTACTGTGGACCCACCATTTTTTTTTTTTAATTTTGTTATCTGTTAATACTTTATGTCTTACTGTGGGCCCAGATCCTTTTTATTGACCCCACTTTGGAGTCAATTGGCGCCATAGTGGGGTCAAAGACCCCATGAAAAGTCTTTCTTTGGCTCACATCAGTGGGGTCGACGGAGATTATTGATGTTAAGGTAGATCCGTCACTGTAAGTTTTTCATAATATTATTTTTATATGTTATTATCTTACTGGCATTTATAATTTAATTATTTTTTGATTGCTTATGCACATACTTTAAAATTGTCATATAAATTTATCAGCGAAAAATATTTTGCTCATATATAATCTTTTATTATTTTTTGTATATATTAGTGTCAATGTGTGATGTACTGTAATAGTAAATAAAAAAAAAACTTATGTTTTTCTTTTACATACTAATCTTACTGTAAAGATAATATTATAAAGTTTCTGTAATCAAATAGTTTTAACTATTGCTCTAAGTTTGCTATAATATTATTTTTATATATTATTAACGTAATGACAATTATGATTTAAAATTTTTTAATTATTTATGCATATAATCTAAAAATGCCACTTAGATTTGCTAGTAAAATTTTTTTTACTCACATGTAATATTTTACTTTTTTTTTTTTTTTTTTTTTTTTTTTTTTTTTTTTTTTTAAGTGTTAGTGCGCCACTGAGTTAGTCAATAAGAAAGGTTTAATACCTTTGTTTGACATGTTGATCCCATTGATGGGGTCAAAGTTAACCCCAAAGTGGAGTCAACAAATATTGAATGCTTAAAAGGGGCTTGATAGTAGATAGAAATTTTATAGAGAGTAATTGCGCAACTAAAAATCAATTGATTGACGATTATTTCGTGACTTATATTTTAAAATAAATATTTAATGGTGTTATAATTTTTTGATTTTGTAATATTAACTACTCATTTTTTTTTTATATATATATATTTTTTTTTTCTTCATCATATATTGATATCATTAGAAAAAAAAAAAAAAAAAATAGATTCGTCCCTAACTAGGAATGTCAACGAGCCGAACACGAGCTAGCCGGTGTTGGCTCGTGTTCGGCTCGTTTAAATATCGAGCTGAAAAATTCGGTTCGTGTTCGGCTCGTTTATTTAACGAGCCGAACACGAGCTGACTCGCGAACAACAAATTTAATTTTTATTTCTATTATTAAGTGTAAAGTTAAAAAAAAATTAAAAAATTAAAATTTTAATCTAATAATTAAAATTCATAAAAAATTGATAGCCTAAAATCTAAATAGTAAAGTATATATATATATATTCGAGTGGTTATCGAGCCGAACACGAGCGAGCTGACCCAACTCGTGTTCAGCTCGTTTATTAAACGAACTGAAAAATTCGATTCGTATTCGGCTCGTTTACTAAACGAGCGATTCGATCTCGAGCTCATTTCGAGCCGAACACGAGCTGACTCGCGAACAGCGAGCTGGATTACCACCCATATTCCTAACTAATACCACAATTTTTTATAAATTTATTATGATTATTATTATAATTACTCTCCCTAGCATAGTTAGTTTATTCGCGAATTATTCGTGAATTATTGAGAATCCGAATTAAACGTGCCGTTTCCGACTTTTTCCAAAAATTCGAAATAATTCGCGAATTTTTGAATCAAAAAGTATTATTCACGAATTATTTACGAATTACGAATTTTTGGGTGGAAAATTCGTTTTTTTTCAAAGTATAGTTAGTTAATTTGTGAATTATTAGCGAATTATTAAAAATCCGAATTAAAATTATTTGTCGGGAATAATTTAAAATTATATTTTTTTTGTTCTAAATGAATATTTTATTTATTTCTAAAATTAATTGATTAAATTATTTTAAAAAATTATAATTGTTTATACTAATAGTATAAATTTTTTAATTTTTTTTAATTTAATAGCCGAATTTTTGATTTCGAATTTTTAATTAGTGAACGTATTGTTTTCGTATAAATCACGTATCCGAAGAATTGACGAATCCGTTTTTTAGCCGAATTTTTCAACGAATTTTAAAATTATAATACGAATTTTATCCGTATTATATCTGTACCGAATTTTTGCCGAATCCAAATTAACTAGCATATACTTATTATCTCTGTGAATGATAACAAAATCATCACATTAAAATGCTTTATATATCAAAGCATTGTTGCTTCTAAAAACGGTCTAAAAATGCTGTACATTTCATCACTGACATTGATATCCTAACTAATCTCACTAATAGCTGCAAAATGAAACGCGTTTCATTTATTATTATTATTATTATTTTTATTTTTAATATTTCCCTTAAAATAAGATAAAAATGTGTAGAGACCCCTCACTTATAGGCGCTTTACAAAATACATCCCCCATCTTTTATTTGACCAATGCTATTAATATATTCATTTTTGAGTGCACATCTTACACCTCATACATTCAAGGATGAAAATTTGTTCGTCCATCACTTCCAAGGAGTGATAGATAATTTTTTTTAGAAGCATTTTTTTTTTTTGATTAATACCCCCTCATCTTTTAAAATATTTTGAATGGAATGATTTTAGCCGGAAGATTTTTTTTTAAAAAAATTTAATAATATTTTTTTTTTTAGTATATAAAATTATTAAATTTGATAAATATTTTAAAACTCAAATCAAAATAATTAAAAATTGAGGGGAGCTCAATCAAAATAAAAATAGTTGGGGGCTTATTTCATGAGAGAATTTTATTTTTAGATAGATGGTATGTGATGATCCGGACTCCCGCAGGTACTGTGCAACATTAAACAGTGACTACGGGGAGCTTGTACAGTGCATCGGAGCTTGTAGAAGCGAAATTGGATATTTAAAATTGACTCGACGCGAAAATCGGAGCAAATGGGATTTTCCGGGAGCTTTTTGCAAAATTTCGGATGAGAATTTGGCGAAACGGACGTCGAAATCGGACTCAGCGCGCGAAAACGATCGAAACGGTATATTTACTTATTTTTTTGGCACATGATTACTGTTCAGCCGGAACAGTAACTCCGGCCGCCGGAATTACTGTTCCGGCGACCGGCGAGCGGCGGTGGGCGGCGGCGCACGGCGGCGGGCAGCGGCACAGCGGCGGGGCAGCGGCGGAGCGCGGGGGAGAGCGGCGCGGGCAGCGCGGGCAGGCGCGGGCAGGGGGCTCGGGTGCGCGGTCCATGGGCCAGGCGTGCACCGGGTGCACCGAAACTTTCCCTTGCCACGTGGCAGCCCCTGATTGGCTGGCCGGCTTCTAGAAGGCACGTGGGAATGTGACACGTGGCGTGATCCGATTGGCCAGCATTTTCCGGAAAACCCGGAGCGGAGACCCGGGCATGTGGACCACGTGGACACGTGGCAAATTCCCAGTGGCCCTTGCACCGGCTGTTTCCTGTTTGGGCAACGCGTGGCGCAATCTGATTGGCCCAATCCAGTGTTTCCTGTTCTGTCCGATCCCGTGTAGGAATATTCCCTTGGCCCATTATAAATAGGGGTCCCCCACCCCTCCTCATTTCCACCTCGTTTTGCGCGCCGAAGAGAGAGAATCAGAGGAAGTGTTCTATACAAAAGTTTTTCCTCTCTCTCTCCTCTCTCTCTCTCTAAAATCTCAGGATTTTAGGAATTACAGATAGCAAGATATCTGCGACGCGGCGCACTGCGACGATTTTCTTTTTAGGCCCATTTCCCGTCGCAGTTCCGTTGAAAATTCACTGCGGGCTAACCAGGTGGAATTTTTGGACGATTTTTGCGGCAGCGCGACCGTAAGAGCACCGACTTCTCCGATTTTTATCTTGACGTAGGAGCGTCAGATCGAGGCGTTTTAAGAGTCGATTTTGATCTACTCTTCGCGAGGAACGCAACCGTAATTTTTCTGGGATTTTAGGAGCTCATTTTAGAGGATTTGAGGACTGTGGACAACCAGGAGACTACCTGGGGTGTTGTTTGAGCTGCTCGAGGTGGGCGGTTGTTGCTTACCTCATTTTTGACAAACTCACTGGGATTACTGAAAATCCCCTAAAATATGACAATTAATGAGAATTATTGGGACTACTAACAGGACTACTAACAGGACTACTAACAGGACAACTAACAGGACAATTAATGAGAACCATTGGGACAAATTAATATGACAAATGACAAGGACCGCTGGGACAAACTCCCCTAAAATTTAATATAACCCCACAAATAATATGATGGCTTATATTGGGACACTGTGATTGAGACAAAGGCCATGATCTCGCATGCAAATGATTTTTATTCAGTAAATCCCGCCCTGAGAATCTAGGTGGTCCCCGCTTAACAAACTGGGCGAGTTTGTCAGCAAAATCCCGCTCCTCCTCCGCAGTCAAAGGCTGAAAAGCTCCAGGAGCCCCGCTACTCGAAGATGGCGCTGACGGCACAAAAGGTGCAACAGGAGGCACAAAGGCCTCAGGAACAGCTGGGGGTGGTGTCTCTCTCTGCGCGAGCAGCTGATCAATCCTCTGCTGCTGCTGACGATGGCTCTCCGCCAATTGGGCCATCATGGCCCGCAACTCACCAATCTCAGTGGATCCCGTCTGCTCCGGCTCAACAGGGGGTGTAGGGGCACCCAGAGCGGGAATCCGACGTCGGGGAGGCATCCTGCCACAAGAAAACACGAATCAGTAACATAACCCCACACGACCCAATCTAGCGAAAGTCAAAGACATCCCCCAATTTCTGCGACTTTATGTTGTCTGCAGCCAACATAACGGTCCACCAGAAATTGGGTATGTCGATCCCTCCTCACTCACTGGAAGAGTCCAATAAATAAATCAACGACTTTCGCAAAGTGTCACGCCTCTCACGCCCTATCATCCTAGGGTCTGCCAAAAGCCTAGGGTTTCCTAAGTCCCAACTGACCTATCCCTAAGCTCTGATACCAACTTAATCTGTCACGCCCCGGGGGTAACCAGAACCCGGGCCCGCCAACAGATCCGCCGTGTACACAGGATTTCCCATGTACACGAAGCGCTGGTAACCTGCTCAGATAGATAATATACAGTAGAAGAGCATAAACAGAGCTGAACTAATAGAACTAACAGTAATCTCAGACTGAAATAAACTGTAACTGAAATAAAAGTACAATATACTCCCAGCTCACCATAAATAATACAACCAGCTGGCCACAGCCAGACCCAAAAGTAAACTACTACAGTCTGAGATACAAAAGGGGAGTACAGTAAAAGTCTAGCTAAACTCTCGCTCGGGTTAGACGATCTAGCTAGTCGGCGATCCTCTTACCTCGATCTGCCGCTGAAGGCCCAGCAGCTCCCACAGTCGACTCTGCAAAACAAAGGGGGAAAAAGAACAAGAAACAACAATGGGGGTGAGAACTACTAGATAAACCAGTAGCCTCCCCTAGTGGGTAAAACCTCTGATGCTGACGCACCCACTAGGAATAAAGAGGCAAAAAGGAAAGAATAGTGGTATGCAATAAAGACTGCTGAAAAGAAACTACCACTACTATGCCTCTAAATGCAGTGCCACACAATGACTGTATAGATGCAACTATAAAGCTGACTGCCCAAAGAAAACCCAATCAGAGGGCCAGGAAATACTGGCACTGCCTGCTCTGTCATCACTCACAACTCACCAACTGACCGGCACCCATCACGGTCTAAAAGCCTACTCCGGAGTGGCACTCGAGGGGAGCGACCCACACGAGTAAAGTATCTCTGTATCAATCATCTCTGTAACCGATGTCTCACAATAGCAGGACTGGATCATGACCATGATCAAAGTGGGAATACTCCATCCACTAATGCAACCCCGATCCCCAATCTGGTGTGATAATAACACCCGGTCAACCGCCCAAAATCCGCGGTTACCAATGAACCCATAGACCCCAATCTGATAAAGTAAAAACATCTGGTCAACCGCCTAACATCCGCGGTTGCCACTATGCCCCACAATCCCCTAAGACATGTCCAAACTGTCCCAAGCAATGCTATCTCCAAAATCCCGATCAGACTCGAGCATCATGCATCGATAGAGAAGAATAACAATAACAGATGTTTTCTCCTAAGTCAAATCCCATAATATCGTGCTGCAATAAAATAGTGGCTTAACTAGTTGTCCAATGAGCATGCAAGTGTTCTCTTTTAAAAACATTTAGAAAGGAACTAAGTTTCATGTGAAGAATACTTTTAGAACTATTTTAAAAATATTGTTGGGTTACTAAATTGCATGCGGTTCACGATATAGCAATTGTCCAATTTTCTTGTCCCAGATTTATCACATAGAAGCTACTAAATTAATTTAGGGGCCAAATGCAATAGGTTCATATACCACAAGTTATCTATCACATGTATAATTGGGAACTCTTTTATTCCTAGTGTGCAAATCAACAAAGAGGGATACGCAACCACCCACCTCGAAAAGCGTGTACAATGTACCCAGAAAATACCCGCTGTCCTCTAAACACACCGTCAGCTGCAACAATGTCCTACAACATCACATAAGTGTACACGGTGTAAATATACAAGTTCCAACACACATTTGCTGTTTTAAAATCAGCACGCAAAACGAGGAATTTCACCTCTGTCCCGAGCTCCTAAAATCCCAGAAAAATCACGGTTGCGTTCCTCGCGAAAAATCGCCCAAAATCGACTCTTGAATCACCCCGATCCGATATTCCTACGCGGAGAAATAATTCGTCGAAGTCGCCGCTGTCCAAAAATCCAAACAGCAAAATGGGGTGTCAAATCACCTCGGGAATCGTGCCAAAGAATCGGAATCCAGAGAAACCATCAACACGAAAAACGAAGCCCTACCTCTTAGGAACACACTGGCGAAGAAATCGTCGAAATCGGACTCCTGTACTGCGCAGGGGACTCCTCGGACTGAAATGCGACGATAACGGGCCGAAATGGGGGAAAACCGAGGCACACTGTAAAATCCGGAACGCCGCTGTCGATCTTCCCAAAAATCTGGGAACGCACCACGAGGTAGAAAAATGTGAGAGGAAAAACTTCTCTTCAAGGCTCTCTCCCTGGTTCTCTCTCTTTCTCTCGGAAAAAGCCCAAGAAGAGAGGGGAGGGGGCCTATTTATAGGCCCAGCCAACAATTGGGAAAATGACCCCTGTGTCCCCACTTTCGGGCGCAGGGGTCACTTTCGGGCTGCTACAGTGCAGCCCGGCCCAGGGAGTTTCGGGCGGCTACAGTGCGGCCCAGCCCACGGCCCATCCCACACGGGATCCGGGTCGGACCGAATTTTGGTCCGACCCGCTCGGGCGTCCGACACGTGTCCCCCGCACAGGGGACAGCGCGCCGGCGAACCGGGCGCGGCCACGTGCCCCCTGCGGGGCGGCGGGGTGGGTGGCGCCACCAATGGCGTGGCGCCACGTGGCGGGCGTTTCCCGCCCGTCACGCCCGCCGGCCGCCGCTGCCGCGCCGCCTGCGCGCCTGCGCCCGCGCGTGCGTACGGCCGCAGGCGCGCGCCTGCGGGTGCACCGCGCGCACCTGCGCCGTCCAACCCGGGGCCGCCACGTGGCGCGCCCCGGTGCACCGTGCACCGCGCCCCACCCCACGCCTGCCCGGCCTGCCCGCGCTGCCCGCGCACCCTCCCGTGCGCCGCGCGCCCTGGACCGGACCAACCGGTGCCCGCCACGTGGCCCGCCGGTGCACCGTGCACCGGCGGCCCATTCCGTGGACCGAGAGTGGCGCGCCGGCCCAATAAGGAGGCGCCACGTGTCCCCGGCCGGTCCACAGGTCCCCCCATGCACCATTTTGCACAGAAAACTTCCGGGGGTCCGTTTTTGGGCATCCGGACTCCAAATTAAATAAGTAAATAGCCGTTTTCAAGCGTTTTTCCGCGCTGAATCCAAATACGGCCTCCGTTTAGCCTGATTCCATTCCTAAAATTCGGCAAAGTCAGCCGAAGGTCAGGCTTGACCCCAAATCCTCCCTGAGTCCAAACAACACATCCCTTTGACATGTTGGGGCCCAACACACCAACACTAGGTGTTCCACACCCCGAACAGGGGAAAAACACAGGGGAAAAACTGGGACACTACATCCTCCCCCACTAACAAAAGTTTCGTCCTCGAAACTAAAATCATACCTCAATCCAGAGCCTCGAACAAGTAGGGGTAGGCGTCCATCATCTCTGACTCTGGCTCCCACGTCGCCTCGCGCTCATCATGATTGCTCCAAAGGATCTTCACATAGGGAATGGTCCGATTGCGCAATTCTTTCACCTCCCGATCAAGAATCCGTACTGGGCGCTCCTCATATCTCAAATCCTCGCTGATCTCGAGGGGTGCAAAGTCGATGACGTGCGACGGGTCGAAGACGTACCTCCTCAGTGTGGAAACATGGAAAACATCGTGGACACCAGCCAGTCTCGGGGGAAGTGCAAGTCGATAAGCAACAGGCCCGATACGCTCCAACACCTCGAATGGTCCAATGTATCGGGGGCTGAGTTTCCCGCGAATGCCGAACCTCCTGATCCCCTTGGACGGCGAGACTTTCAAAAATACATGATCTCCAACCTGAAACTCTAAGTCTCGTCGCCGAACATCAGCATAGCTCCTCTGTCGGCTCTGAGCGGTCTGAAGATGCTGTCGAATCACCCGGACCTTCTCCTCTGCCTCTAGCAGTATATCTGGCCCCAAGGTCCGTCTCTCGCCTACGTCACTCCAATAAAGTGGTGATCGGCACTTGCGTCCATACAACGCTTCAAACGGAGCCATCTGTATGCTCGCTTGAAAGCTGTTGTTGTACGCAAACTCAACCAAGGATAAGTGCCGAATCCAACCTCCGCCGAAATCCAAGACGCAAGCCCTCAGCATGTCCTCCAAGATCTGTATGGTCCGCTCTGACTGCCCATCAGTCTGAGGATGAAAAGCTGTACTGAATCTGAGCTGAGTCCCCATCGCAGTCTGCAAACTCCCCCAAAAACGCGAGGCAAACCTCGGATCTCTATCTGACACAATGGAGGCGGGTACTCCATGCAGTCTCACAATCTCATCAAGGTATAACTGGGCTAGTCGATCGAGTGGCCAAGTAGTCTGCATAGGCAAGAAGTGCGCTGACTTGGTAAGTCGATCCACCACTACCCAGATAGCATCTGCTCCGCCCTGTGCCCTCGGCAATCCGACCACGAAGTCCATGGTAATGTGGTCCCATTTCCACTCAGGGATGGGGAGACTTTGTAACTTGCCAGCTGGCACCCGATGCTCAGCTTTTACTTGCTGACAAGTCAAACACTGGGCCACAAATCTCCCGACATCCCTCTTCATGCCATTCCACCAAAAATGTGCCTTGAGGTCCTTATACATCTTAGTCCCCCCAGGATGAAGGGTATAAGGTGTATAATGGGCCTCTCTCAATATCTGCTCTCTGATCTCAGCATCCACTGGCACACATGCTCGGTCCCTGTACCTCAGTACTCCCGCAGCATCCACTGTAAAATCCCCTGACTGATCACTCGGAAGCTGATCTCGAATCCTGGTCAAGTGGGGGTCCTCACTCTGTTTCTCCCTGATCCTGTCCAGCAGAGTGGGCTGCACGACTAATGACGTCAGTCTAGCAGAGACCCCAGGGGACACAACCTCTATCTCGAGCCGTCTCATCTCCTCCAATAGGGGCGCCTGGTCTGTGATCAACATAGACAAACTCTGTACTGCTCTTCGGCTCAATGCATCAGCGACCACGTTAGCCTTGCCTGGGTGGTAAAGGATGTCCACATCATAATCCTTTAATAGCTCTAACCACCTGCGCTGCCTCAAGTTCAGCTCCTTCTGGGTGAACAGATACTTTAAGCTCTTGTGGTCGGTGTAGATCTCACAATGCTCCCCGTACAGGTAATGGCGCCAAAGCTTCAGTGCAAACACCACGGCAGCGAGCTCTAAGTCGTGGGTAGGGTAATTCTTCTCGTAATCCTTGAGCTGTCTCGATGCATAAGCAATTACCCTCCCATCCTGCATCAACACGCAACCGAGTCCACTGTGCGATGCGTCACTGTAGATCACATATCCTTTCCCCATAACAGGGAGGGAAAGGATAGGAGCAGTCATCAGTCTGTCCTTCAGCTCCTCGAAGCTCTTCTGGCAGTCCTCACTCCAGATAAACTTAACCCCTTTACGCGTCAACCGAGTGAGGGGTGTGGAAAGCTTCGCAAAGCCTTCCACAAACCGACGATAATAACCAGCTAATCCCATGAAGCTGCGCACCTCTGATACAGTCGTCGGTCGGGGCCAATCACGAACTGCCTCAATCTTCGCCGGGTCTACAGCTACACCGGCGGCGGAAATCACATGGCCCAAGAAAGCTACCTCCCGAAGCCAAAACTCGCACTTTGCCAGCTTGGCATACAACTTCTTCTCCCGTAGAAGTTGTAGCACAGTCCTCAAGTGCTCCTCATGCTCGGCCTCGCTCCGGGAGTAAACCAGGATATCATCTATGAACACCACCACAAATCGATCCAGGAATGGCCGAAATATCCTGTTCATCAAGTCCATAAAGGCGGCAGGGGCATTAGTCAATCCAAATGGCATAACTGTAAACTCATAATGCCCGTACCGTGATCTGAAAGCAGTCTTAGGAATATCCTCGGCCTTCACCTTTAATTGGTGGTAACCAGACTGTAGATCAATCTTGGAAAAGACACAAGACCCTTGCAGCTGATCAAAGAGATCGTCGATGCGCGGCAGAGGGTACTTGTTCTTGATGGTCACTTTATTCAGCTCCCTATAGTCCACACACAGTCTAAGTGACCCATCTTTCTTCTTCACGAATAGCACCGGTGCTCCCCAGGGCGACACACTGGGTCTAATGAAACCCTTATCCATCAAGTCTTGCAACTGTGCTTTAAGCTCTCGCAGCTCAGCCGGTGCCATCCGGTAAGGAGCCTTAGAGATTGGCGCAGTTCCTGGAACTACGTCAATCACAAACTCAATCTCTCTGTCGGGCGGCATACAAGTCAGCTCAGGTGGAAACACATCCGGGAACTCGCGGACGATAGGGATATCCCCGAGTCCCGGTGCCGCTGTAGGCCCCTCTACAACACTAGCCAAAAAGGCTACACATCCTCGGTGAATCATCCGTCTCGCTCGGGAAGTCGAAACCATAGAGGCAAAGAAAGCGCTCTGACATCCCCGGTACACCAACACCTCCTGGTCTGGCTCTCTAAAAGTGACAGTCCTCTCGGCACAGTCAATAGTCGCAAAATACCGAGCCAGCCAGTCCATCCCGAGAATCACATCAAAATCCTGCAGCTGTCTCAAGACCAACAGGTCTGCTGGCATAATCCAGGACTCGATCTGCATCGGGCAGGACCAACAACACTCCTCCACGAGCAAAGTGTGATCGGGAATCTGTACCTCTCGTGCACGTGGCAAAAGTCCTACCTCTAACCCATGTAATGATGCAAAAGATCTACTAATGAAAGAATGCGATGCTCCAGTATCAAATAAGGTGCGAGTCCTAATGCCAGAAAGTAAAGTGATACCTGCCACCACATGGTCCGCTGCTGAAGAATCCTCTACCTGTGCAGCATACACTCGCCCACTCTGAGCTGGAGGGCGATAATCTGTGGAATGGGAAGAAGATGGCCTGCTCGCTGGAGCATAAGGCCGCTGAGCCGTCGACCGCTGCTGCGATGATGCTGGGGCTGATGCTGAAGAAGGGGCGGCTGAGGTCGAAAAGGGGCACGCAGCTCGAATGTGCCCTGGCTGTCCACATCCATAGCAACGACCCCACCGCTGGTCGCAGGTGCCGGGGAAGTGCGGACCTCCACAGAAAATACAACTGCTGGGGGCCCGTGACTGTCGGGACTGCTGCTGCTGAGACTGTCGCTGTCGCTGTGGCTGCCGCTGAGATCCGCGCTGCGACGACTGCGATCTCTGCTGCTGCTGCTGCTGGGGCCTCTGGGATCCACCAGGCCCTCGCCGCTCCGAACGCCCACGGCCCTGGGACTGAGGCGGTGGCGGTCGGGGCGGCCTCCAAGTACTGGCCTGTCCCCCCTCATCCTGGGCTGGTCGCTTTCTGTCGGAGCTCTGAGCGACCGCGGCCCGCTGTCTGGCTACCACCTGATCACCTCTCTCCACCCACTGTGCATGCTCTGCGGCTGCATCCAGAGTCTGAAATCTCTGAGCATGCACCAGGGTGTAAATCTCTGGACGAAGGCCTCCCTCGAACATCTCAACCTGGTGCGGCCCGTCACGAGCGACGAAGGGCACGCAGTTCAACAACTCCATGAACTCCTGGAAATAGGCATGGGCCGATCGCTCGCCCTGCTGCAGGTTCTTCAAGTCGTCCTCCAACTTCTTCTTCACACTGGTCGAAAAATAGGTGTCCAGCACCAACCGTCGGAACTCCTCCCAGGGCAGCTGCCGAGAAATCCGGAACTCCGGTGGCTCCACCCGCTGCCACCAAAAATCAGCATCCCCGTCCAAACAGTGCACCGCCATGTGCACTCGATACTTCGGGTCGATGAAGAAATCCCGAAAAAGCTTCTCCATCGCAGAAAGCCATTTCCCAACAGCCGAGGGCGGAGCATCCCGCCCTGAGAATCTAGGTGGTCCCCGCTTAACAAACTGGGCGAGTTTGTCAGCAAAATCCCGCTCCTCCTCCGCAGTCAAAGGCTGAATAGCTCCAGGAGCCCCGCTACTCGAAGATGGCGCTGACGGCACAAAAGGTGCAACAGGAGGCACAAAGGCCTCAGGAACAGCTGGGGGTGGTGTCTCTCTCTGCGCGAGCAGCTGATCAATCCTCTGCTGCTGCTGACGATGGCTCTCCGCCAATTGGGCCATCATGGCCCGCAACTCACCAATCTCAGTGGATCCCGTCTGCTCCGGCTCAACAGGGGGTGTAGGGGCACCCAGAGCGGGAATCCGACGTCGGGGAGGCATCCTGCCACAAGAAAACACGAATCAGTAACATAACCCCACACGACCCAATCTAGCGAAAGTCAAAGACATCCCCCAATTTCTGCGACTTTATGTTGTCTGCAGCCAACATAACGGTCCACCAGAAATTGGGTATGTCGATCCCTCCTCACTCACTGGAAGAGTCCAATAAATAAATCAACGACTTTCGCAAAGTGTCACGCCTCTCACGCCCTATCATCCTAGGGTCTGCCAAAAGCCTAGGGTTTCCTAAGTCCCAACTGACCTATCCCTAAGCTCTGATACCAACTTAATCTGTCACGCCCCGGGGGTAACCAGAACCCGGG
Source organism: Tillandsia fasciculata (assembly GCA_029168755.2). NCBI lineage: Eukaryota > Viridiplantae > Streptophyta > Magnoliopsida > Poales > Bromeliaceae > Tillandsia > Tillandsia fasciculata. Next base: position 7,927,635 of record CM054940.1, on the reverse strand, counting down.
CCCGCCAACAGATCCGCCGTGTACACAGAATTTTCCATGTACACGAAGCGCTGGTAACCTGCTCAGATAGATAATATACAATAGAAGAGCATAAACAGAGCTGAACTAATAGAACTAACAGTAATCTCAGACTGAAATAAACTGTAAACTGAAATAAAAGTACAATATACTCCCAGCTCACCATAAATAATACAACCAGCTGGCCACAGCCAGACCCAAAAGTAAACTACTATAGTCTGAGATACAAAAGGGGAGTACAGTAAAAGTCTAGCTAAACTCTCGCTCGGGGTAGACGATCTAGCTAGTCGGCGATCCTCTTACCTCGATCTGCCGCTGAAGGCCCAGCAGCTCCCACAGTCGACTCTGCAAAACAAAGGGGGAAAAAGAACAAGAAACAACAATGGGGGTGAGAACTACTAGATAAACCAGTAGCCTCCCCTAGTGGGTAAAACCTCTGATGCTGACGCACCCACTAGGAATAAAGAGGCAAAAAGGAAAGAACAGTGGTATGCAATAAAGACTGCTGAAAAGAAACTACCACTACTATGCCTCTAAATGCAGTGCCAAAAGATGACTGTATAGATGCAACTATAAAGCTGACTGCCCAAAGAAACCCAATCAGAGGGCCAGGAAATACTGGCACTGCCTGCTCTGTCATCACTCACAACTCACCAACTGACCGGCACCCATCACGGTCTAAAAGCCTACTCCGGAGTGGCACTCGAGGGGAGCGACCCACACGAGTAAAGTATCTCTGTATCAATCATCTCTGTAACCGATGTCTCACAATAGCAGGACTGGATCATGACCATGATCAAAGTGGGAATACTCCATCCACTAATGCAACCCCGATCCCCAATCTGGTGTGATAATAACACCCGGTCAACCGCCCAAAATCCGCGGTTACCGCTGAACCCATAGACCCCAATCTGATAAAGTAAAAACATCTGGTCAACCGCCTAACATCCGCGGTTGCCACTATGCCCCACAATCCCCTAAGACATGTCCAAACTGTCCCAAGCAATGCTATCTCCAAAATCCCGATCAGACTCGAGCATCATGCATCGATAGAGAAGAATAACAATAACAGATGTTTTCTCCTAAGTCAAATCCCATAATATCGTGCTGCAATAAAATAGTGGCTTAACTAGTTGTCCAATGAGCATGCAAGTGTTCTCTTTTAAAAACATTTAGAAAGGAACTAAGTTTCATGTGAAGAATACTTTTAGAACTATTTTAAAAATATTGTTGGGTTACTAAATTGCATGCGGTTCACGATATAGCAATTGTCCAATTTCCTTGTCCCAGATTTATCACATAGAAGCTACTAAATTAATTTAGGGGCCAAATGCAATCGGTTCATACACCACAAGTTATCTATCACATGTATAATTGGGAACTCTTTTATTCCTAGTGTGCAAATCAACAAAGAGGGATACGCAACCACCCACCTCGAAAAGCGTGTACAATGTACCCAGAAAATACCCGCTGTCCTCTAAACACACCGTCAGCTGCAACAATGTCCTACAACATCACATAAGTGTACACGGTGTAAATATTACAAGTTCCAACACACATTTGCTGTTTTAAAAATCAGCACGCAAAACGAGGAATTATCACCTCTGTCCCGAGCTCCTAAAATCCCAGAAAAATCACGGTTGCGTTCCTCGCGAAAAATCGCCCAAAATCGACTCTTGAATCACCCCGATCCGATATTCCTACGCGGAGAAATAATTCGTCGAAGTCGCCGCTGTCCAAAAATCCAACCAGCAAAATGGGGTGTCAAATCACCTCGGGAATCGTGCCAAAGAATCGGAATCTGGAGAAACCATCAACACGAAAAACGAAGCCCTACCTCTTAGGAACACACTGGCGAAGAAATCGTCGAAATCGGACTCCTGTACTGCGCAGGGGACTCCTCGGACTGAAATGCGACGATAACGGGCCGAAATGGGGGAAAACCGAGGCACGCTGTAAAATCCGAAACGCCGCTGTCGATCCTCCCAAAAATCTGGGAACGCACCACGAGGTAGAAAAATGTGAGAGGAAAAACTTCTCTTCAAGGCTCTCTCCCTGGTTCTCTCTCTTTCTCTCGGAAAAAGCCCAAGAAGAGAGGGGAGGGGGCCTATTTATAGGCCCAGCCAACAATTGGGAAAATGACCCCTGTGTCCCCACTTTCGGGCGCAGGGGTCACTTTCGGGCTGCTACAGTGCAGCCCGGCCCAGGGAGTTTCGGGCGGCTACAGTGCGGCCCAGCCCACGGCCCATCCCACACGGGATCCGGGTCGGACCGAATTTTGGTCCGACCCGCTCGGGCGTCCGACACGTGTCCCCCGCACAGGGGACAGCGCGCCCGGCGAACCGGGCGCGGCCACGTGCCCCCCTGCGGGGCGGCGGGGTGGGTGGCGCCACCCAATGGCGTGGCGCCACGTGGCGGGCGTTTCCCGCCCGTCACGCCCGCCGGCCGCCGCTGCCGCGCCGCCTGCGCGCCTGCGCCCGCGCGTGCGTACGGCCGCAGGCGCGCGCCTGCGGGTGCACCGCGCGCACCTGCGCCGTCCAACCCGGGGCCGCCACGTGGCGCGCCCCGGTGCACCGTGCACCGCGCCCCACCCCACGCCTGCCCGGCCTGCCCGCGCTGCCCGCGCACCCTCCCGTGCGCCGCGCGCCCTGGACCGGACCAACCGGTGCCCGCCACGTGGCCCGCCGGTGCACCGTGCACCGGCGGTCCATTCCGTGGACCGAGAGTGGCGCGCCGGCCCAATAAGGAGGCGCCACGTGTCCCCGGCCGGTCCACAGGTCCCCCCATGCACCATTTTGCACAGAAAACTTCCGGGGGTCCGTTTTTGGGCATCCGGACTCCAAATTAAATAAGTAAATAGCCGTTTTCAAGCGTTTTTCCGCGCTGAATCCAAATACGGCCTCCGTTTAGCCTGATTCCATTCCTAAAATTCGGCAAAGTCAGCCGAAGGTCAGGCTTGACCCCAAATCCTCCCTGAGTCCAAACAACACATCCCTTTGACATGTTGGGGCCCAACACACCAACACTAGGTGTTCCACATCCCGAACAGGGGAAAAACACAGGGGAAAAACTGGGACACTACATCAGATTCCCAATCACACCTTGCACGTGGAAGAGTGTTGTTGGTCCTGCCCGATGCAAATCGAGTCCTGGATTATGCCAGTAGACCTGTTGGTCTTGAGACAGCTGAAGGACTTCGATGTGGTCCTCGGAATGGACTGGCTGGCTCGGTACTTTGCGACTATTGATTGTGCCGCAAGAACCGTCACTTTTAGAGAGCCAGGCCAGGAGATGTTGGTATACCGGGGATGTCAGAGTGCTTTCTTTGCCTCTATGATTTCGACTTCCCGAGCGAGGCAGATGATTCGTCGAGGGTGTGTAGCCTTTTTGGCTAGTGTTGTTGAGGGGCCTACGGCGGCGCCGGAACTCAAGGATATCCCAATTGCCCGCGAGTTTCCGGATGTTTTTCCACCTGAGCTGACTAGCATGCCGCCAGATAGGGAGATTGAGTTCGTGATTGACGTGGTTCCGGGAACCGCGCCAATCTCAAAGGCTCCTTACCGGATGGCACCGGCTGAGTTGCGAGAACTTAAGGCGCAACTTCAGGATTTGATGGACAAGGGCTTTATTAGGCCGAGTGTGTCGCCTTGGGGAGCGCCGGTACTATTCGTGAAGAAGAAAGATGGGTCACTTCGACTTTGTGTGGATTATAGGGAATTGAACAAAGTGACCATCAAAAACAAGTACCCTTTGCCGCGCATTGATGATCTTTTTGATCAGCTGCAAGGGTCTTGTGTCTTCTCTAAGATAGATCTGCAGTCCGGTTACCACCAGTTGAAGGTGAAGGCCGAGGATATTCCGAAAACGGCATTTAGGTCACGGTACGGGCATTATGAGTTTACAGTTATGCCTTTTGGACTAACTAATGCCCCTGCCGCATTCATGGATTTAATGAACCGGATCTTCCGACCATATTTAGACCGATTCGTAGTGGTGTTCATTGATGATATCCTGGTCTACTCCCGAAGTGATGCGGAGCATGAGGAGCACTTAAGGATTGTGCTGCAACTTCTGCGAGAAAAGAAGTTGTTTGCCAAACTGGCAAAATGCGAGTTTTGGCTTCGGGAGGTAGTCTTCTTGGGCCATGTGATTTCCGCCGCAGGTGTAGCGGTAGACCCGGCGAAAATTGAGGCAGTCCGGGATTGGCCCCGACCGACGACCGTTTCGGAGGTGCGTAGTTTTATGGGTTTAGCTGGGTATTATCGTCGGTTTGTGGAAGGCTTTGCGAAGCTTTCCACACCCCTCACTCGCTTAACGCGTAAAGGAGTGAAGTTTACCTGGAGTGAGGATTGTCAGAGGAGTTTTGAGGAGCTAAAGAATAGATTAATGACCGCCCCTATCCTTTTCCTCCCTGTTATGGGGAAAGGATATGTGATCTACAGCGACGCATCACACAGTGGGCTTGGTTGTGTGTTGATGCAAGAAGGGAGGGTAATTGCTTATGCATCAAGGCAACTCAAAGATTATGAGAAGAATTACCCTACCCATGACTTGGAGCTTGCTGCTGTAGTGTTTGCACTGAAACTTTGGCGTCATTACCTATATGGGGAACACTGTGAAATCTACACCGACCACAAGAGCCTAAAGTACCTGTTCACGCAAAAGGAGCTAAATTTAAGGCAGCGTAGGTGGTTAGAGCTATTAAAAGATTATGATGTAGAAATTTTCTACCACCCAGGCAAAGCTAATGTGGTCGCTGACGCCTTGAGTAGGAAGGCGGTGCAAAGTTTGTCTATGTTGATCACAGACCAGGCACCGCTATTAGAAGAGATGAGACGGCTCGAAGTAGAGGTTGTGTCCCCTGGGGTCTCTGCTAGACTGACATCCTTAGTCGTGCAGCCCACTTTGCTGGACAGGATCAGGGAGAAACAGAGTGAGGACCCCCACTTGATCAAGATTAAAGATCAAATTCCGAGTAATCAGTCTGGGGACTTTACGGTGGATGCCTCGGAAGTACTAAGGTACAGGAACCGAACATGTGTGCCAGCGGATGCGGAGATCCGAGAGCAGATATTGCGAGAGGCCCATTATACACCTTATACCCTACATCCTGGTGGGACTAAGATGTATAAAGACCTCAAGGCACACTTCTGGTGGAAAGGCATGAAAAGGGATATCGGGAGATTTGTGGCTCAGTGTTTAACTTGTCAGCAGGTGAAAGCTGAGCATCGAGTGCCAGCTGGCAAGTTACAGAGTCTCCCAATTCCCCAGTGGAAATGGGACCACATTACGATGGATTTCGTGGTCGGACTTCCTAGGGCACAGGGAGGAGCAGATGCTATCTGGGTAGTCGTGGATCGACTTACCAAGTCGGCGCACTTTCTGCCCATGCAGACTACGTGGCCACTTGAGCGACTAGCCCAGCTATATCTAGATGAGATAGTAAGATTACATGGAGTACCCGCCTCCATTGTTTCAGATAGAGACCCAAGGTTTGCTTCGCGTTTCTGGGGGAGTTTGCAGACGGCCTTGGGGACTGAACTCAGGTTCAGTACAGCTTTTCATCCACAGACGGATGGGCAATCTGAGCGGACGATACAAATCCTGGAGGATATGTTGAGAGCTTGCGTCTTGGATTTCGGCGGAGGATGGATTCGACACTTATCCTTAGCTGAGTTCGCGTACAACAATAGCTTTCAAGCGAGCATTCAGATGGCTCCGTTTGAAGCATTGTATGGACGCAAGTGTCGATCACCGCTTTATTGGAGTGACGTGGGCGAAAGGCGGACCTTGGGACCAGATGTCTTGATAGAGGCAGAAGAAAAGGTCCGAGTAATCCGACAGCATCTTCAGACCGCCCAAAGCCGACAAAAGAGTTATGCCGATGTTCGGCGACGAGACTTAGAGTTTCAGGTTGGTGATCATGTATTCCTGAAAGTCTCGCCATCCAAAGGAATCAGGAGGTTCGGCATTCGTGGGAAACTTAGCCCCCGATATATTGGACCTTTTGAGGTATTGGAGCGTATCGGGCCAGTTGCCTACCGACTTGCACTTCCTCCGAAGCTTGCTGGTGTCCATAATGTATTTCATGTCTCTACTTTGAGGAAGTATGTCTTCGACCCATCGCACGTCATCGACTTCACACCGCTCGAGATCAGCGAGGATTTGAGGTATGAGGAGCGCCCACTTCGAATTCTGGATCGAGAGGTGAGAGAATTGCGCAATCGGGCCATTCCCTATGTGAAAATCCAATGGGGCAATCATGACGAGCGCGAGGCTACATGGGAGCTCGAGTCGGAGATGAGGAATGCTCACCCCTACTTATTCGAGACCTCGGACTGAGGATTATTGTTTAGTCTCGTTTCGAGGACGAAACTCTTTTTAGTGGGGGAGGATGTGATGATCCGGACTCCCGCAGGTACTGTGCAACATTAAACAGTGACTACGGGGAGCTTGTACAGTGCATCGGAGCTTGTAGAAGCGAAATTGGATATTTAAAATTGACTCGGCGCGAAAATCGGAGCAAATGGGATTTTCCGGGAGCTTTTTGCAAAATTTCGGATGAGAATTTGGCGAAACGGACGTCGAAATTGGACTCAACGCGCGAAAACGATCGAAACGGTATATTTACTTATTTTTTTTGGCACATGGTTACTGTTCAGCCGGAACAGTAACTCCGGCCGCCGGAATTACTGTTCCGGCGACCGGCGAGCGGCGGCGGGCGGCGGGCAGCGGCACAGCGGCGGGGCAGCGGCGGAGCGCGGGGGAGAGCGGCGCGGGCAGGCGCGGGCAGCGCGGCCAAGCGCGGGCAGGCGCGGGCAGGGGGCTCGGGTGCGCGGTCCATGGGCCAGGCGTGCACCTGGTGCACCGAAACTTTCCCTTGCCACGTGGCAGCCCCTGATTGGCTGACCGGCTTCTAGAAGGCACGTGGGAATGTGACACGTGGCGTGATCCGATTGGCCAGCATTTTCCGGAAAACCCGGAGCGGAGACCCGGGCATGTGGACCACGTGGACACGTGGCAAATTCCCAGTGGCCCTTGCACCGGCTGTTTCCTGTTTGGGCAACGCGTGGCGCAATCTGATTGGCCCAATCCAGTGTTTCCTGTTCTGTCCGATCCCGTGTGGGAATATTCCCTTGGCCCATTATAAATAGGGGTCCCCCACCCCTCCTCATTCCCACCTCATTTTGCGCGCCGAAGAGAGAGAATCAGAGGAAGTGTTCTATACAAAAGTTTTTCCTCTCTCTCTCCTCTCTCTCTCTCTAAAATCTCAGGATTTTAGGAATTACAGATAGCAAGATATCTGCGACGCGGCGCACTGCGACGATTTTCTTTTTAGGCCCATTTCCCGTCGCAGTTCCGTCGAAAATTCACTGCGGGCTAACCAGGTGGAATTTTTGGACGATTTTTGCGGCAGCGCGACCGTAAGAGCACCGACTTCTCCGATTTTTATCTTGACGTAGGAGCGTCAGATCGAGGCGTTTTAAGAGTCGATTTTGATCTACTCTTCGCGAGGAACGCAACCGTAATTTTTCTGGGATTTTAGGAGCTCATTTTAGAGGATTTGAGGACTGTGGACAACCAGGAGACTACCTGGGGTGTTGTTTGAGCTGCTCGAGGTGGGCGGTTGTTGCTTACCTCATTTTTGACAAACTCACTGGGATTACTGGAAATCCCCTAAAATATGACAATTAATGAGAATTATTGGGACTACTAACAGGACTACTAACAGGACAACTAACAGGACAATTAATGAGAACCATTGGGACAAATTAATATGACAAATGACAAGGACCGCTGGGACAAACTCCCCTAAAATTTAATATAACCCCACAAATAATATGATGGCTTATATTGGGACACTGTGATTGAGACAAAGGCCATGATCTCGCATGCAAATGATTTTTATTCAGTAAATCAATTGTTTTTAAACCTTTGACACTATTCTACGACTTTTAAAAATAAAGACAGTTGCATGCATGCCCGGACATCAGGTAAAGGCCACTATTCATTGCTACACTATCATTTTGGGATTTGAACATGTTTCATTGTTGTCCTTTGCATTCATACGTCGTTGCTCAAGTGTGAGCAGGGGTTTGGGATAGTGTAGCCAAGGTTGTGCTAGATTGTGGACTTGTGGGGTATTGCGGTGACCGCGGACAGTAGGCGGTCGACCAGATGTTTATCCTTGCACCAGATTGGGGTCGAGTCTGGTTTATTGCATCCGTTGGGGATTGGGTTTCTGTAGTGGATGGAGTATTCCCACTTTGATCATAGTCATGATCCAGTCCTGCTATATTGAGACATGTGCTACAGAGATACTTGTGATACTGATGACAGAGATATTTTACTCGTGTGGGTCGCTCCCCTCGAGTGCCGCTCCGGAGTAGGCTTAGAACCGAGCCGTGTGCCGGTCGATTGGATATTATGGGATCGTGCCGTGTGCCGATCAGATACTGGTTCTTGAGCAGGCAATACCGATCGTGTATCGGTTGCTAGATTGGGTTTATTTGGTCAGATACTATTTCTGATGCATGCATACAGTTTTGACAGCATAATAGTGATAGTTTTCCTGTTTCAGCATCTTTTGTATCTACCACTTCCCCTTTTCCCTTTTGCCTCTAGTAGTCCTAGTGGGTGCGTCAGAGTTGAGGTTTTTACCCACTAGGGGAGGCTGCTGGTTTATCTGGTAGTTCTCACCCCCATTATTGTTTTCTGTTTCTTTCTTCTCCTTTATTTTGCAGAGTTATCTGCGGGAGCTGCTAGGCCATCGGCAGCTGATCGAGGTAAGGGGATCGCTAAATAGATAGATCTCCTGGGAGACTGAGAGCTGTAGATAGACGTTGTACCCCCCACTCAGACTGTGAGATTCTCCTTTTTGGGTCTGGCTTCCGCCAGCGGGTTGTATTATTTTGAGTGAGCTGGGAGATTATTGTACATATTACAGCTTTACTTATAATTCCAGTCTGAGATACTATGTGGTTCTTCTATTTCAGCTCTGTATTATGCTCTTTTATTGTACATTTAATATCTGAGCAAGTTACCAGCGCTTCGTGTACGCGGGAAGTTCCGTGTGCACGGCGGATCTGTAGACGGACCCGGGGACTGGGTGGCACCCCGGGGCGTGACATGGTATGTGCGTCACATATTTCAAATAAAATTATTTTTTTAACATAAAAATAAAAATGCATGATGACTCTCAATTATAGAAAATGTAATTAATTAATTTTTTTTTTTACTAAGATTAGTCAATTTTAAAAAATTTAAAGTTGAGAAAATCTCACTCAAAAAAAAGAAGTTGAAGGATGTTTTTCAAAATTGGCCATAGTTGAGGGTGTCTCCATACAAATTTTCCACGTAATAAACACGTCCCCGTTTCCCATTTACGCGCTTCAATATTAAAACAAAACACTAGCCCTACTGCCTCTCTCTTTCTCTCTCTCTCTCTCTCTCTCTCTCTTCGCCCCTCTACCAACCGAGAACGAAGGAGGCGATTTCTAGAGTGAGAAAGAGATGGCGGAGGAGAAGGAGTCGGCGTCGATCCCCTTGAGCGACGGGGCAGATCCCGAAGACCCCGTCAAATCGGCGCCGAGCTCTTCGAATTCATCACCCTCGAAGGTTCGGATCTCTCCTCAAAACCCTCGGATCCAACCACGTTTGTCGCTTTTTTTAGCTAATTTTTTGCGAGATTGTGTGTTGTTAGGGTTGCGATTTCGTTTGTTGTGGTTTGCGGGTGATTTGGATTCTGCTGCGCGGATGATTTGGATGATTTGGGCGTTAGATGGTTGTAATCATGCTAGGAATGAGAGGAAATTGATGCGGATTAGGGTTTATTGTTTCGGATTTGAAAATGTAGGGTTTAACAAATGAATTTGTAATGCTTTTGATTGCTAGTGGCATATGATCTTGGCAAGATTAAGCTGCATTTATCAAGTTCTATTTGGGGATCTGGCATTGTGATTTAAGAAGAAACCCCTTGATCTTTTTAAAAAAATTTCTTGTAGTAGAGTTTGAAGAGGAATTTTGGATCTTTATTTCTAACTCTACATTGCAAGGGAAGGGATGGCCAGTAAAAGAAGCTAAGTGGAAGAGATGATCAGTAAAAAAAGCTATTCTATAGAAAGGATGAGAAATATTATAAAATCCTATGCAGATGCCAGAATTACCATTAATTAATACGCTAGGAATTAATTGAAACAGGAATGATGTGGATATAGTGAGATTCTTAAAATAGTTTTTTTAGAGAGGTTTTGAGCACATTCATGCACAACATTCTTTCATGCTTGCACATCCATGCACAACATTCTCGCCTGTTTGGATGTGCACAATAGAGATTGTAGAAATCCAGTGCTGGCTGCTTCTTATAAACTTTCATCTAATGGTTAATGGTGAAAGATATTGATATCCCTTTACTATCTTGATATTGTGATATAGACCATGAAATTTTCATGTAAACACTTTAGTCCGTGTACTTTCTCGCAAATCACAATTCCATGCCTAACAGTAAACAAAATAATCTAAAGTTTTCCAATCTAAGTTATTTCTATAAATTGACCATTCTACCTCTTTTCTCGGATAACGTTTACTGTTCCTTACACAAGGTTAAAAAGGTCATTCTGTAGGAAATTGTCATGTGTTAATTGGAATCTTGCAGCTTGCTACTCTTGATATTTTTACAAGTTTCGCTTGACATCTCTTGATTAGATATGCACAATAAAGATCACAGAAATCTATGAAGTGGCTGATTTTAATTTCTTGTAAACTTTCTTCAAATGATTAAGGATAAAATGTATTGATAGTCCCTGTAGGCCTGTACTGTCCCAACTTAAACACATAACTTTCTCACATATCACAATTTCTTCCCTGACATTAAGGAAATCCCAGTTTCATCCTTTATCTAGGAAAATGACTTGTTCCTCTGTACTTGAAAGTTGAAACGAGGTTGAAGAGCTCATTTCATAAGGAAAATGTTACATTTTGTCTCATTTTAGTTGCTAGAGATGGAATTGCAATTCATTAGAAAGTTCAAGGATTAAGTGCTTAGTGAAAAGTTCAGGGGCCAAATCACAATATTAGGATAGTGTAGGCATTGTTCATGCATCTTTTCTAGTGATTAAAGAACTTCAGCTAGATTCGCGGCCGCGCTGTTGATTTATGAAAAAGTTGCCTCCCAGGGGGTCTAATCCTTAGTGATGCATTCTGTTAGCATTGACATAAATAGTGTATCTCTCTTGCTTTGTACAGAGTCATATGCCTAGGCTTCAAAAAAAAAAAAAAGCACTTTCAGGTGACTATCCTATATACAAGTGGCCAAAGTTTTCTTCTTTTCGTATTTTCTTTACTATGGAACAGTTTATTGGCAACTAAAAGATGGTTAAGGCTCGCCCAATGCTCAGAGTGATGCGAATTCTAGTCATGGAGAAAATGTCTTTTTTAATGGTGCTAACTGTAACTAATATGAGGCATATGTACCGCCAAATCCAAATCAGAAAAGAATAAATATGCTGGAAACTGTAATACAGCAATTTATGATTGATTTGGACCTACTCATGAATCCTTGAATAATTCTTCAAAATCAATGATGGCTCAACTGCAAGTGGATGAACTAATAGTTGGTAAGTTCTAAAGCAATAATCCTCTCAAATAGATCAACTAGGTAAGTCTTAGGTCAAGTTTTGTAATAGGTGCTACAGTTTCGGTGCATGACAAATTTAGTGTTAGCCCGATTTTTGAAGAACTTCTCTACTCCAAGAAGCAGTTGCTCAGAATTTGCAAAGAAAAATATCTAGAGCTTTTTCTATGTTGAGATGGTAAAATGAGCATGATGTTACTCCATTTATTTAAATTTATTAAGGGCTCTCTATCCAGGACATTATTGTGATGTTATTTCTTCAGCCAACTTTTAGACTTTTATAAATGCCAGATAGTGCAAAGGGTGGCTGGCTTGTTCTAGAAAGGTGTTGGCCGGTGTTAGAAGAAAATCATGGACCTATAATATAGGTTTATAATTCACAGTTAGAACTGTCAAGTTAGTAGACTGAATCTCTGAATAAATTTGATCACTGCTTAAAGTGATGCAATCACTCTAAATTGACATAATCCAATGTAGCTAATAATGGGTTGAATTTGGCAATCTCCTTACCTTTTCTCTGTGCCATGAAAATTCAAACTAAGTTAAACAATCATCTGAATAAATTCATTTCAGTTTTCCTTGTAACTATGGATTATTTTCTTTTAGTCCTACAGTTTTATGTTGTCTGAAACATCGTAATTCTCTACGTGCATATGCAATGTGCACGTAAGTGGTTGTATTAGTCTGTAGTTTTGACCTTATATAAGCACATTGCTTTTTTTTGCCCTGCTAAACTATCTATCTGTTTATCTATTTGAAACCAGGCATGTTGTGCTGTTCTTCAAAGTTGGATCTCAAGAAAATTCATGACAGGATGGTAAAATTTTGATATCCTGTGAAATTTCAATTCTCTTAGGATTATTTGATGACTAACTACTCTACTTTTGCTTTTGTTTTGCAGTGTAGTTCTTTTTCCTGTCGCTGTCACATTTTTCATCACATGGTGGCTTATTCAGTTTGTTGATGGATTCTTCAGCCCACTGTATGCGAAGCTTGGGTTCGACATATTTGGTAATAAGATGCACATTCTTTTGTTACTTTTGTTCATCATATTAGAGTTTAAATTACTCGTATGAGGACAAAAGGTTGGGAGATAGTTGCTTTAGACTTTATCTTTCAGCATGAGGATATATTGAATGGATATTGTTTCCATTGTAAATGTTTTATGAAAATAATAGGTGTCTCAATGTTTTTAAAGTGCATCATGAGAAGCGGCTTCACAGTTGTTAAGTATCATCATAAAAATTGAGCGACTTTCGTTGGTTGTCAGCCTGATTGCACTTGGGCTTAAGGCCGAATTGAGTTTGAGCTAAGATGGCAATATAGTATTTACTGAGGTGCGTAAGAAATGCAACATGCTAGATCTGAATTAGTGTATGATTGCCGTATTTTCCAGAAATGCAGGAAGTTAAAAAAGAAATATGGCATTTCGGAAATAAGTATTCAAAAATATGAATCTGGAGTACATTAATGTGACAGCATTGGGACAAACTAGAAAGAGCTGGATACTGCCATGAGCTAGTATGAAATATCTTCCTTATTCATATTTTGATCTATTCTCTCAATGTACCTCAGAACAAGAAAGCATATTTATCTACTTATATAAGCCTCGCATTATAAGCCAACTTCAAGTTTCATAAATTGTCATAAAACAGGTTCTGAACAATATCTTGAGAGAGTAGTTTCTTCGATTTAGAAACAAAGTTGTGTATAGGGATGTCAACGGGTCGGATTCGGGGCGGATTTTTAAAAACCCAAACTCGAACCCGAATCCGACTACCAAACTCGAATCCGAACCCGAATCTGACGGATTTTAAAAATCCATATCCAAATCTGAACCCGACCAAAAATTCAAAACCCGAACCCGAACCCGAAAATCCAAATCCGAAACATTTATTTTTCTTTTTCTCTTTACAATATTTCAAAATATATTATATTAAATTTAATTTTTTTAAATATAAATTTAAATATAATATCAAATATTTATATACACATATTTTATAATGTAAAATCAATTCGGGTTCGGGTCGGGTTCAGGTTCCGGTCGAGTACAATCAATATCCAAATCCAAATCCGTCGGGTTTTCATTTTTTATATCCATATCCGAATACATATCCGTTTAACATCGGATAAATCCATTCCGTTCGGATTCGGATTCGGATAAAATTTCAGGTATCCGTACCCATTGACATCCCTAGTTGTGTAGGTGTTTACAGATGGAAGTAAAAGAAAAAAAAAAAGAATCTGTATATAGCTACAGCAAAATCTATTAATAAATACCATAATGCATATCTATAATTACTGTGATGAAATCAGCTACTTTTTCACCATGAGATGTATGCTTCAGCTTTTCGTTGTGCCACTGAAATGTTCTCATTAGAGAAAAAATGTGTGCCATATTTATTGGCATAATCTTTAGTTGATATTACTGCTATCTTATGCCTAATCTTGGAATGCCTGTTCAATTACCATTATACAGGGCTTGGATTTTTGACGTCTCTGATTCTTATATTCCTTGTCGGTGTATTTGCTTCTTCTTGGCTGGGTGCGACAATCGTCTGGCTTGGAGAATGGTTTATAAATAAAATGCCGTTTATAAGGCTCATTTATTCAGCATCAAAGCAAATCAGCACTGCCATTTCACCAGGTATATTTCCCTATAACAATTTGATATTTCTGAAAAAATAGATTCTGTGCTTTTACTTAAAAGGAATAATAACTGAAAACATTTTTATATATTGGTAGCTTTAGTTCATTTTCTGCATCTCAGAGCAAATAGTTTAACATGTTGTTAATTTTATGCAGATGAAAATACTACAGCTTTTAAAGAGGTTGCTATCATTCGTCATCCACGTGTTGGCGAATATGCATTCGGTTTTATCACATCATCTGTAGTCCTTCAGGTACCCAAAAAAGATGTTTTCTTTTCTTTGCTAATCCTTATTTTGCTAGATCAACGGTAGCTTGCTTGCTTGAGCTGGTTTTAGTATGTGATTATTTCTACAACGTGATTTTTTTTTTTTTTTTTTTTTTAAAAAAAAAAAAATCTTGTCGTACGAGCTTTACATGCTACTGTGAAATTATTTGTTATTAAATGCAGACTGATAAAGGTGATGAAGAGCTATGCAGTGTGTATGTCCCAACAAACCATCTTTATATTGGAGATATTCTTTTGGTCAACTCGGAAGAGATTATCAGACCTAATCTATCCATTCGAGAAGGCATAGGTTGGTTTACACTGAACCTTCTGGTCCTATTTGCCCTTGCCGTAGTTTGTAGTACTATTGGATTGAGTATAGTCTGAGTAGTGCTTCTTAGAGAGCATTATATTAAAATTCCTTAACAGATTCTCCAGCAGCACAAATACAAGTATCAAATTGGGGCTTCTATTTTTGGGCCGTAGAACCTGTTTTCTGATCTCCATACTAACAGATGAACTGGACTTTTTTATTTGCAAGACAAACTGTAATGAAGGCAATTGCTACTGAAAGAAGAAGCACAAAAGATGGGCCGAATGTGCACTCTTCTATTTTTTGCTCTACTTTAAAAACTTCACTCAAAGCGAGTGGAATAAGCAGGTTTTAATAGATACAAAATCTGATCTCTAATGTGCCTCCTGATGTTGTGGGCTCCACAGAGATCATTGTTTCTGGTGGAATGACGATGCCGCAAGTGATCGCCCCTCAAGAACGGACGCCACGTAAGAACCAAAGTATCCGCTTAAACAGGATGACCAAAGTATCCATCAATTCCCATGCTTAGGTATGTTTTCTCGCTTGCTTTTGTAGTATTTTTTTTTTTTTTTTTTTTTTTTCTTTTGCGGATTTGTAGCTCTCTAGTGCAATTCAAATCCAACCCCGCACATTCAATAAATCGGCCATTTCTAGGGCTGACTGAAGTTGGTTGGCCTGCGACAACTCAAAATGGAATTAGAGCACAGCTGCTTTTCCTAGGTGGATGGATGTAAATGTGGAACAGTATAAAATTATATATACCCTATGGAGTGAGGGATGATGAAGCATTAGGGGAGGGGGTTGGCGAGCGGAAAAATATTCTCATTACTACATCAAGTTAAGCGGGTAGCGATTACATTCTATTATTGTCGTCGTTCGTTCGTTGTAGACGTCGTCTGTTTCGTTGTAGACATTGTCTGTACGGGGATGGTATCAATTACTAAATCATCTTGTATTTACGGTGAACTCAAAGAGCAGTAGTGTGTATTTTATTTTATTTTATTTTTAGTTGAGTGTATGGTGATACAAATGTGAAATGTCTGTGGGACTCCCTTTTTCTTTTTTCCTTTTGGGTTTTCATTCCTGTTTTTGTGGTTTTGCAAAAGTACTAGAGAGCATATACGTTGCCTACTTGCTATTGTGTTCTTGGTTACAAATAACTGCACTTCATGCGAGATGCTTTTTTTGTGCGTCGTACATGAAGTGTGCAGTCCATTAAAAAGTTTTCAAGAATTTGATAGTTTGGTACCTGAAATTTTAAATTTAAAGGCTAATCATTTCATATTTTCAAGTGGGTGCAGTACAGCAGCGCCGACACGCTCAACGATGGCAGCAAACGCCACTCAACTTTTAATTATTATAATAATTTTGAATAATTTTAATCAATTTATCAATAATTAGTCGTCCAACTACTAAAAGAAAGAATTCTACATGTTCGCATGCTAAAAGTGTTGTTATGGCCTGTGAATATATTAACATAATTCAAACTAAATTGACTCTAATAATTCAAACAATGATTATAGAAAAAATTGAAAGCAGTAAATTAAAAGAAAAATAAAGGATAGAACACTCGCAGTAGAGGAGATCTCCATACATTTCCACTTTTCAATGCATACCCTCATCTAAGGCAAAACAAAAAATGGAAAGAAAGAGAGCCCTCACCTCCTCCCGCCTAATAATATGTATAGAAGAACACCTACATGATACAACTCTCGTAAAAGTACAAATTCCTTTATGAGTGCCAATGCCCTGCAACATCTCAACCGTCTTCTAATTCAACTGATAAGAATACACTACACAATCACATTGTGAAACTTGGCAACGCCGCATCAACCAATCTTCTTTTTTCGCATTACAAGGTACAATCATTAAAATATGAAAAATAAGAAAAGTGAAGTGGATGGAGGGGTCATTTCATTTTGCCAACACATGCCAGTAATCGTTCTTTAAATACTCTGCAGCTGGGAGAATGATATCCGGATGGTCAGCCGGTCGATAGCGCTCGCGTGCTTGCACACGAGTGCCTCAGTTGCTTGCTCCTCATTCTCGAACAAAACTAGAGCTTGCTTCTTTCCATTCGCCTCGAATAGCTTAGAGTTAACAATCGTGCCGTGTTCTTCTAAGTGGGAGACGATCTCGTCCTCCGCAATGTCGGACGGGAGGGTGGACACATGGATCATCTTGGTGGGCGCGCAGCAGTAACGGTAGTTCTTGACCGCCGCATTGCTGTTGAAGCGGTTGAGGTTGGAGTTGGCATACTCGCAGGCATCGGAGGCAGGAGTTATGTTCGGGTACTTGGAGAAGTTTACCTCCATTTTCTTACCGAAAAGCATCGCCCCCTGTGGAGCGGAGATATTTCTATTATTCAAAGGAAATGAATAGTTTTCATCCAAAAATGTCTGAGCAGAATAATGAGATCTATATTATTGAACTATTGTAGTAGTCGGTCTGAAGGCTTGGTTCCCATTTGACCTAGCTTATACATCTGCTGTCAGTTGCAGCCAACTCCAATAGTGTTTGGCAAATTGAAAATTTTGGAGCTTCAGCATTATCTCTGGAGCGAAGCAAATATGAGATTTTGCGATCTAAGGCTACGTCTCTAATTACAAGCTTCTGCTGCCATTCAGAGGGGACTCATTTAGAGACCTAAACTACTACTACACGCTTCATCGAAGAACACCACACCCACCCTATAGCAGGTCTAATTGCCCCGTAGTTGTTTCTCTTGTTCTTCTTTATGGTTAATGGAAAGAAACTGCCTAATATTTCAAGTAACAGGGCATGAAAAGGATCTTTGGGCTTGGAAGTGTGAACAGCAACTGCAAATATTCATCAGATAAACGGCCGTGATGTATATGTATTCAACCAATTATGTAGATATGTTAAAGGGCATATACTAGGAACTTATATTTCCTATTCAGCACTATAGCTTCATTTATGCATCTTAGGACTCGTCATGATATCTTCCTGTATCGAAGAAATATATGAAAAAGACAACACTCCAACATTTAGTACCAAAAAGATGAGGGGAAGAAGTATAAGGGAACATCTTATGACTCGAGCTAGGGCCATGACTATGAAATGGCTATTTAATAGTAGCGCATAAAGGCGAAGAACAAGCAAACCTTCAAGTAGTTTACGGCGAGCTCAGCCTGAAACCCATCAGCCATCTGAACAAAAGCATGATCTGGCTTATTCCGAAGTAGCTTAATCCTTATTATGTTCCCGTAGAGAGAAAACAAATTAAAAAGTTTGTCTTCATCAATTTTCTGCAGTGATAAGAAGTAGAAAATATTTAAAAAACTTTTAACATCAAATGGCTGAAAGAAATATGTAGAATAAGGAAGCCTCAACTTACATCGGGATTCAAATTAGAGACCAAAATTGTGCACCTGTCATTAGTACCAGTTATTCCAGGAGGCAACCCTCCACCAAATGCTGCTGCGATTGCCGCAGCATTCCCCATCTATAATCATAAAGGTTTTTTCTCAATTATGAACAAGTTTAAAATTAAGAGAATATAAAAATCAACAAAACCACTCCACCACTTGAGCAAAAAACCCACCTGTGCAAATGCAGCTGGTAAGAGATAAAAAGGAAGAAAAGTTAAGTTATTAAACACCAACAGACAGACAGACAGAAAGCACCAAATATGTGAAATAAACTTATAGTAAGCACCTCTAGATCCAGCTTGTAGTGCATATAGGCCCCCAACATCACCATATCCAGGCTGTTGCAAGCATGAGTAAAAGCTTTAGTGACTGCAAAGTTACTAACTAAAGGGAAAATGGGGGGAAAAACAGGCCTCACTGAACAGTAGCCAACCTGCGAGGATCTACCTCTCTGCTCTGTGGGTAACGATGGGTTTGTAAAATCTCTGAAGATACATTGAACAGTAATAATAAAAACCATTTACAAGGACAGGTTAACCAAAAAAAATATAAAATAAGAGAATCAGAAGGAAGAGTGAAAGGCAATTAATAGATTAATACAAACCAAGGATTTAAGTATCCATCGGCACGGGCCGTATCCACCGTGTCGTATCGTGCCAACAAAATACCGGCACGATACAGCCCCCGTGCCAATGACACTGCTCAAAATCTTTTTTTCTTTAAGTTACTAAGTAATTTTCTCAATAAAGTTCAAAATATTTGATAAAAATACATAATAAGCAATTAGAAAATTTTGTTGCTAAAGAAAATAAATATTTATGTGTCGGCACACATGTATTTTTTGTGACCGGCACTCATCGGCACAGCACGACACACACCGTACCATACCGTGCCAGAAAGTTTTCGGCACAACCCCGTGCCACGGTACTTAAATCCTTGATACAAACACAGATAAGTGCAATTCATATTTAATAAACTTAAATCTGATAAGTGATCTAAAGAGATAATGCAAAACAATGATTTTTAGTACACCTAAATTCTAATTAATAAAATAAATTAGTATTTTAATCATATTTTTTTAACCTTGATTTTTTCGACTGCTATAGAAAGGAATGGCATATGTGAAGTGCCAGCTAACTGATCAGCTACTCAAGAAATGAGCAAATAACATACCTAGACCGGTCATTGTTGTAATTGACTTGCAGCTCATTTAGGCTGGAGTTTCAAAAGAAGAAAATCCAGACAATATTTAGTAGCTGAGAGTAAAAAACCAAAGGAAAAAAGGAAAAAGAAATACTGAAGAACTTACTTTGAGAATTGAATATCTAATTGACAGCAACCATCATATATATTGCGGCCCTGTAAAGGCATCCACATTATTAGTCAAAACTGCTTTTTAATATAAATAGGTAGAAAAACCTCAGAACCTGAAAGAGAAATCACATACTTGCAAAGCACTACTAGCTTGGATAGCACTCTGGCGCGATTGATACTGGATAAGGGCTTGAAAACCTAGAAAAATTATAATAAATTAATTGATATTCTTGTTCACACAAAAGGGCAATTTTAAGCATAATACCCAGAACCTCGAAAATATTGTACATACCATTCAAGTTAATAAGGCAGATGCCCTTGTAAAGATAGATTACTTGAGAAATGACCTTTTAGGAAGTCACTTACAAGCAAAATTTTCAGAAGTATTGGCATTAGTATAAGGGCATTTTTGAGTAGCTTTGGTAAACACACGCGCAATGTATTTATGTTATTTTCAAAGTTTGCAGGTGTCGTTAAACTTACGTATCAGAAGAGGGTATACTATTATCTAAATTTCGCAAAAGGAAAAGTGACCGCAGTCCTAAAAGGAAGACATAAGTAACCTAAAAAACATATACGGGAAGAAGAGGTTCAGAATAAAACATAACATAAACTCTACCTAATCACACTGTAAAATCGGAAAAACTATTGAAACATTGCGCAAAATAGAGAAAAGAGAGAAGACTAGAGAGCTGACCTGCTGACTTCTGAAATGTTACAATCTTCTCTACAAATCCATGAGGAGAAAAAACTTGCTGCAACACATCCACTGTTATAGGGTAGAGCATGTGATGAATTGAAACCAAGAGGATTCGATTGGGTTGTGCATCCTGAATTCCAACAGAAGAAGAGTATCTTAGGGAAAGATAAGACATGTTTAATTTAACAACCAGAAAGTAAAATAGAGAGAATACATCAGGTAAATCAGTGTTTGAAAAAGGTGCGCCTGAGGCGTGCACCTCGCCGCCTAGGCGTGGGCCTCGGTGCCTCAGCAATAGCAAGGCACAGCACAGTTGCTGAGTTGCGCGCCTAGACTCCAAGGCATCTGCCAAAGGCGAGGCGTGCGTCTCAGGCGCACCTCACAATATTTAAGTTTAGAAGGTTTTTGGAATCAAGTTTTCGAGTTATCAGGTTCTGGGTTTGATTATTATACTTTAACCCTGGTAAGATATTTAAAGAAATCCTAAAAATAACCCAAAAAACCCTACAAAAATCAGCTGCTCCTCTCCCTCTCGTGTTCTCCCACATCCCATCTCTATCGAACATCTACAAACAGCAGTGGTAGCAGCAGGAAGCAGTGGCAGCAAGTAGCGGAGGCCAGCAGCAGAGGTAGCAAGCAGGTAGCAGCAGCGGCAGCAGGAACAAGCAGCAGCGGTAGCAACATGCAACAAAGTATTGCCTCCATACTCCAGATCCTCTCTTTTGAACCTTTTTTTAGTTTTTTTTTATGGGATTTGATTTATTTGTGAGGTTTTTTGTTTTTTTTTGTTTTCTATATATTTTTACTCCTTTTGTTTTAGTTGCATATTTGTTGATTCCTTTTTTCGTTCTTTGTTTGATTCTTCTCTTAGATTCTCTTTTCAAACATTTAATTTTTCTAATCTTACAATTTTATTCGTAATTTGTTGTTCTTTAATTTTTGTTGACTTCTTGTTATCGATTTCATTGTTGACTTGTTGTAGCTTGATTGAATGGATCATGAAGGATACAAAAAGGATCCTGCAAGGAAATATGGATCCCAACAATAGAAATGATGTGATCTGTAATTTTGTGAAAAAATAACAAAAGGAGGCATTTATAGAGCCAAACAATATATTATTGGTGGCTTTCGAAATACAAAAGAATGCCCAAGATGTCCAGCTCATGTCTATGAGGAAATTAAGGAGTTTATGGCTAAGAAAGAAGCGACAAAGGAGAGAAATTCTTCGCTACCTGAGTTTGATGAGGTAGAGGGCTATAGTGATGATGAAGATGAAAATGATACTGGAGAATTTATATCTCTTGGAAAAAGATGTCGAAGTAGTGGGAGAGTTGGAAGTAGCGAATCAATAGCAAAAAAACGTAGGTCCTATAGATGTGTATTTCGCTTGTAACACAGAGAAGATTGTTCAAGAAAGAAAGGAAGGAAAGCTGAAGCAAACCACAATAAATAATGTATGTAAAAAGGAGTTGAGAGAGAAAGCTTGTAGAGACTTTGCTTGATGGATGTACGATGTCAGGACACTTTCTAAAGCTGTTAATTATGATAGTTTTCAAGTAGGAATTGAGTCCATTGGGCAATATGGTTGTGGCATGAAACCACCGTCCGCATATAAGTTACGAGTTCCTTTTTTGAAGGAGGCGGTTGAGAGGACAAGAAAAAAAATTTCGTCTTATTAGGAGAAATAGGCGAGGACTGTTGGAAGGATAGAAGAGAAAGACCCTTAATAAATTTTCTAGTGAACACTCCAATGGGCATGGTATTTTTTGGGTCTTTTGATACTTTAAATTATGTTAAAAATGAGAAAAAAAAAGTTTGAATTATCGGACAATATGATAGAGGCTATTGGGGAAGCAAATATTCCATAAGTTGTTACTGATAATGATTTGGCTTATGTAGTAGCTGGTAAGATTTCTCTCTTATAGATTTTAGCTTCTATTTTTTTATACTTTGTGTTTAATATTTATATAACTAATAGCGATAATCATTCTTTCACTCAATTTTTTCTCCGGGAGATTGTTAGAGGTCAAAAGACCAAATTTGTTTTGGACTCCATGTGCTGCCCATTGCATTGATTTGATGCATGAGGAAATCGAAAATATGCCAGTAGTGAACCATACAAAGAGTCGTGACTTTGAATAGCTACATTTATAATAGCACAAGTGTGGAGAATATGATGAGACATTTCACAGGCCAAAAAGAGTTGCTTAGGCCCGGTATAACAAAATTTGCCGTTGCTTTTCTCACCCTTCAACGTTTACACCATCAGAAAAATAACTTGAGGAAGATGTTTACATTTGAAGATTGGACCAAGAGCAAATAGGCAAAACAACAATCGGGCAAAAAAATTACTAGCAAAGTAATGATGCTCACGTTTTGGACCAACATAATATATACTCTTAAAGTTTCGGTCCACTTGTTCGTGTTCTACAATTAGTTTCACAGGCCAAAAAAATTACTAGCAAAGTAATGATGCTCACGTTTTGGACCAACATAATATATACTCTTAAAGTTTCGGTCCACTTGTTCGTGTTCTACAATTAGTTGATACTGGGAAGCGACCTTCAATAGAACACATCTATGAAGCCATGGATAGAGCAAAGAAAGCCATTGCAAAATCATTCAATGAGATAGAGGAAAAATATAATGAAAATTTCAAAATAATTGATAAGAGGTGGGAATATCAACTCCATCACCTATGGGCATGCTGCTGGTCTTTATTTGAATCCCGCATGCTTTTACTCAAATTCAAATATTGAGCAAGAAGAAAAAGTTATGTTGGGGCTATACAAGACTCTACATCGATTGATTCCAAGTATTGAGGAACAAGATAAAATAAGTGACCAATTAAGCATATATCGTAGGGTATGCAGCCTCTTTGGACATAGTTTAGCAGTCCAGAATAGAAATATAAAGTCCCCAGGTATGCTATTACTTGCAAATTATTAGTTTTCTTAATTCTAAATTTCTAAATTCTAATAGAATTATAATAAGCAAAATTTAATTTTAGAATTATTCTTCTAATCTATATCAACAGCTAAGTGGTTGAGATCGTATGGATCTTCTACACTGAACTTGCAAAAATTTACTGTTTGAATTCTTAGTCTCACTTGTAGTGCATCTGGGATGAAATTGGATCGTGTTTGAACATATAAGTTGTAGAATGAATACATAAGATGCTAAATTTGAACTATGATTTATTTTCTTACACTGCAATATAAATTTAATATGCTTAGCTTCATAGCAAAAAAGAAATAGGCTTGCACATCAACGCTTGAATGATTTGGTATATGTTCAGTATAATAGAGCACTAATGCGTCTGTACTATTTGCGTGATACCATTGATCCCATCACACTAAATGATGTTGATGATAGCAATGAATGGCTTACTTGAGTGATGGACAGTGACGGAGAGGGCGATGATGAGAAAGGACTTGTTTGGGAAGATGATACTTAGACATAGGGTGATGTGGCTAGAGCTCCTGGGGTTAATGAGCCTAGCCATCATACACGGTTTACACTGTCAATGCCTTGAAAGAGGTAAAGGAATTGAAAAAGGAAAGGGAATTGAAAAGGCAAAGAAAATTAAAAAAATGATAAGTCGGTGTCATCTCGACTGTTTTTATCCATTGATGAAGAGCTAGATTGGTTTGATTTTGAGGACACGGAAGAAGAAGAGAATATTTGGGATGAAAAATCTGAAAAAAAAAAAGAAGTTATGGCGATGCAAGCAATGAGGATGAGTATGAGAATGATGCTTGAAAAATGACCAAATGAGAGCATTAGCACCACGATCACTTTTGAGTTTTAAGTTGAAATATATATATATTTTTAAATTTGAGAACCTATAAGCATGCGTTTTCTTTATTTTTTTTTATGGTTATTTTGTTTTTGTATGGTTATTTTGAATTTTTTTTTATGCAGAATATCAAATTAAATTAGGCTTAGTAAATGTGGGCTTCGCCTTCTTGAGGCGCGCCGCGTGCACCTAGCGCTGCGCCGCGTGCCTAGGTTCTAGAAGAGCCTTACGCCTCTTTGCGCCTTATGTTTTTTCAAACACTAAGTAAAATTCAGTTGCATGTACGAAATGGCAGTACTTATGTAAAGATAATAGGGTTACTCCAGTGAAAGCAAAGCTAGAGCCATATCAAAAAAATCTGTGATTCAACTTAATTTCGTTACTCATTATGCCTCTTCAGGTTACATATTCTATCGGTCTCCAAAAACTGTTCAAGCATATATCTCTATCTGATAGAAATGGGACTTAAGTAGAATCTCAATATATGCAAGTAAATGGCCAAAGACATTAACTGTAATACAGTTCATGATGACTAGCAAGACCTACACAAAACTTAAATAGCTTGAGCTATTGACCTAACAAACAGAAAAACAACACCTACTAAAGATGCCATTATTCTAAAACATGGTCTGTGCATTCTTGTTTCTAGTATTTTGTGGTTCCTAGGCTGCCTCTCATGGCTTTCAACCAGCATAAGGACCACATAGACTTCTCAGACAGATCAGACCATATCCTCATAGATACACATTAAAGATTTTCGATACATTTCCTTTCCGAATAGCATTTTACATATAAAATGAGCTATATATACATTTTTTGGACTATTTGTATACAGCATGACGTAGGCAACCTCCCAAAACATCTGTGCAACGTGTCCCAATGACATTCAGATGTGCGTTCTTTCAGAACATTGAACTCTAATTTATGAACTAGAGATGAAAATTTTCTCTATAATGCCCACACCATATGGCAGATGCAACAAGCCGATCATGGATGTTGTACATAGATTAAGGTGAAACAAGGGCATTATACTAAATTCAAACCAAAAAACACAGCGAAGGAAAATGACTGTTAATAGGTTTTTGTGCTTCTTAACCATGTTTAAGTTAATAGGTTTTTGTGCTAATTAACCATGCTTACTAGCCTTGTAACATAACCTACATAGCACGGGTGTCATAGCGAAGAGTCTCCCGAACTACAGACATTTGAGTTGCAATATTGTTCGTACTTCATACAAAACACAAAAAGCAAAGAAACATACTATGACACCACAAAAAAAGTAAATAGGCCATGTAATGACTTGCCTGGTCAGCTTTTCTTCCTTGAGAGTTTTGTTCAGCTGTTGTCAGCTCTTTATGAGAAGAAAATTGAACGTAGACATTCCTTCCCCTGGCAACGTAAAAATTCAAATGAAGTAGCATTCTTCGTAAAAATACAACATAAGCAAGGAAAGGTGTCTATATTTTTGACAACATCAATATGGAAGTAAATAATAAAATAGAAATGATTAACAAAATATAAAATAGATGCCATCAAGTCAAGTTTAGTACAAGCTGCCAGCAGAACAGTATTCCTATCTAACCTCAAGTACAAAGATTAAATAATTGATCTCAATAGATTGATTTGTTTCCTTCTTAAGTCCAGAATTATGAAGGGTTTTAGCTATAAGCATATGATTAGACGTAATTTTCGTTTATGAGAAAGAAAATTAAAACTCAGGCCCTAATGTAGTTTCAGACTAGGAAAAAAAAAATTTGAATTAATACTAGCAGTATGAGTTCCAGTCTCCCGGAAAATATTTCAAGGGCTCATGAACTCAGGTCAAATTCTAAATTCTATTCCACCAAATTTTTTAGTTCACAACATGTTGCATTGATTAAAGGACGACATCCTAATAATCAACGAAAGAATATCAGTAAGGTCAAAATTTTTCTCTACCTACCCTCTCACCTGCAAAATATACTCTTCAAAGTTCAGGCGCAAACTTGGATCAACTTGGAAGGAAAGTCAAATGAAAATATGCTTTCTTCTCTTTTACTTCATTTTGGGTTACTTCTAATTTTGGGTTACCCAAAAGTAAGTAAGAAATCTGAGCAGGAAAAAGAAAGATAGAACTACTGCAACTCATTACAGTAACTAGTCTAGCAAAATACATCATAATAACTAGTTCTCAAGATATTAAACTTTTCCACTTCCACTAATTTAATAAACTCAAATTATTAATAAATTCAGAAAACATAGATTAGTTTCTCCAAGATACCTCACACAGGGTTGAATACTAGTGTAGTATTCCAGGGCGCTAACAGCCGATGCCAAATCATGCATCTGGAGAAGAGCCTGCGGTCATCAAGAAGATACCCATCAATCAATGAGAAATAGCTATAGAACACAACACACAACAAAAAACCCTAAAAATTGACATATAACATCACAAGCTTATGACCTGATTTTTTGCCCTCAACATCACAACCTTGGTGACAGCACCGAATGGCTGAAGCAACTGAAGCAGGTCATCCTACAATACAAAAAGAAGCATCAAAACATCAAATTAGGCGATTCTAAGTTCGAAAAATCATCGAAAAACCTACATAAAACGAGAAATCACCTCCGATATCTCGTGCCCTACATTCCGAACATGAATGACCTTCGAAGGCTCCGTCATCCTCGCTCGCTCGACCTCTTCTCTACAACCATATACGACGCCAAAAGAGCCCGCAAATCAAACGAATCGATCACAAATACCGAAAAAATCACCAAAAACTGGGGAGAAAAAGAGCAATACCTTTGGATATGAGAGCGCTAATGCTACTCCGCTAGTGTTCCTGTGGAGGGTTTTGAAGCGGAACCTAGAACGGAGTATTGGGTTCGCTAGGGTTTTACTCCCTCTCTCTTTTTCTCTCGATGTTTCCGCGCGAGCGAGAGCGATCGATCCCGAGGGCGAAGAGATAATAAATTAAATAAAAAAGAATAGGCCAATTTGCATAAAAAGCCCACCGATTTTGCGGTTTTATAAACAAAGACGACCTTCTAAAATTTTACAGATAGAATTTTTTTTTGCATTTAGCCTTCTAAACAAAAATTATTTTTTAAATTAGTCCTACAAAAATTAAATTTATTAAAATAGCTCTATACTCGCCACGCGAGCGTCAAGTTTGCGCCACGCGGACATACCGGAAGATAAACTACACTTTCCTATATTTTTTTTTTGAACCCTTATTTTTCCTCCGTTGCATATTATTTTCTCACGAAGTGCGCCATCGACCTCTTAAAGAGTTAGCGCCACCTCCTCCCCGTTCTCTCTCTCTCTCCCTCTTTCTTTTTCGTTCTGCCTCCTACTCCTATTTTTATAACTTTTTTTTTTTTTTTTTGCTTTATTTTTGAAAAACTCTCAAAAAAATAGCAAATGGTACATTACATTTGTTGGTTTAAAATTTTAGGTACCATTTGTTGGTTTAAGATTTTATATGGTACGAAAGGTGGCTTTTAAAAAAATATGATTTTTTAAGATCAAATATTATAAATTTGATGAATCTCAAAAGAATAACAAATGTGAACCTCAAATTTGCGAGTTTAATAAGTTGTATAGTATAAGAGGTAGCTCCTTTCTCTTTTTCTACCGTGAGATTAAATATTGTGAATTTTGATTGATTTTTTCTTTGATTTTTGAATAGATTTTAGAAAAATAATATGTTAATACTTCTCGTTATCTCGTTTTGCATCAAATTTTGATCGTTATTTATATCTAATTTTTTTTATTTGAAAATTTTTAAGTGTAAACTTTGTATATGTTTGTATATCATGACTCAGTATTTGGTATTAATTTTTTATTTTTATTGATATGTGTTACTTTTAGGCATCAAGTTGAGATTGTTATGTGATTTATAGGATATTTTTTGAGGTGGGTTATCTCCTTTATGGCTAAATAATGTATTTTTATTATTGGGTTATGTCAGATCGCTAATTTAGTCGGTTCGGGCGCACTAATTGATCCACCAATCGATCATGATTTCTATATCTGAAAAGAACGACAATCATCTCAAACAGCGAGTACATAATAAGAATACATGTATATCAGAGTAAAACTACTACTAAACTGAATATTCAACTTTAAATATAAATATAACTGAATAAAGCTGAAATGAAATACTAAAATGAACATTTGTCATATAACAATTAGTTACAATTTTTTTTTTTTTTTTTTATCCTTACTAAAATACAATGTTCACTCTAAATGCGAAGACGGATAAAATACCACTAAACTCTCTAGGTCTCTATGCTGCTGAGCTCTTGCTCATGTCGTGTGTCTCACCAGCTGTATCTGAATCTACAAGAAGTGAAAACCAACGGGGTGTGAGAACTACGAATAGTTTTCAGTGGGTTCATCCACCGAGAAATATGTTCTACACCTCTTGGTCCAATAAAAGCAAAAATAACAAGATAATAGAAAAACTGTAAATACTACACTAGCATGCTGATATGAAGATCACTACACTACTAATCCATACTCAATACCATAAAGCTACCATACCATGCCATAGTAAGCGGCTATACTATAACTCGGCAACTATGTCACTATACAAGGGTTACACCTAACTCGACCACATTCGATCACTTTTATTTTTTTTTTACTTTTAGCATTTCGAAAGCATCTCGTCCGATAGGTCCGTGCCCTAGGAGTTATGCTCCCAATTGACGAGTCTCAAATTCGAAGGCGCCATTTGCAATATATTTTATATTTAAACCTTTCGGAACTATCTCGTCCGATAGGCCCATGCCTAAGGGCCATTATGCGCCCTCATCCCTAAATGACGAGTTTCAAATTCGAAGTTGCATTTACATTACCTTTTACCTTTTTAATCGGTTGAAAGTATCTCGCCTAATGGGCACGTGCCCTAGAAGTCAAATCAGCACAAATCTCTCAAATTACGAGTTTCAAATCCGAAGGTGCCATTTACATTCTCTTTTACTTTCCTCTTTTACCCTAGGTTATTAACTCTAGAATAGCTATGATGCCCAAAGGATACCAATTTAGATTAGAGTTCTCTTGTTTACTCAATTTGTATATAATTTTAAAATGCTAATTCCAATATGTTTAAATTTGAATGTCAATCATACAAACAAATTGATAATAAAATTATATACAATACATATTTTTTTTTTGTCGGATTAGCACTCGTTAGATTTTAATCATAATCAAATCGGATTACGCCTTAGACCGTTAAAAAAAATAATTACACTAAAATTCGATTGTAATTAAATTATTTAACAAGTTATGATTAAATAAAATTATAACAACTCACAGTTTAAATGTTACGGTAATTCTAGAAATCGTTGAAAAAAAAAGTCGAATAAAATTGATCTAGAAGTGTGCGAGGCACTGCCCTAAAACGTATTTTTGTCTTTCGTGCGGATTAATAGGAGATGCCGCCCTAAGACACGGTCGGAACTACTCTTCCTACGAGCACGATCGTGAAAAAAAACTGACGAAGACACATTCAACATCCGATAATAAAACAAAACAAAAAAAAATAATTAAAACTGTTTCAAAACAAATATTTCTTTCACACTTGTAGTATATGTATGTCCCTAAAACAATAGACAAGGCAAGGGATGAGAACGTTGTATTCCCAAAATTTAATAGTCTTTAATTAGTCCCTCTTAATTATATCATAGTAGAAACGAGCGCAGAGTTAAACGTCCTAGCATTTTAAAATTAATTAATAAATATTAATTAAAATTAATAAAAAAAAGTAAATAATTAAAAAATATATATTTTACAATTTTGAAATTTCTCCAACATGTACTTACTAGAAATTACTTTGTATAATTTTCACGCTTTTTTGTTGCTTTTCTTTTCATTTATATAGTAATTTTATATTCTAGTACTCGAACTTGTATTAATCTCTTGTTCATTTATATAGGTTGATTGATATTCTTTATCCATCGCTTCATTTCGTGCGCGTGAGGGAGGCTCATGCACATGACGGATTCGAGCGCGCCACCGAGGGTGCTTTCGCTCAAGCCCCGGGCAGATCTGGACGTGGCAGATTATGAGACAGGACGCTCCTCATTTAACCAAACAACCTGGCTTTCCCCTCCCCCGGTATTAGTATTGATCTCTAGATCTGATGCTATTTATTAGATTGTTGACGCCAACCATTAATTTCAAAAATACGAGTTGTTAGAAAAATACATCAAATTTTCAAAAATACGAGTTGTTAGAAAAATACATCAAATTTACTTAAAGTGTATAGATACAGTGTAGTGTATAGATACAGTGTTTACGTATCTCGATTGTGCTTCAGTCCAATCCGGCGTCTAGCCACTTGGAACATGAGTTGGCCCAACCATACCTCTCGACTTTTCAAACGCGACTCAGCCCAACCTAACCTTCATCTGATGGAACAAAACCTATTCTTTCCATGACCATTTTGATATTTCTCTTGTAGAGAGATCAGGTGGGAACATAAATTGGTTTTCTGTATACTAATATTTTTTGTCTATTTTGTGTCATAATTATTGCTGGTTGGACAAACTAAGAGTTTTTTTTTTTTTCCTCTTCTGGAACATAACAGTTATGTTTTGATTTTGCCTGTGGGGCGATGCTATCGGTTGTCCAATTTTTCATTGTCAAATAGATATTCTCTTATTCCATCTATAATGCATGTCAAGAACTATTAAAAAGCTAGTTCTCATTAACCGTCCCTAGTGCAAGTGGCAAAGTGCTTGGTAGTTGATATCCGAGACCCGAGTTTGAAGCCTAGTTGTTTCATATTTTATGCTAAAATTTATTTCAAAAATAAATGTCGCGATTAGCATGCTCTCTTCACTATTTCTAAGTATCTTCTTTTTATATGAAGCAGGACCCCACATCTTCAATAATTGTGCAGAATCAAATTAAGCAATCAACTGTACATAAAATCTTTATGCATAGTATACAATATATTATTATACATTTTTCTGTGACTATATTTACTAATTATGCTCATATTAATGCACTGTGTTGTTATGTATCCTTCTATCTCCTCATTTGTCTCCTTGGAATCTTGGACACAAATTAGCATTAATGCAACTATTATGAACAACTGATGTTTTTGTCTTGTGTGAGGTTGTGTGGTGTGTTGCTTAGCTGTAATGTATCTAAAGTTAGCTGCTGCTTTTTTTTTTTTTTTTTTTTTTTTTTTTTAGAAAACTATTATTTGTAAGTGTTATTCGAAATATATATCCCATACATCACTTATTCGATAAATAGGAATAGGATGAAGGGTCACTTCACAAATTATGAAGTGACTTTTTAAAAATCGGTGTAGGATGTACATTTTTTTTGGATGTACATATACCCATATATCATATTTGGAATGTATGATATACATATTATCCATCCTAGAAAAAGAATCTTTCACTTGTTATTTCAAAATGACGATTAAAATTTATTCTATTCTAAAATAAATAAGATGTAAAATATACACCCCAAATAAAATGTATACTTTTTTCTTTTCTTTCCTTACTATTCTAAAGAGACCCCACTCACTGTAGGCTATTCTGAAACAAACCCCTCAACTTTAATTTTTTGAAATTACGACTTTTTCTTTCTTTAAATTCTTTTAATTTAAAATTTTTTACTGAGGTAAGTTGAATTAGAAAAAATAAAATAAAATGTATGGATACTCATGAACTTTCTATTTTGGCAAAATATGTATTTTCTTAAACTTTATCAAATAATTCAGTAGACTCATTTCTTCAATTAAAATTATAAAATACATAATCATTAGAGCTTCAAAAAAAAAAAAAAAAAAAAAAAATATTCTAACATATGATAAAAGCAAAAAATAAAATAAAATTCGGCTCTACTTATTGTTCGATAGTCATACTTAATTATCAAAATTGAAAATAAAAAGATAAATTCTTTTATATTTTAAATTTTACAGAATTATTTGCACTATATCCGATCAAAACAATATTGTAATTAGTAAATTTACTTGAGAAGAAGAGGAGTCTATTGAATTATCTGATAAAATTTAACTGACCTTATTACCAAAATTTAAAATTTAGATGTCAATTTACGAAAGAGTTAGAGTTAAGGGATGTCCATACATTTTTCCAAAAATAAAATGGGCAATACTACAGTTCCAGCAAAGTATTTGTAACTTTTTTTATTGATCAGAAAGTGTAGGTGCTACAATTAATAATAGAAATATTTTGTCAGTGCTTTTTTTGAAATTTGTCTTTTAAAATTTTTTATTTTTAAAAATGACTCTTCAAAATTTATATTTACAAAATTGACTCTATAGATATCACCTGTGCGTCACGCTGCCATTTGAGCACACACTTGAGCGGGGGAGACGAATGTGGAATGTGTTGAATTCGAAAAATCATTTCTCGTATTTAAACACTGGTTCTCCGTGTTTAAACATGAGGAATGATTCTTCGTGTTCATATTCTCCATAAAATTTTTATTTTTGAAAATAGTTTCCCGTATAATTGAAATCAAAATCTATATTTTAAATTAAAATCTATATTTTTGAAACTGATTTTAGATTCCAAATTTGAATTTAAAATTTGATTTTGGATTCAAATTTTAAGTTCAAATTTAATTTTGAATTGAAATTCATATTTTGCACTAGTTTTAAATTCAAATTGAGATCTTGAATTTAATTTGAATTTCAACTTTAGTTTTAAACTTTAAATTCAAAATATTAAAATTAAATTTAAATTTTAAATATTAATTTAGGTTCGAAATCAAATTTCAAATTTATATTTAAAATTTGAATTTAAATTTAAAAATCAAATCAGATTTTAAATTTGGCTGCAAATTCAAATTTTAATTTTAAATTCAAATTTTGAGTTCAAATATCAATCCAAGGGCTTTTTTGATATTTGAAATTGGATTGATATTTGAACTCAAAATTTGAATTTTAAATTTTGATATTAGAAATTGGATTGATATTTGAATTCAAATTTTCAAATATCAAAATTTTAAATTCAAATTTTGAGTTCAAATATCAATCCAATTTCAAATATCAAAAAAGCCCTTGGATTGATATTTGCAGCCAAATTTAAAATCTGATTTGATTTTTAAATTTAAATTCAAATTTTACATATAATTTTGAAATTTGATTTCGAACCTAAATTTGAATTTAAAATTTAGATTCAATTTCAATATTTTGAATTTAAAGTTTAAAACTAAAGTTGAAATTCAAATTAAATTCAAAGATCTCAATTTGAATTTAAAACTAGTGCAAAATATGAATTTGAATTCAAAATTAAATTTGAACTTGAAATTTAAATCCAAAATCAAATTTTAAATTCAAATTTAGAATCTAAAATCAATTTTAATTTTAAATTCTAATTTTGAAAATTTAAAATTCAAATATGAGATAAAAATATAAATTTGAAATTTAAAATTCAAATCCAAAATATAAATTAAATTTGAAATTTGAATTTAAATTTAAATTAAAGTAATGAAATTTTGAATTCAAATCTTGATTTGATTTTTGAATTCAAATTTTAATTTAAAATATAGATTTTGATTTTAATTATACTAAAAATTATTTTTCAAAAATAAAAATTTCATTAAAAGGGGAATATGAACGCGGGGAGCCATTCCCCGTTTTTAAACATGGGAACTATTCCGCACATGGGAACCATTCGCCGCGTTCAACTCATTCCACATCCGTGTTTCCTGCTCAATTGGCAGGCACTTCTCCGCTCACGTGGCAGGCAAGCGTGGCGCACAGATCACAACTATAAAGCCAATTTTGTAAATACAAATTTTATAGAATTATTTTTAAAAATAAAAATTTTCAGATTATTTTCAAAAAGAATCCTTATATTTATTGTCTCATTTATAAATAATTTATATAAATGACTTGTAATTGTTTACTGCACCAGAAGTTCCAAATTGGCCATCACCACCATTGAAATCACTTTACATCATATTTTTACTAGTCCAACTTGAATGTTTTCCATAGCACATGAATAACGTATAGATAAACTCAAAAAGGTCCGTAATATAAACTCAAAAAGGTACATTTTTTTGGATACTTTCACAAGCTATTGTGGGAATTGAAGTGTCAAAACTTTGAAGAGCCAAAAAGTGTTATGAGCAACTCAAGAGTGTTCTTAAAATAAAAGTGGGGTAGCCAAAAAATCATTAACAAAAAACTTTAGGCACTTCGTACTTTAAATTATCTAAAAACAATAAATAGTGCATCTTTATTTGTACTTGTTGGAATTTAAAGGGCAGCGGAAACTTACAAACTGGATAGCCAACGTATCCAGGAACCGAAATTGGATCAGCTAGCTTGTTTTACCAGCCTTCTTGGATCGTCCTTGTCTTCTTGGTGATTTTTGACTCTCCACGAATCTCCTGGTTGCAGACCGGATGCGCAGATCGGATCGGATGCGAAGAGGGCTACCAGAGTCCTCTTCTATGTCCACACTCCAAAACCCCGGGAACGAAGGTGGAAACCCAGAGCGAACGTAGAGAGAGAATGAGGAAGAAGAAAATCTTTTTTCTTCTTGTGTATCGTATATTGTATTTTTCAACGTATGAGGGAAGGGGTTCTATTTGTAGATTATTAGGACTCCTTAGAATATTCTCTTTCTCACGTAGAGATAAACAGAATATGGTTAGGATATGGGTTAAGATATGTTTCTTAACCTATAAAAAACATATCCTTATCTTTAACCCATAAGGATAAATCCTATTCTTTATCCTTAACCTATAAGGATAAATCCCGATCTTATCCTTAACACAAAAGGATAAACATAATCCACATCTCATATGGATTGAGTCAAATTAGAACCGGCCAATGTGGACACACCACATGGCAACAATCTCCCACTTGGCCACATTGGCCAATTTTTCTCTCATATACATTCTACTCTTCATACGGGTAATGGAGCGTGCGACCAGATGAAAAAATCACAATGCAGGAGTGCTATATTAAGTCACCACCCAACTAACATAGCACATCACTGACTAAAAAACGTATATGCCCCAGACGTTTCAACACACACCGGATCAAGTATCACAAATCTCCCTCCTGTAATCACAGGACTTGACCCTACAACATCTCTTGTACTCATGATTATCTCAAGTAACACAACCGAGATAACCGCCCGGGCAATGAGTCACAAGACTTTCATGGTGTGCTATCGAAACATCTTCCTCAGCCCCTCACATTAATCTGTATCGGTCCAAGCACTTTACTAGACATGCTCCGCGAGATCGTATTTTCTCATGACCCTGAGATACACGCTAAGTTAGTTATTTTGGACCTCTACTTCATAATGTAGTTCTAAGTCGAGGGCATAAAAATGGGTTAGTGCTCACACAGTGACATAGAGGGAAGGATATATGCCACTCTACTAACTGGTCGACAATCACATACAGTATGATATGTATGCCATGGCGGAGCTCCCACCCAATGGGTCGTGTCACGCTCTAAAACGCCATGCGAACCTTGGTCTAGGCACCACTAAGGCATCTAACCACTTATACAACTCAGGTCATCTCTCTAACCCAAGTATTTAGGTTCGGCTGCTATACAGGCTCGATATGGAATTTCACAAAAGAATTCTCATATCCAACTCCCAAGAGTCTCATCTTAAACTAATTAAGGCGACTTTCAAATCGTATCAACACTTTATTCATAACGTATATGAACAAAGCAATCATATTACAACTACTAAAGTTTAATATGATTATTTAGTCTCATCCTGCTCACCACTTAGGTGCCAGGGCGATCACCCGTGTGAGTGGGCTGACCTGAGCCTGGTGACTTATGGTAATATGTGCCTACTAGTATCAATTACGCAATCATACATAAAAGAAAAACATATTTTCATTAAGAAAAGCGTAAGATACAAAAGTCTCAATAATGTCCATACATCATAACCTGCGAAGACCCAAACTCCTAACGTGGGTCAGGAACATATCCCTAGCTATCGGCTTGGTCAACGGATCAGCCACCATCCTAGTGGTGGAGATATGTCTAAGAGTGACCTCGCCTAGCCTAATCATCTCTCGAATGTAGTGAAAACGGATGTCAATGTGCTTGGTCCTGCCATGATACTTGGGGTCCTTCACATACTCCAAAGCAGCCATGCTGTCAGAGACCATCTCAACAGGCTCGTCAGCTCGAGTCACAATGTCGAGGTGCTGGAGAAATCTCCTCAGCCAAACAGCCTCCTGAACGGCTGCTGAACAAGCAACATACTCCGCCTCCATGGTAGACAAGGCAATGCAACTCTGCTTTTTACTGCACCAGGAAATTGCCCCACCTCCAAGCATAAACACATAGCCTGAAGTGGACCTGCGCTCATCTCTATCACCGCCCCAATCAGCATCACTATATCCTTTCAATCTCAAGTCCCCAGCTTGAAAGCATAGAACGAGATCACTGGTTCCCTTTAAGTATCGAAGGATTCTCTTGACCGCTTGCCAATGAGCAGGTCCTGGGTTGCTCTGGTAACGACTTACCAAGCCAACAGCGAAGCATATGTCAGGTCGAGTACACATCATAGCGTACATCAAGCTGCCAATCGCACTCGCATAAGGAACCCTACTCATTTGCTCTTTTTCTTTATCC
The DNA here is from genome assembly GCA_029168755.2 of Tillandsia fasciculata. Taxonomy (NCBI): domain Eukaryota; kingdom Viridiplantae; phylum Streptophyta; class Magnoliopsida; order Poales; family Bromeliaceae; genus Tillandsia; species Tillandsia fasciculata. The sequence continues at coordinate 7,890,951 of CM054940.1, read as the reverse complement.
GTTTTAGGGCACTGATCAAGACTCAAAGTGTGATTCTTTTCCACTGGAGTATCAACGGGTTTACTATGATGCATCCTAAACCGCTCCAGAACCCTTTTAATATAAGATTCTTGAGACAGACCAAGAAGTCTCCTAGAGCGATCTCTGATGACCTTAACACCGAGCACATAGCTCGCCTCACCCATATCTTTCATCTCAAAATTGAAAGATAACCACTCCTTAGTGGTATTGATCAACTCGATGTCATTCCCAGCCAATAGTATGTCGTCGACGTATAGAGAGAGAAACAAAATTCCCTTCTCTGACTTCTTGACATATACACAGTGGTCTTCCTCTATCATGGACATACCGATAGAGATGATGGCTTCATGAAACCTGAAATACCACTGTCTCGATGACTGTTTGAGACCATAAATGGACCTTTTAAGACGACATACTTTGTCTTCTTGACCTTCGAGTACAAAACCCTCAGGTTGATCCATGTAGATCTCCTCCGCTAATCCTCCATTGAGGAAAGCTGTCTTGACATCCATTTGGAACAATTCCAAATCTAGATGAGCCACTAAGGCTAAAATCACACGTATGGAGGCAAATCTCACAACGGGAGCAAATGTCTCGTTGTAATCTACCCCCTGCCTTTGATTGTAGCCCTTAGCCACGAGCCGAGCCTTATATTTATCGATTGATCCATCCACCTTGCGCTTAATTTTTAAAACCCATTTATTTCCAATAGACTTGCGCTCAGGTGGAAGGTCAACCAACTCCCATACTTGGTTCTTGCTCATGGAATCCATCTCATCTCTCATAGCAGCCATCCACTCATTACAAGCTGGTGATTGTAGCGCTTCTACATAAGAAGTAGGCTCATCATCATCGAGCGGAGTGCACATGAAAATATTCCCTTCGATCTCAAAACGTCGACGGGGAATGTTTCCACGTTCACTTCTACGCAGTTGAGGGCCTAAACTCTCGGCTTCCAAGGGTATGCTCCCACTCATAGGAGCACTCCCACTAACCGGAGGATCGCTACCACTTCCTTCAGCGACTTCGGGAAGTGATCGATCACCCTCACCAGAAGATGGGATAGCATCGTCTTGTAACTCATACAATCCGACGTCATTTCGCATTTCACCAATGCTTGGAAATTCCTTCTCTAGGAATTCCACATTACGAGACTCAATCTCGGTCATCCCACCATCTGGGTGTTCACCATACATCACATAGCCCTTCGAATTTTCAGGGTATCTGATGAACACATGCTTGCTTGCTTTAGGGCCGAGTTTTCCGAATCTATGTGAGGGGTTATGAACATATCCAGCTGAACCCCAAGGGCGTAAGTAGTGTAAACTTGGCTTTCTACCACTCCACAACTCATATGGGGTAGATGGCACTGATTTACTAGGGACTCGATTAAGAATATAGGCAGCAGTCAAAAGAGCATCTCCCCAAAAACTTATAGGAAGATGAGCATGCGCCATCATAGACCTAACCATGTCCAGTAGAGTACGATTCCTTCGCTCTGCAACACCATTTTGTTGCGGAGTACCTGGAATAGTGAGCTGTCTCATAATGCCCTTTTGCTCACAGTAAGTCTTGAACTGATCAGACAAGTACTCACGTCCTCGATCAGTGCGAAGCACTTTTACACTTCTTTCTATTTGATTCTCAGCCTCCGCTACGAAGCGCTTGAAGCAATCTAAAGCTTCAGAACGGTGAGAAATCAAATACACATAGCCATAACGGGAATAATCATCAATGAATGTGAGAAAATAGCACGCACCATGCCGGGCCCTCACATTCATTGGCCCACAAATGTCTGAGTGGATCAGTTCCAAAGGATGAGAGGCACGAGTAGCCTTACCAAAAGGCTTTCTACATGCCTTCCCAGCCAGACAAGGCTCGCACACAGATAGGTCAACTTTGGCGAGAGACCCCAAAAGGCCTACTCGAGCCAGTCTGTTCATTCTTTCTTGACCTATATGGCCTAGTCTGGCATGCCATTTAACGGATTCATCACAAAGATTAGAAGAAGAAGAAGCAAAAGCAAACGAATCATCCTCCAAATCTAACTTAAAGAAACCATTTATTAATGTACCATATCCAAATAAAGTACCATGAAAGGAAATGTCAAGGCGGTCTCTGTCAAAATGAAAAGAATAGCCTAAATGTAGCAAAGCTAAAACTGAACATAGATTACATCTTATACCGGGTGCATATAGCACATCTTGAAGAAGTAAGGTGCGGCCACCACGCAACTTGAGTTGGTACGAACCAACTCCAATAACTTCTTCCATTGAGCCATTCCCAAGGGTGACAAATTGTGTGCCAGTCGGTACTCGATGGTAATCTACAAATCCCGCTCGATCACGCACTACGTGCTTGTTTGCTCCTGTATCCACGATCCAATCGGGAAGAGAATTAGCTACTAAAGCATAAGAGCAAACAAAACAGTGTGAGAGTGGTAGGGTTACCTTTTTCGGCTCAGAACAATCCCGAGCGAAATGACCCTTCTTCTTGCAGTTATAGCATTTTAGCTTCGCAACATCTCTACTGCCAGCGCGCTTGCCTCTGCCGCGCTTTCCAACTCCACCATGAGGAATTTGATTTTTACTTTTCTGCGCTCCATTGTTGTAACGCTTTTTGCGCTTGGGTGCAATCCCACCGCGCTTCTCAGAGCGTGCAACAAGAGCGACAGAACGATTCGCATCCAAGCGTTCTGCCTCAAGCTCGAGATGACGTGATATGTCATTAAACGTTTTAATGCCCTCACTGTGCGTCATCAGGAGCTTCATCTGGGACCATTCAGGGTCCGGCAGTGAACGAATCACTGCGAGAACCTGTTGCTCATCGGTGAGCTCATTTCCAGCAGCCTTAAGGTCCCGAATCATGGTGCTCATCACACGAAGGTGCTCAACCATTGAGTGCTTCGGGTCCTTAATGTACTGCTGAAACTTTAGATTTAGGGCACGCAGCCTCGTAACTGAAGTTTGCCCAAAAGCAATCTTCAGATTTTCCCACATGTCTTTGGCAGTCTCAAATGTCTCAAATTGTCCAATGAGGTCATCCTGCATGGCACACAACATAGTATACCGAGCAGTACGATCCTCCTTGAACCATTTGTCATAGACATCCTGCTCATGCTTGTGTTCTGCAGTAGAGTTATCTAGAGGCACAGTCTTTTTGACAGAGAGAGTTTCAAGAACTCCTTGTTCATTAAGCAGGTATTGTATTTTTCTGTGCCATATGTCATAATTCTTTCCGTTTAGCTTATCACCCCTCGTGAGGTCAGCTATAACATTTCTGGAAGCCATTTCACTACGTTCAAAAAACAGGTTTGGACATTAGGCACATGTTTCAAAAAATTAACAAGATTGAAAAAATATCTCCTTCACAATGGGATCGAAAATTTCGCTAGGCTCATAATCATCACCCAGTGTCGGTTCAAGAAATTTCAATCTTATTAATTTTTTTCTTATTTAATTTTGAAACTTATTCAAAAAATCGGAACTTATCCATTAAAAGAACACATCTTTTAAAAAAAAAATTTAAGAACTTATCTTAGATAATTCATATCACACAGATATAATAATAAAATAAGTATTTGTGCAAAAATTTAATTTGAAAAACGTCGATGGTGTGCAAAACACATTCCTCTTACATGACCTTAATTATTACATCACATTTGCAGAAATAAAACCTACTACATCACTACAAAGATGTACATCAAAGGAAAATATATTCTAAAGGAATGCTGCACACGCCGAACCCGCTCTTCTAAAAATTAAATTTTGTGGAAAAACACCGAAAGAACACAAGTACTTATATGCACAAAACATACACAATTAATAATAAGCTACACAAGCATTTAAATCTACACAAGATATAAGTTATACAACACATGCATATCTAAATTCCACAGGTAAAAAAATATTTCGCACCACATAGGAGCATAAAAGAAATCACATAAAAAAAAAAATTGCACCACATAGGAGCATTAAAAAAACTTATTTTCTAAAAAAAAAAATTGTAGGACGCCACTCAGGCCGGGCCAGCCCCGCGCACCCAGCGCGATGGGCCGGCGCCCGCCCGCAGAGGAGGCGGGCCGGGCCGGGCCCAGCGCACCCAGCGCACGGGGCCCGCACCCGCTCGGGGCTACAGGCCGGGCCGGGCCCGTTGCCTATTTTTTTTTTTTTTTTTTTTTTTTTTTTTTTTTTTTTTTTTTTAAGTAATGCACACAGCACAAAAATAAATAAATAAAATAAAAAAAATATTTATTTACAACTGATGTAAATAAAAATATTTCTTGAAGAATAAAAAACTAAAACTAATTTAGTTTTCTTTTTATCTTTTTTAAAAAAATATTTACAGCATATGTAAATAATAATAATAAAAAAGGTCATTTACAATATATGTAAATAAAAAAAATATTTCGTGATCAACATAAAGGAATAAAAAATTAAAACTAATTTAATTTTCTATCTTCATCTTTTATTTATTTATTTTAATTCGATTTCACATAGAAAAAGAATCTAAAAAAAATTTGTAGAACTAATCTACGAAAAATATGATCAACGAAACATTTTTTTTTTTTTTTTTTATTTAATCAAGCAAACACATAGGCATGATCTTTTAGGCGAAAACAAGCAAATGGCTCCGATACCAATTGTACTATTGGCAAGAAATTTATATGGAGCTTTAAGTTATTCCCAAGTCTCAAAGAATATTGCACTTTATTTTCTCAAAGTAATTAAGTAATATAATTTTTACTTTTCTAAAGGCATATCTCTCTTTGCACTTAGTATTCGAGGGCGAGTAGCTCTAGATTAGCAAGATCGAGACAGGCTTGTCCATCTTCGTGGAGATAGGAAGGTGCCGCACGGACTTTGTAAACAAAATTAAATAGTCCGTAATAATTGGTTTGAGGGGAGAACTATGTCGTTGTTGAATGTTGTTGTCATTGACAATATGTCGGAACCCAAGCAGACAAAGCGGGAAAGGAGCAAGGAGCCACAAGCACTCGCGAAGAAGGTTGTAACCTTGAAGAACTGTGTGGGGTTGCAAGAAAATGTTACAACGAGAGTGGAGGAGCGATAATTCGCATTGGCGCAGACCTTGAGTTTGTTGGATGAGGGGCTTTGCTTGATGGAGGAGGATGTTGTTGCAGCCATGGCAACATTCTGTCATCATCTAAAGGAGTTCAAGGTAAAACTTGCCCGTCATAACGACGAGCAAGATGCACGAGATGTGCTGCTTCAGGAAATCAATGCCCAGGTCAAGGAGGTCGCAAGCCTCAAAATGAGGAAGGCACTACCCGAGCGGACTGAGAGCGATCATGGCAAGCCACTTAAGACGAATGAGGCCACAGTTTAGAGAGAGCACCATGATAAAAAGGACACAAAGGGATATGACTAGAGTCCCGCCCCGCTGACAAAGGATCAAATCCTTATGTGTAAAGTACCGGGGCTAAGTAACTGTTCGGGTGTGCCTGTGTAAGCATCTGGAGATGCTTGGATAGTGCGAGTGTCGTGGGATGCGCAAATTGCGCGAAAAACGGACTCGGGACCGCAAAATAGCTGAAACTGGATGTTCAGAGTTTCCGGGCGCCCTAGGAATTGTTTCAGACGCCCGAAACTTGCGGAACTGAGGTGCGGGCGCCCGATAGTTACTATAGCAGGCCCGAGGATTGGATAACTGTGAATTCTTCAGATTTTTTGCTGATGTTGGGATTTGTGATGTCGCACTATAGCACCGGACCCTTGGATAGAGTGCCCGCAGGACTGAGGAGAGGATCCGATACTGTGTCGAGATTTCGGGCTATCTACCGTAGAGGAGCGGGCGACCGGGGTGCGCCTGAGAGTTACTGTGCCGTAAAATAGGGCGCCCGGTCCTAGTTTTATGGCGCTCCAAACCAGATTTTCTTCATGAGAAAGGTCAGTGTTTCTGGTTGTTCCGCGGGACTTTTCACCACTAACGCGATGGCATACTTGCAGAGCCGCACGTGTGATGCCAGAGGTATGGGAGAGAGTTGGTCTCTATATCCCATCACCATCTTCTCCATCTTTTCCCTCTCCATCATCCTCTTATTCTTCCTCCTTCTACCCCAGCGGCAGGCGTCATTGTTGCACCAAAGTAGTTTCACAGTAGCTTCCCACTGTGCGATTGGAGGATTCTCTATGGCGCGAAGCTTTGGATTTTGATTGTGAGCTTGGAGAATAGCTTGTCCTGTTGAGGAAAGCTCGGATTGGAGCTTGCGCGCGTGAATCGGCACTAGTGGTGGGTACTATGCTTTTCCGAGCTTTTGTGAATTTTTCTCGAATTTTGGTTTTGGCTGAGATTATGGACTTTGAGTCTTGAAATTGGTTTTCCTTCTTCTTTTCTTCTTTCCTGTGCTGTGAGGAGCAGCTGGGTGCTGGGCTGAGCTGAGTAGACTTGTTGTTGCCGTTTACTGTGTGGAGCGACAGGGAGCGTGGAGTGAGCGTGCTATGAGCTTGGTAGAGTTTGGCTGTGGGTTGACCTGAGCCTAGAGGGACCTAGCTAGAGGCTTTTGGAGTGTGCTGAGTGCTCCTGGAGGTTTCTCTGGACGTTCGGTGGAGGTGGTGCGAGTGCTGGTGCCGAGGGATTGTTCCGGCCATTTCTTAACAAAGAGCGACTCCGCACTACTTCGGCTTCTTCTTGCCTGGGGATAGAGATCCAGGTGGGTTGGAATTCTTCCAAACTTTATAGAATACCTTCTAATTCTGTTGTATGCATGTTAGTATGCCTAGTTTAGCTGTTTTTATAGCTGGTAAAATCTGATAGTTGTCTAGAAAATTATAGAATGACAAACCTGAACTCCAGATATTTTTAATATGATCTTGAGACTACTTGTGTCATGCCCCGGGGGTAAACCAGAATCCGGACTCGTCTACAAATTCGTTGTGCACACGGAATTTTTCGCGTACACTAAGCGCAAAAAAACATGCTCAGATATAAAATAAACAATAAAAGAGTACGAGTATAGAGCTGAAACTAAAAACTATACCATCTCAGGCTGAAACTGAAACTGAAAGTGCAGTAAACCTGAAATAAATACAATAAAATCTCTCAGCTCACCAAAATAATACAACTAGCTGGCTAAAACCAGACCCAAAAGAAAAGTACATCAGTCTGAGTAAGAAGAGTACACCAAAAGTCTAGCTAAACTCTCACTGTCCGGCAGAAGGCCTATCTACTCAGCGATTCTCTTACCTCGATCAGCCGTCGAAGGGCCAGCAGCTCCCGCAGAAGACTCTGCAAAACAGAAAAAGAAAAGGGGAAAACAACAACGGGTGTGAGAACTACTAGTAAAATTAGTAGCCCCAATGGATAAATCCTCAAACTCCGACATACCTACTAAGTCTACCAGAGCCAAGAAAAGAAGTAAAATGGTATGCTGAAATAATCTGCTGATAAGAAAAACTACCACTACTATGCCTCTAATGCAGTACTGAATAAAAGCGACTGTATGCATGCATAAGTGAGCAGTATCTGTCAATATAAACCCAATCAAACGGACCGGTAAGGGACTCGGTACTGCCTGTTTTGCCATCGAACTCAAGAACCCAGTAACTGGTCGGCACATGGCTCGATCTCAAAGTAAGCAACTGACTGGCATACGGCTCGGCCATAACGCCTACTCCGGAGTGGCACTCGAGGGGAGCGACCCACACGAGTAAAGTAATCATGTCGAAAGTATCTCAATCAGCAGGGCTTAATCATGACTATGCTCAAAGTGGGAAACTCTATCCACTAAAGAAATCTCGACCCCCAATCCGATGTAAAAGACAATCTCCGGTCAACTGCCCAATATCCGCGGTTGCCGCAACACCCCACAAGTCCAATATCTGGTAGAAACTCTTCCATACTCGATAATCTCGATTACACTATCCCAAGTCCCTGCCCGTACCCGAGCAATATGAATCACATGTCTAAGTAACAAGGAGAAGAAAAAGAATAAATATCGTTTCTCCTAAGTCAAGTCCCAATATGATAGTGTAGTGATAAAAAGGTGGCATATCTAGATGTCCATACAAACATGCAATTGTTCTCGAGTAATATGAAATGAAAAGCATCAAGTAGCAATTTTCTATAGGATAGATCATATGTCGCAACAAGTACCAACTATACATGGAAGGCAAAGTGCTAGCAATGCATGTTAATATTTCATAACTATAGTATACCAATCTCACATAGATAGGCTAGGAATTAACCAGGATTATTTATTCAAGCATGATTTCCAATGGGGTGGCGAGACGATAAATAATAAGTCGGGGATCACTCTAATAGCCTTAGTGAGTAAGCCGTAGAAAGAAGTGCTCAACAATCCAACTGAAATGCGCAGATCCGAAATCCGATCGGGCTAAAATTTGGCGTGCGCGTTCCCCCGGCTCCTACGGTTCCAACAAATCCAATAACTCCCAAAAACTCCTCCCAAATCGGCGGCGGAAAGCAAACACCGAAGTACTGTCCAAAAAGTTAACGAATTTCAGCGAGCGCGTCGCTCGGGTATAGAAGCCAATCCGAGCATAATTTTTGTCTGAGACCAAAAAGAAAAATGCTCACCTCGATCATGACGATAAGTTCCAACTTCCCTTTTCCTTACGAAACTCCAAAATCTTAGCGAAAACTGTATCACAAGCCGAACGCCGCAAAAATTATCATCACAAAATCTGTATTTTACTATTCAGTGCAATAGTCCCCAAAAATAAAAATTCTTACCTGCAAAGAGCCCTAAGAAAAATCTAAAAAAAATACTGTTGCATTCCTCTCGAAGTGTAGATGTCAATCGATCCTTAAACTCTCAGTTCCGACAACCGTAGGCTGAGAAAATGCAAGATTACTCCACCTCAGTCTAAAAAATTGCCGCAAAAAATGGGGTCTAAATAAGCTCCGAAAAACCCAATAAAAAATCAAAATGGAGAGGAGCGATAAATACAGAAATTGAAGATCTACCTCTCATGAAAACGTTGCCACAAAAATCGGCTAAAATGCCACGTCCCGGGGGTAACCGGAACCCGGGCCCGCCAACAGATCCGCCGTGTACACAGAATTTTCCATGTACACGAAGCGCTGGTAACCTGCTCAGATAGATAATATACAATAGAAGAGCATAAACAGAGCTGAACTAATAAAACTAACAGTAATCTCAGACTGAAAATATGATACAAGCTGAAGTAAAGTACAACAAACTCCCAGCTCACCAAAAATAATACAACCAGCTGGCCACAGCCAGACCCAAAAGTAAACTACTGTAGTCCGAGATACAAAAGGGGTACAATAACAGTCCAGCTACTCTCACAGTCGGGGTAGATGATCTAGCTAGTCCGCAATCCTCTTACCTCGATCTGCCGCTGAAGGCCCAGCAGCTCGCACAGATGACTCTGCAACACAAAGGGAAAGAAAGAACAAGAAACAACAATGGGGGTGAGAACTACTAGATAAACCAGTAGCCTCCCCTAGTGGGTAAAAACCTCTGATGCTGACGCACCCACTAGGAATAAAGAGGCAAAAAGGAAAGAACAGTGGTATGCAATAAGGCTACTGAAAAGAAACTACCACTACTATGCCTCTAAAATGCAGTGCCAAAAGATGACTGTATAGATGCAACTATAAAGCTGACTGCCCAAAGAAAACCCAATCAGTGGGTCAGAAAATGCTGGCACTGCCTGCTCTGTCATCACTCACAACTCACCAACTGACCGGCACCCGTCACGGTCTAAAAGCCTACTCCGGAGTGGCACTCGAGGGGAGCGACCCACACGAGTAAAGTATCTCTGTATCAATCATCTCTGTAACCGATGTCTCATAATAGCAGGACTGGATCATGACCGTGATCAAAGTGGGAATACTCCATCCACTAATGCAACCCCGATCCCCAATCTGGTGTGATAATAACACCCGGTCAACCGCCCAAAATCCGCGGCTACCGCTGAACCCATAGACCCCGATCTGATAAAGTAAAAACATCTGGTCAACCGCCTAACATCCGCGGTTGCCACTATACCCCACAATCCCCTAATACATGTCCAAACTGTCCCAAGCAATACTATCTCCAAAATCCCGATCAGACTCGAGCATCATGCATCGATAGAGAAGAGTAACAATAACAGATGTTTTCTCCTAAGTCAAATCCCATAATATCGTGCTGCAATAAAATAGTGGCTTAACTAGTTGTCCAATGAGCATGCAAGTGTTCTCTTTTAAAAACATTTAGAAAGGAACTAAGTTTCATGTGGAGAATACTTTTAACACTATTTTAAAAATATTGTTGGGTTACTAAATTGCATGCGGTTCACGATATAGCAATTGTCCAATTTCCTTGTCCCAGATTTATCACATCGAAGCTACTAAATTAATTTAGGGGTCAAATACAATAGGTTCATACACCACAAGATAACTATCACATGTATAATTGGGAACTCTTTTATTCCTAGTGTGCAAATCAACAAAGAGGGATACGCAACCACCCACCTCGAAAAGCGTGTATAATGTACCCAGAAAATACCCGCTGTCCTCTAAACACACTGTCAGCTGCCACAATGTCCTACAACATCACATAAGTGTACACGGTGTAAATATATCAGTTTCCAACACACATTTGCTGTTTTAAAAATCAGCACGCAAAACGAGGAATTTTCACCTCTGTCCCGAGCTCCTAAAATCCCAGAAAAATCACGGTTGCGTTCCTCGCGAAAAATCACCCAAAATCGACTCTTGAATCGCCTCGATCCGATATTCCTACGCTGAGAAACAAATCGACGAAGTTGCCGCTGTCCAAAAATCCAAACAGCAAAATGGGGTGTCAAATCACCTCGGGAATCGTGCCAAGAAATCGGAATCCGGAGAAACCATCAACACGGAAAACGAAGCCCTACCTCTTAGGAACACACTGGCGAAGAAATCGCCGGAATCGGACTTCTGTGCTGCGCAGGGGACTCCTCGGACTGAAAAGCGACGATAACGGGCCGAAATGGGGGAAAACCGAGGCACACTGTAAAATCCGGAACGCCACTGTCGATCTTCCCGAAAATCTGAGAACGCACCACGAGGTAGAAAAAAGTGAGAGGAAAAACTTCTCTTCAATGGCCTCTCGCTGGTTCTCTCTCTATCACTCGGAAAATGGCAGAAAAGAGGGGAGGGGAGGCCTTTATATAGGCCCAAAAAATCTTTTCCGGAAATGACCGTTGTGTCCCATTTTCCGGGCGTGAACAGTGCCCAGGCCCACATTCGGGCGGCTACAGTGCGGCCCGGCCCAAGGATTTCCGGGCGCGCACAGTGCGGCCCAGCCCAACCCGGCCCGCACACGGGATCCAGCCGCGTCCGACCGCCCGTCCGACCCGGCCCAGGGCCCGACACGTGTCCGCCAAACAGGCGGCAGCCGTGCGGGCCCAACGGGGAAGCGCCACGTGCCCCCGTCCCCCGGTCAAACCGCGTGCGGCGCCAGCCACTGGCGTGGCGCCACGTGGGGCGGTGCCGCGTCCGACACGGGGAGCGGTCAGTCAACGACCGCCCCGCGTGCGCGTACGGCCGCCCCGCGCGCTGCTGCGTGCGCCACGCGCACGTGGGCCAGCCAACCCGGGGCCGCCACGTGGCGCGCCCCGGTCCACCGTGCACCGCGCTGCCCGCGCACCCTCCCGTGCGCCGCGCGCCTTGCACCGGCCCAACCGCGTGCCGCCACGTGGCCCGCCGGTCCACCGTGCACCGGCGGCCCAATCCGTGGACCGGGAGGCGTGCGCCGGCCCAATCAGAGGCCGCCACGTGTCCCTGACCGGTCCACAGGTCCTCCCATGCACTATTTTGCGCAGAAAACTTCCGGGGGTCCGTTTTTGGGCATCCGGACTCCAAATTAAATAAGTAAATAGCCGTTTTCAAGCGTTTTTCCGCGCTGAATCCAAATACGGCCTCCGATTAGCCTAATTCCACTTCTAAAATTCGGTAAAGGCAGCCGAAGGTCAGGCATGCTCCCAAATCCACTTTGAGTCCAAGCAACACATCACTTTGACATGTTGGGGCCCCACACACCACTAACAGGTGTTCCACACCCCGAAACAGGGGAAAAACACAGGGGAAAACTGGGACACTACATCCTCCCCCACTAACAAAAGTTTCGTCCTCGAAACGAAAATTATACCTCAATCCTGAGCCTCGAACAGGTAGGGGTAGGCGTCCATCATCGCTGACTCTAGCTCCCACGTCGCCTCGCGCTCATCATGATGGCTCCAAAGGATCTTCACATAGGGGATGGTCCGATTGCGCAATTCTTTCACCTCCCGATCAAGAATCCGTACTGGGCGCTCCTCATATCTCAAGTCCTCGCTGATCTCGAGGGGTGCAAAGTCGATGACGTGCGACGGGTCGAAGACGTACCTCCTCAGTGTGGAAACATGGAAAACATCGTGGACACCAGCCAGTCTCGGGGGAAGTGCAAGTCGATAAGCAACAGGCCCGATGCGCTCCAACACCTCGAATGGTCCAATGTATCGGGGGCTGAGTTTCCCGCGAATGCCAAACCTCCTGATCCCCTTGGACGGCGAGACTTTCAGAAATACATGATCTCCAACCTGAAACTCTAAGTCTCGTCGCCGAACATCGGCATAACTCCTCTGTCGGCTCTGAGCGGTCTGAAGATGCTGTCGAATCACCCGGACCTTCTCCTCTGCCTCTAGCAGTATATCTGGCCCCAAGGTCCGCCTCTCGCCTACGTCACTCCAATAAAGTGGTGATCGGCATTTGCGTCCATACAACGCTTCAAACGGAGCCATCTGTATGCTCGCTTGAAAGCTGTTGTTGTACGCAAACTCAACCAAGGATAAGTGCCGAATCCAACCCCCGCCGAAATCCAAGACGCAAGCCCTCAGCATGTCCTCCAAGATCTGTATAGTCCGCTCTGACTGCCCATCAGTCTGGGGATGAAAAGCTGTACTGAATCTGAGCCGAGTCCCCATCGCGGTCTGCAAACTCCCCCAAAAACGTGAGGTAAACCTCGGATCTCTATCTGACACAATGGAGGCGGGTACTCCATGCAATCTCACAATCTCATCAAGGTATAGCTGGGCTAGTCGATCGAGTGGCCAAGTAGTCTGCATAGGCAAAAAGTGCGCTGACTTAGTAAGTCGATCCACAACTACCCAGATAGCATCTGCTCCGCCCTGTGCCCTCGGCAATCCGACCACGAAATCCATCGTGATGTGGTCCCATTTCCACTCAGGGATTGGAAGACTTTGTAACTTGCCAGCTGGCACCCGATGCTCAGCTTTTACCTGCTGACACGTTAAACACTGGGCCACAAATCTCCCGACATCCCTCTTCATGCCATTCCACCAAAAATGTGCCTTGAGGTCCTTATACATCTTAGTCCCCCCAGGATGAAGGGTATAAGGTGTATAATGGGCCTCTCTCAATATCTGCTCTCTGATCTCAGCATCCACTGGCACACATGCTCGGTCCCTGTACCTCAGTACTCCCGCAGCATCCACTGTAAAATCCCCTGACTGATCACTCGGAAGCTGATCTCGAATCCTGGTCAAGTGGGGGTCCTCACTCTGTTTCTCCCTGATCCTGTCCAGCAGAGTGGGCTGCACGACTAATGACATCAGTCTAGCAGAGACCCCAGGGGACACAACCTCTATCTCGAGCCGTCTCATCTCCTCCAATAGGGGCGCCTGGTCTGTGATCAACATAGACAAACTCTGTACTGCTCTTCGGCTCAATGCATCAGCGACCACGTTAGCCTTGCCTGGGTGGTAAAGGATATCCACATCATAATCCTTTAGTAGCTCTAACCACCTGCGCTGCCTCAAATTAAGCTCCTTCTGTGTGAACAGATACTTTAAGCTCTTGTGGTCGGTGTAGATCTCACAATGCTCCCCATACAGGTAATGGCGCCAAAGCTTCAGTGCAAACACCACGGCAGCGAGCTCTAAGTCGTGGGTAGGGTAATTCTTCTCGTAATCCTTGAGCTGTCTCGATGCATAAGCAATTACCCTCCCATCCTGCATCAACACGCAACCCAGTCCACTGTGCGATGCGTCACTGTAGATCACATATCCTTTCCCCATAACAGGGAGGGAAAGGATAGGGGCAGTCATCAGTCTGTCCTTCAGCTCCTCGAAGCTCTTCTGGCAGTCCTCACTCCAGATAAACTTAACCCCTTTTCGTGTCAACCGAGTGAGGGGTGTGGAAAGCTTCGCAAAGCCTTCCACAAACCGACGATAATAACCAGCTAATCCCATGAAGCTGCGCACCTCTGATACAGTCGTCGGTCGGGGCCAATCACGAACTGCCTCAATCTTCGCCGGGTCTACAGCTACACCGGCGGCGGAAATCACATGGCCCAAGAAAGCTACCTCCCGAAGCCAAAACTCGCACTTCACCAGCTTGGCATACAACTTCTTCTCCCGCAGAAGTTGTAGCACAGTCCTCAAGTGCTCCTCATGCTCGGCCTCGCTCCGGGAGTAAACCAGGATATCATCTATGAACACCACCACAAAGCGATCCAGAAATGGCCGAAATATCCTGTTCATCAAGTCCATAAAGGCGGCAGGGGCATTAGTCAATCCAAACGGCATAACTGTAAACTCATAATGCCCGTACCGTGATCTGAAAGCAGTCTTAGGAATATCTTCGGCCTTCACCTTCAGTTGGTGGTAACCAGACTGTAGATCAATCTTGGAAAATACACAAGACCCTTGCAGCTGATCAAAGAGATCATCGATGCGCGGCAGAGGGTACTTGTTCTTGATGGTCACTTTATTCAGCTCCCTATAGTCCACACACAGTCTAAGTGACCCATCTTTCTTCTTCACGAATAGCACCTGGGCTCCCCAGGGCGACACACTGGGTCTAATGAAACCCTTATCCATCAAGTCTTGCAACTGTGCTTTAAGCTCTCTCAGCTCAGCCGGTGCCATCCGATAAGGAGCCTTAGAGATTGGCGCAGTTCCTGGGACTACGTCAATCACAAACTCAATCTCTCTGTCTGGCGGCATACTAGTCAGCTCAGGTGGAAAAACATCCGGAAACTCGCGGGCAATAGGAATATCCCCGAGTCCCGGTGCCGCCGTAGGTCCCTCAACAACACTAGCCAAAAAGGCTACACATCCTCGATGAATCATCCGTCTCGCTCGGGAAGTCGAAACCATAGAGGCAAAGAAAGCACTCTGACATCCCCGATATACAAACACCTCCTGGCCTGGCTCTCTAAAAGTGACAGTCCTCTCGGCACAATCAATAGTCGCGAAATACCGAGCCAGCCAGTCCATCCCGAGAATCACATCAAAATCCTGCAGCTGTCTCAAGACCAACAGGTCTGCTGGCATAATCCAGGACTCGATCTGCATCGGGCAGGACCAACAACATTCCTCCACGAACAAAGTGTGATCGGGAATCTGTACCTCTCGTGCATGTGGCAAAAGTCCTACCTCTAACCCATGTAATGATGCAAAAGATCTACTAATGAAAGAATGCGATGCTCCAGTATCAAATAAGGTGCGAGTCCTAATGCCAGAAAGTAAAGTGATACCTGCTACCACATGGTCCGCTGCTGAAGAATCCTCTACCTGTGCAGCATACACTCGCCCACTCTGAGCTGGAGGGCGATAATCGGTGGGATGGGAAGAAGATGGCTTGTTTGCTAGAGCATATGGCCGCTGAGCCGTCGACCGCTGCTGCGAGGATGCTGGGGCAGATGCTGAAGAAGGGGCGGCTGAGGTCGAAAAGGGGCACGCAGCTCGAATGTGCCCTGGCTGTCCACATCCGTAGCAGCGACCCCACCGTTGATCGCAAGTGCCGGGGAAGTGCGGACCTCCACAGAAGATGCAACTGCTGGGGGCCCGTGACTGTCGGGACTGCTGCTGCTGAGACTGTCGCTGTCGCTGTGGCTGCCGCTGCGATCCGCGCTGCGACGACTGCGATCTCTGCTGCTGCTGCTGCTGCTGGGGCCTCTGGGATCCACCAGGCCCTCGCCGCTCCGAACGCCCACGGCCCGAGAACTGAGGCGGTGGCGGTCGGGGCGGCCTCCAAGTACTGGCCTGTCCCCCCTCATCCTGGGCTGGTCGCTTCCTGTCGGAACCCTGCGCGACCGCGGCCCTCCGCCTGGCCATCTCCTGATCACCTCTCTCCACCCACTGTGCATGCTCTGCGGCTGCCTCCAGGGTCTGAAATCTCTGAGCATGCACAAGTGGGTAAACCTCTGGACGAAGGCCTCCCTCGAACAACTCAACCTGGTGCGGACCGTCACGAGCGACGTAGGGCACACAGTTCAGCAACTCCCTGAACTCCTGAAAATAGGCATGGGCCGGTCGATCGCCCTGCTGCAGATTCTTCAAATCGTCCTCCAACTTCTTCTTCACGCTGGTAGAAAAATAGGTGTCCAACACCATCCGTTTGAACTCCTCCCAAGGTAACTGCCGAGTGATCCGGAACTCCAGTGGCTCAACTCGCTGCCACCAAAAATCAGCATCTCCGTCCAAACAGTGCACCGCCATGTGCACTCGATACTTCGGGTCGATGAAGAAGTCCCGAAAAAGCTTCTCCATCCCAGAAAGCCATATCCCAACAGCCCGGGGCTGAGCATCCCGCCCTGAGAATCTAGGTGGTCCCCGCTTAACAAACTGGGAGAGTTTGTCAGCAAAAT
The DNA here is from genome assembly GCA_029168755.2 of Tillandsia fasciculata. Taxonomy (NCBI): domain Eukaryota; kingdom Viridiplantae; phylum Streptophyta; class Magnoliopsida; order Poales; family Bromeliaceae; genus Tillandsia; species Tillandsia fasciculata. Next base: position 7,874,300 of record CM054940.1, on the reverse strand, counting down.
CCTGCTCCTCCTCCGCAGTCAAAGGCTGCATAGCTCCAGGAGCCCCGCTACTCGAAGATGGCGCTGACGGCACAAAAGGTGCAACAGGAGGCACGAAGGCCTCAGGAACAGCTGGGGGTGGTGCCTCTCTCTGGGCAAGCAGCTGATCGATCCTCTGCCCCTGGCGGCGCTGACCCTCCGCCAATTGGGCCACCAAGGCCCTCAACTCAGTAAGCTCGGGGGGTGTAGGCTGCTCTGGCTCATCAGGGGGTAACGGGACACCCTGAGTGAGCATCCGACGTCGGGGAGGCATCCTGCCACAAGAAATCACAAATCAGTAACATAACCCCACACGACCCAATCTAGCGAAAGTCAAAGACATCTCCCTATTTCTGCGGCTTTATGTTGTCTGCAGCCAACATAACTGTCCACCAGAAATTGGGTATGTCGATCCCTCTTCTCTCACTGGAAGAGTCCAATAAATAAATCAACGACTCTCGCGAAGTGTCACGCCTCTCGCGCCCTATCATCCTAGGGTCTGCCAAAAGCCTAGGGTTTCCTAAGTCCCAACTGACCTATCCCTAAGCTCTGATACCAACTTAATCTGTCACGCCCCGGGGTAACCGGAACCCGGGCCCGCCAACAGATCCGCCGTGTACACAGAATTTTCCATGTACACGAAGCGCTGGTAACCTGCTCAGATAGATAATATACAATAGAAGAGCATAAACAGAGCTGAACTAATAAAACTAACAGTAATCTCAGACTGAAAATATGATACAAGCTGAAGTAAAGTACAACAAACTCCCAGCTCACCAAAATAATACAACCAGCTGGCCACAGCCAGACCCAAAAGTAAACTACTGTAGTCTGAGATACAAAAGGGGTACAATAACAGTCCAGCTACTCTCACAGTCGGGGTAGATGATCTAGCTAGTCCGCAATCCTCTTACCTCGATCTGCCGCTGAAGGCCCAGCAGCTCGCACAGATGACTCTGCAACACAAAGGAAAAGAAAGAACAAGAAACAACAATGGGGGTGAGAACTACTAGATAAACCAGTAGCCTCCCCTAGTGGGTAAAAACCTCTGATGCTGACGCACCCACTAGGAATAAAGAGGCAAAAAGGAAAGAACAGTGGTATGCAATAAGGCTACTGAAAAGAAACTACCACTACTATGCCTCTAAAATGCAGTGCCAAAAGATGACTGTATAGATGCAACTATAAAGCTGACTGCCCAAAGAAAACCCAATCAGTGGGCCAGAAAATGCTGGCACTGCCTGCTCTGTCATCACTCACAACTCACCAACTGACCGGCACCCGTCACGGTCTAAAAGCCTACTCCGGAGTGGCACTCGAGGGGAGCGACCCACACGAGTAAAGTATCTCTGTATCAATCATCTCTGTAACCGATGTCTCATAATAGCAGGACTGGATCATGACCATGATCAAAGTGGGAATACTCCATCCACTAATGCAACCCCGATCCCCAATCTGGTGTGATAATAACACCCGGTCAACCGCCCAAAATCCGCGGCTACCGCTGAACCCATAGACCCCGATCTGATAAAGTAAAAACATCTGGTCAACCGCCTAACATCCGCGGTTGCCACTATACCCCACAATCCCCTAATACATGTCCAAACTGTCCCAAGCAATACTATCTCCAAAATCCCGATCAGACTCGAGCATCATGCATCGATAGAGAAGAGTAACAATAACAGATGTTTTCTCCTAAGTCAAATCCCATAATATCGTGCTGCAATAAAATAGTGGCTTAACTAGTTGTCCAATGAGCATGCAAGTGTTCTCTTTTAAAAACATTTAGAAAGGAACTAAGTTTCATGTGGAGAATACTTTTAACACTATTTTAAAAATATTGTTGGGTTACTAAATTGCATGCGGTTCACGATATAGCAATTGTCCAATTTCCTTGTCCCAGATTTATCACATCGAAGCTACTAAATTAATTTAGGGGTCAAATACAATAGGTTCATACACCACAAGATAACTATCACATGTATAATTGGGAACTCTTTTATTCCTAGTGTGCAAATCAACAAAGAGGGATACGCAACCACCCACCTCGAAAAGCGTGTATAATGTACCCAGAAAATACCCGCTGTCCTCTAAACACACTGTCAGCTGCCACAATGTCCTACAACATCACATAAGTGTACACGGTGTAAATATATCAGTTTCCAACACACATTTGCTGTTTTAAAAATCAGCACGCAAAACGAGGAATTTTCACCTCTGTCCCGAGCTCCTAAAATCCCAGAAAAATCACGGTTGCGTTCCTCGCGAAAAATCACCCAAAATCGACTCTTGAATCGCCTCGATCCGATATTCCTACGCTGAGAAACAAATCGACGAAGTTGCCGCTGTCCAAAAATCCAAACAGCAAAATGAGGTGTCAAATCACCTCGGGAATCGTGCCAAGAAATTGGAATCCAGAGAAACCATCAACACGGAAAACGAAGCCCTACCTCTTAGGAACACACTGGCGAAGAAATCGCCGGAATCGGACTTCTGTGCTGCGCAGGGGACTCCTCGGACTGAAAAGCGACGATAACGGGCCGAAATGGGGGAAAACCGAGGCACACTGTAAAATCCGGAACGCCACTGTCGATCTTCCCGAAAATCTGAGAACGCACCACGAGGTAGAAAAAAGTGAGAGGAAAAACTTCTCTTCAATGGCCTCTCGCTGGTTCTCTCTCTATCACTCGAAAAATGGCAGAAAAGAGGGGAGCGGAGGCCTTTATATAGGCCCAAAAAATCTTTTCCGGAAATGACCGTTGTGTCCCATTTTCCGGGCGTGAACAGTGCCCAGGCCCACATTCGGGCGGCTACAGTGCGGCCCGGCCCAAGGATTTCCGGGCGCGCACAGTGCGGCCCAGCCCAACCCGGCCCGCACACGGGATCCAGCCGCGTCCGACCGCCCGTCCGACCCGGCCCAGGGCCCGACACGTGTCCGCCAAACAGGCGGCAGCCGTGCGGGCCCAACGGGGAAGCGCCACGTGCCCCCGTCCCCCGGTCAAACCGCGTGCGGCGCCAGCCACTGGCGTGGCGCCACGTGGGGCGTGCCGCGTCCGACACGGGGAGCGGTCAGTCAACGACCGCCCCGCGTGCGCGTACGGCCGCCCCGCGCGCTGCTGCGTGCGCCACGCGCACGTGGGCCAGCCAACCCGGGGCCGCCACGTGGCGCGCCCCGGTCCACCGTGCACCGCGCTGCCCGCGCACCCTCCCGTGCGCCGCGCGCCTTGCACCGGCCCAACCGCGTGCCGCCACGTGGCCCGCCGGTCCACCGTGCACCGGCGGCCCAATCCGTGGACCGGGAGGCGTGCGCCGGCCCAATCAGAGGCCGCCACGTGTCCCTGACCGGTCCACAGGTCCTCCCATGCACTATTTCGCGCAGAAAACTTCCGGGGGTCCGTTTTTGGGCATCCGGACTCCAAATTAAATAAGTAAATAGCCGTTTTCAAGCGTTTTTCCACGCTGAATCCAAATACGGCCTCCGATTAGCCTAATTCCACTTCTAAAATTCGGTAAAGGCAGCCGAAGGTCAGGCATGCTCCCAAATCCACTTTGAGTCCAAGCAACACATCACTTTGACATGTTGGGGCCCCACACACCACTAACAGGTGTTCCACACCCCGAAACAGGGAAAAAACACAGGGGAAAACTGGGACACTACATAAAAACTCCTTTGGGTCAGCTCAGGGTAGCCCGCGGACGAAGCGTCAACGGAAAAAACCGCAGTCGGAGAAGCGTCGAAATGCGCTGAGTCGGGGAAAACGTCGATGTCGCGGCCTCCTAAAATGTCCAAGATCCTTTGAAAATGTAGAAGACTGGATGAGGGAGGCTCTCAGCCAAAGAGGGGTCCAAGAACAAGCCAAAAACCCAAAAAACAGGAGAGAATGGCCTATTTATAGGCAAAAAACCCAAAAAGAACCTACTCGGGTTTGGGGGACATTTTCGGGCGCCGAACAGGGGACAGTCGCGCAGCGCCCGGATTGCCCCAGGCGCACCGCGTGTCCTGGTCCATGCGATAGTGGGGGCCCGGCCAACCGGGCCACGCCACGCGGCCTCGCCCGCTTGGCGGAGCGGTTGGCCCCAGCCAACCGCGGGGCGCCACGTGGCCCCGCGTGCACGCCACTCCACCTGCCCGCCTGCCCTACTTGCCGCGCCAACCACCCGCACAGTGCGCCGCCCAATCCCCACCTGCCACCTGTCCCGCGCGCCGGCTCGCTACACCCGGTGCACGTGCCCCGGGCCGTGGACCGGCCTACAGCCAAAATGGGCCTAATTAGCCCAAATACCTTATTTTCGATCGTTTTCGCGCGCTGAGTCCGTTTTTCGCATCCGTTTGACGCGTTACGCACTCGATACACCAATAATAGGTATTTTCTCACCGCGGACCACGTGGGCAAGTTACACGGGGATTTGGGCCACCACAACTTGACACTAGACTATATGATTAGTTGACATTAGAAATGCATTTGAACCGTTTTAAAAAATTTTGTACCTGTTTTAGCAAAAATCAGCTTTTAAAATTATATTTGTACATTAAGAGCACCCTGAGGGGTTTGATAGGTTCGGGATGCATTTGTATTCATGCTCGGTGGCCAAATAGATTTTTATAGCTCAGTGGATAAGTTTTCTAGTGTCTTGGGATTTTTTTAGAGTATTATCAGATCAAGTCGTGGAGGGTTCTTCAACATGATTATGGGTTAGTTGCCATTCGAGTTTTCGATCTGTTTCATCATGGATTATAGCCTGCATGTGCCGCTTATTAAGCCAGATGTGACACGCTTGTTCCTCGGTGGGGTCGCTCCCCTCGAATTGCCGCGCCGGATGCGATGATGATGATTAGCTTGGTGAGGCTGTTTGCGTGGTATTGTGATAGTCCGATTGGACACCCTACGTTGATACACTAGGGGAGGCGCAGGCTGGACTGGACCAGATTTGACAGTCAGTGAGATTGGGTTGATGTGAGCACCTCATGAGCGAGTGGATACATAGCATGTTCATAGTTGAGTATTTTTTCTTTAAGCATGATACTTGAGACATAATAGCTGTACCTTTTATATCAGCTTTTATATTCCAATTTATCTATTTTATTGCCTCCAGTAAACTTAGTGGGCATATCGTGGATATTGGCGACGGTACCAACTAAGAACTACGTGTTGGTGTGAGGACCCGAATCCCCACTTAAGGATTTATTGATGGATTAGTGGCTTCTGGGAGTGTGTGTGCGCGTGTCGGGCCCAAGAATTGAATTTCTGGTGAAAGTGGAGCTTGTTTGCTTATCAGGAAGCCCATTCGGGGTGATTGAGGTTTTTGCGCGCTTATTGGAACCAAGAATTTGACCCGGCATGAAAAATAGATTAAGTTTACTTTTTCGAAAATTTTTGACAAATTTTAGAGGTGGAATTTGGCCAAACGGACAGCGGATTTGGATTCAGCGCGCGAAAACGATCGAAACGGACTATTTACTTGAATTTTTCGGAGCCCGGATGACACGGCACGGATTTCGAGGCAACTTCTACTATTCCGGCGCCGACGGGAGGCGGCAGCGGCGGCGGTGGGCAGCGGCGGCGCGGGCGGCACGGGCTCGGGCAGGCGGCGGAGCGACCGCGGGCAGGCGCGCGGGCGCGGGCAGCCGCGCGGGCAGGCGCGCGGTCCACGCGGCCGGCGTGCACCGTGGAGCAGGACACGTGGCGTCTTGTGGGTGGCCGGTTCTGTAGGCGCGGTCCACGGATTTTGTGCGGGTGCACGGTGGACCGGGGATGCACACGTGGCGGCTTTTGGTTGGCGGGTCCTGGTGCGCGCGGTCCACGCAGCGGCTGGAGCAGGTGGCCGTACGGCAGGGCGGTTGGGGGGACGACATGGGGGCGCCACGTGGCGCCCCGTGGTTGGCCGGGCGCAGCCACGCACGTCCGCGTGTCGGGACACGCGGCGTCGCGCGGTTCGCGGGCGCACGTGCGCCGGGCACGGGGAGCGCGTCTAGGCCACGTGGCGGCCCGAGAAGAATTCGGGCGCGTGTAGCAGCACGAATGCCCCGGGCGCCCGAATCTTTGGGCCAAAGTCCAAAAGCTTGTTGTTTTTGGGCTGGGCCTATTTAAAGCCCTTTTCTCCCCGAGTTTGAAGCTTTTCCCGAGCTCCCCTGCCCTTGGACCCTTCAGCAAAGTTGGAGATCTTCGTGTTGCACATCTTCTGGCAGAGGCCCGGATTTTTTGGAAGCCGCGGCGTCGACGACTTCGGCATCGGAGCATAGAGTGACGATATTTCATCGGAGGCCCGTTATCGTCGCAGTTCGGTCTGAGAGGTCCACAGAGCTACTCCGACAGTATTTTTGGACGATTTTTGCGGCGTTGGATTCACGAGAGGTACGCCTTCATTTTCCGTGTTGACCACCTTGCTTGATTCAGAGTTTATGGCACGATTTTCGAGGCATTTCTAAGCCGCTGTTTTGTTGGTGGAGTTTTGGACAGCATCCCCTTGTCGGAATTTTATCTCCGCACTCGAGCGTCGGATCAAGACGAGCCTGGACACTTTTTGCATCTGCTCGTTGCGAGGATTATCATCGTATTTTTCTTGGATTTTTCTGAGACCTTACCGGAGGTATACTATTCCCTTTTTATCTGTACAAGAGTTTACAGTTGTGTGGTTGTGATTGTTTGCGCGCCGGTACTGTGGAATTTGTCACTCGGCCTACGGCCGGGGCTCGGTTTTGGACGTGCAGGTACCTGTTTCGAAGGTCTCGACACGACGATCGCTGTGATATCTTTACTGGAATTTTTTGGGCACTTTCAGCAGGTGAAATTTTCGCAGAAAGAGGACTGTTCACCGCAGATTTTTAATATATGGAATTTAGTGGAATTAAGTGTAATTTTTGGAATGTGTTTTGTACCCAGGATGTATTGAGCACTGTTGGCTTGGTGGATGTACTGCTATATCTGTTTCTGGGCATTCTTAGCTGTACGACCTTGGACAGTTGTGCACTTTCAGGTGGGTGGTCCTGTCTCCAAGATTGATGGACTGTACGTTAAGCCTATTATTGTAGGACTATGCATGATAGCGAATTATTGTTCAGCATGCTAGAATGTAGGAATTGCTATTCCTAATTTTACTTGATGATCTTGTCATCTCCATGCTTTCTACTATCTGTTAAAATTATTGTTATCTTGGAACTTGACCTAGCACCCCCGTCATATGCAGCATGTTCAGCCAGACTGTAGAAAACTCTAACTTGGGCTAGGTTTATTCCGCTTTAGACATCCACACTTCTTTCCTTCCTGGACTTAGTGTTTTACTCGCCCGGTTAGTGGGCCGAGTGGTTGGGTTTCTGTTAGTGTGGGATGCATTTTACACTCGTGCTTAGGAGCAGAGTGGAGTCTGGTAGATGTAGTTGGTCGATCATCTGTGGCGGGAGCCGTTTGGGTAGACGGCGGTCCCGAGATGTTTTATTTTCTTGTTTATCTGTCGCCGC
>CM054940.1:7790420-7866726 GCA_029168755.2 Tillandsia fasciculata | reverse complement strand
CGGCAACTATGCCACTATACAAGGGTTACACCTAACTCGACCACATTCGGTCACTTTTATTTTTTTTTTTATTTTTAGCCTTTTGAAAGTATTTCGTCCAATAGGTCCGTGCCTAGGAATTATGCTCTCAATTGACGAGTCTCAAATTCGAAGGCGCCATTTGCAATATATTTTATTTTAAACCTTTCAGAACTATCTCGTCCGATAGGCCCATGCCCTAAAGGCCATTATGCGCACTCACCACTAAATGACGAGTTTCAAATTCGAAAATGCATTTACATTACCTTTTACCTTTTTAACCGTTTAAAAGTATCTCGCCTAATAGTCACGTGCTCTAAAAGTCAACATCAGCACAAACCTCCCAAATTACGAGTTTCAAATCTGAATATGTCATTTACATTATCTTTTACTTTTCTCTTTTACCCTAGGTTATTAATTCTAGAATAACTAGGATGTCCAAAGGACCAATTTAGATTAGAGTTCTCTTATTTACTCAATTTATATATAATTTTAAAATGCTAATTCAAATATGTTTAAATTTGAATGTCAATCATACAAACAAATTGACAATAAAATTATATACAATACATTTTTTTTTTTGTAGGATTAGCACTCGTTAGATTTTAATCATAATCACATCAGATTACGCCTTAGACTGTTAGAAAAAATAATTACACTAAAATTCGATTGTAATTAAATTATTTAACAATTTATGATTAAATAAAATTATAACAACTCACAATTTAAATGTTACGGTAATTCTAGAAATCGTTGAAAAAAAAAAGTCGAATAAAATTGATCCAAAAGTGTGCGAGGCACTGCCCTAAAACGTATTTTTGTCTTTCGTGCGGATTAATAGGAGACGCCGCAGTAAGACACGGTCAGAACTACTCTTCCTACGAGCACGATCGTGAAAAAAAAAATGACGAAGACACATTCAACATTTAATAATAAAACAAAACAAATAAAAAAAATAATTAAAACTGTTTCAAAACAAATATTTCTTTCACACTTGTAGTATATGTATGTCCCTAAAACAATAGACAAGGCAAGGGATAAGAACGTTGTATTCCCAACATTTAATAGTCTTTAATTTGTCCCACTTAATTACAGCATCGTAGAAACGTCCTAGCATTTTAAAATTAATTAATAAATATTAATTAAAATTAATATAAAAAAAGTAAATAATTAAAAAATATATATTTCACAATTTTGAAATTTCTCCAACATGTACTTACTAGAAATTACTTTGTATAATTTTTATGCTTTTTTTTCATTTATATAATAATTTTATATTCTAGTACTCCAACTTGTTCATTTATATAGGTTGATTGATATTGTTTGTCCATGGCTTCGTTTCGTGTGCGTCAGGGAGGCTCATGCACATGACGGATTCGATCGGGTACGCTACCGAGGGTGCTTTCGCTCTAGCCCCGAGCAGATCTGGACGTAGCAGATTATGAGACAGGATGCTCATCATTTAAGCAAACAACCTGACATTCCCCAGTATTAGTATTGATCTCTAGATGTGATGCTATTTATTAGATTGTTGACGTCAATCATTAATTTTAAAAATACGAGTTGTTAAAAAAATACATCAAATTTACTTAAAGTGTATAGATACAGTGTTTACGTATCTCGATTGTGCTTCAGCCCAATCCGACGTCTAGCCATTTGAACATGAGTCAGCCCAATCATACCTCTCGACTTTTCAAACACGACTCAGCCCAACCTAACCTGTATCTGATGGAACAAAACCTATTCTTTCCATGACCATTTTGATATTTCTCTTGTAGAGATTCTTCAAGATCAGATGGGAACATAAACAGATTTTTTGTATACTAATATTTTTTTGTCTATTTTGTGTCATAATCATTGCTTGTTGGACAAACTAAGATTTTTTTTTTTTTTTTTCCCTCTTCTAGAACATAACAGGTATGTTTTGCTTTTGCCCGTGGGGCGATGCTATCAGTTGTCGATTTTTTTCATTGTCAAATAAATATTCTTTTATTCCATCTATAATTGCATGTCAAGAACTATTAAAAAGCTAGTTCTTATCAATCGTCCCTAATGCAAGTGACAAATGCTTGGTAGTTGATATCCGAGACTCGAGTTTGAAGCCTAATTACTTCACATTTTTAGTTAAAATTTATTTAAAAAATAAACGAAACAGTTAGTATGCTCTCTTCACTATTTCTAAGGATCTTCCTTTTATATGTTATTATACATTTTTCTGTGACTATATTTACTAATTATGCTCATATTAATGCACTGTGTTGTTATGTATCCTTCTATCTCCTCATTTGTCTCCTTGGAATCTTGGACACAAATTAGCATTAATGCACAACCATTATGAACAACTGATGTTTTTGTCTTGTGTGAGGTTGTGTGGTGTGTTGCTTAGCTGTAATGTATCTAAAGTTAGCTGATGTTTTTTTTATTTTTTTTATTTTTTAGAAAATTATTATTTGTACGTCATATTCGAAATATACATCTCATACATCACTTATTCGATAAATAGAATAGAATGAAGGATCACTTCATAAATTATAAAATGATTCTTTAAAAATCAATATGGGATGTACATCCCAAAAAATATATGTACCCATATACCATATTTGGAGTATATGATATTTATCTTATCCATCATAGAAAAAAAAGAATCTTTTACTCGTTATTTAGACCCCACTCACTGTAGGCTATTCTGAAACAAACCCCTCAACTTTAATTTTTTGTAATTAAGACCTTTTCTTTCTTCAAATTTTTTTAATTTAAAATTTTTTACTGAGGTAAGTTAAATTAGCTTTATTAGCAGCATAAATGTAAGTGGCGTTAAATTGGTAGCAAATTACTTCTATGTTTGTTGGTTTACTCAGTAGATCTGATTTAGATAGAGAAATAAATTTAAAAAAGTTTCCTAGCATTCACTGTTGTCTCAATTACCTCCTATATAAAAAAAAAAAATATTAATTATCTCTCCACACTTTGTCATCATCTCAAATAAATTTAATTATTATTTAGAATATTTGTTAAATTCACTTATAAAATTTCGTAAAAATAAATTTGCAGATAAAGTTAAGTATAAATAATATAATGGATCATACAAATTAAATAAATTGCTTAATAAACTATTAATTTTAATAGTATTAACAAAATAGGATATCTCTTTTATTTTATTTTTTATATTTTTTGAGTTGCAAATTAGATATATGTTGAGATGTGGAATAATGTGTTTTGGCTAAAGTGTAAGAATATTTTTTATAATTTAGCCAAAAAAATAAAATAAAATGTATGGATATTCATGAACTTTCTATTTTTGCAAAATATGTATTCTCTTAAACTTTATCAAATAATTCAGTAGACTCATCTCTTCAATTAAAATTATAAATTACATAATCATTAGAGCTTCAAAAAAAAAAAACAAAAAGAAAAAAAAAAAAAAAAAAAAAAAAAAAAAAAAAAAGAAAAAAAAAAGCAGTATTCTAATGTATGATAAAAACAAAAAATAAAATAAAATTCGGCTCTACTTATTGTTCGATAGTCGTACTTAATTATCAAAATTGAAAATAAAAAGATAAATTTTTTTATATTTTAAATCTTACAGAATTATGTGCACTATATCTGATCAAAACGATATTGTAATTAGTAAATTTACTTGAGAAGAAAAACAGTCTATTGAATTATTTGATAAAATTTAACTAATAAAATTTAACTGTCCTTATTACCAAAATTTAAAATTTAGATGAGTTAGAGTTAAGGGATCTCCATACATTTTTCCAAAAATAAAATGAGCAATACTACAGTTCCAGCAAAGTATTTGTAACTTTTTTTTTATTTATAAGAAAGTGTAGGTGCTACAATTAATAATAGAAATATTTTGTCGGTGTTTTTTTTTTTTAAATTTGCCTTTTGAAAATTTTTATTTTTGAAAATAATTCTTCAAAATTTATATTTACAAAATTTACCTTATAGGTGTCATCTGTGCGTCACGCGTGCTTGCGACTTAGCGGGGGAGACGGATGTGGAATGTGTTGAATTTGAAAAATCATTTCCCGTGTTTAAAGACTGGTTCTCCGTGTTTAAACATGAGGAATGATTCTCAGTGTTTATATTCCCTATAAAATTTTTATTTTTGAAAATAATTTTCTGTGTAATTGAAATCAAAATCTATATTTTAAATTAAAATCTATATTTTTGAAACTGACTTTAGATTCCAAATTTGAATTTAAAATTTGATTTTGGATTCAAATTTTAAGTTCAAATTTAATTTTGAATTGAAATTCATATTTTGTATTAGTTTTAAATTCAAATTGAGATCTCGAATTTAATTTGAATTTCAACTTTAGTTTTAAACTTTAAATTCAAAATATTGAAATTAAATTTAAATTTTAAATATTAATTTAGGTTAGAAATCAAATTTCAAATTTATATTTAAAATTTGAATTTAAATTTAAAAATCAAATCAGATTTTAAATTTGGCTGCGAATATCAATCCAAGGGCTTTTTTGATATTTGAAATTGGATTGATATTTGAACTCAAAATTTGAATTTAAAATTTTGATATTTGAAATTGGATTGATATTTGAATTCAAATTTTCAAATATCAAAATTTAAATTCAAATTTTGAGTTCAAATATCAATCCAATTTCAAATATCAAAAAAGCCCTTGAATTGATATTCGCAGCCAAATTTAAAATCTGATTTGATTTTTAAATTTAAATTCAAATTTTAATTATAAATTTGAAATTTGATTTCGAACCTAAATTTGAATTTAAAATTTAGATTCAATTTCAATATTTTGAATTTAAAGTTTCAAACTAAAGTTGAAATTCAAATTAAATTCAAAGATCTCAATTTGAATTTAAAACTAATGCAAAATATGAATTTGAATTCAAAATTAAATTTGAACTTAAAATTTGAATCCAAAATCAAATTTTAAATTCAAATTTGGAATCTAAAATCAATTTTAATTTTAAATTCTAATTTTGAAAATTTAAAATTCAAATATGAGATAAAAATATAAATTTGAAATTTAAAATTCAAATCCAAAATATAAATTAAATTTTAAATTTGAATTTAAATTTAAATTAAAGTAATAAAATTTTGAATTCAAATCTTGATTTGATTTTTGAATTTCAATTTTATAAATATAAATTTTATAGGATTATTTTTAAAAATAAAAAATTTCAGATGACTATTTTCAAAAAGAATCCTTATATTTATTGTCCCATTTATAAATAATTTATATAAATTACTGGTAATTGTTTTCTGCACTAGGAGTTCCAAATTGGGCATCACCACCATTGAAATCACTTTACACCATACTTTTACTAGTCCAACTTGAATGTTTTCCATAGCACATGAATAACGTACAGTAATATAAACTCAAAAAGGTATAATTTTTTTTGGATACTTTCACAAACTATTGTGGGAATTGAAGTGTCAAAACTTTGTAGAGCCAAAAGTGTAATGAGCAACTCAAGAGTCTTCTTAAAATAAAAGTGGGGTAGCCAAAAAATCAAAGCAAAATTTTTTGTCACTTTTTATTTTAAATTATCTAAAAACAATAAATAGTGCATCTTTATTTGTACTATCGGCAAGAAGTCTATAAATAGTATGGAGCTTTAAGTTATTCTCAAGTCTCAAAGAATATTACACTTTATTTTCTCTAAGTAATTAAGTAATATAATTTTTACTTTTCTAAAGGCATATCTCTCTTTGCACTTAGTATTTGAGGGCGAGTAGGTCTAGATTAGCAAGATAGAGACAGGCTTGTCCATCTTCGTGGAGATAGGAAGGTGCCACACGGACTTTGTGAACAAAATTAAATAGTCCGTAATAATTGGTTTGAGGGGAGAACTATGTCGTTGTTTAATGTTGTTGTCATTGACAATGTGTCGGAACCCAAGCAGACAAAGCGGGAAAGGAGCAAGGAGCCACAAGCACTCGCGAAGAAGGTTGTAACCTTGAAGAACTGTGTGGGGTTGCAAGAAGATGTTACAACGAGAGTGGAGGAGCGATAATTCGCATTGGCGCAGACCTTGAATTTGTTGGATGAGGGGCTTTGCTTGATGGAGGAGGATGTTGTTGTAGCCATGGCAACATTCTGTCATCATCCAAAGCAGTTCAAGGTAGAATTTGCCCGTCATAACGACGAGCAAGATGCACGAGATGTGCTGCTTCAGGAAATCAGTGTCCAGGTCAAGGAAGTCGCAAGCCTCAAAATGAGGAAGGCACTACCCGAGCGGACTGAGAGCGATCATGGCAAGCCACTTAAGACGAATGAGGCAACAGTTTAGAGAGAGCACCATGATAAAAAGGACACGAAGGGATATGACTAGAGTCCAGCCCCACCGACAAAGGATCAAATCCTTATGTGTAAAGTACCGGGGCTAAGTAACTGTTTGGGTGTGCTTGTGTGAGCATTTGGAGATGCTTGGATAGTGCGAGTGTCGTGGGATGCGTAAATTGCGCGAAAAACGGACTCGGGACCGCAAAATAGCTGAAACTGAATGTTCAGAGTTTCCGGGCACCCTAGGAATTGTTTCAGACGCCCGAAACTTGCGGAATTCAGGTGCGGGCGCCCGATAGTTACTGTAGCAGGCCCGAGGATTGGATAGCTGTGAATTCTTCAGATTTTTGGCTGATGTTGGGATTTGTGATGTCGCATTATAGCACCGGACCCTTGGATAGAGTGCCCGCAGGACTGAGGAGAGGATACGACACTATGCCGAGATTTCGGGCTATCTACCGTAGCGGAGCGGGCGACCGGGGTGCGCCCGAGAGTTACTGTACCATAAAATAGGGCGCCCGGTCCTAGTTTTATGGCGCTCCAAACCAGATTTTCTCCATGAGAAAGGTTAGTGTTTATGGTTGTTCCGTGGGACTTTTCACCACTAACGTGATGGCATACTTGCAGAGCCGCACGTGTGATGCCAGAGGTATGGGAGAGAGTTGGTCTATATATCCCATCACCATCTTCTCCATCTTTTCCCTCTCCATCGTCCTCTTATTCTTCCTCCTTCTTCCCCAGCGGCAGGCGTCATTGTTGCACCAAAGTTGTTTCACAGTAGCTTCCCACTGTGCGATTGGAGGATTCTCTACGGCGCGAAGCTTTGGATTTTGATTGTGAGCTTGGAGAAGAGCTTGTCTTGTTGAGGAAAGCTCGGATTGGAGCTTGTGCGCGCGAATCGGCACCAGTGGTGGGTACTATGCTTTTCCGAGCTTTTGTGAATTTTTCTCGGATTTTGGTTTTGGCTGAGATTATGGACTTTGAGTCTTGAAATTGGTTTTCCTTCTTCTTTTCTTCTTCCCTGTGCTGTGAGGAGCAGCTGGGTGCTGGGTTGAGCTGAGTAGACTTGTTGTTGCCGTTTACTGTGTGGAGCGACAGGGAGCGTGGAGTGAGCGTGCTGTGAGCTTGGTAGAGTTTGGCTGTGGATTGACCTGAGCCTAGAGGGACCTAGCTAGAGGCTTTTCGAGTTTGCTGAGTGCTCCTGGAGGTTTCTCTGGACGTTCGGCGGAGGTGGTGCGAGTGCTGGTGCAGAGGGACTGTTCCGGCCATTTCTTGACAAAGAGCGACTCCGCACTACTTCGGCTTCTTCTTGCCTATGGATAGAGATCCAGGTGGGTTGGAATTCTTCCAAACTTTATAGAATACCTTCTAATTCTGTTGTATGTATGTTAGCATGCCTAGTTTAGCTGTTTTTATAGCTGGTAAAATCTGATAGTTGTCTTGAAAATTACAGAATGACAAACCTGAACTCCAGATATTTTTAATATGATCTTGAGACTACTTGTGTCATGCCCCGGGGGTAAACCAGAATCCGGACTCGTCTACAAATCCGTTGTGCACACGAAATTTTTCGCGTACACTAAGCGCAAAAAAATATGCTCAGATATAAAATAAACAATAAAAGAGTACGAGTATAGAGCTGAAACTAAAAACTATACCATCTCAGGCTAAAACTGAAACTGAAAGTGCCGTAAACCTGAAATAAATACAATAAAATCTCTCAGCTTACCAAAATAATACAACCAGCTGGCTAAAGCCAAACCCAAAAGAAAAGTACATCAGTCTGAGTAAGAAGGGTACACCAAAAGTCTAGCTAAACTCTCACTGTCTGGCAGAAGGTCTATCTACTCAGCGATTCTCTTACCTCGATCAGCCGTCGAAGGGCCAGCAGCTCTCGCAGAAGACTCTGCAAAATAAAGAAAAAGAAAAAGAAAAAACAATAACGGGTGTGAGAACTACTAGTAAAACTAGTAGCCCCAATGGATAAATCCTCAAACTCCGACATACCTACTAAGTCTACCAGAGCCAAGAAAATAAGTAAAATGGTATGCTGAAATAATCTGCTGATAAGAAAAACTACTGCTGCCATGCCTCTAATGCAGTACTGAATAAAAGCGACTGTATGCATGCATTAGTGAACAGTATCTGTCAATATAAACCCAATCAAATGGACCAGTAAGGGACTCGGTACTGCCTGTTCTACCATCAAACTCAAGAACCCAGTAACTGATCGGCACATGGCTCGATCTCAAAGTAAGCAACTGACTGGCACAGGGCTCGGCCATAACGCCTACTCCGGAGTGGCATTCGAGAGGAGCGACCCACACGAGTAAAGTAATCATGTCGAAAGTATCTCAATCAGCAGGGCTTAATCATGACTATGCTCAAAGTGGAAAACTCTATCCACTAAAGAAATTCCGACCCCCAATCCGATGTAAAAGACAATCTCCGGTCAACCGCTCAATATTCGCGGTTGCCGCAACACCCCACAAGTCCAATATCTGGTGGAAACTCTCCCATACTCTATAATCTCGATTACACTATCCCAAGTCCCTGCTCGTACTCGAGCAATATGAATCATATGTCTAAGTAACAAGGAGAAGAAAAGGAATAAATATGGTTTCTCTTAAGTCAAGTCCCAATATGATAGTGTAGCGATAAAAAGGTGGCATATCTAGATGCCCATATAAACATGTAATTGTTCTCGAGTAATATGGAATGAAAAGCATCAAGTAGCAATTTTCTATAGGATAGATCATATGTCGCAACAAGTACCAACTATACATGGAAGGCTAAGTGCTAATAATGCATGTTAATATTTCATAACCATAGTATACCAATCTCACATAGACAGGCTAGAAATTAACCAGGATTATTTATTCAAGCATGATTTCCAATGGGGTAGCGAGACGATAAATAATAAGTCGGGGATCACTCTAATAGCCTTAGTGAGTAAGCCGTAGAAAGAGGTGCTCAACAATCCACCTGGAATGCGCAGATTCGGAATCCGATCGGGCTAAAATTTGGCGTGCGCGTTCCCCCGGCTCCTACGGTTCCAACAAATCCAATAACTCCCAAAAACTCCTCCCGAATCGGCGGCGGAAAGCAAAACACCGAAGTACTGTCCAAAAAGTTAACGAATTTCAGCGAGCGCGTCGCTCGGGTATAGAAGCCAATCCGAGCATAATTTTTGTCTGAGACCAAAAAGAAAAATGCTCACCTCAATCATGACGATAAGTTCCAACTTCCCTTTTCCTCACGAAACTCCAAAATCTTAGCGAAAACTGTATCACAAGCCGAACGCCGCAAAAATTATCATCACAAAATCTGCATTTTACTATTCAGTGCAACAGTCCCCAAAAATAAAAATTCTTACCTGCAAAGAGCCCTAAGAAAAATCCAAGAAAAATACGGTTGCATTCCTCTCGAAGTGTAGATGTCAATCGAGTCCTTAAACTCTCAGTTCCGACAACCGTAGGCTGAGAAAATCAAGATTACTCCACCTATGTCTAAAAAATTACCGCAGAAAATGGGGTCTAAATAAGCTCCGAAAAACCCAATAAAAACTCAAAATAAAGAGGAGCGGTAAATACAGAAATTGAAGATCTACCTCTCATGAAAACGTTGCCACAAAAAACGGCTAAAAACTCCTTCGGGTCAACTCAGGGTAGCCCGCGGACAAAGCGTCAACGGAAAAAATCGCAGTCGGAGAAGCGTCGAAATGCTCTAAGTCGGGGAAAATGTCGATGTCGCGGCCTCCTAAAATGCCCAAGATCCTTTGAAAATGTAGAAGACTGGATGAGGGAGGTTCTCAGCCAAAGAGGGGTCCAAGAACAAGCCAAAAAAACCCCCCAAAAGGGGAGAGAATGGCCTATTTATAGGCAAAAAACCCAAAAAGAACCTACTCGGGTTTGGGGGATATTTTCGGGCGCCCGAAATTTTCGGGCGCCGAACAGGCGACAGTCGCGCAGCGCCCGGATTACCCCGGGTGCGCCGCGTGTCCTGGTCCACGCGACAGCGGGGGCCCGACCAACCGGGCCACGCCACGTGGCCACGCCCGCTTGGCGGAGCGGTTGGCGCCAACCAACCGCGGGGCGCCACGTGGCCCCCCGTGTGCGCCACTCCACCTGCCCACCTGCTCTACCTGCCACGCCAACCATTTGCACAGTGCGCCGCCCAATCCCCACCTACCACCTGTCCCGCGCGCCGGCTCGCTCCACCCGGTGCACGCGCCCTGGGCCGTGGACCGGCCAATAGCCAAAATGGGCCTAATCAGCCCGAATAGCCTATTTTCGATCGTTTTCGCGCGCTGAGTCCGTTTTTCGCATCCGTTTGACGAGTTACGCACTCGATACACCAATA
Organism: Tillandsia fasciculata; assembly: GCA_029168755.2. Taxonomy (NCBI): domain Eukaryota; kingdom Viridiplantae; phylum Streptophyta; class Magnoliopsida; order Poales; family Bromeliaceae; genus Tillandsia; species Tillandsia fasciculata. The sequence continues at coordinate 7,856,072 of CM054940.1, read as the reverse complement.
ATAGGTGTTTTCTCGCCGCGAACCACGTGGGCAAGTTACACGGGGATTTGGGCCACCACAACTTGACACTAGACTGTATGGTTAGTTGAAATTAGAAATGCATTTGAACTGTTTTAAAAAATTTTGTACCTGTTTTAGCAAAAATCAGCTTTTAAAATTATATTTGTACATTAAGAGCACCCTGAGGGGTTTGATAGGTTCGGAATGCATTTGTATTCGTGCTCGGTGGCCAAATAGATTTTTATAGCTCAGTGGATGAGTTTTCTAGTATCTTGGAATTTTTTTAGAGCATTATCAGATCAAGTCGTGGAGGGTTCTCCGACAAGATTATGGGTTAGTTGGCATTCGAGTTTCCGATCTGTTTGATCGTAGATTATAGCCTGCATGTGCCGCTTATTAAGCTAGATGTGACACGCTTGTTCCTCGGTGGGGTCGCTCCCCTCGAGTTGTCGCTCCGGATGCGATGATGATGATGAGCCTGGTGAGGCTGTTTGCGTGGTATTGTGATAGTCCGATTGGACACCCTACGTTGATACACTAGAGGAGGCGCAGGCTGGACTGGACCAGATTTGGCAGTCAGTGAGATTGGGTTGATGTGAGCACCTCATGAGCGAGTGGATACATAGCATGTTCATAGTTGAGTATTTTTCCTTTAAGCATGATACTTGAGGCATAATAGCTGTACCTTTCATATCAGCTTTTATATTCCAATTTACCTATTTTATTGCCTCCAGTAAACTTAGTGGCCATATCGTGGATGTTGGCGACGGTACCCACTGAGAACTACGTGTTGGTGTAGTTCTCACACCCGCTATAGTGTACTATTTCAGAGGTACCTGTTCTGACTTCAGCTCATGCGGAGGCAGCTGATCGAGGTAAGGGCATGACCAAGTAGTTCCATTCTCTGCATTTTGGTGAGAGTTTTAGAGGTATCTGGTGGATTTATGTATAGATACTGGACAGTTTGAGATAGTGTGTTGTATTATATTATATTTTAGGAGATAGATTTGTATGTATTATTACATGTTCAGTTTATAATTTCTGTAGCTATTTATTTTCTTTTCAGCTCTGATACATTTGTAGCTATAGATCTGACTTTGCAGGTTAGACGCTTCGTCTTTGCGGGAATTCCCGTACAGATGGCGGCTCTGTTGGCGAGCCTGGATTGCAGTTTCGACCGCGGGGCGTGACATTACGGCGCCTTAGCTTCACAATAAGGCAAAGCACAAGAGGGACGAGATAATGGTAGGCCTCAAGAAGAAGGACCTATTAGACGAGAGCGTGGTTATCAAGCCTCAGGAGTTACTACAACAACCTGCACTCAATCGAGGGGTGGGTCACACTATCAAGCACAAAGCCAAAAAAGAGCCCGAAGGGAGCTCTATAGGAGTCCTGTAGCTCGATGGCGTGCGCATGTGTAGTGGCCCTAGTTCCCATGCAGTGTTTTTCCTATGAATCCACTGTTGGAACACCTAGTATTGGTGTATCTGGCCCACAGTGCATCAATCGGATGCTACTGATGGACCCTGTGTGCTTCTATTTGCTGTATTGGCCTTCGGCTGGGTTTGCCGAAATTTCTGTAAGGATTTAGGCCAAACAGAGGTCGTAGATGGATTCAGCACAGAAAAACGCTTGAAAACGACTATTTGTTTGTTAAATTTGGAGTCCGGATGCCCAAAAACGGACACCCGGAAGTTTTTAGTGGTAAATGGTGCATGGGAGGGGCCGTAGACCGCCGGGATGCCACGTGCGGCCTGTCATTGGCCGGTTCAGGATGCACGGTCCACAGAGCTGCGCGGCGGGGTGCACAGACCCGGCGCATGGACACGTGGCACCGCCTGATTGGCGGGCCCAGAGCGCGCGGTCTACCGTGTGTGCGCGGCGGTGCATAGACCAGGCAGGGGAACACGTGGCAGCCTCCGGTTGGTTGGTGCACGCGGCGCGGTCCACTGAATTCTTGTGGAAAGCGTGGACCGGGTGCATGGGACACGTGTCACTCCCTCATTGGCGGGTGCAGCACGCGGGGTGCACGGAGCGCGGGGTTGGTACCTCGGGATGCGTGCGCACGTGCGACCCACGTCGCGCGACAGGCGCGCACGTCGCGCGGTTGGGGTCAACGGGGGTGGACACGTGGCGCCCGCTCATTGGCGGGCGCCACCGCCTTACTGTGCGAGCAGGTGGACACGTGGCGGGCGGTGAGTGGTCCACACAGGTGTTTGCTGTTCGGCTGGACACGTGGCGGCTTCCGACTGGCCCTGCACCGGTGTTCGCTGTTCTGTGGACACGTGTCAGCACCTGGGCGTTTCGGGCGTGAACAGTGTTGGGCCCGGGCCCAACACTGTAGGCGCCCGAAACTTTTCGGGCGCCCGAAAGTTGGGCCCGAGCCCATTTAACTTGTTTTTTTTTGGGCCTTTTCCTTTGGGGCCTATATATAGGCCGGTTTGGGCTGGATTTTTCCACCCTTTCTCGTGGGTTTTAGCTCTTGAGCCTTATACAAAAGTTTTTCCTCTCCCTCTTGCCAATCTTCTGCCAAAGTTTCATATTTTCTGGAAGCCGCGACGACAGCATTTTCTGCCTCGAAGTGCGGAGCGACGTTCTACAGTTGGAGGCCCACTTCCGTCACAGTTTTGTCCGGGAGACCTGCAGAGCTACCCCGAGCTTAGTTTTGGACGATTTCTTCGACAACGGTTGCACGAGAGGTACATCTACGTTTTCCGTGTTGATCACTTTTCCCAGAAATGAGCTCATGTTGGGGTTTGGGGTACATTTTTACACCTCTTTGCTACAGTTTGGAATCCTGACAGCAGTAACTTCGCAGAATTTTATCTTCGCATCCGGATATCGGATTTCGACGATTCAAGAGCCTATCGACATCTACACTTCGCGAGGATCGTCGTGATATTTTTAGTAGATTTTATTGAGGAGTATTTTCAGGTGAAATTTTCGTGTGAACAGTAACCTTGCTTGCAGATTTTGGAATAGTAATTGTTGTGTGTGTTTGGTGTATAATTGATATATGTTGTTGTACCCAGGACTGTAAGAGCACTTTTTCTGTGCTCCTTGCTCTGTGGATCTGGGAGATTATCGATTTCTGGACTATTTATCTGTACCGTCCCGGACAGTTAGCGTGTTCAGGTGGGTGATCCTGCTTTCAATACCTATGGACTGCACTCTAATTCTATGATTATAAGTGCATGCATGATAGTATATGAGCTGTTTAATCTGTGCAAACTGTATGTTAGTACCCACAGTTGATAGTTGCTAATTCTGATGATCTTATTGATACTTTTGCAATATATGACTATTTCAATCTGAGAACCTAACTTAGCACATTCATTAGATATATGCATTGCTTTAGGTCTCCCACTCTGCTTGTTACTTTTGTCATTCTGGACATAGTAGTTTTTCCCCGAGTCATGGGTTGAGAGGTCTAGTAGTTGTGGGATGCCTTTGCACTCGCGTCTGGGGACCGAGTGGAGTCAGTAGCAGTCTGTAGATCAGTTCTCATTGTGATAGTGATAGTGATGATGGATCTGGGATCATGGGTGATGTCTTAGTGACAGTGTGGATTTCAGCTAGTGAGTGAGACAGTGATTTGGATCATAGCCTGCAGGAGCCATATTTGAGATCGACAGTGATGCGCGGATACTTTGCTCGGTGGGGTCGCTCCCCACGAGTGCCACTCCGGAGTTGGGCCTGATACTTCTATCGCAGCTTGGCGATGCATTGTGTCCCTCTGGCTGAGCCAGTTTTGGCAGTCATGGACACCGTCCCTCTGGCTGAGCCAGTTTTGGCAGTCACGGACGCCGTCCCTCTGGCTGAGCCAGTTTTGGCAGTCACGGACGTCCTACGTAAGTCCGGTCCTCCGGGATGTACGGCAGTAGGTAGGCGCAGGTTTGACTGGACCCGTTGTGGCAGTCAGTATGGATTGGGTGATTTGAGATGAGTCTCAGTAGTGGCATGTTGATCTTCTTCCCTATCCCTTGAGCATTTAGATAGAGGCATAGTAGCAGTAGTTTTTTACTTTCCAGTCTTTTTCTATCCAGCACTGCATATGTTACTTTATGCCTCTAGTAGACTTAGTGGGCAGACCGTCGGGCTTGTTGGCGGCACCCACTGAGAACTACTGTGGGAGGTAGTTCTCACACCCGTCGTGGTGTCTTTTTTCCCAGGGATTTCTGCTCCAGTTGGTTGATTCTGCTCCATTTGACCGAGGTGAGGGAGTCGCGAGATAGATCCCTTCCAGTCATCCTCTGAGAGAGAGTAGATGCACCCCTTACCAGTTGCTGAGAGTGTTATGTTGAGTGACTCTTGTAGTGAGGTATCGAGTTGTACATTTCTTTTACTACAGTTGAGAGAGACTCTTATATTTGAGGTGAGGATGGTATGTATTATTTTTTAGAGCTATAGTGTGTTTTATATTGTTTATTTCAGCTTCTACTATTTCAGCTCTGATATCTGCTAGTGTAGATGTTCTTTTGCAGGTTAGACGCTACGTCTCTACGGGGCTTCCTGTAGGGGCGGCGGATCTGTTGGCGAGCCCGGGATACAGTTCCGACCCCGGGGCGTGACAGATTAGAGTGGTATCAGAGCCTAGGATGTAGGTCTTTGAGGACTTAGGAACCCTAGGCTTGTGGCTGAACCCTAGGATGACCCACGTGAGAGCCGAGACTTTTTAGCGGAAGTCTAACTCTCCCGAATGGATTGGGATGAGTGATAGACATGTCTTCCTTTTGTAGCGACTATGTTGGCTGCAGACAACATAGTACTTCTGAAAAGGGGGACATGCTTTTGACTTTCGCTAGATTGGGTCGAGAGTTGATTTGAGTTCTGATTGTTTTGTGAGTGATGCCTCCGTGACGCACGATGTCGACGCGTTCGCAGCCTTCTTCCTCTGAGCCCGAGCGGGAGGACTCGGGGCAGGGATAGCAGAGAGAGGTTCAGGAGCTTCGTGCCCTGATGGCACAGTTGTTGTGGATGTTCGGCGTCTGGAGGAGGCTTTGGGTCGGTTGATGCTTATGATAAAGCAGAGGGCACAGCCGGTGGTAGCACCCCTGGAGAGTTTGCCTGTGCCTTCTTCGCCAGTTGTGGCGCCCCCTGTTGTTCTGACAGCACCGGCAGTTCCTATTGAGCCGGTTTCTTTTAGACCACCGTCTGGGACGACGGGATCCTTTGACTTCAGCTGAGCAGCGTGAGGTGGTGGATCTGTTGAGGAGGTTCCGCCATGTTCGATCCACCCCGTTTTTCTGGATTGAGTGTTGTGTCGTGGGAGGCCGAGTCTTGGACCACGACCATGGAGCGCTACTTCGAGAGCCTATTTATTGATGAGAGGTTTCGAATTATTTTGGTTACTCATTTTCTGGAGAGTAACGCCGAGGCGTGGTGGCGGCATGTGCGACTAGCTGGTCCGCCTGGGACGCAGCTCCTCTCATGGGTAAAGTTCCGTAGCATGCTTCTTGGGGCTTTCTTTTCAGTGAGCGTTTGGCAGAGACTAGAGGAGCAGTTGAAGAATCCCCGCCAGGGAGATAGGCTCGTGCATATGTACCTATCTGATTTCAATCAGCCATTGGCTTGTTTACCCCATGTGGCCAGAGATGAGACCCACCGGATTTACTTGTTAGAGCAAGGATTGCGTCGGGACTTCTAGTGGTTGTTCGCCCACTTCGATTGCTGACTCTGGAGGCCTGGATGGACAGGCACTCTTTGTAGAGCAGGGAGAGACAGTGTTGGAGGAGGGGCAGTCGAGTCGGCAGGGGCCCCCGAGACCTCCACGTTTCCACTCTCAGGGTCGTGGGTATCAGGGGCGGCAGAGATCAGGTGCATCTCGTCAGTCTCAGCAGCAGCAGCGTCGACCACCTCGACAGTAGCAGACTTCATGGCAGCCGCGCCTTGACCGTTGTATCATTTGTGGAGGACCGCACCCACCGACCCAGTGCCCTCAGAGGTAGGGCCGTTGCTTCCGTTTCGAGCAGACCGGTTATTCTCAGAGTTCATGCCCCAGAGCAGGTCATCCAGCTCTTTCCTCGACCTCAGCCCATTCTGTTCCTCATCGGTCGGCAGGACCTTCTGCGGCCTATGGTAGGCCAGACCTTGCTTCCTCGTCCTCGTGACAGCTAGAGCAACGTTTTCTCCCAGCGCTGAGCGGGCGAGTCTATGCCGCTCAGGTTGAGGATGCTACAGCAGCTGTTCTTGTCGTCGTGGTATTTTGCCATCCTGGACTGCAGAGAGAAGACGGTGACCCTTCGCAAGCCGGGACAGGAGGAGCTTGTTTTCTGAGGCTGTTATAACTCCTTGGTTGCGGCGTCGACTTCTTCGGCGAGAGCTAGGTAGATGTTGAGTAGAGGATGCACCGCCTTTCTGGCGACGATCGTAGAGGTGCCTACGGCGGCACGGGGACTCGAGGATATTCCAGTGGTCCGCGAGTTTCCCGATGTGTTTCCCCCAGAGCTGACGACCATGCCGCCGGAGAGGGAGTTTGAGTTCGTGATTGATGTGGTACCCGGAACCGCACCAATCTCGAAGGCACCTTACAGGATGGCGCCTGCCGAGCTGAGAGAGTTGAAGGCCCAGCTACAGGATCTACTGGACAGAGGCTTCATTCGGCCCAGTGTTTCGCCGTGGGGAGCGCCAGTGTTGTTCGTGAAGAAGAAGGATGGGACACTTCGCTTATGTGTGGACTACCGAGAACTGAACAAAGTGACCATCCGGAATAAGTACCCTCTGCCACGGATTGATGACTTGTTTGATCAGCTACAGAGAGCCTCCGTGTTTTCAAAGATTGATCTCCAGTCAGGCTACCACCAGCTGAGGGTGCGGGCCGAGGACATCCCCAAGACAGCGTTTAGATCCCGGTATGGGCATTACGAGTTTACGGTTATGCCGTTCGGTTTGACCAATGCCCCAGCTGCATTCATGGATCTGATGAACCGGGTTTTTCAGCCGTACTTGGATCGTTTTGTGGTTGTGTTCATTGATGACATCCTGATCTACTCCCGAAGCGATGCGGAGCACGAGGAGCACTTGAGGATAGTACTGCAGCTTCTACGTGATAAGAAGTTGTATGCCAAGCTTAAAAAGTGCGAGTTTTGGCTTCGGGAGGTTGCTTTCTTGGGCCTGGCTGGTTATTATCGTCGGTTCGTGGAGGGCTTTGCGAAGCTCTCTACTCCCCTGACCAGTTTGGCGAGGAAGGGGACGAAGTTCGTTTGGACCGAGCAGTGTCAGCAGAGTTTCGAGGAACTGAAGAGAAGATTGATCTCAGCACCTGTTCTTGCACTGCCGGTTATGGGAGAGGGCTTCGTGATTTTTAGTGACGCCTCGCACAGCGGTCTGGGTTGCGTCTTGATGCAGCATGGTAGGGTAATTGCCTATGCTTCACGGCAATTAAAGGATTATGAGAAGAATTACCCTACGCATGACTTAGAGCTTGCAGCTGTTGTTTTTGCACTGAAGCTGTGGCGGCATTACCTCTATGGTGAGCATTGTGAGATTTATCCAGATCATAAGAGCTTAAAGTATCTGTTCACCCAAAAGGAGCTGAACCTTAGGCAACGCCGGTGGTTGGAGCTGTTAAAGGATTACGATCTGAGTATCCTTTATCACCCCGGCAAGGCCAATGTGGTGGCAGATGCTCTGAGCCGGAGGTCAGTGCATAGCTTGAGTTTGATGATTACCCTGCAGGCACAGCTGATAGAGCAGATGAGGCGACTTCAGATTGAGGTAGTATCCCCTGGGGTCTCTGCGAGACTTATGACTATGGTCTTGCAGCCCACTCTGCTGGCCAGGATCAGGGAGCCGTAGAGTGAGGACCCCCACTTGGAGAGGATCAGGGCACAGGTTCAGACAGATCAGAGAGGGAATTTTTCAGTAGACAGCTCGGGAGTACTACGGTACCGGGACCGAGTTTGTGTGCCATTGGATTTGGAGATCAGAGACCAGATATTAAGAGAGGCCCATTATACACCTTATACCATCCATCCTGGAGGTACTAAGATGTATAAGGACCTCAGGGCTCACTTTTGGTGGTCGGGGATGAAGCGGGATATAGGGAGGTTTGTTGCTCAGTGCTTAACTTGCCAGCAAATGAAGGCAGAGCATCGTGTTCCTGCTGGCAAGTTGCAGAACCTTCCAATTCCCGAATGGAAGTGGGACCACATCACTATGGATTTCGTGACTGGGCTACCGAGATCACAGAATGGAGCCGACGCTGTTTGGGTGATTGTTGATAGACTTACCAAGTCAGCTCATTTCCTGCCTGTACAGATGACTTGGTCTTTGGAGCGCCTGGCACAGCTTTACTTGGATGAGATCGTGAGGCTGCATGGAGTACCAGCGTCCATTGTTTCAGATCGAGACCCGAGGTTCATGTCACGGTTTTGGGGGAGCTTACAGTCAGCCATGGGTACTCAGCTTAGATTCAGCACGGCTTTCCACCCACAGACAGATGGTCCGTCGGAGCGCACCATTCAGACTCTTGAGGATATGTTGCGTGCGTGCGTCATGGATTTTGGAGGGGGTTGGCACCGACACTTACCCCTGGTTGAGTTCGCGTACAACAACAGCTTTCAAGCGAGCATTCAGATGGCTCCGTTTGAGGCGTTGTACGGACGCAAGTGTCGGTCGCCCTTGTACTGGAGCGATGTGGGTGAGAGAAGGACGCTGGGGCCAGATTTACTACTGGAGGCGGAAGAGAAGGTCCGTGTTATTCGTCGGCATTTGGAGACGGCCCAGAATCGCCAGAAGAGTTATGCTGATACTCGGCAGCGAGACCTTGAGTTCCTGGTTGGTGATCATGTCTTTTTGAAGGTCTCGCCCTCGAAAGGGATCCGGAGGTTTGGAGTGCGTGGGAAGCTTAGTCCCTGTTTCATTGGACCCTTTGAAGTGCTTGAGAGGGTAGGCCCTGTGGCTTATAGAGTTGCTCTACCTTCCCGTTTGGCTAGTGTTCTTGACGTCTTCCACGTTTCGGCCTTGAGGAGATATGTGTTCGATCCGTCTCATGTCATTGACTTCGCAACCTTGGATATCGGCGAGGACTTGGTTACGAGGAGCGCCCGTTGTGAATTCTGGCTCGTGAGGTGAGAGAATTGCGCAACCGGGCAATACCTTATGTGAAGATCCTTTGGAGCAATCACGAGGAGCGAGAGGCTACCTGGGAGCTTGAGACGGAGATGCGAGATGCCTACCCTTTTCTGTTTGAGACTTCTGGCTGAGGTACGTTTGTTTTCACTCGGTTTCGTTTCGAGGACGAAACTTTCTTTTAGTGGGGGAGGATGTAGTGGCCCTAGTTCCCATGCAGTGTTTTTCCTATGAATCCACTGTTGGAACACCTAGTATTGGTGTATCTGGCCCACAGTGCATCAATCGGATGCTACTGATGGACCCTGTGTGCTTCTATTTGCTGTATTGGCCTTCGGCTGGGTTTGCTAAAATTTCTGTAAGGATTTAGGCCAAACAGAGGTCGTAGATGGATTCAGCACGGAAAAACACTTGAAAACGACTATTTGTTTGTTAAATTTGGAGTCCGGATGCCCAAAAACGGACACCCGGAAGTTTTTAATGGTAAATGGTGCATGGGAGGGGCCGTAGACCGCCGGGATGCCACGTGGCGGCCTGTCATTGGCCGGTTCAGGATGCGCGGTCCACAGAGTTGCGCGGCGGGGTGCACAGACCCGGCGCATGGACACGTGGCACCGCCTGATTGGCGGGCCCAGGGCGCGCGGTCTACCGGGTGTGCGCGGCGGTGCATGGACCAGGCGGGGGACACGTGGCAGCCTCCGGTTGGTCGGTGCACGCGGCGCGGTCCACGGAATTCCTGTGGAAAGCGTGGACCGGGTGCAGGGGACACGTGTCACTCCCTGATTGGCGGGTGCAGCACGCGGGGTGCACGGAGCGCGGGGTTGGTGCCTCGGGATGCGTGCGCACGTGCGACCCACGTCGCGCGACAGGCGCGCACGTCGCGCGGTTGGGGTCAACGGGGGTGGACACGTGGCGCCCGCTCATTGGCGGGCGCCACCGCCTTACTGTGCGAGCAGGTGGACACGTGGCGGGCGGTGAGTGGTCCACACAGGTGTTTGCTGTTCGGCTGGACACGTGGCGGCTTCCGACTGGCCCTGCACCGGTGTTCGCTGTTCTGTGGACACGTGTCAGCACCTGGGCGTTTCGGACGTGAACAGTGTTGGGCCGGGCCCAACACTGTAGGCGCCCGAAACTTTTCGGGCGCCCGAAAGTTGGGCCCGAGCCCATTTAACTTGTTTTTTTTTGGGCTTTTCCTTTGGGGCCTATATATAGGCCGGTTTGGGCTGGATTTTTCCACCCTTTCTCGTGGGATTTAGCTCTTGAGCCTTATACAAAAGTTTTTCCTCTCCCTCTTGCCAATCTTCTGGCAAAGTTTCAGATTTTCTGGAAGCCGCGACGACAGCATTTTCTGCCTCGTAGTGCGGAGCGACGTTCTACAGTTGGAGGCCCACTTCCGTCGCAGTTTCATCTGGGAGACCTGCAGAGCTACCCCGACCTTATTTTTGGACGATTTCTTCGACAGCGGTTGCACGAGAGGTACATCTACGTTTTCCGTGTTGATCACTTTTCCCAGAAATGAGCTGATGTTGGGGTTTGGGGTACATTTTTACACCCCTTTGCTACAGTTTGGAATCCTGACAGCAGTAACTTCGCAGAATTTTATCTTCACATCCGGATATCGGATTTCGACGATTCAAGAGCCTATCGACATCTACACTTCGCGAGGATCGTCGTGATATTTTTATTGGATTTTATTGAGGAGTATTTTCAGGTGAAATTTTCGTGTGAACAGTAACCTTGCTTGCAGATTTTGGAATAGTAATTGTTGTGTGTGTTTGGTGTATAATTGATATATGTTGTTGTACCCAGGACTGTAAGAGCACTTTTTCTGTGCTCCTTGCTCTGTGGATCTGGGAGATTGTCGATTTCTGGACTATTTATCTGTACCGTCCCGGACAGTTAGCGTGTTCAGGTGGGTGATCCTGCTTTCAATACCTATGGACTGCATTCTAATTCTATGATTATAAGTGCATGCATGATAGTATATGAGCTGTTTAATCTGTGCAAACTGTATGTTAGTACCCACAGTTGATAGTTGCTAATTCTGATGATCTTATTGATACTTTTGCAATATATGACTATTTCAATCTGAGAACCTAACTTAGCACATTCATTAGATATATGCATTGCTTTAGGTCTCCCACTCTGCTTGTTACTTTTGTCATTCTGGACATAGTGTTTTTCCCCGAGTCATGGGTTGGGAGGTCTAGTAGTTGTGGATGCTTTGCACTCGTGTCTGGGGACCGAGTGGAGTCAGTAGCAGTCTGTAGATCAGTTCTCATTGAGATAGTGATAGTGATGATGGGTCTGGGATCATGGGTGATGTCTTAGTGACAGTGTGGATTTCAGCTAGTGAGTGAGACAGTGATTTGGATCATAGCCTGCAGGAGCCATATTTGAGATCGACAGTGATGCGCGGATACTTTGCTCGGTGGGGTCGCTCCCCACGAGTGCCACTCCGGAGTTGGGCCTGATACTTCTATCGCGGCTTGTCGATGCATTGTGTCCCTCTGGCTGAGCCAGTTTTGGCAGTCATGGACACCGTCCCTCTGGCTGAGCCAGTTTTGGCAGTCACGGACGCCGTCCCTCTGGCTGAGCCAGTTTTGGCAGTCACGGACGTCCTACGTAAGTTCCGGTCCTCCGGGATGTACGGCAGTAGGTAGGCGCAGGTTTGACTGGACCCGTTGTGGCAGTCAGTTTGGATTGGGTGATTTGAGATGAGTATCAGTAGTGGCATGTTGATCTTCTTCCCTATCCCTTGAGCATTTAGATAGAGGCATAGTAGCAGTAGATTTTTTACTTTCCAGTCTTTTTCTATCCAGCACTGCATATGTTACTTTATGCCTCTAGTAGACTTAGTGGGCAGACCGTCGGGCTTGTTGGCGGCACCCACTGAGAACTACTGTGGGAGGTAGTTCTCACACCCGTCGTGGTGTCTTTTCCCCAGGGACTTCAGCTCCAGTTTGGTTGATTCTGCTCCATTTGACCGAGGTGAGGGAGTCGCGAGATAGATCCCTTCCAGTCATCCTCTGAGAGAGAGTAGATGCACCCCTTACCAGTTGCTGAGAGTGTTATGTTGAGTGACTCTTGTAGTGAAGTATCGAGTTGTACATTTCTTTTACTACAGTTGAGAGAGACTCTTGTATTTGAGGTGAGGATGGTATGTATTATTTTTTAGAGCTATAGTGTGTTTTATATTGTTTATTTCAGCTTCTACTATTTCAGCTCTGATATCTGCTAGTGTAGATGTTCTTTTGCAGGTTAGACGCTACGTCTCTACGGGGCTTCCTGTAGGGGCGGCGGATCTGTTGGCGAGCCCGGGGTACAGTTCCGACCCCGGGGCGTGACAGCATGTATGTCGAGAAGGACAAGCATATTCGACGATTAGGACTTATTGGCAAATTATCTGCATATACAGGTAGCTAATGATCATACTCGGATGAGAGGCACTTGATGCTGGTGCGGAGGCGGATGCAAACTGTGGCAACAGTGCAGGAGATTAGACGTGCGTGAAGGCACGACGGACTGCAATCAAAGCTACACAGACTAGGACATACACTGGCACGCAATAAGAGCATTTGCGCGATAGGTAGGAGAGATTGTCATATGCATCGTGAAATCTATCACCATTTGATAGTGACACAAACTCAAAAGGGCAAACTTTTGGATCCTTCAAAAAACTACTGTAGGAGCCAAAGCAACCCAACAAGTGAAAACTGAAACATCACAACCTTAGACAATGTTTGGTTCGGGGATTATGAGTTTGGGGATAAATTTTTTTATCCCTGTGATAGCTTGCTATTCCGGAATAGTCAGGAATAAAAAAAAAATAGTGTTTGGTTTGTAAAACTGTTATTCTTAGGAATAACTGAAATTATGTTTGGTTCATTTTTTGGAATAAGCGAGAATAGTGAAAAAATAAAAGTAATTATAATTTTAAAATAATAATATTTTATCTAATTAATTAATATAAAATATTAATTAAATAATAATTAATATTTGTATAAATTAAAGCTTATATTTTAGTAAATAAAATACCGTTTAATTCTTTAAAAATTAAAGTTAAAAAATTTAAAATTTTAAAATTTTAAAATTTGTATAAATTTTAAAATTTATTAAATTTATAAATTTATTAAAAATTAAAGTTAAAAATTTAAAAAGTTATAAAATTTAAAATTTCTCTAAATTTAAAAATTTTAATTTTAATTATTTGAAAAAATATGTAAAAGATGATGCAAAAATTTTAATTTTTAAATTTTTATAAATTAAAAAATTTCTATAAAAAATTAAAAATTTATATATATAAAATTTGTATAAATTTTAAAATTTTAAAATTTTAAATTTTTAGATTTATAAAAAATTAAAGTTAAAAATTTTAAAATTTATAAAATAATAAAATTTAAATTTAAAATTTTATAAATTTTAATTTAAATTTAGAAAAAAAAAAAGAAAAGAAAAGATAGATGAAAATAAGGTTGTTTCCGAATGGGAACAACCTTATTCCCACCAATGGGGGGAATTGTTATCCCTTCCTTAACGGGCTATTCCAGAATAGCCCGTTAAGAGAGGGATAACAAATTCCTCCAATTTTATTTTGTGTTTGGAGGATAAATTGGGGATAAAGGAGTTATCCCTCCTTTATCCCCAAACCAAACATAGTCTTATAGAACTGAAGCATCATGGGCAACTCAAAGGTTTTTTTAGAATAAATGTCGACAGTAGCTAAAGAGTCATAAATAGAAGCCAAAATTATTTTGGTGCTTTAAATTCTCAAAGAAATAATAAATGGTGCATTTTTTTGTACTAATGGCAAGAGGCCTTTAAACAGTATGGAGCCTTGAGTCATTCCCAAGCCCCAAATTTCTCTAATAATAATATACTCCATTTTCTCTAATAATATAATTTTTATTCCTCCAAAATGTGTATCTCTCTTTCTTACCTTTGGTCTTCGTGGGCAAATAGGTTTAGGCAAGCAAGCTCGAGATAGGCTGGCCTATTTTTAAGAAAGAAGGTGGGTGTCGCATGAATTTTACGTAAAATTAATTAATTGGTAATAGCAAATTTAAAGCCATTTATATTTATAAAATTAACAAATAATTGTTAATGGGTTAGTTCGTGTTCAGCTTATTAATAAATAAATAAAATAAGTTAAATTTTTCAACTCGATATTTTAACGAGCCAGTTAGTATTCAACTCGTTTATTAAACAAGTCAAATACGAGTTGACTCTACCCGCTCTTGTTCAGCTCATTGACAGCCCTAGTTATGTGGCCTCTCACCCCTCGTCTAACGGGATTATCGATTCAGTACATCTATTTGACTCGCCATATTTGCAAAAGAATAATTTTTTCTGAAATAAAAATAAACGTAGAGTTTAAAGTTTAAAAATTAATTTAGTTATTATATATATATATATATATATATATATATATATATATATATATATATATATATATATTAGAAATAAGAGAATTGAAAATATATCACTAATTAAAATAATAAAATATTACCTACCTCTTAACACCCATGAATTCTAGGATTTTAAAACTCACTTAAATCTTTAGTGTCTTTTTTGTTTTTTTTTGTTTTTTGTTTTTTTTGATAAGATTAGTGAATAGAATCTAATCGTAACCTAAGATATACAAAGATGTATATCTTATGCCTAATTTTTAAGATGTATATAAAGCCTTGCTCATTAAAATATCATATATATATATATATATATATATATATATATATATATATATATATATATATATATATATATATATATATAGTGTAGGACTATTATACTCTTATGAATATAAATTTTTTTATACTCATAACTTTTCTGCCATTGGATGAAGGGATATACGGTTAGGATGATAATGGTCCCCATAGGGTTTAGTGCGTTGTTGGTGAAATAGTATAAATCCTAAGGCATCATTTGGTAACAAGAACTAAGGGGGGATAAGGACTTATCCCCCCTAGTTATACCCAAACGAGAGTAAGTAGGGGTGGGAACAGCTGTTCCCAAAGGGGTGGGAACAGCTGTTCCCATCCCCAGCCGGAATAGGCTTTTTTGAAAGCCTGGCTCGGGAACCAAGGCTCCATCACGTGGGAACAACTCCCAATCTTCCCCTCTTCACTCCATCTCCATCGCAGCTCAGCTTCCCCTCTTCACTCCATCTCCATCGCAGCTCCTCTTCATCCTCTTCCTCCATCTCCATCCCGCTTACCCTCTCCGCTCCGGCAAGCTTCCCTATTGCACCTCCATCTCCGCAAGCTCCCTGTCACGCCCCGGGGGTAACCAGAACCCGGGCCCGCCAACAGATCCGCCGTGTACACAGAATTTCCCATGTACACGAAGCGCTGGTAACCTGCTCAGATAGATAATATACAATAAAAGAGCATAAACAGAGCTGAACTAATAGAACTAACAGTAATCTCAGACTGAATTAAACTGAAAACTGAAATAAAAGTACAATATACTCCCAGCTCACCAAAATAATACAACCAGCTGGCCACAGCCAGACCCAAAAGTAAACTACTAAGGTCTGAGATACAAAAGGGGAGTACAGTAAAAGTCTAGCTAATCTCTCGCTCGGGGTAGACGATCTAGCTAGTCGGCAATCCTCTTACCTCGATCTGCCGCTGAAGGCCCAGCAGCTCCCACGGTCGACTCTGCAAAACAAAGGGGAAAGAGGACAAGAAACAACAATAATGGGGGTGAGAACTACTAGATAAACCAGTAGCCTCCCCTAGTGGGTAAAACCTCGAATGCTGACGCACCCACTAGGACTATAAGAGGCAAAAAGGAAAGAACAGTGGTATGCAATAAAGACTGCTGGAAGGAACTACCACTACTATGCCTCTAAATGCAGTGCCAAAAGATAACTGTATGTATGCAACTATAAAGCTGACTGCCCAAGGAAACCCAATCAGAGGGCCAGGAAATACTGGCACTGCCTGCTCTGTCATCAATCACAACTCATCAACTGACCGGCACCCGGCACGGTCTAAAGCCTACTCCGGAGTGGCACTCGAGGGGAGCGACCCACACGAGTAAAGTATGTAAAGTATCCCTGTATCACGTATCTCTGTATCAAGCATCTCTGTAACCAATGTCTCACAATAGCAGGACTGGATCATGACTATGATCAAAGTGGGAATACTCCATCCACTAATGCAACCCCAATCCCCAATCTGATATGATAATAACATCCGGTCAACCGCCCAAAATCCGCGGTCACCGCTGAACCCATAGACCCCAATCTGATAAGGTAAAAACATCTGGTCAACCGCCTAACATCCGCGGTTGCCACTATGCCCCACAATCCCCAAGACGAGTCTAAACTGTCCCAGACTCAAGATCCGACTACACTATCTCAAGATCCCGATCAGACTCGAGCATCATGCATCGATAGAGAAGAATAACAATAACACATGTTTTCTCCTAAGTCAAATCCCATAATATAGTGTTGCAGTAAAATAGTGGCCTAACTAGCTGTCCAAATAAGCATGCAAGTGTTCTTTTTAAAAGCATTTGAAAAGGACTAAGGTTTCATGTGAAGACTCATTTTAAAATATTATTGAGCTACTTAGTTGCATGCGGTTCAAGATATAGCAATTGTCCAAATTTATTGTCCCAGATTTATCACATAGAAGCTATCAATTAATTTAGGGGGGCCTATGCAATAGGTTCATGTACCACAAGTTAACTATCACATTTATAATTGGGAACTCTTCTACTCCTAGTGAGCAAGTCAACAAAGAGGAAAGCGCAACCACCCACCTCGAAAAGCGTGTACAATGTACCCAGAAAATACCCGCTGTCCTCTAAACACACCGTCAGCTGTCACAATGTCCTACAACATCACACAAGTGTACACGGTGTAAATATAACAATTTCCAAACACACATTTGCTGTTTTAAAATCAGCACGCAAAACGAGGAATTTTCACCTCTGTCCCGAGCTCCTAAAATCCCAGAAAAATCACGGTTGCGTTCCTCGCGAAAAATCACCCAAAATCGACTCTTGAATCACCTCGATCCGATATTCCTACGCGGAGAAACAATTCGTCGAAGTCGCCGCTGTCCAAAAATCCAACCAGCAAAATGGGGTGTCAAATCACCTCGGGAATCGTGCCAAAGAATCGGAATCTGGGGAAACCAACAACACGGAAAACGAAGCCCTACCTCTTAGGAACACACTGGCGAAGAAATCGTCGGAATCGGACTTCTGTACTGCGCAGGGGACTCCTCGGACTGAAATGCGACGATAACGGGCCGAAATGGGGGAAAACCGAGGCACACTGTAAAATCCGGAACGCCGCTGTCGATCTTCCCAAAAATCTGGGAACGCACCACGAGGTAGAAAATTAGAAGAGGAAAAACTTCTCTTCTCACACCTCTCTCTGGATCTCTCTCTATTTCTCGGAAAAAGCCCAACAAAGGGGGAGGAGGGGGCCTATTTATAGGCCCCCAAAAACAATTGGCATAATTCCCCCTGTGTCCCCACTTTCGGGCGCAGGGGGGTTTTCGGGCTGCTACAGTGCAGCCCGGCCCGCCAAGATTCGGGCGGCTACAGTGCGGCCCAGCCCAACCCGGGCCGCACACGGGATCCCCGCCCGTCCGACCTTCCGTCCAACCCGGCCCTGGGCCCGCCACGCGTCCGCCAAACAGGCGGCAGCCGTGCGGGCCCAGTGGGGGAGCGCCACGTGCCCCCCTCCCCGGGTCAGCCCGCGTGCGGCGCCCGCCAATGGCGTGGCGCCACGTGGGGCGGCGCCGCCCGCCCGACACGGGCGCCGGTCCGTCAACGCGCCGCCCGCGTGCGCGTACGGCCGCCCACGCGCGGTGTTGCGTGCGCCGCGCACCGTGAGCCGACCAATCCGGGGCCGCCACGTGGCGCGCCCCGGTCCACCGTGCACCGCGCCTGACCCAGCGCCTGCCCGGCCTGCCCGCGCTGCCCGCGCACCCTCCCGTGCGCCGCGCGCCCTGGACCGGACCAACGGGCGCCTGCCACGTGGCCCGCCGGTGCACCGTGCACCGGCGGCCCGCTCCGTGGACCGAGAGCCGTGCGCCGGCCCAATAATAAGGCGCCACGTGTCCCGGCCGGTCCACAGACCCCCCCCGTGCACCATTTTGCGCAGAAAACTTCCGGGGGTCCGTTTTTGGGCATCCGGACTCCAAATTAAATAAGTAAATAGCCGTTTTCAAGCGTTTTTCCGCGCTGAATCCAAATACGGCCTCCGTTTAGCCTGATTCCACTCCAAAATTCGGCAAAGTCAGCCGAAGGTCAGGCTCACCCAAATCCTCTCTAAGTCCAAACAACACATCACTTTGACATGTTGGGGCCCCACACACCACTAACAGGTGTTCTACACCCGGAACAGGGAACAGCTGTGACACCCCGGAATTGGATTAGTCCTCTATATAAATGATATAATAGGACTAAAATCTCTAACCCGGCTATAGCATTTTGGATGGAGCAAGATCCAAGGGAACATGAGAGTTAAGCGTGCTAGAGCTAGAGTAGTTCTAGGATGGGTGACCCCTGGGAAGTTCTCACAGTTGGTATCAGAGACGTTCACCAGCGGAAATGTGAGATGAGTCTCGGCTGAGCCAGGGTTATATAGCGGGTAAGCGAGGCTCCCCGGCTAATGACCGTTGTGAGTGGAGTGCAGCTCCTCACAAGGTCGGCTAAGGCTAGCGAGACGAGTCTCACATCGCCTGGTGCTTGTGAGTGTGCTTGAGCCTGACGTGGACGTCAGGGCTTAAAGGGGGGAAGAATGTGACACCCCCGGAATTTGGATTAGTCCTCTATATAAATGATATAATAGGACTAAAATCTCTAACCCGGCTATAGCATTTTGGATGGAGCAAGATCCAAGGGAACATGAGAGTTAAGCGTGCTAGAGCTAGAGTAGTTCTAGGATGGGTGACCCCCTGGGAAGATGGGGCGTCACAACAGCCACAGGAAAACCTGGGACACTACATCCTCCCCCACTAACAAAAGTTTCGTCCTCGAAACTAAACCATACCTCAGTCCAGAGCCTCGAACAAGTAGGGGTAGGCGTCCATCATCTCTGACTCGAGCTCCCACGTCGCATCGCGCTCATCATGATTGCTCCAGAGGATCTTTACATAGGGGATGGTTCGATTGCGCAATTCTTTCATCTCTCGATCTAGAATCCGCAGCGGGCGCTCCTCATATCTCAAATCCTCGCTGATCTCGAGAGGTGTAAAGTCGATGACGTGCGACGGGTCGAAGACGTACCTCCTCAGTGTGGAAACATGGAAAACATCGTGGACACCAGCCAGTCTCGGGGGAAGTGCAAGTCGATAAGCAACAGGCCCGATACGCTCCAACACCTCGAATGGTCCAATGTATCGGGGGCTGAGTTTCCCGCGAATGCCGAACCTCCTGATCCCCTTGGACGGCGAGACTTTCAAAATACATGATCTCCAACCTGAAACTCTAAGTCTCGTCGCCGAACATCAGCATAGCTCCTCTGTCGGCTCTGAGCGGTCTGAAGATGCTGTCGAATCACCCGGACCTTCTCCTCTGCCTCTAGCAGTATATCTGGCCCCAAGGTCCGTCTCTCGCCTACGTCACTCCAATAAAGTGGTGATCGGCACTTGCGTCCATACAACGCTTCAAACGGAGCCATCTGTATGCTCGCTTGAAAGCTGTTGTTGTACGCAAACTCAACCAAGGATAAGTGCCGAATCCAACCTCCGCCGAAATCCAAGACGCAAGCCCTCAGCATGTCCTCCAAGATCTGTATGGTCCGCTCTGACTGCCCATCAGTCTGAGGATGAAAAGCTGTACTGAATCTGAGCTGAGTCCCCATCGCAGTCTGCAAACTCCCCCAAAAACGCGAGGCAAACCTCGGATCCCTATCTGACACAATGGAGGCGGGTACTCCATGCAGTCTCACAATCTCATCAAGGTATAGCTGGGCTAGTCGATCGAGTGGCCAAGTAGTCTGCATAGGCAAAAAGTGCGCTGACTTAGTAAGTCGATCCACCACTACCCAGATAGCATCTGCTCCGCCCTGTGCCCTCGGCAATCCGACCACAAGTCCATGGTAATGTGGTCCCATTTCCACTCAGGGATGGGAAGACTTTGTAACTTGCCAGCTGGCACCCGATGCTCAGCTTTTACTTGCTGACAAGTCAAACACTGGGCCACAAATCTCCCGACATCCCTCTTCATGCCATTCCACCAAAAATGTGCCTTGAGGTCCTTATACATCTTAGTCCCCCCAGGATGAAGGGTATAAGGTGTATAATGGGCCTCTCTCAATATCTGCTCTCTGATCTCAGCATCCACTGGCACACATGCTCGGTCCCTGTACCTCAGTACTCCCGCAGCATCCACTGTAAAATCCCCTGACTGATCACTCGGAAGCTGATCTCGAATCCTGGTCAAGTGGGGGTCCTCACTCTGTTTCTCCCTGATCCTGTCCAGCAGAGTGGGCTGCACGACTAATGACGTCAGTCTAGCAGAGACCCCAGGGGACACAACCTCTATCTCGAGCCGTCTCATCTCCTCCAATAGGGGCGCCTGGTCTGTGATCAACATAGACAAACTCTGAACTGCTCTCCGGCTCAAAGCATCAGCGACCACGTTAGCCTTGCCTGGGTGGTAAAGGATATCCACATCATAATCCTTTAGTAGCTCTAACCACCTGCGCTGCCTCAAATTAAGCTCCTTCTGTGTGAACAGATACTTTAAGCTCTTGTGGTCGGTGTAGATCTCACAATGCTCCCCGTACAGGTAATGGCGCCAAAGCTTCAGTGCAAACACCACGGCAGCGAGCTCTAAGTCGTGGGTAGGGTAATTCTTCTCGTAATCCTTGAGCTGTCTCGATGCATAAGCAATTACCCTCCCATCCTGCATCAACACGCAACCCAGTCCACTGTGCGATGCGTCACTGTAGATCACATATCCTTTCCCCATAACAGGGAGGGAAAGGATAGGAGCAGTCATCAGTCTGTCCTTCAGCTCCTCGAAGCTCTTCTGGCAGTCCTCACTCCAGATAAACTTAACCCCTTTACGCGTCAACCGAGTGAGGGGTGTGGAAAGCTTCGCAAAGCCTTCCACAAACCGACGATAATAACCAGCTAATCCCATGAAGCTGCGCACCTCTGATACAGTCGTCGGTCGGGGCCAATCACGAACTGCCTCAATCTTCGCCGGGTCTACAGCTACACCGGCGGCGGAAATCACATGGCCCAAGAAAGCTACCTCCCGAAGCCAAAACTCGCACTTCACCAGCTTGGCATACAACTTCTTCTCCCGCAGAAGTTGTAGCACAGTCCTCAAGTGCTCCTCATGCTCAGCCTCGCTTCGGGAGTAAACCAGGATATCATCTATGAACACCACCACAAAGCGATCCAGAAATGGCCGAAATATCCTGTTCATCAAGTCCATAAAGGCGGCAGGGGCATTAGTCAATCCAAATGGCATAACTGTAAACTCATAATGCCCGTACCGTGATCTGAAAGCAGTCTTAGGAATATCCTCGGCCTTCACCTTTAATTGGTGGTAACCAGACTGTAGATCAATCTTGGAAAAGACACAAGACCCTTGCAGCTGATCAAAGAGATCGTCGATGCGCGGCAGAGGGTACTTGTTCTTAATGGTCACTTTATTCAGCTCCCTATAGTCCACACACAGTCTAAGTGACCCATCCTTCTTCTTCACGAATAGCACCGGTGCTCCCCAGGGCGACACACTGGGTCTAATGAAACCCTTATCCATCAAGTCTTGCAACTGTGCTTTAAGCTCTCTCAGCTCAGCCGGTGCCATCCGGTAAGGAGCCTTAGAGATTGGCGCAGTTCCTGGAACTACGTCAATCACAAACTCAATCTCTCTGTCGGGCGGCATACAAGTCAGCTCAGGTGGAAACACATCCGGGAACTCGCGGACGATAGGGATATCCCCGAGTCCCGGTGCCGCCGTAGGCCCCTCAACAACACTAGCCAAAAAGGCTACACATCCTCGATGAATCATCCGCCTCGCTCGGGAAGTCGAAACCATAGAGGCAAAGAAAGCACTCTGACATCCCCGGTACACCAACACCTCCTGGCCTGGCTCTCTAAAAGTGACAGTCCTCTCGGCACAGTCAATAGTCGCAAAATACCGAGCCAGCCAGTCCATCCCGAGAATCACATCAAAGTCCTGCAGCTGTCTCAAGACCAACAGGTCTGCTGGCATAATCCAGGACTCGATCTGCATCGGGCAGGACCAACAACACTCCTCCACGTGCAAAGTGTGATCGGGAATCTGAACCTCTCGTGCACGTGGCAAAAGTCCTACCTCTAACCCATGTAATGATGCAAATGATCTACTAATGAAAGGATGCGAAGCTCCAGTAACAAAGATATGAATCCAAATGCCAGAAATAGACCATACCTGCCACCACACGGTCAGCCGTAGTGGAATCCCCCGCCTGCGCTAAGCTATCCCGACCGCTCAACAACGGCTGTCTCTCACCAGAAGGGTGTGGGGGCGAAGCTCGGTCTACCTGGAGACCTGTCGGTGAAGCTCCCGGTCGTAGCTGGGAAGTAGTAGGGACGGACACTAAAGTGGGTGCCGCCGCCGTCCCCGAGGGGCACGCAACTCGCAGGTGCCCGGGCTGTCCACACCTATAGCAGCGACCCCACCGCTGGGCGCAAGTGCCGGGAAAATGCTGACCTCCACAGAAAATACAACTGTAGGGAGCCCGCACTTGCCGTGTCTGCTGCTGCTGCGGAGATCCTTGCTGGGATGCGATAGGGGCCAACGCTGAAGAAGGGGGTACAGAGGTCGAGAGGGGGCACGAAGTTCGAACGTGGCCAGACTGCCCACATCGGAAGCATCGACCCCGCCTTAAGTCACAGGTACCTGAGGGGTGTCGTCCTCTACAGAAAACACACCTGCCGCGAAACCGTGGCTGTCTAGAAGAACTGGCCTGTCCAACAACATCCGGGGCTGGGCGTTTCCTCTCAAAACGCTGCTCCGATGCCCTAGCCCTCTCTCCGACTGCCGAACCACCTCTCTGCGCCAGTAGCTGTTCCAGGCGCTGGTCCTGTCGAAAGCTCCTCGCCACTAAATGGGTCACCAAGGCCCGCAGTTCCCCCAGCTCTGTAGATACCGCCTGCTCGGGCTCCTCAGAAGGGGTGGAGATACTCCCGACGGAACAACGACGACGGGGCGACATACTGTCACAAAAAAACCACAAATCAGTAACATAACCCCACACGACCCAATCTAGCGAAAGTCAAAGACATCCCCCAATTTTTGCGACTTTATGTTGTCTGCAGCCAACATAACGGTCCACCAGAAATTGGGTATATCGATCCCTCTTCACTCACTGGAAGAGTCCAAGTAAATAAATCAACGACTTTCGCGAAATGTCACGTCTCTCACGCCCTATCATCCTAGGGTCTGCCAAAAGCCTAGGGTTTCCTAAGTCCCAACTGACCTATCCCTAAGCTCTGATACCAACTTAATCTGTCACGCCCCGGGGGTAACCAGAACCCGGGCCCGCCAACAGATCCGCCGTGTACACAGAATTTCCCATGTACACGAAGCGCTGGTAACCTGCTCAGATAGATAATATACAATAAAAGAGCATAAACAGAGCTGAACTAATAGAACTAACAGTAATCTCAGACTGAATTAAACTGTAAACTGAAATAAAAGTACAATATACTCCCAGCTCACCAAAATAATACAACCAGCTGGCCACAGCCAGACCCAAAAGTAAACTACTAAAGTCTGAGATACAAAAGGGGAGTACAGTAAAAGTCTAGCTAATCTCTCGCTCGGGGTAGACGATCTAGCTAGTCGGCAATCCTCTTACCTCGATCTGCCGCTGAAGGCCCAGCAGCTCCCACGGTCGACTCTGCAAAACAAAGGGGAAAGAGGACAAGAAACAACAATAATGGGGGTGAGAACTACTAGATAAACCAGTAGCCTCCCCTAGTGGGTAAAACCTCGAATGCTGACAAACCCACTAGGACTATAAGAGGCAGAAAGGAAAGAACAGAGGTATGCAATAAAGACTGCAGGAAGGAACTACCAATACTATGCCTCTAAATGCAGTGCCAAAAAGATAACTGTATGTATGCAACTACAAGGCTGACTGCCCAAGGAAACCCAATCAGAGGACCAGAAATACTGGCACTGCCTGCTCTGTCATCAATCGCAACTCATCAAGGTGCCCGGCGCTCGGCACGGTGTAAAGCCTACTCCGGAGTGGCACTCGAGGGGAGCGACCCACACGAGTAAAGTATGTAAAGTATCCCTGTATCACGTATCTCTGTATCAAGCATCTCTGTAACCAATGTCTCGCAATAGCAGGACTGGATCATGACTATGATCAAAGTGGGAATACTCCATCCACTAATGCAACCCCAATCCCCAATCTGATATGATAATAACATCCGGTCAACCGCCCAAAATCCGCGGTCACCGCTGAACCCATAGACCCCAATCTGATAAGGTAAAACATCTGGTCAACCGCCTAACATCCGCGGTTGCCACTATGCCCTACAATCCCCAAGACGAGTCTAAACTGTCCCAGACTCAAGATCCGACTACACTATCTCAAGATCCCGATCCGACTCGATCATCATGCATCGATAGAGAAGAATAACAATAAACACATGTTTTCTCCTAAGTCAAATCCCATAATATAGTGTTGCAGTAAAATAGTGGCCTAACTAGCTGTCCAAATAAGCATGCAAGTGTTCTTTTTAAAAGCATTTGAAAAGCGACTAAGGTTTCGTGTGAAGACTCATTTTAAAATATTATTGAGCTACTTAGTTGCATGCGGTTCAAGATATGGCAGTTGTCCAAATTTATTGTCCCAGATTTATCACATAGAAGCTATCAATTAATTTAGGGGGGCCTATGCAATAGGTTCATGTACCACAAGTTAACTGTCACATTTATAATTGTAGAACTCTTCTACTCCTAGTGAGCAAGTCAACAAAGAGGAAAGCGCAACCACCCACCTCGAAAAGCGTGTACAATGTACCCAGAAAATACCCGCTGTCTTCTAAACACACCGTCAGCTGTCACAATGTCCTACAGTATCACACAAGTGTACAAGGTGTAAATATAACAATTTCCAAACACACATTTGCTGTTTTAAAATCAGCACGCAAAACGAGGAATTTTCACCTCTGTCCCGAGCTCCTAAAATCCCAGAAAAATCACGGTTGCGTTCCTCGCGAAAAATCACCCAAAATCGACTCTTGAATCACCCCGATCCGATATTCCTACGCGGAGAAACAATTCGTCGAAGTCGTCGCTGTCCAAAAATCCAACAGCAAAATGGGGTGTCAAATCACCTCGGGAATCGTGCCAAAGAATCAGAATCTGGAGAAACCATCAACACGAAAAACGAAGCCCTACCTCTTAGGAACACACTGGCGAAGAAATCGTCGGAATCGGACTTCTGTGCTGCGCAGGGGACTCCTCGGACTGAAATGCGACGATAACGGGCCGAAATGGGGGAAAACCGAGGCACACTGTAAAATCCGGAACGCCGCTGTCGATCTTCCCAAAAATCTGGAAACGCACCACGAGGTAGAAAATTAGAAGAGGAAAAACTTCTCTTCTCACACCTCTCTCTGGATCTCTCTCTATTTCCCGGAAAAATCCCAACAAAGGGGGAGGAGGGGGCCTATTTATAGGCCCCCAAAAACAATTGGCATAATTCCCCCTGTGTCCCCACTTTCGGGCGCAGGGGGGTTTTCGGGCTGCTACAGTGCAGCCCGGCCCGCCAAGATTCGGGCGGCTACAGTGCGGCCCAGCCCAACCCGGGCCGCACACGGGATCCCCGCCCGTCCGACCTTCCGTCCAACCCGGCCCTGGGCCCGCCACGCGTCCGCCAAACAGGCGGCAGCCGTGCGGGCCCAGTGGGGGAGCGCCACGTGCCCCCCTCCCCGGGTCAGCCCGCGTGCGGCGCCCGCCAATGGCGTGGCGCCACGTGGGGCGGCGCCGCCCGCCCGACACGGGCGCCGGTCCGTCAACGCGCCGCCCGCGTGCGCGTACGGCCGCCCACGCGCGGTGTTGCGTGCGCCGCGCACCCGTGAGCCGACCAATCCGGGGCCGCCACGTGGCGCGCCCCGGTCCACCGTGCACCGCGCCTGACCCAGCGCCTGCCCGGCCTGCCCGCGCTGCCCGCGCACCCTCCCGTGCGCCGCGCGCCCTGGACCGGACCAACGGGCGCCTGCCACGTGGCCCGCCGGTGCACCGTGCACCGGCGGTCCGCTCCGTGGACCGAGAGCCGTGCGCCGGCCCAATAATAAGGCGCCACGTGTCCCGGCCGGTCCACAGACCCCCCCCGTGCACCATTTTGCGCAGAAAACTTCCGGGGGTCCGTTTTTGGGCATCCGGACTCCAAATTAAATAAGTAAATAGCCGTTTTCAAGCGTTTTTCCGCGCTGAATCCAAATACGGCCTCCGTTTAGCCTGATTCCACTCCAAAAATTCGGCAAAGTCAGCCGAAGGTCAGGCTCACCCCCAAATCCTCTCTAAGTCCAAACAACACATCACTTTGACATGTTGGGGCCCCACACACCACTAACAGGTGTTCTACACCCCGGAACAGGGGAACAGCCACAGGAAAACCTGGGACACTACACTCCCATCTCCTCTCCTCTCCTCTCCGCTCCGGCAAGCTTCCCCGCAAGGCACGCTTGCCGAGGAAGCATCCCCGGGCCGCCTCCATCTCAGCATCCGGCCTAGCTCCCTCTTTCCCCCTCTTGCTCCGATCCGAGCGAGCTACTTTTCCGGTGCGGCACGCTAATCGAGGAAGCTAGATCGGAGGACCGCGCATCCCCGGAACCCTCCCCGCCTCCTTCTCGGCATCCGGCCTAGCTCCTTCTTTCCCCCTCTTGCTCCGATCCGAGCGAGCTACTTTTCCGGTGCGGCACGCTAATCGAGGAAGCTAGATCGGAGGACCGCGCATCCCCGGAACCCTCCCCGCCTCCTTCTCGGCATCCGGCCTAGCTCCTTCTTTCCCCCTCTTGCTCCGATCCGAGCGAGCTACTTCCCCGCCGCGGCACGCTAACCGAGAAATCTTGCTCGGAGCACCGCGCTTCACCGGAACCCTCTCCGCGACCGACCCATCAGTGCCCCTCCTTTGAGAGAAATATGTGCTGGTTGCACTCTAGTTGCCATCTTGGTGCCATAATGTGTGCTGGTTGTAGTAATATTGCCATCTTGCTTGAGAGAAATGTGTGCAGGTTAAACTAATATTGCCATCTTGTTTGAGAGAAATGTGTGCTGGTTGCACTCTAGTTGCCATCTTGGTGCCATAATGTGTGCTGGTTGTAGTAATATTGCCATCTTGTTTGAGAGAAATGTGTGCTGGTTGAACTAATATTGCCATATTGTTTGAGAGAAATGTGTGCTAGTTGCACTCTAGTTGCCATCTTGGTGCCATAATGTGTGCTGGTTGTAGTAATATTGCCATCTTGTTTGAGAGAAATGTGTGCTGGTTGAACTAGTAGTGCCATCTTGGAGGGATAATGTGTGCTGCTTGTAGTAATATTGCCATCGTTTTTTTGAGAAAATGTGTGCTGGTTGCACTCTAGTTGCCATCTTGGAGGGATAATGTGTGCTGGTTGTAGTAATATTGCCATCTTGTTTGAGAGAAATGGGTGCTGGTTGAACTCCTATTACCATCTTTTTGCCAGAAATTAGTTTGGTTGCACTCCTGTTACCATCTCCTTACAATAAAATTTTCTATCATTTATAAATATTTTTAAATATTTAATATTTAATTGTAAATATTATTTGAATTTTTTAATATTAATCTAAATTAATTATAAGGTTGATTAATACCATAAATTTATTTAATTTTAAATTATATCATAAAGGTCAAAATAGTAAATAAAAATATTTATCCCCTCAATTCTTTTTATTTCTCTATACCCAACCAAACATAATTTTCTCTTATTCCTCTTATTCTTCTTATTTCTATATAATTTACCAAACACAATTTTCTTTATACCCGGTATAACTCTTAAATCCAACCAAACAGAAATTTATATTAGTTCCTGCTAATACCATAACTTATACCTATCCTCGATATAACTAAAATTTTCTTATACCCGAACCAAACGTAGCCTTAAGAGACAATTATAATTCTAACCGTATATTTCTTCATCCACGAAATAACTTTGTTCGCCTCAAAGGTCAAAGCATTACAAAGAGAATATAAGTTTATATATATATATATATATATATATATATATATATATATATATATATATATATATTGAATAAATTTTGAAATAAATATAATTTCTATATAGCTAAATATATTTTTTTAGCTATATAGAAATTATAAAAAAATCTCTATAAATATTTTTTTTTTCTTACTTTCAAAATTTTATATTTTAATAATAATAATAATATTATTATTATTTTTAATAATTTATTTAATTTGAGCAAATTAGTAATTTTTTAACTTTAAAGTTTAAATACGTTGTTTATTTTTAAAAATTTAGTTAGTATATTTTATATAGTTTACTTTAGACATTAACTATAAATTCACTAAAATAAATAAATAATTTAAATTTTATATCTAAAAAATTATCATATTATTTAAATTGAATAAATTTAAATATTAGATACTAAAATTAAAATTTTAAAAATTTGATAGTGGAATTAAGAGGATTTATGAGTAAGATAAGTTTGAAAGAATTTAAAACGGTTTAGGCGTGTGTTAAAATTCAAATATTAGCTGGGGTGGTGCATGGAGTGTACGCATGCATACACAGGGCGCATGCAAAGAAAAGATTTCTCCAGAGTCAACTTGGGAAGCTGTGTGGACCAAGTCCAGGAAACAGTCTCTCTCTCTCTCTCTCTCTCTCTGTCCCTCTCCGAACCAAACGCAACCGCTCTTTGTAAAATCAACTACTAATTAATAATAATAATAATAATAATTCTAGAAAAAGAAAAAGGAAAATCCCTACCATTCCCGTTATTATTCCTCCCCCAATTCGTGAATCTCGCGCATAAACCTACTCTCCTCCTCCTCCTCCTCCTCCTCCTCCTCTTCTTCTTCTACCCACACCTGCACCCCCAGCTAGGGTTTCGCCGATCTGATTCAGCGGTGAGGAAAGCGATCGATGCTATAATGCGCCCGGTCGCCGACTCCCAGGGCTCCTCCTCCCCGTTCGGATCGATCGGGCGATCGATCCTCAGCCTCCGCCGCGATCAGATCCCCTCCTCCACCGACGCCCACGATCTCACCGCCGGCGGAGGCGGCGAGGTGGAGGCGTTCCAGCGGCACGTCGCGGATCTCTTCCTCGACCTGTCCGGGGACGACGTGCTCTCGCTCTCGTGGACGCAGAAGCTGCTCGACGCGTTCCTTATCTGCTTGGAGGAGTTCCGCATCCTCCTCTTCAACAGAGGCAATCCGGCGACGCCGCCGCTGGATCGGCTCCTCGCGGACTTCTTCGACCGCGCAGTCAAGGCGCTCGACGTGTGCAACGCCGTGCGCGACGGCGTGGACCAGATCCGCCAGTGGCAGAAGCTCCTCGACATCGTCCTCGTCGCCCTCGCGGCGGCGGCGGCGGCGGCGCCGGAGCGTGGCCCGATCGGCGAGGGCCGATCCGCCGCGCGCGCAAGGCGGTCACGGATCTCACCATCCTCATGCTCGACGAGAAGGAGACGGGATCATCCGTCTCGATCCTCGGCGGCCACCGCAATCGATCCTTCGGCCGCAGCAACAACAGGGATCACCACCATCACCACCACCAGGGGGGCCAGCACCGCCGCAGCAGCAGCAGCGGCAGCAGCGGCAGCGGCGGCGGCGGCCACCACCGCTCCTTGTCTTGGAGCGTCTCGCGCGCGTGGTCCGCGGCGCGGCAGCTGCAGGCGATCGGCGGCGGCCTCGCGGCCCCGCGCGCGGGCGACGTCGCCGCCACCGGCGGCCTCGCCGCCGCAGTATTCGCGATGAGCGCCATGCTCTTCTTCACCATGTGGGCGCTGGTGGCAGCGATCCCGTGCCAGGACCGCGGCCTGCAGACGCACTTCTCGGCGCCGCCGCGCGGGTTCCCGTGGGCGGGGCCACTGCTTGCGCTGCAGGAGCGGATCCTGGAGGAGTCGAAGAGGAAGGACCGGAAGCACTCGGCCGGGCTTCTGAAAGAGATCTACCAGATCGAGCGGTGCTCGCGGCAGCTGGTGGAGATCACGGACGCCTTCCATTTCCCCATGGACGCCGAGAAGGAGGCGGAGGTGAGGGAGGCGGTGGGGGAGATCGCGCACGTGTGCGAGGCCCTGAAGGAAGGGCTGGACCCGCTCGAGCGCCAGGTGAAGGAGGTGTTCCATCGGATCGTCCGCAGCCGGACCGAGGGCCTTGATTGCTTAAGTAGGCCGCACAATCCTGAGTAGAGAATGAAACATTACTGATGGGGTCTGAACGGAGAGGCATCAATGTTGCACAATTTGCCAGTATTCAATGTGGATTTATTCAAGTTCTTCTTGGATTTCGGATCTGATGCTTATTTTGAGGAGAGAATTGGAAGATGAAGGAAGAATCAGAGGGCAATATTCTTCCTGGATAAGGGTTAGAGACTTAACTCTTTTGTATTTACTTGATTGTTGCATAAATGTTGTGAAAAGATGATTGGATTTTTCTGAATTGTGGTTATGGCCGTCGGCTGCCTAAAGTATTCACTGTATAAATCTTCAACTCTGTCTTGTTGTGAATCACGGATGAAGTAGTGGGCTGTCGGAATATAGTTTTATTGTTTCCTGATGTTACTTGCCTTCTTTCTGGTAATTTTTATTTCATAAAGTAAATGTATAAGAAATTTTATTGGCACTGAATTAGGGATGAGATGCGGCTGTTGTCTTATTCCCAATATTTGATTGATGGACTTAGTCGAGAAATTATTCAATTGTTCTCAACTTCGTGTTTTGAATCATGGATGCAGTAGTGGGTTATCGGAATATACTTGTATTGTTTTCTGTTGGTTTTGACTTCTTTCGGTCTTCTTTCAGTCTTCTTTCAAGTAGTATTTATTTCATAAGATTAATGGATAAGAAGTTACGCTCAAAGTGTATGAAAAATGAGATTCAGGGTTAGTATCGTTACCGATGCTTCTTCGCTACATGTGGTGATGGGTGGGCTGCATTGGGAAACATGTTTCATTCTGCATGACAACCAATTATAATAGTTGTTCTGTATTATTTGTCTGCTATTCTCAGATATCAAGAAAACTCTCTCATCTATTGTGAAAATGTTTTTTCTCTTTCTGTGACCTCATTTGTAGTTTAGTTGTGAAATATGTAGTAGCACAGATTCCATTATGAATCTTTCCATAATTCGGTTAAACATTTAAAAACCATATGTGACAATCTAATGTAGGGGATGATAGTACTTGGAGGTCGAATAAATAGTAAATTACAGAATAATGTGATGCAAAAGGGAAAACAAGACTGGTGTTGATTTTAGTTTTATTCTGGCTTTCTCTGTGAAACTTTATCTTATGGTGCGAAACAATAATACTCCTTTTATCTGTCAGTTGTTGCCCTTTTCTAGACCTTTAAAAATGTTGTGTCGAGTTGCCTCTCTGCACAGTAGCATATCGCAGACAAAAGTTTCCTGTTAGGCAAAGTCAAGACATCAGCAAATTTCTCCAAAGCCACGTGTTTGTTTAATTTAAGGATGAAAGATAGGTTGTAGAGGTGGCAATATATTGCTCTATTGGGAACATTAAAGCGATAAGACGAAATGAAGGACTTACCAACTGATTCTTTAACTAATTGGGAAAAACATGTCAATATTCATTAGCAATTTACCTGTTCATGAAGTTATTGAGAGTTGTTAGAGCTATATAAATGAATGTTTACAAGTGATTTAATAATCTGCAAACTAGATGGTGATTTTCTTAACTTTTGATGACCATATGAGTCTGTCACAATAGCTGCTTAGGTGTGTGATAAGCATAGCTACCCTTTTGTTTGAGATGGACAGCTTATTGCATAAAAATGAATTTTATTGGCATCAATTGTCATCATCATCATCATTATGTTGTTTCCTTTGGAAGAGCAGATTGATCTCCAGGGTCTATGTAGATGGCAAATAGCATGCCACTAGTTACTTCCGCTTTCTCAAAATTTAACTTCTATTCATTCCCTTAAAATTTGTTTCTAGGAAATTTAGGTCTCCTTATATATTCCTCAGTGGGTTCTGTACTTAAAATACAGGCAATTTTTGATCAATTGTGAATCTTCTTTATTATATCATTTTCATTCAGGTGTGTTTGAACCATGGAAATATTGTTATAGTGATCCTATGGCCTCTAGAGATGTAAGTTTCGGGCAAGTGGTGAAATTTGTCGGCTGCTCATTGGTATCATCATCATCATCATATCTATTATTCTTGTTGCACTTGTAATACAACTTCTTCTCTATTTGCTTTACAGTGATTGAAACTCCTGTACTCTTCTTGCTCCACTAGTACCTCTTTTTCTTTCTTCGTTGCAGTTTGTCGTTAAACGCCAACAGTTGTTTACTCTACTCCAGCCTCGAGTAAATCTATTATGTTTTGACAACTTTGATTGTACAGCATTAAGAGGTTACAATAGATAATTTGCATTATTTGATTTAGGATGTGGAAATGTTGTTAATCCTTCGATTATACTTTGATATTCTGTGAACAAGTGGTAGGGATATCAATCGGACCAGTTCAGTTTGTATTTTACCTGAAGTGAAACCTGTAAACAAACCAGACCCCGAATCAAACGGTTTTGAAAATGTTGCAGTAGTTTGATGATACTTATATTGGTTCCTGTTGTTACTTGATTTCTGTCGAAAGATTATGTATCATCAAATAAATGTACGAGGGATTTTGCTGGGAGTGAGTGAACAATGAGATGCAGTGTTAGAATTGTTAATGATGCTTATTTGGTACATTTGGTGATGGTTGGGCTGAGTTGGGAGATATGTTTGATTCTGCATTACAAATGAGTATAATTGTTCTGTACTGTTAGACCTTGTTTGGTATTGGTATAGTTGCCGATTATTCTGTTTTTCAAAACACAAATTCCATGCAATGGATAGTGTGGGCAATTGGTGGAGTACTTTCAGTCTATACATCTTTCTGGGTTTGGCCGGATTGCATTGTAATCTAACTAATGATGACAATTGTAGGAAAGTCCATCCGGCGGCACATCCAACTGCATAGAATTTTTCTTTATGAAAAGGAAAATGCACAATAATGCCAAACAAGGCTTAGTCTGCTTCTTCCCCACAGTAGGAAAGTCCATCTATTAGCACAAATTTCATTCCGAATCCTGCCGTAATTCTGGTTGATCATACAGAAAACTCATATCACAATCTAATGTAGGGAATGACAGTGGACTCATTAGGTGTCAAATGTATGTTACATTAGATAGCAATGTGATGTTAAAAGAAAAAGCAGGAATGTTGCCTATTTTCTTTTCAATTCGGCTTTCTCCAAACATTTCCTTTTAACCATGGGTTATACTTTTGTTTTCTAGACCTTCTAAACTTTCTATGAATTGGCTTCTGTGCATCATAGAGACAGGAGACTTGAACATTTCTTCTTAAGTAAAAGTGTTATAGATTCTACGAATATTCTCAAAAGAAGGTATTGGTGAATTAGGAGCATTGAGGATAAATTTATAGGACTAACCTAATAATTCTTTAAATTATTGAAAGATAGATGTCAATATTTATGGGAATTTTACATGTGGGTTATCATCTAGTTATTGAAGCTTGTAAAGAGTTGTATGAATGTGCATTTATTAGTGATCAAGTAATCTTCAGGCTATTAGTAGATTTGTTCTCTGATTTCTGTGTATATTAATTTGCTAACTACTTAAGGAACCTATGATTTTGTTGTAATAGCTAGTGAATGGATTAACTATGATTAGCAATTTATTTAGAGAGTAGAGAGGAGAGGAGGATGAGAGATAAGCAAGTTTGGGAAAGAAGTACTGATTCATTTCATAATTTCTTTATTACATTTTGGGACTCTTCATAGTTCCCCTCCTAATGACAGAATTAAGATTCTACTTGTAATACTTAGTAAAATGCAAGTTGGACTATGTAAGCAACTATTGGGATTAG
The DNA here is from genome assembly GCA_029168755.2 of Tillandsia fasciculata. NCBI lineage: Eukaryota > Viridiplantae > Streptophyta > Magnoliopsida > Poales > Bromeliaceae > Tillandsia > Tillandsia fasciculata. Next base: position 7,821,899 of record CM054940.1, on the reverse strand, counting down.
CTTGATGGGCTTCTCAACTTTGCGGGTTGCTTCCTGTACCCTCCTCACTCAATAGAGTAGGGTCCGTCTTTTCTTCACCCGGTCTGATGACCTAGTGGGCGAGTCGTGCTTCCGAGCTTCTTCTCCGAGTGGGCCGGCCCTGCAGCCCTTCGCCCAGTGTGGAGCCCCTTTCGTCTTTCCCCGACCTCTAGGAATGATTAGTCGGATCAGTCCTCAGATCTCTCCTTGCTCGCATTCGCGTGCCGAACGCCCGCTCCACATTCCCCTGCCCCTTATCTACTCCTAGATCTGATACTCTGAACTCCTACCTACTTCTAACCCAACCCTTCCTCCTCTTTCCCTCTTCACCTCCGTCGGAACTCCTGCACCACCGCCATCGACCTTCTCTTCTCCGGCGCCGGTCGTTACATTTTCCCCACCCTTGAGAGGACCTTTGCCCTCAAGGGTCAAGCTCGGGGTACTGGATCTTGAGCGCCCAGTAGTCTTCTCAAGTGGCTTCTTCCTCGGTCAAGTTGCTCTATTTGACCAACACTTGGGTTACAGCTTTATTTTTTCTTTTTACAAAGCAGCGGTCCAAGATTAGCTCCGGTCGTGTGAGTGGTCGTCCCTCTTCATCCGCTAAGGGTGCCGCAGGCATAGCTTGCTGGTTCTTGGTGAGTCCTTTCTTCAGGAGAGATACATGGAAGACTAGGTGTATCTTTGCCTCCTCCGGAAGTTGTAGCCTGTACACCACTTGCCCGACCCGCTCCAAGATCTTGAATGGGCCGAAGTACTTCGAGGTAAGTTTGAGGTGCCGGCGAATGGCCACGCTGCTCTGTCTGTAGGGTTGTAACTTTAGGTAAACTTTTTCCCCCACTTGGTACTCCTTGTCCACTCTTCTCTTGTCGGCGTTCTATTTCGTACGGTTCTGGGCCTCCTTAAGCCTTTCCCTCAACACTCTGATTGTTAGCTCCCTTTCTCTATCCCACTCCTTCACTGTCTGGTTCTCCGGAGCTTCTAAGTTCACCACTGGGTATGCCAGGGGGGGTGACCATATAGAGCTTGGAAAGGAGACATCCCTATGAAGGAGTGGTGGTTAGTATTGTACCACCACTCTGCCAGGGACAGCCATAGATGCTATTTTCGGGGACATTGGAAGCACATATAGTGGAGGTAAGTCTCCAAGCAGCGGTTAACCTTTTTTGTTTGCCCATCTGTTTGTGGGTAGTACGCAGTGCTCATCTGCAGCTTTGTTCCCAGCAGCCCAAACAACCCTTGACATACCGCACTCGTGAATATCTTTTCTCTGTCTGAGACCATTCCCTTGGGCAGACCATGTAGTTTATAAATTGTGTCGAATAAGGCCATTGCTACTTCTTGCGCAGAAAATGGGTGTGTTAGGGTTACAAAATGGAAGTACTTTGTTAGCCTATCCACTATTACCAGTATTGTGTCTTTCCCTTCTGATTTGGGTAGTGCTTCGATAAAATCTAGGCTAACTTCCTGCCATGCTTGTGTTGGAATTGCCAGGGGCTGTAGGAGCCCAGCATAGGGGGTCCCATCCACCTTGTTTCTGATACAAATCTTACAACCCTTGACCCTTTCTTCCACCTCTGGCTTCATGCCTGGCCAAAAAAATAGCCGCTTAATCCTCCTGTAGGTGTTGTTCATCCCAGAATGCCCCCCCAGTGATGACGGATGCATGAGTTCCATGAGCCTCTTCCTTAAGTCACATTGATCCCCCACATATATTCTCCCCTTGTATCTAATGATCCCCTATGCAAGACTATAGTGGGGTTGCGACTTCGGTTGCACTAGTAGCTCCACCATGATGGGTTGGATTAAACTATCCCCTTTATAGTTGTCAGTGATCTCAGTGGCCCAAGTGGGAATGATGGCCGTGGCTGCACTACTGCTTCCTTCCTCGATTCTTACTCTAGATAGAGCGTCTGCCGCCAGATGCTCCTTACCTTTCTTGTATTGGATGGTGTAATCTAATCCCATCAACTTTAGCACGCTCTCTGTTGGACAATGGTTGTGGTTTGCTATTCGAAGAGATATTTTAGGCTCTCGTGGTCCGTCCTAATGATGAAAGGTTTCGAGCTTAGGTAATGCTTCCACTTCCCCACGGCTAGAAGGATCGCCAAAAACTCTTTTTGGTAAGTGGATAGGCCCAAATGTTGTTGCCCAATCGCCTTGCTAAGATACGCTATGGGTCGGCCGTCCGTGACAGCACTACCCCTATCCTGTAGCCGCAGGCGTCAACCTCTATCGTGAAGGGGGCATCCCTAGAACCGGGGCGGTGGCCATAACTTCCTTCAATGCTTCGAAAGCAGTTTTCGCTTGCTCGCTCCACTTGAAGTTATCTTTCTTTAACATCTTCGTGAGGGGTATTCTTATCCCCCTGTACCCTTTGATGAACCTCCTGTAGTAGCCTGTCAGGCCCAAAAAAATCCCTTAACTCCTTTAGATTGGTAGGTAATGGCCATCGCTTCATTACCTTGATCTTACTTGGATCAGTGGCTACCCCCTCCTTGGAGATGATATGCCCCGAGTATTCTACCCTCCCTTGCCCGAAGAAATATTTGGATCTTTTTGCGAACAGTCGATGTCACCTCAGCACTTCTAGTACCCGCTGTAGGTGCTCAGCGTGCTCCTTCAGCTGTTTGCTGTACACAAGAATATCGTCAAGAAAACGAGCACAAACCTTCGCAAGTAGGGTGCAAAGATGTCGTTCATGATCGCTTGGAAGGTTGCCGGGGCATTGGTTAAGCCGAAGGGCATGATCAAGAACTCGTAGTGGCCCGAGTGAGTCCTGAACGCCGTCTTGTATACGTCGCTGGGGTGCATTCGTACTTGATGGTAGCCTGCCCGCAAGTCAATCTTCGAGAAAAACTGCGAGCCCTCAAGCTCATCCAGCAAGTCGTCTATTAGGGGAATCAGGTACTTATCCTTTACAGTCGCCTTGTTTAGTTGGCGGTAGTCGACACAAAAATGGCAATTATTATCTTTTTTTTTTTCACGAGCACCGGGGACACATAGGGACTGTGGGATGGTTGAACGATTGCGGTTTGTAACATCTCCCCTATTTGCTTTTCTATCTCATTCTTTTGTTCCTATGTATATTTATAGGGTCGGATATTTACTGGCTTAGCTTCGAGTAGTAGAGGTATTCTGTGGTCTTGGTGCTTGATTGGGGGTACTCCCTCTGGTTCCCTGAATACATCTTGGTACAGTTCTAGAACTTGCCGCACTTGGGTGGGTATGTTTTCTTTTTCTTCCTCTTTAATCTCGATTGGCATTAAGCGCCCTATTGTGCAGCAACTCCCTCCAATGCTCTTTTTGTATCATTGTGTAGCAGTTATGGTTTTAAGCTCTGCCCGACTGGTCTTGAGCCTTGAACATTCCTTTATCCCTTTCAATGTTGTCGGTGCGCCTTCCTTATTGAAGGAGACGGAATTGTTGTTGTAGTCAAAGGTGACTTTTCCGTAGGCCCTCAACCAGTCGATGCCAAGTATTAGACTCGAACCATCCAGTCGAATCACCCTTAGATCCGCTTGATAGGGCTCCCCTTGCATAGTCCACCTGAGATCGAGGCACTTTAGCTTGCTTAAGACCTTGTGGCTATTGGCCACAGTGACCACCAGTGGTGATGCCGAGGCTATAGTGGTTTTTAATTCCTTTGCCACTTGGAAATCAATGAAACTATGCATGCTCCCGGTGTCAATCAAGATCACTAGAGTCTTGGTTCCTACCTCGCCTTGTATCTTGATCGTCTCGGGCTTGCTCTCGCCACTCAAGGAGTGTACGGACATCCCTCTTTCCTCGATTTCCTCTTTTTCCTCCATAGGTTGGTGGTCCTCTGTCACTTCTTCTTCCTTTAACTGCAAGAGTCGCTCATCGAAAATCTCGTTGGCTTCCCAAACTGCACTCAGGTTGTTGAGTGCCTTGGGTTAACACCTATGTTCTGGTTGAATTTTTTCTCCACATTTAAAACATAAGCCTGCTGCCTTTCGTTGCTCAAAAAACCGCCTACTAGGCGTTTGGGACCAATAGGGGTTCTTTTGGTGGTGAGCTCTAGATCCTTGGTTTAGGGGCTTGTTGGGTAGTGCCCCATGTGAGGTGGCCCCTGTGGCTCTGCCAGCAAGCATGTTCTTCCTCCACAGTACTGTTATTGCTTGTTCATGCAATTTGGCTTGCTCATATACTTCTTCGAAGGTGGTCGGATTCGAGAGATCTATGAACAATACTAATTTCTCCTTGAGCCCGCTATGTAGCTCTGTATAAAATGATCTTCGCTCAATATCGGGTTGAGATACAACATTCTCGCTCTCAAATCTTTGAATTTTTCTTGGTACTTTTCCATAGTATTGGTTTGCAATAATTTATTAAACTCTCTTACTAACTTCTTCATCCCTGTGTTGTCATATCTCTTGTATACAGCCTCGCTGAGCTCTCTGTCCACGTGATACCAGGTTTGTCCACCAAGTAGCCTTGCTTTCATCGGTGTACCTTGCCGGTAAAATGCATTGTAGCGATGTCGACCCATTAATGCTCCATAATTTGATGGATGCCGAAATATTGCTCGCACCTGTCGACCTACTCTCGGGCCTCTTCCCCATTGAAAATTGGGAATTCTAGCTTTGGAAAAGGTATATGATATTGATTTCGGTTCGCCATTGGGCTTGCTTACCCTGCTGGTAAGTCGGACCCTCTTTGGGGTGTGGGCAATATCCCCTTCCCTTTGTATGCTTCCACCTATGGAAAGCTACTGCTACTTGCTCTGTTGTAGGCCGCAGGCTATTCTTCTCTGATTCTTAAGGTGGGGTTGTGATCTGTGGTTGGAATGGAAGTTTGGGTTGTTAATAGTTCCATTAGTTGTTGATGTCGCTTGGCCACCTCTTGTTGCATGACTCCGTGTCTCTGTGCTGCCTCGATTTGTAGTGATTCGTATCGTTGTCGCCTCTCATGCTATATCTCGTCGATTTGTTGTGCTAGTATCCTTATATGCTTGTTGCTGTTTGTAGTATACTGTTGTAAGCTCTCTTCGATCTGCTTACTCCAATTACTTGTGAGGTACTGTAGCTTCTCCTCCAAGGCTGTGATATGCTCACTCATCTCCCTCAGCCGTGTACCCTCTGTCATGGGGAGCTCCTCGAGGTATTCCTTACCTTGGTAGTTGAATCTGTTTCCCTTCTTCTTCCCTATTGCCTTGGAATTGGATCTAGCACCACACTAACGGTTGGTAGTTGCCGATGATGCTCTTGAGGCCTGTGACTTGTGCCTCTTTGTGGCATAGTGCCCAGTAACACTACCCCACACTACAGTATGGATGCCTTGTTGCAATTGGTAAAAAGAAATTGTAAGGGAGGGCTTTACCAGTGTGACTTATTGCTTGTGATCTTGCTCTGCTTTGTGGCCTTCGGTTGTTGCCTGATCCTCACAATCCCTGGGACCGGGACTGCTTTAATACCAGTTGTAATATCCCGACGAACCGCAGCCGCCGATGATGAGGATTTCCTGACGCCGACACGGCGGGGAGGATGACAGTTAACCGGATGAAGTGGAAAAGAAAAGATGGGGGGGGGGGGGGGGGGGGAGAGAATGGAATTGAGAGGGAGGGGGGGAAGAGAATGGAATTGAGAGAAAAGTGATGAGAGGAGGATGAGAGATAAGCAAGTTTGGGAAAGAAGTACTGTTTCATTTCATAATCTCTTTATTACCTTTTGGGACTCTTTATAGTTTCCCTCCTAATTACAAAATTAAGATCCTACTTGTAATACTTAGTAAACTGCAAGTTGGACTCTGTAAGCAACTATTGGGATTAGCTTGATGGGCTTCTCAATTTCGCGAGCCGCTTCCTGTACCCTCCTTACTCAGTAGAGTAGGGCTTGTCTTCCCTTCACCCGGTCTGATGACCTAGTGGGAGTGTCGTGCTTCCGAGCTTCTTCTCCGAGTGGGCCGGCTCTGCAACCCTTCGCCCAGTGTGGAGCTCCTTTAGCCTTCCCTCGGCCTCTAGGAATGATGGGTCGGATCGGTCAACGGATCTTTCCTTGCCTGCATCCGCGTGCCGACCGCCCGCTCTACATTCCCCTGCCTCTTATCTACTCCTAGATCTGATACTCTGAACTCCTACCTACTTCTAACCTAACTCTTTCTCCTTTTTCCCCCTTCGCCTCCGTCGGGACTCCTGCACCACCGCCACTGACCTTCTCTTCTCCAGCGCCAGTCGTTATAATTTCCTCCTATTTAACCTTTAAGTTCTATTTTCAGAATGTTTCAAGTCCTCTTTCTATATGCCTCAGTGGGATTTTGGATTTAATTTAGAGGCAAATATTGATTGATTAGAAATTTGTTTATGCCCTGCTTGGATGCATAAGTATCTTGTTTCATATATCTTTTTTACTTCAGAAGTTTGTATCTCATAAAAAATAAGTAGAATCAACTGTTTATAATGAGACGGTAAACTAGACCTTCACATTTAAATCAATTCATAGGTCCTACAAAATCATAGATGCCAACATGCAAAAATTCCAACATTTTATTTTATATCTTATAAGAAAATTCTCATTTCGAGTAAATTATTATTAGATTACTCATTCTTAACATCCAATAATGTCTTAATTGTCTCATATTATGCAAGTATCAATATATTAATTGTGAACCTTTTGAAACGTTCTCCGCATTCCCCACTTCTGTGGGCCCTCGTGGTCAGTGGTCTCTCTTTCTCTTTTGCTTTTCCGGTTCTGTGGGCATGCATAGTCAGTGGTCTCTCTCTCTCTCTCTTTCTCTTTCTCTCTCTCTTTCTCTTTCTCTCTCTCTTTCTCTTTTATTTTGTTTTTTTTTCCTTTTGGGACTCTACTTTCTTTTTTCTCATCGCGTCCTATCCTTGGTGGTGGTTCGCGTTCTTCGCCTTTCCCATCTTCGTCGTGGTAGTTGGCTCCTTCTCTCTCTCTCAGAGCTTGCTCCGTATTTTCCGTCGCGGTAGTTGAGCTTCTTCTCCATGATTAAGGCTGTCTTCTCGTACCTTCGCTATGTTGTGCCATTAATGCACCGTCCGACCGGCGAGGTCATCCCCATTAATGTGTCGTCTGACCGGCGTGGTCGTTTGTCCGGCAGCCTTCCTTCTCTGCACGGATTCTTTTCTCTCATCACGTCCCATCTGTGGTGGTGGTTCGCGTTCTTCGCCTTTCCCATTTCTGCCGCTGTAGTTGGCTTATTCTCTCACTCAGAGCTCGCTCCGCATTTTTCCGTTGCGGTGGTTTAATTTCTGCTCCATGATTGAGGTCGTCTTCTCGTACCTTCGTTGTGATTGCGCCATTAATGTCCGACCGGCGAGGTCGTCTCTATTAATGCGCCGTCCGACCGGCGTGGTCGTTTGTCCGGCGGCCGTCCTCCTCTGCGATGTGTTTTGGCGGGATGCATGGGTGCTCTGTTCCTTCACAATTCCCGACGCGTTGGATCTCGATTGTTGGATGATTTTTTTTTATAAAATAAGGCCTCATCATCATGTGCTGTGCTATTATTGTGCTGCCTTGCGCCATCCGGCCTGTGAGTTTCGCCGAGGTAAGCCTTTGCTTTTGCAAACGTATTGTACTATTTGACGGTGGTGGTAGGACGGTGTGTTGTCCTTTGCTGTTGCCTCGAAGTGCTTGCCTCTATTGTTGCCTCACCATGATTGCTCTTCTACACTGTTCCTTCATCTCTCTCTTTTGGATTTCCCTACTACTATGGCGGTTATAAATAAATAAGGGTGTTGTTCTGCTAATTTTTGCACCTACGTTTTCCTCTCTGCTCTTCTTAGCTTCTGATCCGTTAGATTTTATTCTCATTGCTTTTATTGCCTGCTTGGCACTGTGGCTTTATACACTAATTTAGAAACCAGGGAGGATGTAAATTCATATAATATTCTCTCTATCTCTCTCTGGATCGAGCTATTGAGATAAAACCGTCTATTTGGATGGTTTTCTTTTATACCAATACAAGAGGTGTTGGAATGTTTTCATTCTCTTCTTAATCTAAGTGAGGTAGTAAAATCAAAATTTTAAAAGTTAAATAGCTGATTCAAGTACCCCATAATTTACATATAGTGAGTGTTTTTTTACCAAAAAAAAAATTAATAATAATAAAAAGAAAAAGCCCACCTAAGCCTTGTTTCAACTGTTAGTTAACTAGGCATGCTTTTTGGCTTTTATACAATTGTTGTATACTGTGAATTCATTAGTTGCTTCAAGCTCAGCGCACAGTACTTATCCATTATAGAAAATATTTTACTCACAAACAAATCTTATACTATTTTACAAACTTTACAACTTAATTATTGGATTTCAATTTTGAAATTCTAATTCATGCTTATTTCTTTGCGATTTACACTTCTCCACTATTTAAATATCATCATGTTAGTCTTTGAAGTGTTGTAAAATTTATTTGTAAATACTACATTACTCATTCATTACTAACCAAAATCAGGGGATAGGGGCTGTTGATGCAAGGGCTCACCGCAGTTGCGGAGCATGTATTCACAAATGAACACAAACAATATGCTTCAGGAAAACCACCATTCTGCTCCGCAACGACGACGCCGATACAGAAGTGCTGCAAGAAAAGGCAATTCGATTTCTGGGTTAATATACTCTGCTGTCTATGTGCCATTTTCACATTCCACACACAAATGGTTCAATTGCTCAACAACACATGCTGGAACCTTCATGAGGTAACATTCTAATATTCGACAGTTGAATTTATCTAACCCGAAGTTATCTTCCTCGAAAGGAAAAGTCGATTTTCTTTGCGAGCTTCATCATGTAGCATTTACAACACCTAAACAAATCACAACAGAATCATTCACGACTTCATCATGAAGTATTACAATGCGTGCAATAACCGGCCATCCGTACAAGTTCGGCAGTTCTACTATTTAGGACTCGTAAGCTTATTTTCACTTTCTGCGATAGTAAAAATTCCAATTATATTTTGTTTTATAATCAACTAGCTGTTGCCTTTCAAAGTAGATAAAGCTGGTGCGCCAAGAAGAGACGGGCACTAAAAGGAAATCAATTTATGCATAAGATTCAAAGAAAACGGTCTTGACGAGACCATAAATGATGAATGCTTTCGATATCCAAAGTCTGGTTTCAGTTTAAGCACAATTTGACAACTAAGATGAATTAACCAGTTTCAAACTACCAGTGGTGGGCACCTTCTCACCTGATTCTTTTCTATTCACAAGCCAACTTGGTGTCGAAGCTGCTCAAACAAATAGCAAAAGCCTGGAATGCTGAGAGCGGGTATCGGTAATCCATCGTGAACATATCCTTCGCGACCTTCCCGAACTGTAGAATGACCTTATCATGGTCAGAAGAAGACGTCGCCGGCGGTGGGGGCGCTGTGGCCGCCGCTGGCTGCTGATTTGCGGCAATGAGCTGAAAATTTTTCACCGACGCGACCGTTACTCGCCCTCGGAAGTTGAGGCACCAGCACTGCAGCTGCTCATGCCACCGCGGCGGCTTGTTCTTGAGCACCAAGGGCTGGATTTCTTTGGCACCCTCCTCCTCGCCCCCATCACGAGTTAGGGTTTCGCCGATGATGTCAGAGAAGCGAGAGCTACTGAAGTCGATCGAGCGGTCGGTGATAGAGGAGGCAGTGCGGAAGGAATCCTCCAACAGGCGGGGAAGGAGGCGGTCGGGCTGACTCGGGACGAAGCCGCCAGGCTCGAGGGCAGAGGTCGGGATGGAGTGCATGACACAGTGCATTTTGCGGGGCCCGCGGGTGCCAAGAACGTTCAGCTCATAGGTCACCTGCGCAATTGGGTACGTTCCCGTCGGGACTTTGGGGGACACTTTGGTAGAGGAGAATCGGCGGCTGGTTCGCCCGCCGGGCGGGCATAGGGTGGCAGAGTTGGTGTACGGAGGCTGGGTGTCGTAGATTATGAACTTAGTGCCAAGGAAATTTGACCTGCAACAACAACAGGTGAACGACTCTCCTGGGTTATCGAACACAATTTGATCACTCAATCAATAGAGTAAATTGCATTGTTGTTCCCCGCACTTATTCAAGAAATCTTTTATTGGTCCCTGATCTTTTGGAGGAGACAGCGGTGCCCAGGTTTTCAATTGTCGTCTCAAATAAGTCATTTCCGTCATCTCCCATTAACTGAGTGACAGACTGACAGTGAAGCTGAGGTGACTACCACATATGCATACCCCGCAGCCACACACGCACCCTAGGTGTTGGCATGGCTGGAATATAGGCATATCATGAAGTCACCTATGCACCAAAGGCCCATACTCTCGATTAGACATATTCTGATGCATCAGCTTATGTGGCTTTCATGGTATGCGCTTTTGTTGCACATGTGGCCTCGATAAACTTTGCTATCACTTACCAATATAGCAACTTACCTAATCAATCCACCAAAAGATCTTGCTTCCTTTAAAATTGAAATTTCCTTACCGTAGTTTTCCGATATACGTGCTGCTTGACTTTGAAATATTGTCGGCGTCCATCGAAATTATGTACTCCGTGCAGGTTGTCCGACGATTCCTTTTAGCTGATAGAAGGAACTTTCCACTCTCAACGAGCACGGCTGCTTCATCAAATTCAATAACAAGTCGATTTAGTGAAAAGTAATGAATAGATCTACTAACAACAAAGCTTTCAAAGTGGAACAAAACTTCCGATTAAAGAAGTGGACACAGGAACCAACTTCTCAAAAGTGAAAACATATAAAATGAAAAGCCCAAGGGCAATAATCTATAATAATCCACTCATCTTGTGTAAAGCAGGGATGAAAACAGTCGAATATGATCTGGTATTTGACAAAACTATACTTGCGTCCATATTTAATACGTGGACGAATCTAGATACGAACATTAAATGGAACTGAATTTCATAATTATATTTGATCAAGACAAATTCGAATACAATTTGGATTTGGGACGAAAACGGATATGAGTCCAATTTTAATGCTTTCAAATACCTACAATAAGAAACTGTTAGGCATTATTTAAAAAAAACATATATTTTGGATTTTAGAAGTTTTATTTTACAAGCTCTATACATGATTATCTTCTTTGATTAATTGAGTGCTCGGCCTATACATTAAAAACAAAGCTGATTGCTGGTATCTGAATCCATATCTGAACCCAAATTCTTATTCTAAGAAAAACTGAATTCGAATTTGAATTGGAATAATTCTTTATTGTTATTGCTGAATTCGAATTCGAATTCGAATGCGAATGCGAATCTGACAGAATAGTCAATTTTGGCATCCAAATCTAGCTCTGACCGAATTTGGTTTCGGATTCGATCACATAATATCCTAACCCTTTCCACCCATAGTGAACAGGGTATGCTCAAAAACTAGTGAAAGAAAACTGTGATTTACACCCAATATCGAAGTTAACAACTGGGAAGAAAACCAAACCTATCTAGTTATCAACAGTATTAACAAATGACATGATAGGAAGAAATTTTTTATGATGGAAAAGGCTACAATCCATAGAAACAACAATGGTACCATAATAGAAAAATTTGCAAAAATTGTTAGATTAATATGGACCGCATCCTAGCAGTAGTGCTTCAGCATTTTGGACTTTGGCTATATAAATAAGGATTCCATTAAATTGAAAATAAGAGTGGATTAGTCGAACATTACCATATGCAAGACCAGGGTTATTTATAGCCATTACTCCAACATACTTATATGTATTATTATTGTATTCCGCTAATAAACATCAAGTTATCAAACCTGTGCCTAAAACTAGAATGTGCACAAAATTTTTTCTACCAAGTAGGAAGATTCACTGTGCGAGAGCATATAATAGAAAAGTAATTAGTCCATAACTAACATTCTTACTGCACAAATTGGTGATTCAATGTATATGTTATCATCTTCATTATAAAAAAAAAAAAAAAAAAAAAAAGGAAAAAGAATGTCATCTTGAAGCTAAGGGGAATTGGCAAAATTTTGGGTAATGTTAAATTCAGTGTACATGAAAAGGCACAGAAAAAACCACGAAAGATTGCAAAACCCATTGGAGGCATTAATTATCTGAAATTAGTGCAACTTACCAGGGCTAAGACATAAGTAAAGGTGATAAGTTAGTTTCGATTTGTCCCTCTTTATAAAGCATTGGATTGTTCCATCACGAGGTCCGGGCTGTCCAGGAAAAGCAGTAGTTAGTAGTAAGTTGCCTAATTCATCCAGAAGCACCAAATGAGCAAAAAATTGCCTTAATTTATTAACATTGTTAAATACAGCCAATCTACGTAACCAGCTTCAGTAGTGGGTGTTTTAACTAATACTTTTATTAAGAAAGCAAAGGTCGCTAGTTTTCAATTAATAGAAGCAAGAATCAATTAGTATTAAAGGCTTATACATTTATATATATGTCCCTGTAAAATCTAGGGGTTAGCCAACTAATCATTCTAGGAAGTTGGTTTTGTGATTTAGAAAGGTTTTCCTTTATAGAGCAGCAATACAAGGGTGTATATTTATATGAGAAACTAAGTTTCGGAAATGGATACGTAAAAATTTAGTTTTTGCAGTAATACATATCAAATAGATAATTTCGCAGGGTACACATCTAAATAAATAACTCTCTTTAATTGATGGAAAGATCAAGGAGAATAACCTGCTTCAGAGATAAAGGAAAGGTGAGCTTCGCACAAAACTCCGGGCTCCTCACAATCTCCTCACACATCTCCCTCCATGATTTACAAACGCCAGCGCAAGCCACGACATGCTTTCGTGCCGGCCAAACGCTTTCGCTTGCTTCCAATCTCTTAATCACATCGCGAAGTAGCTCCGGAGGAAGGCTAGCCCAACGGCTTGTCTGAATCACTTGAGGAGAATCGTGCACTTCATGCACAGCTCCATGAGATTTTCCCCTACGATGATGATGGTGCCCAGCTAGATTTAGACCCGGTAACCCAGAAAGCCTCACCTCAAAGCTCCGCCTCGATAAACTCCCGAAACTGTCCCTAACATCCCTAACTATACTTCGAAACGACATCTAAACCAACAAACGTATAATACTGCAGTAAGAGCCTTCAAAATCTGGCACCTCAACAAAAAAAAAAAACAAAACAAAAAAAACAATCCGAACTCATCCTTACTCTTTAGAATGAACGAAAAGAGAGAAAGAGAAAACACTATTATTAGCACCATTACCTCTTCTCTTCTTTTCTTCTTCCGGACTAATAATGTTCTATTTGCAAATAGAAACCCTCATGCTTCCTTCGTAACGATTACAATAAATATATTCCTGGAAAACAAGAATGAGATACTTATATAGAGGGTGAGCGGAATAATACTGTTTAACAAACTATTGACAGTCATGAGCAAGTAGCGGCTGCCAGTGTTATTTACACAAAACCAATCATCAAAAGAAAAAAAGGGGAAGGGGGGGGGGGGGGGGGGCGGGGGGAACAGGCACAAACTACAACTATGGTACACATCGAAATGGGTTTGTAATCTAACAAGATATTCTTAAACTTCCTGCTGGAAACCAATTTAAGGGTTTAGAACCTGGTGAAGAAGTAGTGGAATGAAAAAAATAACGAATAATATATATATATATATATATATATATATATATATATAGGGTTCGGCTACTATACTCTTATGAGTAAAATCCTTTCGTACTCATAAGTTTTTATCCCTTGGATGAAGGAATGTGCGGTTAGGATTATACTAGTTTCTAGGATTTATACTATTTCACCAACAACCTAGTAAACCCTAGGGGAACCACTATCATCCTAACCGCACATTCCTTCATCCAAGGGCGAAAAAGTTATGAATACAAAGTGGTTTATACTCATAAGAGCATAGTAGCCCTATGCTTGTAAAAGTACAAAGTTATTTGTGCTTGTGAGTTTTTTACCATTGGATGTAGGAATGTGCGGTTAGGATGATGGTGGGCCCCTTGGGTTTAGTGGGTGGTTGGTAAAACAGTATGATCTAAGGGGTAGAATTAATCAAAGGATTAGACCTAACGGTAAAAAACTTACAAGCACTAATTGCTTGGTGCTTGTACAAGCACAATAGCCGGACTCTCTCTCTCTCTCTCTCTCTCTCTCTCTCTCTCTCTCTTCAAAAATGTGCTAATAGTTGGCATAATCTCACATTTTACCAAAAAATAATAAAAAAATAAAAATAAAATAATTGGTGAACTTGGAGAGGAAAGACAAAAGCAGTTATGATTAATCGCGCATTAAGTAATCATTATAAAAGAAGTAACTCTAATATATTACTAGGAAGGCTTATTCTAAAACTACTTGGAGATTATAATGCAACCCAAACTTAATCCCCAGTTTAACATTGAGAAATAATGTATTAAATGAAATAGCTAGGGCAAGTTGACTATGCTTCCACCACTTGTCATGTATGATACAAGCATAGACCATCAAAAATACCAATTTTGCACAAAATATATTAACAAAAAAAATCGAAAAGAAAAGTAGTTTATGAATCAGTATACTATGCTTAACTCCATTTTTTTTTTTTTTTTCCATATCTTTTGAAAGAAATTATCATGTCCCAATTTGCGGAGAAAACTATGCTATGGTGCAATAAATAGTCAAAGCTTCAAAGCAAATTGATGTGAGAAATCGAATGTGGATTTTATTTTCAAGTCCATTACCAAGAAAACAAAATGTCTAATTCTAAAAATGAGAACAAATAGGAAGCGCTTCTTTAAATTAAGAGAAAAAAAGGAGCTACTTTTACATGAAATTACTTCAAAAGAGCACTACAATATACAATATAGTACTCTTATTTTATATGAAAAAAAAAAAGAAGAAAAAAAAGAAGCTATAATTAAGTTAATTTGTAGCACAAAGAAGAAAAAGCATCAAATCAAAAGAATTAGCAAGAGATCTAAGGCCAAGTTCTCTAACTTTTTTGGGAATACAACAAAGTAGAGCCCTAATTTTACATATTTAACGCATGCTCTAAAACAATACACAAATTAACACACGAATTTACCAAAGCTGTAGCCGAAGCGAAAGATCCGAGCAATTTAGCTCAAAAAACCCTACAAATTTGTCCAAATTAGGCCGCGCTAAGATAAAATTAACCACAGAATCCGCGATCTAACCTCGAACCGGCTCAAAATCGACAGGAGAAACGCAGTGAATCCACCAAATTCGCTCTCGGCGACGATCTAACCTCGAATCCACGCTCCAAATTGGGGGCAGGGTCAAAACTTGACAAAAAATACCTCAAATTTCCCGGAATTTTCAAAACTAGCCTTCGATCGATCGCTCTACCCAAGGAATCGGTCGTCCAAAACACAAACACCTCGATCTCTTCCTCTCCTCTCTCTCTCTCTCGGTGGATCTCCAACAAAGGGGCTTCCTTCGTGAAATGGAGTTGAACGATGGAGAGGAGAAAGAGGAAGTGAAAAAGAGCAAAAGCTGCTCTTTCCTTGTTTATTTGCTCCTTTGTTTATGGGAAAAATGGCTAAAATGTATGCATACTCCCTCTAGTTTCTTTACTTTGCAACTTGGTATATTTAATTACACTCTACTCCACTGTACTTTATTTTTTATTATTTTTATTTTTTATTCTTTTTTCCCTCTTCTTCTTCTTTCAGAATTACTGTATTTTAGATTTATTTTTTATTTTTCCTTCTTATATTATTTTGTTTTCATAAATATTACTGTTTTTTTTTTATATCAATTTTTATATTACTGTTAAAAAAACTATTATATTACTTTAGACAATATTTAATAACTTTATTAAAAGACACTAATTAAATAATATAAAAAATATAAAATAAATCCTCCTAGTAGTCATATTTAAAAAAATTAATTTTTTTTAATTAATATTTTTCTGTTTTCGTGTATTTTATAATTTTTAAGTCAAAATAAGATAAATACAAACTCTGTCATTTTTAATCCGTATTTATTAATATTTTTTATATAAAATTACAGATTTATTGTTTATAGTATGAAAAAAAAAAAAAAGCTGAATAGTAGTGCCTTTAAATATATATATATATATATATATATATATATATATATATATATAGTACAATTACAAAATAAAAAAAAATATTTATAAAATATAGCATATTATAGTATAGTGTAATTAAATTATTTATTTTTTTAAAAAAAAAACATTATTTGTTTCGTTGTACGTATATGCATGGATCTCGATATTGGTATAATAAGAATTAAACTTAAGAGCTCTTGTCGTATTAAAGCTCGTAAATTATTTTGTAGTTCGTATTGAGATATCACCTTCCAATTTTGCCGCGCCAGATACTGAATCTCGAAAAGTAATAAAAAATCATCTAAATAGTAAAAATTATCAAATTTCTCAAATTTTAATTTTAATTTTTTATTTTTCAAAACATTCTTTACTCTTGAAATTTTACAATAAATACTTTTTTTTTTTTTGGAGGATTGAATAAATTATTTAATACAGTTTTTTTTTTTTTTTACTTTTGAGCCTTACAGTAATTTAATAAATGAGAAGTATAGAAAATTTCTACAATGACATACTATATATTATTTTCGAGTACAATAAATTCTTTTGTAAGTGTATGTGTTGCTGGCATTTAAAAGTATTTTAGTTAAAAGTGCAGGGACTAACGTACAAATGTGAAACAGTACAGGGACTATTCATATATTTTAACCTTATATATATATATATATTAATTACTTTATGAAAGGGAAAATGCTCCTTATTATTTTATCCGCTTCGGTTCGGTTCGTAGTGGGCAGAGTGGCGAGCAGAGAGTTGACTTTCCGTTCCGTTTAATTTGACGGCGGTCTCGGACTTTAACGGCGTCACTTTTCGCGCACGCGGTAGACAGCGACACTTTGCCTGCACCGGATGTACTGTACACCCGTGCACCCTGGTTTATATTTTTAGACTTTTTTATATATGGTTGGTTTCCTAATTATAAATTTGTTAAAGTAAATAATTAGTTTAAATTTTAAAATAAAAGTATCGTTTGATTAATTAAAATCAAACAAATTCAAAAATTAAATAGTAAAAGTAAAATTTTAAAAAATTAAATGACTAATTCTAAGGTAGCGTTTGGTTCGGGGATTAGAAAAATTTTGTTATACCAGGAATAGGTACAGATTCTGGTATTAGCAGGAATTAGTATAAATTTGCGTTTGGTTCGATTTATGAGTTATACCGGAATTAAAGTAAATTGTATTTGGTAAATTACATAGGAATAAGGAGAATAAGAAGAATTGGTAAAAATTGTGTTTGGTTGAGTATAGAGGAATAAGAAGAATTGATAAGTGATAAATTTGTGTATTGACTATTTTACCCTTTATGATATAATATATAAATAAAATTATTTATTATATTAATCAACCTAATAATAAATTTAAAATATTATTTAAAATTATAAAAAATATTTAAAAATATATAATAAATAAATAAAAATACAAAAAAATTATATAAAATTACATATTAAAATATTTAAAATGTTTGATTGTTTAACCAGTAAACAATAGCTAAGAAAATTTTAATTTTGTCCTTTTAAATATTTTTATAGTATAATTTAATATTAATCTAAATTTATTATAAGGTTGATTAATAGCATATTTTATTATTTTTTAAAATTAATCATAAATGGTGAAATAGTGAGTAAAAAAATTGTAAAAAATTCAAGCACTAATAATAACTATCTGGATGTTAAATAACAGTAAAACAGAATGTCATGACCAGATATCAAGTAAATAACGAATCAAACAAATGTGTGAAATAATGACGTTACACTAATAAAAATTCCCCCAATTATAGGACAAACATAATATTTAGCAGATTAAATCACATACAATTCAATCCATTATGGTCATAAAGATCATAAAATAATAAGTCATTTACAATCCCATTGAATGCCGCATAATTCAGTTCAATACACATCAGAAAAGTCCTTTACATACTCGAATTCATTAATCATACAATCAAATATATTACACATTTCTTACATTGCAATTAAATATATAACTAACTGCAATTATTCCATAACTCGTCTGTTATAATTGTGCGCACCGCGTCGCCTCTTTGTGACTCAGTAGTACCAACACCATGAACCGTTTCCTCGGCATCTATTTCTACATTTGGTTCTTCCTCTATCACATCGTTAAATATGGCATCCGCACCGGAGTGTCGTCGAATAAAATTGTGTATAACACAACATGCCATCGCAATCTGGCATTGGACTTTATATGGAAAGGGTGTTCAACAGTCAAGATCTTGAACCGTTTTTTTTAATATACCGAATGTTTTCTCCACCACATTTCTCAACTGCGCGTGTCGATGATTATATAGGTCGCGCGGACTTCGATGAGTGCGACCTCGTGTGTTTCCCTCAAATTGGCTAATATGATAACGCTCCCCCCGATATGGTGCAAGAAATCTGTGTGTATTTGCATAGCCAGAATCTACCAAATAATATTTGCCTATAGATTTTACACAACATTTACAATGTTAAAATCTATATTCCCCATCAATAAAGAAATGTTAAATAAAAATTTCTGTGTACAATATACCTTCAGGCACAGTGAATCCTCCAGTTTCGCATGCCCATCGGAGTACTCTCATGTCATCTGCAGATCCCTCCCAACTAGTGCAGACAAATAGAAAGTTGTGGTCAAAGGATACTGCAGCCATCATGTTTTGCGAAGTAAATCCTTTGCGATTCCGGAATCTCGGTTGCTTGGACTTGCTGACAACCACCGGAAGATGTGTCCCATCAATTGCACCAATTGCATTCTGGCAATAAACATGAAACAACATGCAGGCAATTATTATAAAGAACAATAGTGACATATAAATAAGTGAACTAAAAAATATAAATGCATACATACCTTGAATGGATGAAAATTGACATTATCTCTAATTCGGGCATGCACCGACACATTATTCGCCGGAAGTGTTATGTAATCGTCTTTCAACGTCACAATCGCCCGAAGCACATTGTTGAAATGTCGACTGATAGTTTCACCCGAATGTTGAAATGTTTCAGCGATTACCCTATTAGCCACCCCATGTCCAACACAAAACATAAAATTTCCAACTGTTCCTCAATTGTCATATGGCGTGTGTTTTGTACAACCCCTTTTGGACTAGCTCATCGCGAAGTGCGATGAAAGTCGTGTTCGCATTCGAACTGATCGTACCCACGGTCAGGATGGCCATTCAATATATCACATATCACCTGGTGCCCTGTGAATGGGCGGGTTCGACACGGTTGCTTGTCGACAGTATGGGTAGATGTAAAGTAACCTTGCTCAACCAACATCGCTATTATCTCATCCCAATAGTCGTCATCATCATCTAAAAGCTCCCTTATTATGGTATTGATTTTGGAGGAAAACACATGACCATGACTCGAATCACCCATTAATGCTGTAAGTACAATATATATTCAACATTGACAAGCGCAACATATGACGTTGTAATATAACAGTATTTCAAGCATGCTTGTTAATATAGTCGATGATTAAAGAGTACATCTAACAGCATTCAAACCAAATTGAAATGTCTTCTGAGCATATTATATGATGATTAAAAAGTACATCTCACAGCATTCAAACATAATTGAAATGTCTTATGAGCATATTACATGATGATTAAAAAGTACATCTCACAGCATTCAAACATAATTAAAATGTCTTATGAGCATATTACATGATGATTAAAAAGTAAATCTAACAGCATTCAAACAAAGTCATACACATTAAAAACAAAAACTAGTGTCCTGGAAAAAATGGCCTAAATACAGACGATTGGATTGACACTTGACGCTCAACCCACATTATTGCCATATCGCGTTCATTGTCATAAAAAGTTCACGATTATTAAGATCTTTGAGTGCTTCCCCTACACACAGCGCTTTTTCTGGAGTCATGCCTGGCATCGCATAGACTCGGCTCATGCAAATGGAAATGGTTGGAATACTGCTTTTGCAGTCCTTTTCATATTGATACATTTCACGGGCCAGTTCAAGTTTTTGCTTCCCTAGATCAACAAGTTCAGATATTACACTAATACTGGCATCTGGTTTGCGGCGGCGTCCCCCAGAGGACGCGGTAGGTTTGGGTTGAGGGTTTGTGGGTTCTGGAGAGCGTGGTCGCTTGCTTCCTGAGCTATGCCCGCTCCCGCTTGCACTACCTCCGACATTGGGGATCTCAGGAATTGAAGATGGGTAGTCGGAGGTTTGTGTCGCCCCTATATCTGCATATTGAGGCGCTGCAGAAGCACTTGCTTCAAATGGATTTTGTGAGATATTAAATGCCGACATTCTTATTCCAAGATTTGTATCATCCTCACCAGGGGACGATGAGGATGAACTCTCAACTGTTTGGGCTGCAGGCATAGTGGATGCAAATCCATATCGGCCAGTGGCCGTGGTTTTTTCTGTCAAAAATTCGAGATCCTTATATGGCGGAAATGGCCTATCTCGACATCTTGCATAGGATGGATTTTCCTGTTGAATAGGAATAAGATATGTATAATGTCAATTAATCATATATTACGCGAAACAATTGTGTCGAACAAATTTTATGATTTACAAGATAGGGTCAATACCGCTATGACGCATCCCAGTTGGTTGATCTCCAGGTGTCGGGATATTGTGGATAGAATCCCAACCCCATCCACTCTTGTTGGCTAAATAGTTATAAGACTGAATGTCCGTTTTAAAACTTTTAGCCGATTTTTTAATTGCTCCTTCGTGAGTTGTAAATTGGTCCTAACATTGAATGCCGCATTTATTCGAACCCACGCTACTGTAGTGAAGGACCCATTCACATAATTCCCTAGTGTATGCTCTTCAGTGAGCAAAGACATGAATATTGTGTCCATATTATCAGTCCAATTATGTGTTCGGGTCTGATGTTGGGCACGCTGCCCAGAAGGACCCTCCTGAGATGCTACGAAATTAGAAAGTGGGTCGAAAGCCACACTTTTTCTTGCTTGATGCTTTGCTTGTTTCTTGAAGGGACGCATCTGGAATTTGAGTTATATAATGTATTTGAAGGCACATTGATACTAATAAATAAAGTAGAAATAGAGGAAAATTGTAATTAAGTATTGGACTCACTTGATTGCCACATAGTATGGGGTAGCATTGGCTTTAAAAGCCAGTGGCCGTCCATCTGATACTTATGGCAATCGTCATCATCGTCCTTTAATGTGTGCTGGTTGTCACCATGTTGCAATTAAGTGTTGTTCGTGTGTATAATGCCTATCACCCGTTTTTAAATAATTTTTATAAAATTTTTTTGACTCAATTGATTGCCAATTGGTATGGGGGTGCAGTAATTACATGTCAATCCATCAAATACCTATGGCAATCATCATCATCGTCCATATCTGAAGCTACAGGGGATAGGCTGCATACTCACACTTGTCAAAAAAAATGGCAACAGGGAATAGGCCTCATACACACAAACATCACATATGCTGGCAACTAGGTGACAACCAACGCCCAACCATAGTTCATGCCAATGAAATGCAACAACATTGGAACACAGTGCTAACAGGCAAATCTACCAAATTGGCAATAACATGAGAACCAGCACATATTATGGCAATGACATGCACACATTATGCCATCAACATTATAAGAAGCACTGAATAAGGCACTGAGTAAGGCACTGATAGGGGGGCACTGAATAAGGCACTGATAAAACAATATTGAATCGAAGCACTGAATAAGGCACTGATAGGGGGGCATACCTGTAATGTACCGGATTTTCGGCACATATAATAAATCTAAATAAAAATGGTATGAAATACTATTTTTATGAAAGTTAGAGAAGTGAGGATGATGTGGAAGCGAATTGGGCCGAAATCGGATTAAAAATGCGGGATTTAGAATTTTAATTGAAAAAGGGGGCCCAGATTTTTAGCAGAAAATTCATAGAGTCAGAAAATTCTGAGAAAATTCTGGGAGCTCCGTAATATTGTTTTAAGGCCACAGTAAAAATTCCGCGTCGATCGGACACCCGGATTGCGAGAACGGGGTCCGCCAGCGATTTTTGATACAGCGAGCCTTTTGGTGACCCAGAAATGGCCAAACTCAGCAAAAATACTTGTAACACATTTCAAATGTAATTACAAGTGAATTGGAAGTATTTCAAATCGATGCAAAAGTCATCGAGTCGAAAAGTGAGTTGGAGTTGAGAATTTGAAGCTTCAATTGTGAATCTTAGGTCCTTGTTTGGCGATTTCCGCGAAAAGGGCGAAATTCAGCAAAAATACTTGTAACACATTTCAAATGTAATTACAAGTGGGTTGGCAGCATTTCGAATCGATGCAAAAGCCGTTGAGTCGAAAAGTGAGTTGTAGTTGAGAGTTGAAGCTTCAAATTTGCAAAATTTAAGTCCTCGTTCGCCGAATTCGCAAAATGGTAAAATGCGGCAAAAATACTTGTAACATATTTTAAATATGATTATAGTTGAGTTCGGTGCGTTTCGGACCGACGCGGAGAGCATCGGGTCGAAAAGTGAGTTGAAGCCCGAGGACTTAGCAAAAATCCAGAAATTCTGAATTTTGTGATCACGAAGCATTTTCGGAGCCCTGTTTCGGAGACCTAGAGTAGCCCAAAAATTTAAACGAAATCGTGCGGTGTCTCACAAAAGTTTTCTGATTAAAAGGGGTGAAAAACCTATGTGAGCGATTAAGGAAAAATCGGAGAACGAAGCGAGGAAAAATGCTTCGTGAATTCTGAAACTGCAGTTTTTGACAGTGCAGTTTATCGCGAAGCTTTTTCGGAGCCCTGTTTCGGAGACTTAGAGTGCCCCAAAAATTTAAAAGAAATCGTGGGGTGTCTCACAAAAGTTTTCTGATTAAAAGGGGTGAAAAACCTAGGTGAGCGATTAAGGAAAAATTGGAGAACGAAGCGAAGAAAAATGCTTCGTGAATTCTGAAACTGCAGTTTTTGGACAGTGAAGTTGATCGCGAAGCTTTTTCGGAGCTCTCTTTCGAGGGCTTAGAGTAGTCCAAAAATTTAAACAAAATCGTGGGAAGTTTAAGAAAAATTAGTAGATTAAAGGGAAGAAGAAAAATTTTATTTTCGATTTCCCAGTTGACGGCAAAACGCGGAGAAAGAGGGCTAACCGAATTTTCTTCCTGCAGGAGCAAATTGCAGGAATTGGGATAAATTGGGAAATCCCTTTGTAAGTTGGGGCATTTTAGTAAATTTACCTATTTCCCCCAACTACCCCCCCTGCAGAGGTATTTAATGCTCTCTCTCTCCCTCATTTGAAACCACCTTCTCTCTCTCTCTCTCTCTCAGCTGGGCAGAAACGAAAGAAGAGAAACGAAAGAAGAAGGAGGAAAGAAGAAGAAAGAAAGAAGAAGAAGGAGAGAAGAAGAAGAAGAAAGAGGAAAGAAAGAAGAAGAACAAGAGGAGAAGAAGAAGAAAGGTATGAGTTCCCCCCTCTCTCTCTTCTCCTTCTTCTTGGCAAGGAAAAAATGGGGGGGGGGGGGGGGGGGGGAGAGGTCAGCTGCTGCTGCTGCGCAAGCAAGCAAGCAGCAGCACATCAGCTGCAGCAGCTGCTGCTGCTACAAGCAGCAGCAGCTGCAGTTGCTGGGCCAGCTGCTGCTGCACAAGGCAGCAGCAGCTGCCAGCAGCAGCCCCGCGCATGGGGCAGCTGCCCAAATGGCAGCTGCACCATGCAGCTGCAGGGAGCAGCTGCATTGGCAGCTGCCTTGGGCAGCTGCTTTGCTGCCATTGCTGCTGCTGCCTAAGGCAGCAGCAGCAGCCTTGAGCTGCTGCTTGGCAGCTGCCTTGGGCAGCTGCCATGGCAGCAATTGCTGCTGCTGCTTATAGCAGCAGCCATGGGGCTGTAGAGCAACAACAAAAAAAAAAAAAAAAAAAAAAAAAAAAGAAGAAGAAGAAAAAGAAGGAAAGAAGAAATTTAATTTTCTTCCTTTCTTTTCTCCAATGAGCGGAATTTGTAAATGGAGTGAATTGCTCCAATTGAGCTCTTCTCAAATCTTAAAGAAAAATGAGATGAATGATTGCAATTTTTGATTTTGCCAATGTGCGAAATCATTAATTGGGGGAAATTACACCAAATTGAGTTTTTCCCAAAATTTTAGAGTATTTTGACCCGGGATCGAGTTGAGCATGTTTCTTTTTGACAACATGCCATGGGAAAATTTTTCTTCTCTCATTTTTATGACCCAATCAAAAACTAGCCTTTTGGTGGGGGAAAATGACCAAATATTATTCTCTTCTCAAAAATTGAGCTTTTCTCAAATTTTTGAGAGCATTTTGACCCCGAATCGAGTTGAGGAAGTTTCCTTTTGGCAACATGCCATGGGAGGATTTTTCTCTTCTCATTTCTACGAACCAGTCAAAAATTAGCCTTTTGGTGGGGGAAAATGACCAAATAGTGATTTTTCCCTTTAAGTTGTCAAAAAGGGGTTAGTTTTACCGCCTTATGAATTTTAGTGAATCACGTAAAAGCAATTGCTTTATCTTTTGCTTTCCTTACAATGTAGGGAAGTCTCATGGATTCAAGGAGTTGAAATTGTCTCTTCCAAGGACCAAAAGAATACACCGAGGTGGGGGATTCTGCCGAAATTGGGTGACCTCTCCCCTTGCTCCTTTGCTTTTCGATCTAGAAGCATGATAGTAGCCTGTTAGAGGCGTTTGGTAATTATGATTGAATTTGCATGTGTAGATGGATATAGAAGAGAAGTAAACTTTTCTAATTATTAGAATAAGAGATAAATTTGCATGTGTAGAAGGATATAGATAGAAAAGTGGATTTTTTCTGAACTGCTAAATATAGATGATAATTGCCTGCGTAGATGTTAAACTTTATTGATGATTGAGATGGAAATAATTGCATGCGTAAAAAGGGGAATCAATTATTTGTTATCTGTGATCATGTTAGGGTATAGCCCTAGGAATCATGTGAAAGCATAAGGAAAAAGGGCATGTTGGTAGTAAGACTAGGAGAAAACCTAGACTCAGGGTTAATGAGTGGCATCAAACTTAGGAGTATATCCTAGGATTGAATGAGTGGCATTGTCTTAGGAGATAACCTAAGGACATTGGATAAAGTGATCAACATAGAGTCAAGGACTCTAGGATGAGCATGATATAAGACTTAGGTAAAGGAAACCTAAGGTAAGTTAGTAGGTTGAGAATAGACTAGTTAACATAGAGTCAAGTAACTCTAGGTTAAACATGATATGAAACTTAGGTAAGAGAACCTAAGGTGACTAGTGGAGTTTATACTCACAGAAAATGGATTAGAGTCAAGGTAACTCTAAATGCAAAGTGCAACAGGTAAATAGAGATAATGTAACTCCAGGTTCGGCAAGGAAAAGAGTATGTGGCCACAAAGTTAAAGAATTAAACTGATAGCAAAGTGATCAACTTAGAGTCAAACTCTAAGGAAAAGTTTGTGTAATCACAAAGTCAAAGAGCTAAATAATATAACCCTAGAGTGGGTCATAGGGTGTCTTGGCAATGGATAATAACTTTAACTTCAATTTGAGTTAAAGAAATAAAAGAGAAATGTTTAAGAGTCCAGGAGACTCTCTAGTTATCCTTATGGCGAGGCCTAGGGTAAGAGATAAATTGATGTAAAAAGGCAAAGTTAAAAGCAAGCTAAAAGTGGCTAAAAAGCATAAAGAAAATGTAAATGGCGCCTTCGAATTTGAGACTCGTCAAGTGGAGCAGGACTCCCTGGGAAGTGACCCGTCGGACGAGGTACTTTCGAAAGGCTTAAAGTGAAAGCAAAGAGCTAAACGCTCAAAGGAAAGAGAAAGAAATTTGCCAGTGGCAAAAGGGAGCTACAAGCTCGAATAAGAAAGAAAAGCAAGTGTTCAAAGGCAAAGAGGCTAAGAACTAAAGCAAAAAGAGAAAGAAAAAGAAAAAAAAAAAGAAAAAAAATATAAAGATAAAACGAGCGTACCTTCGGGGGTAAAAAGTAGCCTTGTCGGAGCCAAGGGCAGTGTCCCTCTCCCGGGCAGTGACCCGTAGGACAAGTTCCCCGTTGGGCGGGGTAGCACTTGCGGGTGCTATCGGCAACCTTAGAAATCTTATCTTATGGTAGCAGGACTACCGGGCTGGGGCCCATTGGATAAGAATTTCTGAGGGTTAACTTGAACTAAAGCACCAGAATTTAAAGAATAAAGAGAAATTAGAGTGGCCAAGGTGGCCGGGTTAGTTTGACCCTGTGTACAGCGGCATAGTGGCCGAGTTGGTGCTTAGCAGCCTAGTGTGGCTAGACAAGAAGTAGTGATGGTTGATGATTAGACACAGATAGTATAGTGCAGTGATATATTATATTGCATAGCTGCATTTTGATATTGAGGATTTTAGTTTCCTAGCACTATTATTATTGCTTCCATTGGACCAAGTGGTGTAGGACACTTTTTCTCGGTGGTTGAACCCACTGGGAACTCAGTTGTAGTTCTCACACCCCTTGGGTGACTCCCCCCACAGGTTCGAGTATGGATGCAGCGATCGTGACGGTTCAGATGCAGACGGCGAGGCATACGACAGGGGCAAGGGCCCAGCAGCATAGAGACCTAGAGGGTCTAGCAGAGGTATCCCTTTTATATATTTCTTGAGTGAACCTTGTATGGTGAGGAATTTATGTAAAGGAATTGTAATAATTTTATTTGCAAGTTCAGAATGTAAAGTGTAATAAGTTTAATTTATGGTTCACTCTTGTATGCTTCCATTTCCGCATTAGTTGTTGCAAAAATTTAAATTAGTAGTGATTTTTAGTACTCTGATATTGAGCTTCCGCATACACTTGTTGTGTTATTATGGATGTTACGTTCCTTTCGGGTAGTGAAAGGTCATACTCGATTGGCGGGTCTGTTGGCGTGCCCGAACCGTACAAATTGGCGGATTCGGGGCGTGACATACATTTGTGAAAAGAATCACAACCTGTTAAGAAGCAAGAGGGGCCGCAGAGGGGGGGTGGCGACGCGGAGAGGGGACGCAGCGGAGGAGTTGCCGCAGAGGGCGCAGAGGGCGGGGAGAGGGGCGCAGCGGGCCGCAGAGGGGCGCGGAGAGGGGCGCGGCGCGTAGGGGGTGCCGCAGAGGGGCCGCGAGGGAGATCGAGGGGGTAGCCGCAGAGGGGTGCCGCGGCAAGGAGAAGGTGCCGCAGAGGGGGCCGCGGCTGCGGAGAAGGTGCCGCGAGGGGCCGCAGAGGGGCCGCGAAGAAGGGGCGCAGAGGGGGCCGCAGAGGGGCGCGGAGAGGGCGCAGAGGGGCGCGGAGAGGCCGCAGAGGGGCGCGGAGAGGGGCGCAGAGGGGGCGCAGAGTGGCGCGGAGAGGGGCGCGGAGGAGAGGGGCGCAGAGGGGCGCGGAGAGGGGCGCGGAGAGGGGCGCAGGGGCTTGGGCGCGGAGAGGGGGGCGGAGAGGGCCGCAGAGGGGCGCAGAGGGGCGCAGAGGGGCGCGGAGAGGCGCGGAGAGGGGCGCAGAGGGGTCGCAGCGGGGCGCGGAGAGGGGCGCAGAGGGGCGCGGAGAGGGGCGCAGAGGGGCGCGGAGAGGGGCGCAGTAGGGGCCGCAGAGGGGCGCGGAGAGGGGCGCAGAGGGGCGCGGCGCGGAGAAGGAGAGATCGGAGATCGGAGGGGTAGCCGCAGAGGGTGCCGCGACAAGGAGAAGGTGCCACAGAGGGGGCCGCGGCTGCGGAGAAGGAGATCGGAGATCGGAGATCGGAGAGGGGGGCCGCGAGGAGATCGGAGATCGGAGAGATCGAAGTGATGAAGAAAAATTTTTCGGAAGAGGGGGATGAAGATGAGGAGAGGGGGGGGGAGAAGAGTAAAGCAAGGTTGGGGAGAAGAGTAAAGCAAGGTTGCTCGAACCCCGCAATAAATTTGGGTTCCTCCTATTCCACCATTTTACGGGAATTCAAATTCCCGATTCCATACCTACTATTCCAGGTTGCCTAGAACCGGATTCCGCAAATACCTGTCCCCGTTTGGGTATGGACACGGGGATAAGGGGGGTATTCCCCTCTTATCCCCCTTACCAAACGGGGCCTAAATGATCTATTATACGTTTTATCTATAAAATTTCAAAATATGAATTATAATATATTTTAGTCTTGATTATTGTCCTTTACTTCTGTAATCATCTCAACTGTAAAACGAGCGAGCTATGGTCGACTTGTGTTCGGCTCGTTTAATAAACGAGCCGGGCATGAATTGGCTCGTTTAAATATCGAGCTGAAAATTTTAGCTCTTGTTCGGCTCGTTTATGAACGAATCGAACACGAATCAGCTCGCGAACAACAAGTTTGATTTTGATTCCTATCTAAATATAAAGTTAAAAAAAAAATTAAAAATTAAAATTTTAATCTAATAATTAAAATTTATAAAAAATTGATATTTTAAAATCTAAATAGTAAAGTTTATATATATATATATATTCGAGCTGTTATCGAGCCGAACATAAGCGAGCTGACCCCAACTCGTGTTCGGCTCGTTTATTAAACGAGCTGAAAAATTTGTCTCGCGTTTGACTTGTTTACTAAACGAGAGATTCGATCTCGAACTCATTTCGAGCCGAACACGAGCTGGCTCACAAACAGCGAGCTGGATTGGCACCCCTACATGGAGCTTTCATATAGATATTTTCTCAATTATATTTAGGTGGAAAAATATAAAATGTAAATTATTTTAATTTAATTATTTAATTTTCAAAATTTAAATTTTAATGCCCAATCTTTTGCCTTATTTATTTGATTTAAATAATTTGATAGCTTGTGAAATTAATATAAAATTTAAACTAAGTTTTTACTTTAATAAACTTATAGTTACTTAAATTGTATGTAAAATATGTAAACTAATAAAGATGCATTTTTATCTTATATTTATTTGAAAGAGAAATCAATTTTTTTAAAGACTTTAGGGTAATGTGAAACAAAGGAAGAGTAGAGATATAAGTATCATAATGTTTATATTTTAGATGACAACATGCAGAGGTAGATTTTCATTTTCTTTTAGTGAATAATTCGATAGGGCCAAAATACAAAACACATCCTTTTTATATATATATATATATATATATTATATATATCTATAAGAGAGAAGAGTAGATGAGAGAAGAGAGAGACGAGAGAGAGAGAGAGAGAGAGAGCTGAGATAGAGCTAGCTGTAATACTGTTAATAGTACACCAAGTTATTGGTGCTAGTAAGTTTTTAACTATTGAATTAAAATATGTGTGGTTGAGATGATAGTGGGCCTCCTGGTTTTAATAGGTGGTTGATCCGTCGGAGGAGGAGGCAATGTCGCAGCGCCTCCCCGATGGATATCTGAAATCCGGATGAGAGAAAAAAAAAAGACGAAAAATATATTTGTAGGTGGAAGAGTTTTCTATTTTTACTCTCTAACTGGGAATGCTTTTACAAGAGCCAATAGACCCCTATTTATAGCCCTTAGGCTTACAAAAGATAAGAAAAACAACAATTTTATTCTTAGCCAAATTGGCTTTATCCAATTTGGTTTTACAATCCGATCCATCTAAAACTACCTCGATCCTCATCCTAACCGAAGTAGTTATAACTACCTCCGCCTTATCCTCAATGGTTGAGACTTATCCGGAGTAGTTGTAACCGCCTCTCCCTATTCTCAATAGTTGAAACTTATCCAGAATTTTGATCGTCCCGGATCATGGCTCCCCAAATTTTGAGAGGAACCAACACCTGCTGGATCTAGAACTGCAAGCAAGAAAATTAGGTTTCTCCAGCTTCCCTTGTGAACCACTTAGCGGCACTTGGCTTTTGACCTTTCCGTCCAATACGAAAGGCTTTACGTTCACCTTTGCGTGTCGTTGTGACCTTGTGTTCCAGAATAGTATCATCAGCTAGCTGCTCTTCACGTTCTACCACGAGATCCTCCATAGGTGGCAGTACTTTTCCGGGCTCATCGTCTAGCATTGATAGCTCGAAGGACTTTAGATTCTCGATATTGACGACCAAATACATGTTCATGTATGCGGGCAGCTCTAGTTGACACGCATTCTCACCAATCTTGCGCGCGATCTTGAAAGGTCCATAACGGATGGGCTTAAGCTTCTTACCCTCACCTTTCAAGCGCTCTTTGCTGAGATGGAGCCAGACTAGATCACCTTCTTGAAAGTCGCCTTTCACCCGATGTCGGTCATGTCGTTCTTTATACTTCTGCTGAGATTTTTGCAGCTGTCGTTCCACATCGCTATGCACTTTCTAAATACCCTCTAAGAACCGTTGTGCCTTCACCATTTCACCTTCTTCCTTGGTGGTCCGTGGTTGCTCGACCGTGAACGATAAGTCGAAAGGGCTGGGGGGTAAGTAACCTAAGCACACCTCAAAGGGAGATTTGCCAGTGGAACTGTGTATAGCTCGATTGAAGGCGAACTGCAGGTACGGAAGGCTCTTGTCCCAAGTCTTAGGATGTTGAGCGTTATATCCTCGCAGCAGATGTATAACTATCCGGTTGACCACTTCTGTTTGCCCATCGGTTTGAGGATGGAAAGCCGTACTCCGTTGTAGCTTTGTGTCCATCATGGACCACAAAGACCACCAAAAGCTGCTTAGAAAACGGCTGTCATGGTCAGATACAATAGAGCTTGGCAGCCCAAAATATGTCCAAACGTGTTGGAAGAACAGCCGAGCTGTTTCCTCGTCGGTGATGGTCTTCTTACACGGCATAAGTGCTATCATTTTCGAGAACCGATCGACCACCACATAAAGATAGTCGTGTCCCCGTCGGGTCCTCGGAAAGCCTCCTAAGAAGTCCATGGAGATACTTTCCCAAGGACGAGTCGGCACCGGAAGAGGAGTGTAGAGGCCCACCTTTCTATTAGCGGGTTTGGATGTGCAGCACAAAACGCATCCCTTCACAAATCGTGCCACATCGTCCTTCTTCTTCGGTCTCAACTCTGGATGGAGCTTCCAACATTGATCCTTGACATGTCCTGTGATTTTACAATGATCACAGTACAAATCAGGATTAGAGGGGTCCTTCTTTTTGGCCTTTTTGAAGCCCTTAGCAGACTCCTTAGATGGCTTCTCTCCGCGAGACAGTTTATTCTTCCGCTCGATCCCCATGGCTGTTTGGCTTGCCGAGGCGATATCACGAACACCGAAGAGGCGGAGCTCATCATTGATACGCTCCTGTAGGCCGGCAGTGAATTTGCGAAAAATCTGTGGATCGTTAAGGGAGATGCCAAGCGCTAATGCTTGGCGCCGGAAGTCGGTGGGTGTAGTCCTGCACAGTCTGGTCGCGGCCTTTGGCGCAGGACATGCCAGTGCTTCCATCGCTCTTCTTCATACCCCATAGGGTAGAATTCTTGGCGGATCAATCGTTTAAACTGACTCCAGATAAAATCCTCATTGGTGGAAGTTTGGAGAATGGCCTTCCACCAAGTCAATGCATGAACTACAAGTTTTAGTTTTGCGAAAATTACTTTGTTCGCGCTACTATAGTTGTAGAGGTCGAAGTACGTCTCCAATTGGTCGAGCCAGGCGTCCAATTTTTCAGCGTCGACAG
>CM054940.1:7672920-7785420 GCA_029168755.2 Tillandsia fasciculata | reverse complement strand
GCGTGCACCCGGCGCATGGCTCCCGGGCACGGGGGCGCGGACCCGGCGCACGAAGGCGTGCGCCAGGCCGCGCGGTCCACCGTGCCTGGCGTGCACCCGGCGCACGCCCCGCAGCCCGGTGGTGAGGACCCGGCTCACGGGCGCGTGCGCCGGCCCAGCCCAGGGAGCGCGGTGCACGCGCCAGGCGTGCACCCGGCGCTGCCGCTGCGGTCGGGAGCGCGTGAGCCCGGTGCGCGCCCTGTCGTGCACCGGCCCGGCCCATTTCGGTTGGTGCACGCCCCGGGGTGAGCCCGGTCTACGCCGCCGCTTCCTCTGAGCCGTGAACCCGGTCCACGCCTGGTCCCGTGCACCAGGGCTCAGAAAAGAGGCCCAGAAGCTTCGTTTTTAGCCCGTTTCGCGCCGTTTTTGAGTGTTTTCAACCACGACGATGTTATTAACGATACTTCTATTGTAGTTCTTTTCGGGCACAAGGTGGGAGCGTTTTAACTGAAGTTTCGCACACCTTCTTCGCGTTTCAGGTGGGTACATCTTTAGAACCCCTTTATGTACAATCTCGTCACTGTCATGATTATCATGTGGTGTGTACTCGGTTCATTATTGTTGGTCTCATTCTGGGTACTTGGTTCATTATGGTGGGTCTTATTTTGGTACTTAGCAACGAATTCCGGCGGTCGCTTTTACTCTTAATTTTACATCACGTTGCTAACATGATAGTGGGTACACCTTAGAATCCTTTTATGCGCAATATCGTCATATTCATGTTTATTATGTGGTGGGTTTTCTTCGGGGTGTTTAGCGTCGGTTTCCGGCGGTCGTTTTCTTTCGATAGTACATGCTAGCGGGTTACCTTCGAGTACACGTATTATTGCTTTACTTTTGATTATACATGTTAGCGGGTTACTTTCGATCACACATGTTGCGGTTTTACTTTTGATTATATATGTTGCCGTTTTACTCTTGTTATATATTTGAGGCTAACATGATGGTGATTATGGTTACTTGGCTCGAGGCTGCAGCACGCGCACCCGCGGTTTGGCCACCGCAAAGGGTGCGCTTTTTCCGGAAAAGTGGTCTATGACCCGTGTATACCCACGAGGTGACGTAGTGGGGCCCCTTATTAGTTGTGGGGTTGAGGCGCCGAGGTGCGAGCGGTGCGACCCGTCGGTTTAGTTGCCCGACGTGGTCGGATTTTGCAGGTACGGTACGGTCGTCGGTTTAGTTGTCCGACGGGGCCGGGTATGGCAGGACACAGGTGTACAGGTTACCGTTCCCCCCTTGAGAGGGTGGTTGCTCCGGTTGTCTTCACGGTTTGTTTTATTATTTTCTCCTGCTCTGCTATTATTAGTCACTGACTTCCCACTTCGTGACAGGGTTCAGGTGAGAGGAGAGGTAGGCGGCGGTGAGGACGGGGCGGAAGCAGCTGGGTCATTGGGGACCCTGGATTGTATTTCTCTTTCCTTCTGGCATTTCATTTACACTGTAGTTAGGTGTGAGGTTCTCGATACCCTCGTGGGTCGA
Organism: Tillandsia fasciculata; assembly: GCA_029168755.2. Lineage (NCBI taxonomy): Eukaryota > Viridiplantae > Streptophyta > Magnoliopsida > Poales > Bromeliaceae > Tillandsia > Tillandsia fasciculata. The sequence goes on along the minus strand of CM054940.1, from coordinate 7,783,902 downwards.
CATGGATGTCGGTATTTTGTTATCCTCTTATGCATTACTTTTCCTTTTATTTCTGTTGGCCATTTGAAACAGAAAAGGCAAAACCGAAGAAAAGATGCGAAAACCGTTTTTAAAATCTAAGTGTCGTGTGGGCACTGGTTTACAAACCCTGTGGATTTATGGATTGCGAAACGAATTTCAAAACTGGGGTGTCGTGTGGGCACCGTTTTCAAAACCTTGTGGATTTATGCTGATTGAAAACTAGTCTTCAAAACGTAAGTGCCGGGTGGGCGCTCTTTAAAACTGTGGATTTATCCTTTCCAAACTGATCGGCCATGTACCCTAATGAATTAGAATTGGTTGTATGTTAACAATTGTTGTGATTGAATGGTTGTATATGTTTGGGTTATGTACTGAATGCTACGCCGTGCACATACAGGGGAGGCTCTGTCCGTTTACAGAGAGATCCTGTATGTGCGGCGGGTCTGGGCACGCGCCGGGGAAGAGGGGTTTCCTTACTTTCAAAAAAAAAAAAAAAAATCTTTCGTCGAACGTACGACTTTTGCAAACCGTTTCCGCTAAAACAAACCCCCGGGGCGTGACATTCAGTGTATTGAGGCCTACCTACTGGTGCCCTCAGCTCAATCCGAAAGTCTACGGATTTGAGTAACAAGCTTAAAAACTCCAAATTTGTTACTTATTATGCAATGTTAAGGGACCCTAGGGTTTAATTGTAATTGCGACTTCATGGGTTGTTTTGGGTAGCGTGTATGTGTCCTCTAGACTTTTCATCCGAGGTCCAGCGGCTTTCGTCAAGCAAAAATTGAGTCCCGAACCGTAAATCGGCAAAATCGCTGGTTTATCAGTTTTTCGGTGCAAATAGCGCTATTCTGGTGATTTAGAGAGTTACTGTAGATTGGCAAGTGTCCCCGGTTATTCCTGACGCTATCCTGGTTGGTCCAGTGACTTCAGTTTAGCGTTGGAGACTTCCGGAGCCGAAGTCAGGTTTTCAGAAGTGGAATTTTGTATTTATGACACTGATTGAGCACAGAATTGCACAGAGTCAAATGTTAGTGCCCGAATGTCTTAAGTTAAGCGTTCCGGGGCAGCACATGAAGTTTCACGTAATTCGGATACCTTTACCCACAATTCGGACCATTAGTGGTGTATCGGTGGATTTTCGGAAATGACGGCAGATTCCCGAATTTTACAGAAGTCCGCCGTATAGTCGTTTTGCACATTGTGAGTCAGCGGGTTGGGTATGAGTGAGTCTTTTACTGACACATAACTTTGTTTAGGCCCCAGCAGTCAGGAGCTAACACGTAAGTTGTCCAGCGGATTCCAGGACCGCCTAAATTGTAGTGGCCCAGATCCTTGTGCAGTTTTTCCCCGTTGTTCGTGGTGTGAAACACCTATTATTGGTGTGTCGGGCTCGCAACGCGTCAAATAGACGTGTTAGACGGACCCAGTGTGGATTCTGAATCAAGCCTGCCTCTTGCTGCTTTCGCCGAATTTTAGAGGGGTTTTTTGGCTAAACGGAGACCGAATTTTGGATTTAGCGCGGAAAAACGTTGAAAAATGGCTATTTGCTTGTATTTTTCTTAGTCCGAACGCTCAAAAACGGACATCCGGAAGTTTTCGGTGTATTTTGGTGCACAGGGGAGTCGTGGACCGGCTGGGGTGCCACGTGGCGGCCTCTGATTGGCCGGCGCACGCGGCGCGGTCCACGGAAGCCGCGCGGGTGCAGTGGACCGGGCGCGGGGACACGTGGCAGCCTCTGATTGGCAGGCTCACGCGGCGCGGTCCACGGAGTAGCGCGGGGGGTGCTGTGGACCGGGGTAGGGACACGTGGCGGCCCCGGGTTGACCGGCGCGCACGGTCCACGCAACGCGGGAGCAGGCGGGGGCAGGTGAGGGGCGACATGCGGGCAGGCGCGGGCAGGTGGGCGCCCGTATGCGGGTGCCACGTGGCGCCCTGCGATTGGCGGGTGCCACCCGCTCCGCTGACCTGGTAGGGCCACGTGGCAACACCCGAGCCGCCTTGCACACACGTTTCCCTGTTCGGGACACGTGTCGAGTGCAGAAAGTTTCGGGCGCTGATGAAAAAGCATCCGTGGGCGCGTTTTCGGCGCCCGAAACTTGGGCCCAAAAGCCCAATAATGGGATTTTTGGCTTTCTTTTGGGCTGAGGCTATAAATAGGCCTCCTCACTCTTCGTTTTGGGCCTTTTCCCGAGCTCCTCTTGTGGTGAGACCCAAAGCTAAGTTGTTCCTCACTTTGTTCTCCTTTTCTCCAAGGATTTCCAGAATTTTTGGAGGCCGTGGCATCGACGTCTTCGGCGATTCGGCGCACTTCGACGTTCTTTCTTCGGCGGCCTTTTCCGTCACATTTCAGTCCACGAGCTCCCCTAGGCTACCCTGAAGGAATTTTTGGACGATTTTTGTGGCAGCGTGTTCCTGAGAGGTAGGCCTTCGATTTTTGTGCTAATCACTTCGCTCTGTTTTGAGTTTTTGGTGGGGTTCCTGAGGCATCTTTTGACCCCTTTTTCTGTGGCGATGTTTTGGACAGTAGGGGAGTGTTCTTGCCGTATCTTGGTCTACGGGTGTCGGAACAAGGCGTGTAAGTACTCAATTTGCATCTACTCGTCGCGAGGATCGCAGCCGTGATTTTTTTGGATTTTTTGGAGGACTTTGCAGAGGTGAAATTTCCCTTTTTTCGGCTGTTTTTTTTTAGTATCTCTATTTATGCCGAGTGCGATTCTTTTTGCAGTGGTTCACAGATTTGGGGTGTTTTACGGGGAAAAAGGAAGTTGAACAGCGAGGAGTCTTTTACAATTGTGGATTGCGCGTTTCAGGTGGGTGGTTGTTGTGTACCTCGTATTTCGACATGCTTACTAGAACTATTAGAGAGATCCCCTGAGTTATGATTGTTGATTGGCATCTTGTTGAGAACCATGCAGGTTAATTACACTGATTAACTTCTAGCCTATCTATGTAAGATTGGGACATTATTGTTGGAACATGTTATTATGCCATAACCTTTCTTGCGAAATTAATTATCATATTGGGACATCATGATCGGATCTATGTGAGAACAATGTTAGATGCTTTTTCTTTTATTCTACATAAGAACATTTGCATGCTTGTATGGACATCTAGATAGGCCATCTTTTATCGCTACACTATCATGTTGGGACTTGACTGAGGAGAAAACATGTTTGTTTCATTTTCTCCTCCTTCTTACTTATCGGCATGGGATTCTTGTTGCGAGCAGGGATTTGGGATAGTGTAGCTGAGATTATCGAGTCTGTGAGGATCTTACCAGATTGTGGGGTATTGCGGCGACCGCGGACATTGGGCGGTTGACCGGATGTTTATTTTGCATCAGATTGGGGGATCGGGGTTTCTTAGTGGATGGATTTTTCCACTTGGGCATAGTCGTGATCCAGTCTTGCTATTTTGTGATACTTGTGACATGATTACTTTACTCGTGTGGGTAGCTCCCCTCGAGTGCCACTCCGGAGTGTGTGGGTGACTGTACCGGATAGATGCCGGTCAGTCGGCAGGTTGTTGAGTTCGATTATCACTTCGACATTATGCGTTGGTCAGCATACCCCGATGATGATGGCAGAGCGGGCAGTACCAGTTTCTACTGGTCCATGGATTGAGTTTATTTCAGGCAGATACTGTTACTGATGCATGCATATAGTTATTTCATTCGGTATTGCATTAGAGGCATAGTAGTGGTAGTGTTTTCTTATCAACAGTCTTTTAGCTTACCACTTTATCTCCTTTTGTCTCTGGTAGACTTAGTGGATACGTCGGATCCTGAGGATTTACCCACTGGGAGCCACTGTTTCATCAGTGGTTCTCACCCCCATTGTTGTTTCCCTTCTCTCTCTTCCTTTGTTTTGCAGAGTCTTCTGCGGGAGCTGCTGGACCATCGGCAGCTGATCGAGGTAAGGAGATCGCTGAGTAGATAGATCTCCTGTGAGGCTGAGAGTCTGATTAGACAGCTATTGTACCCTCCACTCAGACTGTTATACTTTTTTTTTATTTTGGATCTGGCTTTAGCTAGCTGTTTGTATTATTTTGGTGAACTGGGAGAGACAGATGTATTTATTATAGTTGTACTTTATTTTCCAGTTCAGTTTTAGTTTGAGATATTTTAGTTTTTATTTCAGCTCTGTACTTGTGCTCTTCTATTGTTTATTTTATATTTGAGTATGTTTTCGGCGCTTCGTGTACGCGAGAAATTTCGTGTGCACGGCGGATCTGTGGACGGACCCGGATTCTGGTTTACACTCGGGGCGTGACATAAACTGAGGTGGGTACTTTGGTCCGGGCTTTAGCATCTTGTCACCTGATTGGGTGTGACGCCCCACTTCCCAGGGGGTCACCCATCCTAGAACTACTCTAGCTCTAGCACGCTTAACTCTCACAACCTCTTGGATCTTGCTACCATCCAAAATGCTATAGCCGGGTTGAGAGATTTAGTCCTATTATATCATTTATATATAGGACTAATCCAAATTCCGGGGGTGTCACATTCTTCCCCCCTTTAAGCCCTGACGTCCACGTCAGGCTCAAGCACACTCACAAGCACCAGGCGATGTGAGACTCGTCTCGCTAGCCTTAGCTGACCTTGTGAGGAGCTGCACTCCACTCACAACGGTCATTAGCTGGGGAGCCTCGCTCTACCCGCTATATAACCTTGGCTCAGCCGAGACTCATCTCACATTTCCGGCTGGTGAATGTCTCTGATACCAACTGTGACGCCCCACTTCCCAGGGGGTCACCTATCCTAGAACTACTCTAGCTCTAGCACGCTTAACTCTCACAACCTCTTGGATCTTGCTACCATCCAAAATGCTATAGCCGGGTTGAGAGATTTAGTCCTATTATATCATTTATATATAGGACTAATCCAAATTCCGGGGGTGTCACATTGGGTCCCGTATTCGGTCGGACCCCTGTGATTCTTGCTAGCCCTGATTTGAGCTTTATTGCCATTCTTTCAGTATTCTATGATTGAGTTATATAGCTTTGATTCCAATACACCTAGCTGCTTCATTATAGTAATCTAGACATTGACTATTGCCATGTTTGATTGACCATTAATTAGTTATGCTTATAGTTCATCTATTTCAGTATATTCTTGTTCAGTTATTTAGGATTCTCCTATTCTTGTATTGTATGTTAGACTAGGAGTTCAGATATTGTTATACAGCATGATACAATTATAGAGTTATTAGCATCCCGTTGGGGAGTTTTCGGCTTGTTGCCAATTCTCCGGTCTGTAGATCGTGAGCATTGAGGATCATTAGTATGATCGCCATGCACCTGCTGTACACCTCACGTCATGATATTCTTTACCGGTAGAGTGGTCGACTTGACTAGTGAGTCCCTTTAGTTGTACTAAGGGGTACGGGGATTGTTGTCAGTTTAGTTGGGTGTTCTGTTATGGCATTAGCTCGAGGCTCCCGTGACCCATGACGGCAGTGATTGGGTACTTAGTTTCAGTTGTTGACGCATTATTCTTACTATTAGAGATTGATATTATCATGCCATCTGCTCAGTACACATTAGCTCTTGATGTTCAGTACCCATTTATGTTCAGCACTAAAATTCGCTGTAAACTATACTTGCCATTACCTGTTTTATTATTCCAGCTGTGTTATTAGCTTGGCTTGTACATGATTATTAGTATCCTTTACTCCAACATTGTGATGTTATATATCTGTTATATATTTGCTTTTACCTATTGCCTTCTTATTATCCGTTGTTTATTGTATACCAGTAGATATGACTTATTGTTTCTGGCTCATTGTACCCACTGAGATACATTCAGTTGTATCTCACACCCTTTTGTGACTATTTTTTCAGGTCCGTCGAGTGGTGCGATGTTAGGGCGGTGATGTGAGATGTTTCGATAGAGCTGTCCCATGATACATGATTGGTTGATGGATGCACTACTTTCATCTCCGTTTATTACTCTCGATCATGACTTAGTTATCATTTGGATATGTTTAGTTGTGGATTATTATGATAATTGTGTTGGTTTCATTACTAGTTGATGAATTATTGTTGTTTTAGTTAGTTATGTTAGTTAGTAACTCTGATTGTAATTGATTGTTCATTTGTACTTGCCTAGCCGTGCGTGTAAAGGGAATACTCTGCCTAAGTGGACAGAGAATTTTCTATATGCGTGGTGATCTATTCACGTCTTGAAAATCTAGTTTTAAACTCTAATTTTTAAAAAAAAAAAAAATTAGACCGCTTTTTAACTCCGAGATGTGACAAAATTTTAAATTTTAAATTTTAAATTTTAAATTTTAAATTTTAATTTTTAATTTTTAATTTTTAATTTTTAATTTTTAATTTTTAAATTTTAAATTTTAAATTTTAAATTTTAAATTGTAAATTTTAAATTTGAAATTTTAATTTTTAAATTTGAAAATTAAAATTTTAAATTAAAATTAAAATTTTGAAAATTTGAAATTTGAAATTTAAAATTTGAAATTTAAAATTTGAAATTTGAAAATTAAAAATTAAAAATTTTATTTTTAAATTTAAAATTTAAAATTTGAATATACATTCAAATTTTTAAATTTTAAAATTAAAATTAAAATTTGAAAATTTGAAATGTAAAATTTAAATCCTAATTTTAAAATTTAAAATTTTTTAAAAATTAAATTTATATTTTAAATTTTAAATTTTTGTGTTGAAAGTTTAAATTTAAAATTTTAAAATTTTAAGTTTAAAATTTGTGATATGAGGTGAGAGAGTTCAAGAATAATAAAAAAAAATAAAAATTGGTTAGAATGAATTTTTACTTGATCTTATTTTTTAGGATAGAGTATAACTACGTTCTAAAAAAATTATATTTTGAACCATCTAAACGTTTTATAGAATTTTTTTTTAATAATTTTTTTTTTATGAATATAATATAATTAAATTATGCTATATTTTTCGGGATCTAGTTTTTTATAAGTGTTAGTAGTTATATTTAATGTGTTATTGTCTATTATAAGTAGAGAAATGGTTGATATCAAGAGAGCAGAAAATGTGTATTTATAATTTTTGTTTCTATAAAATAAAATATTTAATTTTTAGAGAATCTTTATATTATTATTATTATAATATATATTTTTTGTTCCACTTAATTGGTGAGAACACAAACTTATCCATCTTGGAGTAGAAAGAGGAGATCACTAGGGTTGCGTTTGGTTTGGATATAAGTAAAAATTGATTATTTTTGGAATAGATTTAAGTTCAGGTACAATCAGAAATTAAAGTAATTCTGTATTTGGTTGAGTATAGGAGTTATACCGGAAATAAAAAAAATTGTATTTGATAAATTAAAAAGGAATAAAAAAAATAAAGAGGATTAAAATTTATAAAATAAAAAAAAATTAAATTTTATAAATTTAAATATTTTATAATTTAAAAAAAATTAATTAAAAAGAAAACAACAACAACAGATGGAACAGATGTTCCACCCTTATACTTAGATAATCTGGTATGGAAGATCTGTTTTCCCATCCAAAATTAGTATTTAGATATAGGGGAAATTTTCTATATACCCCTAAAAATTTCCCTGTTTTCAGATTTACCTCTCTTAGAAGGCTAATATTAAAACTACCCTTCTTACGTTCCAACTTCTTTCCAAAATACTCCTGAAGTTAAACTCTGTTAGTGTACCGTTTGGAACTGCCGTTATCTGTGTGTAATTACTATTTTGCCCTTTCAAATATACCCTAAATCCTAAACCCTAAAACCCTAAAACCCTAAACCCCTAAACCCTAAAACCCTAAACCCTAAACCCTAAAACCCTAAAAAACCTTAAACCCTAAAACCCTAAACCCTAAACCCTAGAACCTTAAAAAACTCTAAACCCTAAACCCTAAAACCCTAAAAAATCCTAAACCCAAACCCTAAACCCTAAACCCGGGCAAAATAGGTATATTTGATAGTTTTCAACTCCGATTATTATTTAACTCTAGTTTAACCCTAGTTAACTTAACAAAGGGAAACGGTAGGGGTATTTTTAATAACGGTGGAACGTATGAAGGGTATATTGAAAAGAAAAAAATAAGAGAGGTAAATTAGATATTTCTTCAGATTTCAGGGTTACACAAGTAATTATTCCTTAGATATAACAGAAAGAATAATTCTTTATCCCCTTTTATACCCAATACCAAACATTAGTTTAACGCGTTTAGCCATTGTTTGGTTCGGGTACAAAGGGGGATATCCCCCCCTTTGTACCCAAACACTTTAGAATAGGGAGGGAATTCGAATCCCCCCTTTTGCCCACTGTCCGGTACAAAGCAGCTTTCTCAGCCCCCCACCCCCCCCCCCCCCCCCAATTACTCACTTTTCTCTCTCATCTTGCCCCTGCCCTCTCTCTCATCTATTATTGCCCTGCCCCTGTCACACTGTCCCCTCCCCACACCTCTTCTCCATCTCCTCCCCCATCCGACCCCATCTCTTCCGCCATCCGACGCCCTTGACCTTGTCCTTCGTCCTCGCCGCGACCCTTGCGCCCTCTCGGATCTCCTCCGCCATCCGACGCCCTCTCGGATCTCCTCCGCCATCCGACGCCCTTGACCTTGTCCTTCGTCCTCGCCGCGACCCTCCGCCATAATTAAATTTAGATAATTAAGCGTGAATTTATTTACAATTAAATTTTTTAATTAATAGATAAGTACAATAAATATTAAATAGTACAAAATTAATATTAAATAAAAATAATTAGCAGTACTTTTAACACTATTTAACACTAAATATTGAATTTTTTAAATTATATATCTTACAAGAAATATTTATTATTATTTTTATATCAAATTAATAATTTTTTACATCAAAGAAATTAACACTACTTTTATATATTATCTAATTAATTAAATTATATTTATTACAAATATTATATTTAAAAAGTTATAATACAATATTTATTTACCAACTTTTACCCACACATAAATACCTAAAAGGGCATTTTCGTTTTTTTACTCAAAAGTCAACTATTTATCCCTCTTATTCTTCAATCCCAACCAAACACTATTTTTCTTATACCTGGTACAAACCTATATCCCAACCAAACACTATTTTTATTTATCCTACCTTATACTCAACTTTATACTTGTACCTGGTATTACTAATTCTCACTAATTTCCGAACCAAACGCTACCTTACTGAATAAGTAGTCGCTGTGGCTTTTTGCAAATCAATATTATTATATATTATTATTTACTATTATTATCTCCTGGAATAAAGTTTTATTATCTCGAGAAAAAGGAGGAAACAAAAAGAGCGCGGACTCTGAAAAATATTGGTATTGGGAAGTGGCTCTGCACGCTGTCAAGTCTCATCATTGGGAGTTTGGATAAAAGTAAAATGACTAATTTACCCCCCATCAAGGAGAGATTTACCCTTGATTGATCCAACGGCGGCTTGTTACATGGTCCATCATGCATGTGCTATGAATGTTGGTAAATGCTATATGTACATTTCATTTGGGATATATATTTTACATCTCATCTATTTAAGAATAAAATTTTTTTTATTCACATCACTTCATAAGAAATACTATATATATATATATTCAAAAATGAATGTATATTCTACACCCCACCCATTCAAGAATGTAGTGAATTCCACCCATCACTTCGAAGTGATGGGTGGAGAAGTTCAGTCCTTATTCTTGAATGGATGGGATGTAGAATGTATATTTATTTTTGGGTGTACATATAGTATTTCTCATGAATGTTTGATCAGAAATTTTCTAGGCTGTCGATTTGATAAACATGTAAGACTCGTCTGACTCATGTATATTTATAGAGCTATATTATCTGTACATTTTATTTAGATTGTATATTTTATATCTAACTCATTCTAGAATGGTCATTCATCACCTCGTTATTTTAAAATAATGACTAAAATTCATTCCATTCTAAAATAAGTGGGGTGTAAAATATACACTCTATTTAAAATATAAATCTAGCCTTTTTTATATTTATAAATATTAGATGATGTATTTTTTTTTTTTATTATTTACGGTAATCAGATTATCACGTGGGTAACCACGCTTCACCTACTACAAACGTTGTAAACCAAATAGCCGTATTCTTACCCGTTGTATATGATTCTGAATGAATCAGTCTTGGCTTATTATATATTTTTTTTATTAATAATTTATTTTTAATTTCAAATATGATGTCATGAATTTCAAAATAATTATGTATTATTTACTTTAATTTTTATATATAAAACTATTTTGAATAATAATATTAATACTTCACACCAAAATAATAAAAAATTAAAATAATAACAAAGTAAAGTTACAAAATAATATAACTATTTATAGTAATTCAATTGTTTTCAAATTTAGAGTTTTATTTGGATATGACTTTAGCTACTACACCAGTCAAATTTTATTGTGTAGTTTCAAGTGAAATAATTAGATTTCAATGTCTCAAATTAAATACTGAATTTAGATTTATATAAAGACTAAATTACAGAAATTCTTATGTAATATTCCGTTTTTTCATTTTGTCCCTATGTCTTTTAAAAGCCTATATTTTATCCTCTCGTAATTACCGAATTGTCTTTAGGGGGCAACGGCATTAACGGAGGAGGTAAATTGACGAAAATGTCCTTACTTTATATTGGAGAGAATAGATTTTAACTTATTTTTCGCCATTCTTGAAGGGTATTTTGGGTATATCTAATAATATTTTTTGAAAAATTGACGGTTCACTCACGGAATGGTGAAAGCGGGAGGGTAAATACATATTTCGGTAATTACGAGGGGGCAAAATATAGACATTTAAAAGACAGAGGTGCAAAATAAAAAAAAAAGAATATTACAGGAATTTTTTTTTTTTGTAATTTACCCTTATATAAATAACAATTCATCTACCAATGGGACGTGGCCACGTGTAAGCAGAAGTTGCAATGTTGTTAAATGTCACCAAAGCAAAACTCCTGTTCTATGTTGAACCACATCTTAGTAGTTCTGTTGTTTTATAATTGAATGCATTATTGTGACAACATACTGACATTTTAGGGAGGCTAAGGATACCATCACCTATGCTTTAGAATGTGGTCCAATATTTTTTGAAAATTATTTTTCTCTATTCTCAGCCATACATAGGTGCATGGCCCGTCAACAAATTAACCGATTAAACGAGCTTAACATGAGCTGTCTCAGTAAAATATCGAGAAAAAAAATTTAGCTCGTGTTAATAATGAGAAGAAAACAAGTTAGCTCGCTAAATTAGATTGTCAGTTATATTACTGAATGAAAAATTGAAAAATAATTATAAAATTAGAATTTAAACTTCTGATACAGTATCGCAAATTACTCTATTTTTAAAGTTTTCTTTTTAGTGGTCTATTTGAAAGGTCCAATAAAATAAAATAATTATTCTATAATATTGATCTATAATTTTAGAGTAAAAAAAAATAAAAAAAAAATTATTAGATCTTTTTAAAGTATACTTTATTCGTTGTATCGATTTTCCACCCATTCCTCCTCCATTTTCTTTACTGTTCCCTTTCAATTCTCTCGCCTCCTTTCTTTCGCTCTACTCCTTCTGTCGCCGTCGTTGACGACGCTGACACCTATGTCGACGACATTGACATCGATGTCAACGACGTTGACACCGATGTCGCCGTCGCCGCCGCCACCGACGGTGCCAACGTTGACGACGATGACAACACTGCTTCTGCTAACGGCCATGATGACAAGAGAAATAATAGTAGGAGGAGAAGGATGCAGGTGGCGGTGGTGACGATGATAGGGATGGAGATGGAGATGGAGCCGGAGGAGGAGGAGGAGAAGGAGATGTTCGCCATCGTCGCCTTAGAAATCGCAAAGAAAATGGTGGAGAGGAGATCTCAACTGATATATATATATATATATATATATATATATATATATATATATATATATATATATATATATATATATATATATATATATATATATATTGTTGCCATGTGGTGTGTCCACATTGGCTGGTTCTAATTTGACTCAACCCATATGAGATGTGGATTATGATCGGGATTTATCCTTATAGTTTAAGGATAAAGGATAGGATTTATCCTTATGGGATAAAGATAAGGATATGTTTCTTATAGGTTAAGAAACATATCTTAACCCATATCCTAACCATATTCTGTTTATCTCTACGTGAGTAAGAGAATATCCGAGTCCTAATAATCGATAAATAGAACCCCTTCCCTCATACGTTGAGATATACGATATACGATACACAAGAAGAAGAAGAATTTTCTTCTTCCTCATTCTCTCTCTATGTTCTCTCTGGGTTTCCACCTTCGTTCCCGGGGTTTTGGAGTGTGGACATAGAAGAGGACTCTGGTAGCCCTCTTCGCATCCGATCCGATCTGGAGATTCGTGGAGAGTCAAGAATCACCAAGAAGACAAGGACGATCCAAGAAGGCTGGTAAAACAAGCTACCTGATCCAATTTCGGTTCCTGGATACGTTGGCTATCCGGTTTGTAAGTTTCCGCTGCCCTATAAACTCCAACAATTGGTATCGGAGCCATTTGCTTGTTTTCGCCTAAAAGATCATGCCTATGTGTTTGCTTGATTAAATAAAAAAAAAAAAAAAAATTGTTTCGTTGATCATATTTTTTTTCGTAGATTAGTTCTACAATTTTTTTTTAGATTCTTTTTCTATGTGAAATCGAATAAATAAAAGTTGAAGATAGAAAATTAAATTAGTTTTAATTTTTTATTCTTTTATGTTGATCACGAAATATTTTTTATTTACATATGTTGTAAATGACCTTTTTTTTTTTATTTACATATGCTGTAAATATTTTTTTTAAAAGATAAAAAGAAAACTAAATTAGTTTTAGCTTTTTTATTCTTTTATGTTGATTAAGAAATATTTTTATTTACATCAGTTGTAAATAAATATTTTTTATTTTTAATTTTTTTTATGCTGTGTGCATTACTTATAAAAAAAAATATATATATTAAAAAAAAAAAAAAACCTGTGCTGGGTGCGCAGGGTCCGGCCCGCAGGCGGGCGCCGGGCCTCAGCGCTTCGCGCGCAAGGCCCGGCCCGGCCTGCAGCCCCATGCCGGGTGCGGGCTCCCTGCGCTGGGTGCGCAGGGCCCGGCCCGGCCTGCAGCACCGAGCGGGCTCGGGCCCTGCGCAGTGGGCGCAGGGCCTGGCCTGCTGCGGGCTCGGGCCCCGCGCAGTGGGCGCAGGGCCTGGCCCGGCCTGCAGCCCCCTAGCGGGTGCAGGGCCCTGCGCTGGGTTCGGCCCATTGCGCTGCTAGCGCTGGGTTCGGCCCGGCCTGTAGCGCTGCTGGCTGAAAACTGGCCCCTCGTGCTGGGTGCGCGAGGCCGGCCCGGCCTGCGTGAAGTCCCGTTTTTTTTTATTTATATTTTTTTTAAGAAAAAAAAAAAAAAAAAAAGAAAGAAAAAGAAAATAAATTTTTTTATGCTCCTATGTGGTGTGAAATTTTTTTTTATTATTTATGCATGCGTTGTATATTCTACTTATATCTTGTGTGGATGTAAATTATAATGCTTTTGTGGCTTGTTGTGTATGTTTTGTGCATATAAGTACTTGTGTTCCTTCGGTGTTTTTTTTCACAAAATTTAATTTTTTTTAGAAAAGCGGGTTCGGCGTGTGCAGCATTCCTTTAGAATATGATCCCCTTTGATGTACATCTTTGTAGTAATGTAGTAGGTTTTATTTCTGCAAATGTGATGTAATAATTAAGGTCGTGTAAGAGGAATGTGTTTTGCACACCATCGACGTTTTTCAAATTAAATTTTGGCACAAGTACTTATTTTTTTTATCTGTGTGATATGAATTATCTAAGATAAGTTCTTAAATTTTTTTAAAAAATAAAATTAAAAAAAAAAAGATGTGTTCTTTTTTAATGGATGAGTTCCGTTTTTTTTGAATAAGTTTCAAAATTACATAAGAAAAAAAATTAATAAGATTGAAATTTTTTGAACCGACACTGGGTGATGAGTATGAGCCTAGCGAAATTTTCGATCCCGTTGTGAAGGAGATAATTTTTTCAATCTTGTTAATTTTTTGAAGTATGTGCCTAATGTCCAAACCTGTTTTTTGAATGTAGTGAAATGGCTTCCAGAAATGTTATAGCTGACCTCACGAGGGGTGATAAGCTAAACGGAAAAAATTATGACATATGGCACAGAAAAATGCAATACCTGCTTAATGAACAAGGAGTTCTTGAAACTCTCTCTGTCAAAAAGACCGAGCCTCTAGATAACTCTACTGCAGAACACAAGCATGAGCAGGATGTCTATGATAAATGGTTCAAGGAGGATCGTACGGCTAGGTATACTATGTTGTGTGCCATGCAGGATGACCTCATTGGACAGTTTGAGACATTTGAGACTGCCAAAGACATGTGGGAAAATCTGAAGATTGCTTTTGGGCAAACTTCAGTTACGAGGCTGCGTGCCCTAAATCTAAAGTTTCAGCAGTACATTAAGGACCCGAAGCACTCAATGGTTGAGCACCTACGTGTGATGAGCACCATGATTCGGGACCTTAAGGCTGCTGGAAATGAGCTCACCGATGAGCAACAGGTTCTCGCAGTGATTCGTTCACTGCCGGACCCTGAATGGTCCCAGATGAAGCTCCTGATGACGCACAGTGAGGGCATTAAAACGTTTAATGACATATCACGTCATCTCGAGCTTGAGGCAGAACGCTTGGATGCGAACCGTTCTGTCGCTCTTGTTGCACGCTCTGAGGAGCGCGGTGGGATTGCACCCAAGCGCAAAAAGCGTTACAACAATGGAGCGAAGAAAAATAAAAATCAAATTCCTCATGGTGGAATTGGAAAGCGCGGCAGAGGCAAGCGCGCTGGCAGTAGAGATGTTGCGAAGCTAAAATGCTATAACTGCAAGAAGAAGGGTCATTTCGCTCGGGATTGTTCTGAGCCGAAAAAGGTAACCCTACCACTCTCACACTGTTTTGTTTGCTCTTATGCTTTAGTAGCTAATTCTCTTCCCGATTGGATCGTGGATACAGGAGCAAACAAGCACGTAGTGCGTGATCGAGCGGGATTTGTAGATTACCATCGAGTACCGACTGGCACACAATTTGTCACCCTTGGGAATGGCTCAATGGAAGAAGTTATTGGAGTTGGTTCGTACCAACTCAAGTTGCGTGGTGGCCGCACCTTACTTCTTCAAGATGTGCTATATGCACCCGGTATAAGATGTAATCTATGTTCAGTTTTAGCTTTGCTACATTTAGGCTATTCTTTTCATTTTGACAGAGACCGCCTTGACATTTCCTTTCATGGTACTTTATTTGGATATGGTACATTAATAAATGGTTTCTTTAAGTTAGATTTGGAGGATGATTCGTTTGCTTTTGCTTCTTCTTCTTCTAATCTTTGTGATGAATCCGTTAAATGGCATGCCAGACTAGGCCATATAGGTCAAGAAAGAATGAACAGACTGGCTCGAGTAGGCCTTTTGGGGTCTCTCGCCAAAGTTGACCTATCTGTGTGCGAGCCTTGTCTGGCTGGGAAGGCATGTAGAAAGCCTTTTGGTAAGGCTACTCGTGCCTCTCATCCTTTGGAACTGATCCACTCAGACATTTGTGGGCCAATGAATGTGAGGGCCCGGCATGGTGCGTGCTATTTTCTCACATTCATTGATGATTATTCCCGTTATGGCTATGTGTATTTGATTTCTCACCGTTCTGAAGCTTTAGATTGCTTCAAGCGCTTCGTAGCGGAGGCTGAGAATCAAATAGAAAGAAGTGTAAAAGTGCTTCGCACTGATCGAGGACGTGAGTACTTGTCTGATCAGTTCAAGACTTACTGTGAGCAAAAGGGCATTATGAGACAGCTCACTATTCCAGGTACTCCGCAACAAAATGGTGTTGCAGAGCGAAGGAATCGTACTCTACTGGACATGGTTAGGTCTATGATGGCGCATGCTCATCTTCCTATAAGTTTTTGGGGAGATGCTCTTTTGACTGCTGCCTATATTCTTAATCGAGTCCCTAGTAAATCAGTGCCATCTACCCCATATGAGTTGTGGAGTGGTAGAAAGCCAAGTTTACACTACTTACGCCCTTGGGGTTCAGCTGGATATGTTCATAACCCCTCACATAGATTCGGAAAACTCGGCCCTAAAGCAAGCAAGCATGTGTTCATCAGATACCCTGAAAATTCGAAGGGCTATGTGATGTATGGTGAACACCCAGATGGTGGGATGACCGAGATTGAGTCTCGTAATGTGGAATTCCTAGAGAAGGAATTTCCAAGCATTGGTGAAATGCGAAATGACGTCGGATTGTATGAGTTACAAGACGATGCTATCCCATCTTCTGGTGAGGGTGATCGATCACTTCCCGAAGTCGCTGAAGGAAGTGGTAGCGATCCTCCGGTTAGTGGGAGTGCTCCTATGAGTGGGAGCATACCCTTGGAAGCCGAGAGTTTAGGCCCTCAACTGCGTAGAAGTGAACGTGGAAACATTCCCCGTCGACGTTTTGAAATCGAAGGGAATATTTTCATGTGCACTCCGCTCGATGATGATGAGCCTACTTCTTATGTAGAAGCGCTACAATCACCAGCTTGTAATGAGTGGATGGCTGCTATGAGAGATGAGATGGATTCCATGAGCAAGAACCAAGTATGGGAGTTGGTTGACCTTCCACCTGAGCGCAAGTCTATTGGAAATAAATGGGTTTTAAAAATTAAGCGCAAGGTGGATGGATCAATCGATAAATACAAGGCTCGGCTCGTGGCTAAGGGCTACAATCAAAGGCAGGGGGTAGATTACAACGAGACATTTGCTCCCGTTGTGAGATTTGCCTCCATACGTGTGATTTTAGCCTTAGTGGCTCATCTAGATTTGGAATTGTTCCAAATGGATGTCAAGACAGCTTTCCTCAATGGAGGATTAGCGGAGGAGATCTACATGGATCAACCTGAGGGTTTTGTACTCGAAGGTCAAGAAGACAAAGTATGTCGTCTTAAAAGGTCCATTTATGGTCTCAAACAGTCATCGAGACAGTGGTATTTCAGGTTTCATGAAGCCATCATCTCTATCGGTATGTCCATGATAGAGGAAGACCACTGTGTATATGTCAAGAAGTCGGAGAAGGGAATTTTGTTTCTCTCTCTATACGTCGACGACATACTATTGGCTGGGAATGACATCGAGTTGATCAATACCACTAAGGAGTGGTTATCTTTCAATTTTGAGATGAAAGATATGGGTGAGGCGAGCTATGTGCTTGGTGTTAAGGTCATCAGAGATCGCTCTAGGAGACTTCTTGGTCTGTCTCAAGAATCTTATATTAAAAGGGTTCTGGAGCGGTTTAGGATGCATCATAGTAAACCCGTTGATACTCCAGTGGAAAAGAATCACACTTTGAGTCTTGATCAGTGCCCTAAAACGGATAAAGAAAAAGAGCAAATGAGTAGGGTTCCTTATGCGAGTGCGATTGGCAGCTTGATGTACGCTATGATGTGTACTCGACCTGACATATGCTTCGCTGTTGGCTTGGTAAGTCGTTACCAGAGCAACCCAGGACCTGCTCATTGGCAAGCGGTCAAGAGAATCCTTCGATACTTAAAGGGAACCAGTGATCTCGTTCTATGCTTTCAAGCTGGGGACTTGAGATTGAAAGGATATAGTGATGCTGATTGGGGCGGTGATAGAGATGAGCGCAGGTCCACTTCAGGCTATGTGTTTATGCTTGGAGGTGGGGCAATTTCCTGGTGCAGTAAAAAGCAGAGTTGCATTGCCTTGTCTACCATGGAGGCGGAGTATGTTGCTTGTTCAGCAGCCGTTCAGGAGGCTGTTTGGCTGAGGAGATTTCTCCAGCACCTCGACATTGTGACTCGAGCTGACGAGCCTGTTGAGATGGTCTCTGACAGCATGGCTGCTTTGGAGTATGTGAAGGACCCCAAGTATCATGGCAGGACCAAGCACATTGACATCCGTTTTCACTACATTCGAGATATGATTAGGCTAGGCGAGGTCACTCTTAGACATATCTCCACCACTAGGATGGTGGCTGATCCGTTGACCAAGCCGATAGCTAGGGATATGTTCCTGACCCACGTTCGGAGTTTGGGTCTTCGCAGGTTATGATGTATGGACATTATTGAGACTTTTGTATCTTACGCTTTTCTTAATGAAAATATGTTTTTCTTTTATGTATGATTGCGTAATTGATACTAGTAGGCACATATTACCATTAGTCACCAGGCTCAGGTCAGCCCACTCACACGGGTGATCGCCCTGGCACCTAAGTGGTGAGCAGGATGAGACTAAATAATCATATTAAACTTTAGTAGTTGTAATATGATTGCTTTGTTCATATACGTTATGAATAAAGTGTTGATACGATTTGAAAGTCGCCTTAATTAGTTTAAGATGAGACTCTTGGGAGTTGGATATGAGAATTATTTTGTGAAATTCTATATCGAGCCTGTATAGCAGCCGAACCTAAATACTTGGGTTAGAGAGATGACCTGAGTTGTGTAGTGGTTAGATGCCTTAGTGGTGCCTAGACCAAGGTTCGCATGGCGTTTTAGAGCGTGACACGACCCATTGGGTGGGTGCTCCGCCATGGCATACATATCATACTGTATGTGATTGTCGACCAGTTAGTAGAGTGGCATATATCCTTCCCTCTATGCCACTGTGTGAGCACTAACATCTTTTTTTTATGCCCTCGACTTAGAACTACATTATGAAGTAGAGGTCCAAAGTAACTAACTTAGCGTGTATCTCAGGGTCATGAGAAAAATACGATCTCGCGGAGCATGTCTAGTAAAGTGCTTGGACCGATACAGATTAATGTGAGGGGCTGAGGAAGATGTTTCGATAGCACACCATGAAAGTCTTGTGACTCATTGCCCGGGCGGTTATCTCGGTTGTGTTACTTGAGATAATCATGAGTACAAGAGATGTTGTAGGGTCAAGTCCTGTGATTACAGGAGGGAGATTTGTGATACTTGATCCGGTGTGTGTTGAAACGTCTGGGGCATATACGCTTTAGTCAGTGATGTGCTATGTTAGTTGGGTGGTGACTTAATATAGCACTCCTGCATTGTGATTTTTTCCATCTGGTCGCACGCTCCATTACCCGTATGAAGAGTAGAATGTATATGAGAGAAAATTGGCCAATGTGGCCAAGTGGGAGATTGTTGCCATGTGGTGTGTCCACATTGGCTGGTTCTAATTTGACTCAACCCATATGAGATGTGGATTATGATCGGGATTTATCCTTATAGTTTAAGGATAAAGGATAGGATTTATCCTTATGGGATAAAGATAAGGATATGTTTCTTATAGGTTAAGAAACATATCTTAACCCATATCCTAACCATATTCTGTTTATCTCTACGTGAGTAAGAGAATATCCGAGTCCTAATAATCGATAAATAGAACCCCTTCCCTCATACGTTGAGATATACGATATACGATACACAAGAAGAAGAAGAATTTTCTTCTTCCTCATTCTCTCTCTATGTTCTCTCTGGGTTTCCACCTTCGTTCCCGGGGTTTTGGAGTGTGGACATAGAAGAGGACTCTGGTAGCCCTCTTCGCATCCGATCCGATCTGGAGATTCGTGGAGAGTCAAGAATCACCAAGAAGACAAGGACGATCCAAGAAGGCTGGTAAAACAAGCTACCTGATCCAATTTCGGTTCCTGGATACGTTGGCTATCCGGTTTGTAAGTTTCCGCTGCCCTATAAACTCCAACATATATATTATAATCCTTATAGTAAAAAATCGTCATGATTTTAACTTGTAAAAAACTTGAACAATTTGAAAGTGACAGGAGACAATAAAGAAGAATTTTTTTTTTTTATAATAGTTTAAAATTTACGTTTATATTTTGAAATTTATGATAAAGAAGAAGATTATATTTACTATAATATTTATTTAATTATTTTATTTTTAGTTATATTTTAAAAAACTAATCAATTTAATACAATCTAGTAATGAATTATTATTATTTTTTATACTTTGATCCAAATACGAACAAAATTTATTTGGATTAATATAAATTTTTTAAATTTATTTTATATAAAAATTAAAATAGAGTATATTTTTAAGAGGCAATCCAACAGTAAAAAATAAAGTAATTTTTTTTACAAAGTATAAAACTTTTTAAGATACCAAATATATTATAAAATAAAACTCTATTTTTTTTCAGTAATTGTCAAAAACAGATTCTAAATCTAATAATTAAAATTAATAAAATATTAATTTTTTAAATTTGGCTTGGTTTAAAATCTAAATAGTATAAATTCAGCAATCTCACCGAGCTGACCCTAGCTCGTCTTCAATTCATTAAGATTATGAGATTATTAGATGAATAATCGATCTCGAGCTCATTTCGAATCTATGGCTCGTTAACAGAAAGCTGAATTGCCAGATGTGTAGATCCCGGTGCACACAAAAATTTCTTAGAACATTAATCGGGCATCTTCAATCTATCACTCCATTAATTCCAACATTAAAAGCGTGCACGAGTGATTGTTACATGACTTGGCTGCGCATTGGCACCAAATGGCGCACTAAAATTTGGCTCAATTCACATAACCATCTCAATAATAAAGTTTAGGTGAAATTGTACGTTGCTGACGTAAATTTTGTATTATTTGAAAATGGCCATCCAACTTCATTTTTAAATAAAATTAATTTTATTATCGGAGCTTTCAAATAGTTTGATTTGATTTACTAAAAATAATTAATTACCTGCACAATAAATAACTAAAATCAAATTATAAAATAAAATGTTAGATAGCAAAATTAAACTTTTCTAAAGATTAATAAGTAGTTGTTTTCCAACTGACCCAAAGTTGAAACTTTTTGCGTGCATTTTTACCTAAACTTCGCTTAAATAGCTTCGTACTCATAGAAGAATCCTATGTTATATATGAGCAATTAGGATGGGGGCTTGGTTTTTTTTTTTTTTTTTTTTTAATAAAATCCTATAACGGATGATGTGACGCATATATATATATATATATATATATATATAATAGAGTGCGTTTACTCCTACTACTGTGTATTTTATTAAATAAATGCATAAATATTTCCTACATTTTAGACTTTTTTTTTTTTAATAATTTGTTTAATTTGTGCTTTTTTTTTCTCAAATAAATTAATTTATTAATTAAATAGTCATATCAGAGGCACGTCTACTTACAAATAATTTTATAATTAAGATTCCGTACCGGTGACATACTGACACGTGGTACCGATCCGTGCCGCTTGACATTTAGAAATTGTAGGCGTGCCCCCTATCGGCCCGTATCATAGTATGCCACACTTGTATCGTCTCGTGTACGTTTCTGTCGAAGCAATGCGACCTGATACTGATTTATTTATTTATTTATTTTAATTTATTTTTAGGGGTCAAAATTTTTTTTTTTATGATTTCACAATTATTTCTGTGATAGTAGTGATTACGATAGTACGCGTATATCATGATAGGCTATAATAAATATTTTTATAAAGATTACGAGATTTACCGGTACCGGCAATATTTATATAATCAACGAATTTAGGTAGTAACTAATGATGGTAATTACTAGTATGATTTATTTAGGCACTCAATGTACTACTACTAATAATGAAAGATACAAGTTTAGACTTTGAGTTATGATTTGAGAATATTAAATTATCTCTGGTACTATATGCTATTAATTTATATTAGTATCTATATACTTTTTTAAGTTATATATGATTATTTTGACTTGAACCGCATGAGAAATACAATTTGCATCAAATTTATATGCATTACAAATTTTAAAGTATTTTAAAAAATTAACATTTTTTTTTTTTTTTTTTTGGTCAAATTCTGACAACTAACCAGTGGCATGGATGCAAAACTGAATCTTTCCCCTTTTTTTTATTTTTATTTTTATTTTTTTATTTTATTATTATTATTATTATTATATATATGAAATATAACAAAGTAGGTAGAGTGATCCATCAAGGATCAATTTTTGTTGAGAGACCAAACCATAGCTTAGCTTTGTTTATACTCCCAATTTATCATTAATGTTTACTTTGTAATAGTGTAAAATGCAAACTAGGGTTATGGTTTTGTGTGGGGACTAAACATAGTGTTTTAAAAATTGTGAGATTCCCCCAGTAGTATTTTTTATTATTATTATTATTATTTTTATATATAGATGTCACGCAAGATGTTCCTTCATTTGGAATCAAATTACAACATCCACCATGTCCAAGTAGGCATGAGCCTTAGATGTTATCATGTTAATTATTATATAACACCTAGATTATTCTTAATTATTTAAAGGTAATTAATTAGTAGGTTAATATAAGTTTTAGTGTAATTCTTTTTAATTATTATATTCAAACTTGCCTGACTTCAAATAGGGAATGGATGAACCTTCCTCACATTATATATCATTAATAATATTCTAAATAAAGGCAACGTTACACACAAAAATAAATAAATAAATAAATAAATAAATAATCTTCGTGCACCACAGTCTGTATTTCAATATTAAAAGTTAGGCTAAATTACATAAAACCTTCCTATAATATACCGCTTTTTTACTTTGCCTCCATGTCTTTCAAAATCCTACATTTTGCCCCCTCGTAATTACGGAATTATTTTTAGGGGGCAACGGGGTTAACAGAACATGCGAAATGACGATAATGTCCTTATCCCTGCTTCACAATGATGGCACGTCGCCGATACTCAGCTTCTCCACCCCAGGCGGCGGAAGCACGCGTCCACCTGAGGGAGTCGACGTCGGAGAGGAGGAGGGAGTTGGAGTCGGAGAGGAGGAGGGAGTTGGAGTCGGAGAGGGAGGACTTGAGGAAGTCGACATACGTCGGAGAGGAGGGAGCAGAGGTCGTCGACGGCGCGGATGAAGTCGTGGTAGTGGGCGCGGCAGACGGCCTCGATCTTGGACTCCTTGGAGCGGGCGGACTGGCGGAGGGCTGACATGAGGGAGTCGGGGCGGCCGGAGGCGATGGCGCGACGGACGAAGGGGCCGAGGTCGTCGCCGTTCGAGATGGCGGAGGCCAGCTGGACGAGGTCCTGCTTGCCGGAGTTGGCGGAGGAGCCGCCGTTGGGAAGGGCCAAGGCGGCGACTGCGCCGACGATCGCCGGGGGCTCCCGACGGCGGCGGCGGCGGCGGCGGGATCCCTCACGGAGAGGAGTGGAAGGGACAAGAAGAGGTTTGACTTTTGAGAGTTGAAGGGTATTTTCGGTATGTCACCTAAAAAATTGACGGCTCACTCACGAAATGCTGACGGCGGGGGTAAATGTACAATTCCGTAATTACGAGGGGACAAAATGTAGGCTTTTGAAAGACAGGGGTAAAGTAAAAAGGCGATATATTATAGAAGAATTTTCTGTAATTTAGCCTAGAAGTTATATTAATTTTCATCCAACACTTATTAGTCACTAGGATTAATTGTTAACAATAGATTTAAAACTTAAACTTCATAAAAATAAGTTTACAAATGACATAATAAGTGCGGCCAGCGAAGTTTGAAATTGGTGAAATTTTTGGTCGGAGTTGCCTTTCCAGCCACCTCGAGCGTCGGCGTTCGTTACAAAGGTAAGCACGGTCCTCCTGGGCCGCATCCGTGCTCGCCCAAGTCTGGAACCAAGGAGCTTCGGTTCATCTGTGGGGTAGGACCATCACAAATTCATTCCGGATCGAAGTTCCCGCAATTTCGACGATCTGAGTTTGCAGGTAAGCAAGCCTCTGAACTTCTTCGGTCTTTTGAACATGATGCTCACTCAAGAATCAAGAATGGGCTTTGATGCATAAACCTTGACTAGGGCTCTTGGGGACTTTGGTAGGTTGACCAGTTGACCTCCTTGGACTCCGGGCAAACTCTGGAAAGCAAGCACGGGATCCAGATCGTCGAGACCTTCGACCTGGCATTGTTCTTTCGATCCAAAACACAAAGTATAAGGTAACCGACCCGTAAAAACCTTAGTTTTAGTAATAATATTGCAAATTAGGTGATATTGGGCGAGTTTATCACTTATAGATCACTTGTAGTGCCTCGGGCAGCGTGCATGTGCATCACACAACCTTCGGACTTAACGTCCAGGGTCCGTATGGCTTTTGCAGAGTTAAATTTGAGTTTTCGACACAGTTTTTCGGCAAATTGTCGACCCAAAGTGTTGTGAATGATGTTCGATCATCGTGGGAGCTTTATATATGTCTTTTGTTGAATATTAAACACCCCCATGGTGTTCAGAGACGATAGTTAAGCTTACAGAGGGTTCCGGTGCCCATTCGGCACTTTTCGAAAATTCGACAGAACTGGTTTTGCGAGTTTACGCGTTCGGCTTGCACCACTTGGTGTGCAGTTATCCCGGCACTCAAAAAGGAGTGTCCTGGGACAGCGGAGACAGTTGATTATCGTCCGGAGCATTTCGAGGCACTTCAGAGTCGAACCGGACCCAAAAATGACATTCCGGGCAATACCGGACTTAGTTGTTGTGTTACGCATGTTGCTGCTGTTTGCAGCAGTCAGTGAGCTTCATTTGCCGGTCATTGTGAGAGGCGTGACACCTCTGATCACAGCAAGAGAGTCGCGGGTGGTTCCGGTGCCGAAATCGATATCCCGGGAACGAAGTGGGCGAGTTCCGAGACCTAGATGGTCCGTTTTGGCACACTAGTTGTGTGGATGGCCCAACACCATGTTCATTGATGTTTGGGTCAGCATGTGATCCACCGACGCCCTCGAATCGATTTGAAAGTCTTCGGATAAAGGTAGCAAGCCAAAACTTCAACATATGGGAGTTTTTATGTAATTTCTCAGAAACCTAAGGGTATAGATGCAAATATGACCACATAGGCTGCTTCGGGCAGCGTGTACGTGACCTCTGGACTTTTCGTCCGAGGTCTAGTAGCTTTCAGTAAGCAGTAATCGAAATACGAAATGCAAATCGACAAAATTGTCGGTTTATCGACTTTTCAACACAAAATGCGCAATTTGAGGAGCTTAAATGATTAGATATCACTGCCAGGTGTCCCTAATTGTTCCAGACGTTGTCCTGACTGGCCCAGTGACTTTAGTTTAGCATTGGCGACTTCTGGAACCGAAATTGGATGTCTGAAAGTGAATTTCTGTATTTATGACACCGATTGAGCACAGAATTGCACAGAGTCAAATGTTAGTGCTCGAACGTCTTAAGCTAAGCGTTCCAGGGTAGCACGTGAAGTTTCATTTAGTTTGGAAGCCTGTAGACACTAATCGAACCATAGTTGGTCCATCGGTGGATTTCCGAAGATTTCGGCAAATCCCGGGACTTGAGAAAAGTCCTCCGTATAGTCGTTCTGCACACTGTGAGTTGGTGGGATGGGTATGAGTAAGTTTATTACTGATCAGAGTTTATTATTTAGGCCCCGGCAGTCAGGAGCCAGCTCGTGAGTAGTCCAGCATACTTCAGGACCGCCTACATTGAGGTGGGTACCTCAGTTCGGGCTTTAGCATCTTGTCACCTGATTGGATATCATATTCGGTCGGACCTCTGTGATTCTTGCTAGTCCTAGTCCTATGATTTGAGCTTTACTGTCATTCATTTAGTATCCTATGATTGAGTTATATAGCTTTTATTCCAGTACACCTAGCCTCTTCATTATAGTGATTCAGACATTAACTATTGCCATGTTTGATTGGTCACCAGTTAATTATGCTTACAATTCAGCTATTTCAGTATACTTAGCTTATATCTGAACATATACCATGTGCGATTGGACATTATATAGATTTACTCTTGCTCGGTTGTATCAGTAATTTTTTATATTCGTTATACATGTGACGATCTGATTGTTGATTTATAAAAATAAAAAAAATTTAGACCACTTTTTAAATCCGGGCCTGCCAATAACTTTTATTAAATTAATTAAAAATATTTCTAAAGCTAGGTTTGTTACGGTGGAGAATTGCAATGTGGATGAGCACTGACATTTAGGATAAAAAAAAAATTCAAACAATTTCTTTTTTTTTGGTGCTCTTTTTGATTGAAAGGGATGGAGGAATAAATCAAAAACTAATTAAAAAATATTTTCCAATCATTTCAACTGCAGAGAAAGATAACGGTCAACATAGTGGTCTAAGAAACACAACAGAAAAGAGGGCAAAAAAAAAAAGGAAAAAGAAAAAAGAAAAAGTGAAAGAGAATAATGTGAAAACTTGAAAAGAGAAAAGGTAATTAATAGGGAAAAAAAAAAAATGAAAGGACTTGCATTCAACTTTCACAATGATAAAAGAGCAATACTACATGTACACCTCATTTGAGGTGTACGATATACATTTTGTTTATTTAAGAGTAGAGTTTTTTCACTCGTCATTTCGAAGTAAGGAGTGAAATTTATTTTATCATAGAATGAATGAGGTGTAAGATATACACTCCTTTTAGGATGTACAACTAGCTTTTTCCTTATGAAAGTTTTTTTTTTTTTTTAAAGCTATTTGCTTTTTTTTATCCTCAAAAAAAAAGAAAAAAAAGTATATTATAGAGAATGTACTTAAAATTTACTTATCTTCATAATCTTTAATGCATTAAATTGATACCCAGTAAAAAGACGAATAACTCCAATTGATTCTACAAATATAAATGGAACAAATAACTCCATTAGTAAGTTATCATTGGTAAACCACAATTTTAATTAGAAAAGTTATGATCTTTTACCTCGAAATGATGAAAATTTGAATTTTCTCTAATTCTTGGATGCACTCCACTATTACTTGGCGGCAGAATTAAGTATTCATCTTTTAACATAATAATGACGCGGAGTATATTGTTAAAATATCGACTAATTGTTTCTCCTGAATGTTGAAATATTTCAGCGATCACCCTATTTGCAACACCGTGGCCTATACAAAATAGAAAAATTTTCAACTGTTCGTCTGCAGTCATATTCCTTGTGCTATTTACAAGCCCTTTACAACAAGCTCATCGCGGAGAGCAATGAATGTCGTTGTTGTCATTCTAAAGTGATTGTACCTCCGGTTCGGATGACCATTCAAAATATCATAAATAAATTGATGCTCAGTAAAAGGACGAGTCCGACATGGTTGTCTGCTTATTGTACTAACTGATCTCATGTATCCTTGGTCATTGAGCATCACAAATACTTGATCCCAATAGTCATCATCATCATCTAATATTGTCATAATATTTGCAACGAAAGTCGAAGAAAAATTAGTTTGATAAAATGAATCATCCATTATAGATGCAACTAAATTATAGTAATTAAGCCAAATTTGATACTAACTAGATATGGTATAACTTGTATAAATATGTATGCCAAACAATCACTCGATATTATACTTCAATCATCAAAGTGCACAGATTTTATAAATTACAAAGAAAGTTCATAACATATTTCAAGTCAATCACAAACATTCAAATATTGTCACATAGACTATTCGTGTTTGAATGTTTATTTTTCTGGACTTAGAGTTTCTCCTCGCCCGTGTAGTGGGCCGAGTGGTCGGGACAGTGTAGGACGCATGTTGCGCTCGTACCGGGAGGTCGAGCAGAGTTTGGTGGTTGAGGTTAGTTTGGTGCTAGTGTCCGGAGCCGTTTGGGAATATGGTGAGCTCGGGTTGTTGGGTTTTTCCCTGATTGGTTCATTGCCACTAAGTTGTGGCGGTGTTGATCTTATGATAGCAGAACCTTGAACCTAGACACGTTTTTGGACACACGTGATTTTAGTAAACCAATATTTTCTTTCCAAATTTCGAGGGGCGCCAGAGCCCGTTCTTGTTTGATTAGAGCGAAGGCACTAGTCCTCCGGGGTTTGGGAAATAAAACCTATTTTTTTAACTGATTTTCATAAAGAACCAAACTTCACTAAAATTTGGTTTCCTCAAATCAAGATGGTTTTCTAAAAAGAAGTTACTTTTTGTCCTCACTTAGAGAGTGATCGAGTGAAAAGGATTTTCAGAAATAAATGTCATCATTTCATATAAACTTCCTCGCCCCGAAGAGGGTTCGAGTGATCTGGATTCTAAGGGCTGCCACCTTATTTTGGGTCGAGAGCTACAGGAAGCTGTACCTGCAACCTGTTCTTGTTTGATTAGGGTTGTAGGCGTTAGTTTCCCAGAATTCCCGGTCCTGTCGTTGTTACTAGCGGTTCAGTTGGGTTCTGATCTTTGGCCGATGTGTGTTCCGGCCAGTGTCGTTAGTCGATTGGGTTTCGATGTTGAGCCGATGGGGGTTCCGGCCGGTGTGGTTAGTTGTTCTGGGTTTGTGAGTTTTTCGATCTGTTTGATCGTGGTTTCGGATTATAGCCTGCATGTGCTACAGTTGTGATACTTAGTTCTGCGTTGTTTTTCTCAGTGGGTTCGCTCCCCTTGAGTTGCCGCTCCGGATGTGATGGTTTGGCATATTGAGGCGGTTTCATGCAATGGTTATATTAGTCTGTTGGGACACTCTACGTAATTCCAGTCCAGTTAGGACAGTGGTTGTAGGTGAGCGCAGGCTTGAGTGGCTCTTTTTGGCACTCTTTACGATTTGGTTGATTTGGGCATCTCGAGTTAGATTGGTTGCATATCATCATCTATTTCACCCATTGAGCATCGTAGATAGAGGTATGATAGCTGTAGTTTTCTTTCCAGCTATTCTATTCTTATTTACAGTATTCTTGTTATCTTATGCCTCTAGTAGACTTAGTGGGCAGAGCGTTGGGCTTGGAGATGGTACCCTCTGAGAACTACTGTTGGATATAGTTCTCACACCTTCTGTTGGTGACAATTTTACAGAGACTTTTCTTCCGTCCCAGCTTCAGTTGGCTTGGTGGATCGAGGTGAGGGAGTCGCGAGATAGATCCCTACCAGTGTTGTTCATTTTGGTGAGATAGATGTACCTACCCGAATTGTGGGTTTCACTATACACTGTTGCATTTTATGGTTTTAGTTATCTTCCTTTTTGGATTCATAAATGTTGTATAGGAAGATTTTATTGTACTTTGATTCAGTGGACCATATTATTGTATTATTACTATTGGGAGATGGATATTATACATTTATTTCAGTTGTAAAGTGGTTCAGATTTTTAGTACAGCTATTTTTTTTTCAATTTTGATATCCGTATAGTTGCTATATACTATCATTTGCAGGTTAGACGCTTCGCTTATGCGGGAATTACCGTATGGGTGGCGGATCTATTGGCTAGCCCGGGTCGCAGTTTTGACCCCGGGGCGTGATAGCAGGAGGGGCCTTCGAGAGTCCTGATGCCGAGTTCTCTTGGCTCACCAAGGGAGAAGTAGAGGCCCTGGGCTCTCGGTTGACCCGGGAGCTCAGGATACAGCCTTGGCCCAAACCATGACAAAGAAGAGAGATCCTCAGGGAACACCTGAGGAAGTTGGACCCGCCGACAGACATGCCGGTAGAGCAATGGTTCACGTCAACCGGACCCGCCCGATGGCAAGGACCGGTCATGACGAAGACACAAAAGCGACGACTACAGAGGCTGGAGGCCGATGCCCGTAGAAGTAGTGTCATGGCCCGAAGGCCACGGCCAAACCTGCGATGGGAGCAGCCCACGCATAGGCGTTCCTCTACACCGATGCGGCACCACTAAAAGACGGCAATCTCCACCACGTCACCTCAGAAGCTTGCACCGAAGCTTTAATCGACGATCGTGGGACGAACGGATAAAGCCGTACGACTAGAGTTAGAAGTCCGATTGGGGGCTTTAGAGGCCGCCGTAAAGCGCGGCCAGGAGGTGCCAGAAAAGCAGTCGGAGCCCAAGGAGCCCGACGAGTGAAAGCTTTGCAGGGCGGCCCGATGTGGGAGGTGGCCACCCCGAGATCACGAAGAGGTCCTAACGGTGTCTTCGGCCAAAATAGAGGCCGAAGGAAAGAAGGTGCAGATCGACACGCTGTCGGATGGCTCGACCTAGGGTAAAATTTCCCCTACCCTGGCGGTTGAGGAAGGTCTAAAAGGGAAACCAGGCGAATAGCGACAGGCATCGGTTCCCTGGCCTAGGTCAAGTGGTACCAGAGAAGGAAGCCGACAAATGAAGCCACGTTAAGGCCTTGGAAAGACGAGCCGGCGCAGGAAACCGGCAGTTCTAGCCACAACAACAGAGGCTAGAGAATTGGATAGGTGAGGCCACATTTGAGCCTCAGGCCAAGAAGCCACTTTGGGTGTAGGCCGAAGACCCGGCCAAGGAGGCCGAGAGAAAAATCGGAGATGCTCCGATCACGAGCGGCGAGGCTAGGGCTCCCTAGCCAAAGCGATCGAAGCTTGACTTTAGGGAAAGAGTCCCATGACTAAGAAGGACTGTCCCGAAATCAGCCGAGTAGCCAATTACTCGAAAAGGCGAAGCGAATCGGAAGAAAGTCAGCCGAACAATAAATTAAAACACTTGCAAATATCGGTTTAGAAAAGCACGCAGGCGAAAGCCTCACATTTAATGAACCGATACATATGAAAGCCAAGAAAAAGCAAATACAAAAGTGTTTTAGAAAAAGAAAAGCCATGGTCGGCAAAGAAGGTCGGATGAGCACAGGACCGCCATCGAGCCAAGATAGGAGCTGGTCAAACACTGCCTCGTGGAAATTGAGACACCTGACCATCTTTTGAGCCGACAGGGGTGGGAGAGAGAGAGAAAGAGAGAGAGAGAGAGAGAGAGCATAAAGTCACCAATCGTGTCTCCCAGGGAAGGAGGTCGTCGACCTTGCCAAAGCTGGTCGAAGCGTGAGGAATTATTTCCCTGGTGGCAGCTAGAAATCCTCAAAACTCCTGGGGGTAGGGGCAAAAGCCGGCCTTTGAGTGCATGATCTTCGTAAGCATAACCCCTCGAAGAGGGCCGTAAGTCGGCCAGGAAATCATGCATAAGGTCCCAAACCAGACGATTATGCCCAAAGGTCTTCCCAAGAGAAACTCCTTTAAAACCCCGAGTAAAGACACTTTCTCCGGCTGGCGTTGAAACGTCGCTAGGGTCAGATTGAGAGACCGCCTCAAAAGAACTCGCAGGGACGAAAAAGCTACGACCAAAGCATCATTGTAATAATGGCATAGGAATCGTCATGAGGGAGGAAAGAAGTGCAAAGAGAGCTGCGATGCGTGGCCCTTTATTAGCCATAGAGAGGGAGCAAAAGGTTAACAGTCACTTTCGAAAAATGGCAGCATTTAAGAAGAAACGACGAAGGACAGATTCACCGAGGATCGAGGGGAATTAACGCCTGTTCCCAAATTCCTCGGGCAGTGAGCGGACGTTCTGTCAAGATATGGAGAGAATCGCCCCACGGGAGCAATTTAAAAGCGAAAAATAGCCCTATTTTATTTTTTGTTAAAACCTCCCGCCCTAGCACGTGCACAGACCCGCCACATATACAAGATCTCTCTACGTAAACAGACAAGATCTTCCCTGTACATGCACGGCGTCCCCATGTACAAAACATATCTCGAATATACACATCAACCATATTCACCATTTTATTTACAAATAGCAAAGTATGAACTTTGAAAACACTAACATCTTATTTCATAAAACGGCGCACACCCGGCGCATCAATATGTTTGAAAGGATAAATCCACAAGTTTTAAAAAACAGTGCCCACATGACACTTAATTTTCTAAAGCCATTTTTGTAAATCCTTTTTAAGTTTGAAAACCCGCGTCCATACGACGCGTTCATAAAACAACATACTGAAAGCATAGTTCTATAAAATATGTTCATCCAACAAAAACACAAGACCGTTTCAACATCCACACCAGCCACATAGTTCACATCCACATGCACAGCATTCGACCATAAAGGAAAACAACCAACTAAAAACGAAAGAAGAAGAACCTGACTGAGGAAAATCCTACATCACACCAGGTAGCGTCCTCACCCTCATCCTGATCCCCAAATCCGACCAAACCTGTCTCACAGTGGGAGTCAGTAACATAAACTATGCTGAGATAAAACACATCTATAAAAACCATAGTACTAGTAAAGTATTGTAGTAGCAAAAGAAACCACAACATATCCAAGATATCGAAACCCGTAGTGCTATCAAAAATATCCCATAAGTAATACCACATCACTGTTATCCAACATACCGCCATATCGGTCCACTGACCTCAGGCACTGTTCTCCACCGTACCGCCGTGTCGGTCCACAGACCTCAGGCACTGTCACCAAACCATAGCCGCCATGTCCGTCAATTGACCTCAGGCAATAAAATAGTCCTGCCTGTAACCGGTGCAAAATAACCCCCCACTACACGAGTGCAGCTCCGCAGATAGCCGCAAGGGGGCTCCCACACACATAGCCGCGTGGGGTTCATGGGTCAAACAGACCACCTCTCCGGAAAAGTACACCCGCGTGGTGGCCAAACCGCCGGTGTGCGTGAAAAGCGCCATGAGCATGTCGAAACATAACCAAATCCAAATCCAGGTCCCGCGACCAATAGTCGCCAAAGTGATGCATAGAAGAAACCGACCCAACGGTCAAATATGATAAGGACAGAAATAATCGAACACTACTTTATGACATATATTGTTCAATTACCGAAAAGTGCACTTCCCTGCTTATTCCACCTAACGGTCGGATAAGCTACACAATGCCCGTGTTCAGTGCACACCCTTCGGTAAAAGATGTATCATAATAAACTATGTCGCCACAATGACCATGACCGACAATCATCCTATCGACATACACTACTCATAAAGGAAACAATAAAGAGTAAGGTCAGATGTTACCAGTTCGCTAGAGTTCCCGACTCCAGATCGGGGTACCAACCTCTACCAGTAAGTCATCCTGGGTACGAGACTCCTCTACGAACTCCTGTAAATCCCTCGGACCTATCCAAGGTCCACAAATAGCACAATTCTAATTTTACGTTAGCCGGCACTTTAGTGGCCCTAACCACTGCGCCAAAGTTCCCTTTGTTCCAATTTATCGGAACCACCTCCCGACTTCTGAATAGTCGCACTGTTCATTGTACCGATCGCAAATATGCCCCGAACAACCATACCGTTGTTTGGAGAGGGACAGACTGCCCATTAAGTCTCTAACCGCGACATTCATTCATCCGGAGGTCCATGTCACCCATAATATACCTTGATATGAGAAATCATAATAACATCAAATTACGCAACAAAGAGGTTCTTAGGGTGTACCCACCTGATACAGAGATAAACGACCGCGCTCGCGACCCTCCTAAACATTCAAAACTTTACGCGGCCGATAGGAAAAACCATATAAAACACAAAATTACCGAAAATGGGGATTTTACAGGTGTACCGTAAGTAACAGACAAAACCCCGGTGGCGAAGGAAAAGACCGGACTCAAAAACGGTATCCCGCTATCCCAAAACAATGAACCGATGAAAATTTCGCGACAAAAACCCCTCCGGTCACAAAACCGTACCTTCGACGCGATCTAACTGTCGACGAGGCAACGGACGAAAAACCGGGCTCCTACTGTTGCCTTAACGAAGCCCGCGTCGGAACATGACCAAGCGAAGGATCATCTAACGAAAAACAAAATCAACTCCGTCAACCCAAAAACTGTACAAAAATCCTCATCGGCGACGGCGGCGGCGCAGGCAGCATGCACGGGCAGCGCCAAGCGGCGGCGGCCTGGCAAAACGCGATGCGCGCGTGCGGCCTAACAACAGCACGCGGCGCACGTGGGAAGCGTCGCGCGGCGCGAGCGGCCCAACGGAGCAACGCGCGGGCAGCCTAACAGAGGCGCGCCGCGCGGCCCCTGGCGGCAACACGGTGCAAGCCAGGCGACAGCGCGGCGCGGCGCTGGCAGTAGTGCGGCGCGGGCGGCCCAGCAGAGCAGCGCGCGGCAGCCCAGTAGAGCAGTGCGCGGGCGTAAGCAGCGCTGAGCGGCGGCGGCTAGGGCATCTTGCGGTAGCGGCCAAGCAGAGCGGCGCGCGACAGCAAGCAGCGCCGAGCGGCGGCGGCTAGGGCATCTAGCAGCGGCGGCCTAGCAGGGCGCGGCACGCGTGTGCAACAGTACAGCGCGGCGGCGGCCTGGCAGGGCGCGGCCCTATG
Organism: Tillandsia fasciculata; assembly: GCA_029168755.2. Classification (NCBI taxonomy): domain Eukaryota; kingdom Viridiplantae; phylum Streptophyta; class Magnoliopsida; order Poales; family Bromeliaceae; genus Tillandsia; species Tillandsia fasciculata. Next base: position 7,749,883 of record CM054940.1, on the reverse strand, counting down.
TGGCGTGCCCTAATAGCGCGCAGGCGGCGCACCTCTACAACGTGCCTGGCAGCATGCCCCTCCGCGGCGCGCGGGTAGCATGCCTGCCGCGCGGCGGCGCTCTTTGCAGCGCGCCTAGCAGCACGACCCTCAGCGACGCACGAGCATCGCGCCTGGCAGCGCGACTGGCTGACGGTGACACTCGGCGCAGCCTGTCAGCGGTGTGCGACGCAGCTCCTAGCGACAGCGGCGGCAATGGCAGCTCGGGCATCCAGCGCAGCGGCGGCGGTGGCGGCTATGGCATCCAGCGCGGCGGCGGCGGTGGCGGCTAGGGCATCAACTCCGCCAACGATTCCGCTAACGCCCAAAACTCGACGAACGAAAACCAACGATCAAACCGGTAAACCAAAAACCAACGATCAGATCAATCGAACGAAAACCAAATGATCAAACCGATGAACAAAACCAACGATCGGATCAACCAACGATCAAACCGACAAACGATCATAAACCAATCGAACAAAAACCAAACGATCAAACCGATGAACAAAACCAACGATCGGATCAACCAACGATCAAACCGACGAACGGTCATAAACCAATCGAACGAAAACCAAACGATCAAACCGATGAACAAAACCAACGATCGGATCAACCAATGATCACACCGACGAACGATCATAAACCAATCGAACGAAAACCAAACGATTAAACTGATGAACAAAAATCAACGATCGAACGAAAACCAAACGATCAAACCGACGAAATAGAACTAACGATTGCTAACCTTGCTCCGACGGGGAAGACGATGTGACTCCGATCTCCGGCGACGATGGTGATTTCGGATCCGGTCTCCGGTGGTGGCGACGTTTCTAACCTCGGTCTCCGGCACGCACAATGAGGAAGAAAAAGCACCCGATCTTTAAAAATCTTTGAGAATAATAAAAAATTAGGGTTTTCTCTTTTCTTTTTGTGTACGTATGAAAGTCCCAAACCATGATATATAAAAGAGAACTTTAATCAAATCTTCTCGATAAGCGTGACCAACCACCGAAATGTCCTATAACCACTAGCGCGGATCCCGATGCACTGAGAGCCTTAACGGGTATCCCGAAACTTATCTTTTTGGACCCGTTAACATCAAAACCTCATTCCGGAAGATTTTTGAGTTGGATTCTCAATCCGATAGCATTGTCGTTCTCCATTTAACGAGCTCTACGGTAATAACAACACAACACAAAAATCCGCACAAAACCAAAACCAAGGGTACATAACACTAACCCCGTCCCAACTATCAAACTAAAATATACAGTGCTATTACAATCGCTGGGCGTCGTTATTAGTGCCCAGAATTGACTCGGTTTCGACAATTGTCCGGACGGCACGTCAGGAGATTGCCGAGGGGGCATTGTTGAGACCAAAATTTATCGCCACAGGAAAAGGCGACACGTGGCAATTGCCATCGACAGGAAATGGCAACCGACGAAGCAAAGAGTCCTTCAGCCGCACGAAGACGCAGCACATGACGCCTGCTATCGGTGGAGAGCATCAACCGACAGGATAAGCAGCCGATAAGAGAAGCCACTAACGAGAAGAGTCGCGCATCACCTAAGTTCGACTTCGGCTAACGATGTCCACTGGATCACCCCAGTCAGTTGACGTAAGAGGCGGGAGTCCAAGTCAGCATTCGGCCGATTCGAGATAAAGGAGGAAATGATTCAAATAGAAGGAGTGTGGGATTCAAGCGCGAATCCCGCAACTAACTCGGAAAGGCAGGCCGCGCCCAGCATTGGACAGTGCCGAGAATTACGCTCTGGCGCGACATTAAAGGGGCGAATTTAGATGAGAAAACGGCTACCGAGGATAGCCAATTCAAAAGGAAGTTGTTGATGTTTTCACGCTGATTCTCCCCAAATTATGCCGATCATTCAAAATTCAAATCGGCGCCCAACAATTGTGGTTCGAAGCTGTATAAATAAGCGAACCATCGAAGAGATTGAGGTCCGGCAATCTCGTAAGCCCGATACCACCCCAGGTCTTCATTTATTTAGGAGTATGAGTAACTTAACTTTTTTTTCTTCTTTGTTACTGCTTTCCTAGGAGTAGGCTTAATTAATCTATCTATCCCTTTTTTCCACTTGTATCCCCTTCTTTTTTATCATTATAAAGTGTAAACCGGCTATTCGGTCGTGTCTTTATTTTGCTTTTTTGCATTTAGAGTGTAAACCGATCCTTTGGTCGTGTCTTTATTTGCCCTTTTTGTGCTTTAATATTATAATCGGCTCATCAGCCGTACATTTACTCATATTCGGTTCGACTCGTTTAAGTCGCAACCAGCGATCCCTCTCTAGCTCCGCGAATCCGCTTCGGCAGTCACCGGTCGTTGCGGTTGCGACGAGTTACTAGAGGTGAACTCGGCCGAGCGGATCCCTCCTCGACCCGATCGCTTGATTGTTGGCACGCGGCGTACTTCAACACCTTCTAGAGGGTCACCGAGCAGAGGCCGATTGCGCGCAAGCCATATTTTAGCCCTAACAGTTATGTAGTTGTGTTTAGCTTTTGTTATTGGGTTTTTCCTATTTGTAGTAGTTTAGTGGATTTCCTGGTCATTGTGTTGTATTTTTAGTAGTTATACGATGATGTTTCATCTCTATTTAGTTTGTTGTTGTACTTGTGGTTGTGTATCTGTGATATTACGTCGTGCACGTATAAGGGAGGCTCTATCCGTGTTGACAGAGAAAACTCTGTGTATGTGATGGGTCAATGCATGTTATGAGCAAAATTTCAAAAGAAAAAAAAAAAATTATACGATTTTTCGTAAACTCTATTTTTAATTGGAAGGATTTTATAGAAAATGTTTTCAAAAAGTGCCCGAGGCGTGAGATCCATCTTCAATTATAATCACCATAAATTTTTTTAACTCTAATACAAACCCCTTCTCTCCTAGGCAAACACCCTCTATTTTCTTCTCCGCTTCTCTAATTTCTTTTTTTTTAGTGTTTCTTCGCCTACCATTTCAATTAATGTATCCACACGCCTTCAATTATAATTACCATAAACTCTCTCAACTCTAATCCAACATCAATCTCTCTCATTCACTTTTTTCTATACACTATTGCATCCGCTATCGTCGAAGGGGTCGTCATCGCTATCACCATTGCCGGAGAAGGAGTTGTCGGGCTTGTCCCCACCGCCATCAGTGAGGGACCTTTAGCGGGTGCGGCCAGTGAGGCGCACGAAGGGACGGGGTGTGTAGCAGTAGGGGCTAGATCGCTTGGCAACAAGGGAAGAGGTGGCCGACGCAAAGGAGTTAGGGTGGGGGTAGTGGTGGTGGAGGGCGACGATCTTGGAGGCAGCAACGACGGTGGTGATGCTGCCGATCAAGGCGATGGTGGGGGTGAGGAGGAGGCTTAGAAGTTTTCATATATGAGTGTTGTGCAAGCACTACAGAGTTCTCTCCCACTGTTGCTATAAAATCCTTTGAATCTTGCTTTTTTTACTTCCAAAATTTATATAAAAAATTTATGATTATTTCTTTCTATATTTTTATATTTTTATTTATTTATTTAATTTATAAATTTTTATTATAATTTTTACCCGCCGGGTTACATGGGTTCCTATACTAATTATTATTAAAAATAAAAGGGGTTCCTATACTAGTTATTACTAAAGAATAAAAAATTGGTGAAAATAATCTGATTTGGAGATTGTCACATTCATCATCCATTTGCTTTGAAATTTGTGCAAGTTTACGGGATCAATGTTAATATGTCTTTTATCATTGCCTGATAATCTCACCGTACTCCAAACACACCATTACGGAATATATGGTAAAAAAAAAAAAAAAAAAAAAGACCGCCGTGGGGGTTCAAACCCCGTTATCTAAAAACCATGAGAGGATAAGAATCATTACACCAAACAATGGTTCCTTTTTAGAGCCGGCTAGCAAATTATCCACTTTTTTAATTATTATTATTATTATTTTAAAAATAATCAGGACAGAAAATATCAAGTCTAGATTTTGAAACTTCGAATATCAACTATCAAAATTTTAAGCTTTATTTGAATGCATGAATATCTTGTCTAGTATATTCCTATAATTTATTTAAAAAATTTGTATATTTGGTAGATAAGTATTGGAACTGATACCAATTCTAAAATGTTAAAATAAAATAATATGAAGAAGTAACATTAAAGAAAAAAAATAACTAAAGTAATACTTTATTAATAAAAGATATTCAATTACACTCTTGGCGACACTCTTGACCTTATGCGGTCATATCTGAGTTGTTAGCTATGAAGTCATAATTGATGACAAATCCAACTTTAAATTTAGATAATTACAAATTCTACTCTAATTATATAAACTTTTAAATATAATTAATATATAATTTGAATAAATTTTATTTAAATTAAGTTTGAATTACTATTTCCAACAATAAGAAGCGTGATCAAATATTTAAAATTAGATGTTATATTCAGCCTTCAAGTTATTTTTTCAGATAAAATAAATTATCTCGTATGTAAAATATATTATTCTACTAAATTATGAATAATTTTTTAAAAAGCAAAATTTAAATTTATTTTTATAATTATACTAAAAAAATTATATACAAAATAAATTATTCTTAAGTAACTTATTCCGACATAAAAAAAACAAAAAAACAAAAAAAAAAAAACCTTAGCCAACTACGTTGGTTAAAAATAATATTTTAAAAATCAGATTGAATAATGAATTAATGATTCGAAAATATTTTGTCGGTTTAACCAGTAACAGTAACGTCAACATGAAACTACAAAATATTCTATTACTATATTTATTTTTAATATATATATATATATATATATATATATATATATATATATATATATATATATGGATAAATATAAGTGTACACCCCTGACGGGGTGTACATCCTACACCCCACCCATCCTGGGGTGGGGTGATGTGACCAGTGGAAGAAGCCCCACCCCAGGATGGGGTGGGTGTAGGATGTACACCCCGTCAGGGGTGTACACTTATATTTACCCATATAGGGAGATGCTACCTATATATATATATATATATATATATATATATATATATATATATATATATATATATATATATATAGGCTAAATTACAGAAAATCCCCCTCTAATATCCCGCTTTTTCACTTTATCCCCCTGTCATTTAAAAGTCGACAATCTGCCCCCTCGTAATTACCGAATTGTGCAATAACCCCCCGCCGTCAGTTGACCGTCAGTTTTTTTTAAAATATAATTTCATATACCCAAAATACCCTTGAAAAATATCCCTTAAAAAAAAAAAAAAAAAAAAGAAAGAAAAACTTCGGAATAGAAAAAAAAAAAAAAAAAAAAGAGGAGGGCATAATGGTCATTTTACCCCATCTGTTAACGTGTTGCCCCCTAAAGACATTTCTGAAATTACGAGGGGGCAGATTGTCGACTTTTAAATGACAGGGGGGGGTAAAGTGGAAAAGCGGATATTAGAGGGGGGTTTTCTGTAATTTAGCCATATATATATATATATATATATATATATATATATATATATATATATATATATATATATATAGAGTAAAAATTATATATTTTTAAAAACATAAAATAACTTATACTTATAAATTTTTTTACCGTTAAATTTATAGATATATATAAGTGTACACTCCATAAGGGATGTATATTCTACACTCCATCTTATTTTGTGATGGGATGAATTTCACTCATCACATCAAAATAATTAGTGAAAAAAATTTCACCCCAAAATTAAAATAACTAGTAAAAAAAATTTTACCCCAAAATAAAAAGAGATATAGGATGCACCCTAGTAAAGCCCCGCCGGAGAAATGGAATTTTTAAATCATTAGTTATAATCATTACGAAACAAACAATGGTTGTTCTTCTGATTAAAAAAAGTATTGTACAGGGCAAGTAAAATTTCCCCGACGAGCACTTGGCTCCTCTATCCCCGAACTTATTCCACCCGGAATTCCTAATTTTTATCCCAATTCCTTATCCCGCACATAAAATTAGGGCGAGGAGGAGGCGTGCGGAAGAGTTCGCGCGATCTCCGCTTTCGCCAATTCAATGGCGTAGCGTCTATTCTCGCCCATTTATTCTCTCGTTCCCTTGCCCCTGCGATTCGCCGAATATGCAAGCGAGTTCATGGAGGAGCATACCCATTGTGCGGATTAGGGTGCACTCGTCGACCCAATTCGCGCATTTCCATTCCACCCCCGTCTCATTAGCCAAATGGAAGAGTAAATTCGATTACAAGGTACTGAGATGAATCCAATTTTACCTTCTTTTTTTTTTTTTTTGGCAATTTGACATAAATGGTGATGCTTTTCGTGTTTATTGTGTTAATGCTGCATAGGTTTTGTGGTGCATTGTGTTAATTTATTAGTGTATTTGGGGAGATCTGTGGCGAGAACAATGTACTAGTGTAGTGTAGTTCGTTGATATAAATGTATCTAAATTTTCTAAAAAAAGGGGGAAAAGGAAGGAAATTGTAAAAGGAAAATGGAAAATTTTTGGCTATGATTGATATGGAGAGGTTCCTTTTGTGTGTGTGTGTGTGTGTGTGTGTGTGTTTTAATGGTACACAGTATGTTAGTTTATTCTATTAAATTTTGTATTTTTGTGAAACTTGAATGGGTTTTTAATCGAAGATGTAACTCTCTTGTGGTTTCTTTGGTATATAATTTGCAAAAGAGCAAAAAAATGATTGTAGTTCATTCGTGTCGATGTTTCATATTGTGCTTTGAAAAGAAAAGAAAAAAAATTAGGAGAAAAACTGCTGCAAAAGCCTGAATTGTGAGTGTGTGGCAAAATCAAGAACAAAACACAACTTTTATAATTAACCAACCAAGAAGGAAATTGTGGATAATTGGTGAATGGAAAATTTCACCCTGCTATATGGAGAGGTTCTTTGTTTTGTTAATAGGTCAAGAGAGAAGGAGAAATTTTCCGAAAATAAGATTTTTATTTATAAGATTTGTAGAAAAACCACCTTTTATCATGGGAACGTAGAAAGCCTTTTGATTTTTTGATCATTTTTAGGTAATCTAAGTTTTCAGATCCTCCAATGAAAAGTACTTCCATACCCTTTTACCATCTTGATTGATTTTGTACCATTTACCCACAAAAATATGCACCTATTTCCACAATTATATTTTGTAGATGCTACTATTCAAAAATCACGTACAGAGATTTGTATTTTTTTTTTTCTGTTTTATCATCTGAACTAATTCATTGCAATCAAATCTATTAAAATGTTTTATTTCCCTGTTTGAACATTATGATAGTTTCAACTCGTGCTTTGTGATTGCCCTGTGTAATTGCCACAGATCATGTTAGTATTTTCAAATCATCTGTTTGAGTCTTATGTTCAGAAGTCATCATTAGTATGGTTTTTCTTTTTCTTTTTTTTTCCTTATTCTTTCTGGAGAGAGTATAGAGCATTGAGGGAGTTGAAATCTATTGGTTCCCTGAAGCAACTTAGAATTAATCTGAGAGAAATTTCATTTCTTCGGCCATTTTGTCTATTTTTGGTTCTTCCTTGCTCAGTACTTTATAGTTTACGTATTTATTCTAACTTATATATTGTTCTCCTCTAGGGTGAAAGAAGCAGTCAAAAACCATCTAAGGTATAATATCGAAGCTTCCCTTTTGTTTTATGTTTTCCTTTCTCCAAAATTGTGTAAATAACTTAGCTCACCTTCAATTTATGATTCTTCTCACAAGGACTATTATCGTCCTGCTAGTTTGTCCATTTACATATTGGTCATCAATACTTATTGAGGACAAAATTATGTTGGACTTTTTTTCTTGGGATGTTGATGCAATGATTGCTGAAATCACAAGACATCTCCTCTTTATATCTTAGTTCTAGTTTGTTTTGTAAGGTAATATGGATAACTATATAGGATCTTTGTTTTCGTGATCAACAATTGAAAATACACCTCATTCTTAAATGTATTTGGCTATTGAAGATTCTTATTGCCGTCAATTCCCTATATTTGGAAACTCACATCCACTTTGAAGGTGACTCAAAAGAGATTTTGAATTCACTAAAAAAGAAAGCTCTTTGCCAAGAAAAATGAATCTCTGTTGCAATACTCGAGAAGGAATATTTGCTTGGTGTACAAATAAGTATTTTGAGTTAAAAGTCGAGGTCTAATGGTCTTTTTTCATTTGGTTTTTTTGACAATGTGCGCTTCTCAACAGAATTACATCAGATATGCAGTTCGCCAAAAGCGTGCAGAAGCAAAGAAAGCTCTTAAAGAGTATCTTCTTTATGGCAAATCTTCACATCTAAACTTCCAGGTGTGCCTTGACTAGTACTTGGCCATTAAAAGTAGCATTTCAAAATTTGCCAAGGGCTTGTTTGGCCTATCTAGAGTCTAGATCTTCTACGAAAGTACTGTTGGAGCAGAAATGTTGGAAAAAACACTTGCAAACTTTTTCATTAAGATTCTCTACCTTCCTGCTTCAGCTTATGCAGAAGCTTCAGATCGGAGAGCTTCTGCTCTTGGTTCCGACAAGTTCATTTCAGCTTTCCGCGATACAAATTGGTCTGAACTTTTTTCTTTTGGTGCTAAAATGCTTGACTGTTGCTTCTTGGAGAAGAGAAGCTGTTCTAGAAGATGGCCAAACAGGCGCTTAAATATCAGTGCTAGCTTACATAGTTATTGTTGGACTCTGAACAAGTAGGGTTTTGATTCTTGTTGAACATATTTTGGAACTGAATGGCTTCACAATCGGCAGCATTATATAGATACTCATTGTTTTTGTCCATCTATTGTCTTTCTAACGGAATTGTTGGGACGTTTCTTACTAGGATGCAGATGTAAATTGGTTTGCTGACTCACATGGATGTGATAATATTCCACGTGTTAAGCATTGTGGAAAATCCAAGCCTCACAGTTCCTCGCACTGTGGGAAAGGCAAAAATGGTGGGAGCAAGTGTGAGTTTCTTCTTACAAAATTGTACTCTTCTCTTTCTGATATTACTTTGGTTTGGCACATAAAATCTCTGACTCAGGTTCGCTGACTCAGGTTTTTTATGATATCTTGAATTTTGTTTTAGTAGTCTTCTCAGATATATGAACCAAATCACTTTGTCGTGATACCACTGTTGTTTTATTTGTTTGTGCATTCATTTCGGAGGGATTTCTGCATTTATGTCCTCAGAACATACATATTTGCATTATACCCCTTATAATACATGCCGATTGATATCTCACCTTTGTTACCAATATCATAACATTTTAAATCTTTTCAGGCTGCCAAAATAAGCAAAAATTTTATGACTTTTATGACGAAGATGATTTCATTCATCCCAATACAGTATTTGAAACTGTATTTGGTCGGCACCGAGGTTTTACTTGGTCTTACATATCGTGGGAGAACTTCCGTTTAAATGATTCAAAATTTAGATTCAAATGGAGTGATGAGTCACGAGGTAAAAGAGCACGAAAAAGAATATGGAGTGAAAGTGATGATGATGATGATGGTGATGATGATGAATCAACAAATGTAGTAGGCTCACAAGCCCATAGGGTTACTCTGGGGTTGCCGCTCACTGGACCATTAAAACTAGACGAGGTCAAAAGCGCGTAAGTTTCCCCAAATTCCATATTTATTGGAATGTCATAAAATTTTTCAAATTTATTTACTTTAATAGCAATATGCAACAACTACTCAAGTTTAAAAAATATATATGAGATAAATATTAGTTAAAATAAAATTTTAAATCGCGCTTCGATCTTTTTCGTGAAGTTTGTTTTGCATAATGATATAAAATTTCTTTTTTTCTTTTCAATTAAATCGAACTGATCTTTCAATTTCCAAAATGCAGTTTTCGTGCATCGGCTTTGAAGTGGCATCCTGACAAGCATCAAGGCCCTTCACAGGTCAGCTTTTTTTTACAGCAATCCAAGTGCTTCGAAGAGAAGTCATTCTTATATACTAATTTCGGATTATATACTAGTTTCGGAGAAACATAAAATAGTTTTCTGAAATTACATCGGCAAATTCCATGTCGAAACATCTTTTTGGAAGTTTGATGCACCACATGCTTGTTTGGCTCGTCTTTTCGAGCGGCTTCTCTATTTGAGTATCAGCTCGGCATTTGCTAAATAAAAATAATGAGTCTTCTCGTTGTGTCGGATGGTGAAGTGAGATTCTGCCATCCAAAACTAGAAAGTTTCATTTTGAAGCTTTTGTTTGTAGTTGTAGCAGATAGATGTCGGTGGCTCTTACTGATAAATGGCCATCCAAAACAGTGCTTCTACTGAGGATCCTGCCAAGTCCAAAGAGGCCATTTACAAGGACCATCTTGCTCCCCCTTTTGGTTTATAAAAAAACATCATCTGAAAAAATAAACTAATAAGATTACACCCTGAGCTGTCAAAATTGAGTTATCAAGAGTCTTACTATTCCAAAATGGATCATCTATGTTTTCATCTATGTTTTCGTGCAGGTCGTCGCCGAGGAGAAGTTCAAACTGTGTGCAAATGCATACAACTCCCTGTGCAGCAGTGTCCTCAAGGCCACATAGTGGTGTCCCAGTTTTAGGTTCTAACAACACAGCTCATCAGGAGATCACAGTGAAATCAATTTTAATTTTTGTAAACACCAATTTGTATACAACTGACCATATTCTTCTTTCAACAAATATTTCTGCCAAGTTCCTGGAATGGATGGAGCTTGCATTCTTTGTTTCCTGGAATGGATGGAGCTTGCATTCTTTGTTCCAATCATTTGTATTTCACTGATTCTTTTACTTGATTTGAACTGCACAATTTAATTTACCATGCATATATTTGGGAATCTAACAACTAAAATTTAATTTTCCAATAGTTCATTTGGCATATTTTTAATGCTATTTTTTTTTTTTTAAGCACCGTCGGGGAGCTTTCCACTCAAGTTTTGCCATTCTTGGATAAAGGAATTTATTTTCCCGTCAAATTCGTCATTGAATACTCGTATGTAGCTTGTGATTATAACTGCATACAAATTTAAATACAATATTTAGTTTAATACATTTAAAATTGATTGTCAAATAAGATATTCAGTTTAATACACTTGAATCTAATTACATTTTTGAATAAAACAATATAAAATTTTCTTCCATACTGAAAATAATCTCCTCACCTCATAAATGAAATAATAAAATTTGCATACACATCTTTTTGAACTTAAAATGTATACAAACAAATTACTAATAACCCGCATTGCCTATTAAAAATTAATTATTATATTCTACAGAACAATTACCCCCCTCCCTCAAAAAAAAAAAAAAAAAAAAAAAAAAAAACGCACTGAGAATAATATCTACTTTCGTCCTCAATTAAAGAGCGCTTGTGGTGATCAAAAGGAGCAAACTCTCTTTGTCCTCTTAACACACGAAATAAACAAAATACCAAAACAGCATCGATCATTTGCTAGGAGCAAATGGACATACAAAAGCTAATAACTGCTATTAAAGGAGAGAGAGCCCACATGCTTAACAGCATCTTCTAGAAGGTTCCAGGAGCTTCTAGCTAGAAGCAGAGGATCACGACGGCGGAGGAGACCATGAAGCCGAACGTGCACATCAGGAAGCCGAAATGCACGGCCCAGCTCCGCTTGAACTTGCCCAAGTAGCTCTCCGGCGGCTCCTGGTACGGGATTTCGATCTCCCCCGCCATCACCGGCGGCGGCTCCCCTCCCGCTCCAAAGTTGGGCATGGAGTACCTACCAACAAACACCCAAAAAAAAAAGAAAAGAAAAAAAAAGAGTAACACTTTAGTTTTAACAACATTTTCTTTTAATATTATAAATTTTTATTTGAATTTTGATAATAATTATCCTAGTTGCGCAGAATAATGACGCTGTTAACGACCATCCCCACCACCACATGGAACATTATTCTAAATTATTGTAACTAAAAAAGTTGTACGCTTTTTAGTTTAGTTGACTGAATTCTAATATTGACGCTATATATTAACGATCGACCACCTCCACCACATTAAGACACGTCATATGAATCAATCATAAGGTCAACTAATTAAATGGTCGAATCAAATAATCGGTGGGTATTTTTTTTCCTTTGATCATTTGTTGATAGCTTATGATCAGATCCAACGTTAACATACATTTATATTATTAAAATTAAATGAGAACTCGGTGCTTCTAAAAAGGCAGCAGCAGTAGAGCAGTAGTAGAAGTAGAGCAGTAGAGAGGTAATACCTGGTGGCCTTGATGAGCTTGAGGCGGTCGGTGGCGAGGGAGAGGGTGAGCTTGTGGCAGCGGCGCTGGTAGCGGAAGCCGTTGATGCAGCGGAGGTGGTGCGCCACAGCGGCGTAGACGGCGGCGTGCCCCAGCGTCAGGAGCCCCACCGGAGCCCACACGTGACGGCAGCCCATTCGGCCGCCGCCGCCCCCCCAGCTGACGGACGCCACCGCCAGGAAGACGAAGAAGCCCACGAGGAGCCGCCACAGCTCCTGCTTCTGCGCGTCCACCGCCCGCTTCTTCTCCAGCGTCTTCTCGAAGTGCAGCTGGATTATCCCGTTCAGCGTCTGCACCGCCGCCTCCCAGCTCAGCACCATCCCCTCCGCCGCCGCCGCGTCCGCCATGGATTTCTCTCTAGATCTCTCTATCTAGCTAGATCTACGATGGATTATAAATTATTTCGCTCTTGTGTTTCCGAATCGATTTGTTATTAGAATGTGGTAACAAGGAGGGGGCGAGGGGATTAAATGCGCTTCTGGATTCGTGCGAGAGTGGTGGGGACTTGTGTCGTGCTACGATTCTAAATATTTGAATATTTACAAAGCTGGGTAAACATCGTATGGACCGGTTCTGCACCGTCAAGTAGAAATGCTGATCGGTTCCGATTTTGCCCAAACTCGAATTCGAAATTCGAACTAAATATTCGAATTTGAATCCGGATCAAAATTGAAACCCAACCAAAAATCTATAATAATTATTTTTTTTATTATATTTTAAAATATATATAATATTAAAATTTTAAATTTTAAAATATAATATAATATCAAATATTTATATATATATATATATATATAGAGTAGGGCTTATTGTAGAGCTTATATATATAGAGTAAAGCTTGTGGCACCTTCGGAGATAAAACATAGATTTTGTGTTGGAGAGTAAGCACAAAGACCATCTCCCGGGCCGGACCCGTATGACAAAGTTTTTCGTTGAGCGGGATAGCACTTGAGGTGCTATCGACAATCGTAGAAATCTTGTCTTATGGTAGCATGACTACCGGGCTGGAACCCATTGGACAAGAATTTTCGAAGATTAAGCAACTTGAATTAAAACACAATAACAAATATGAGTTTTGTGTCAAGTGATTATGTGGCTAGTATGGAACCTTGGGTGACGACATAGAGTCGTGTAATGGCAAATGGTAAAGTTATATATGAGCATGCTAGATAGAATTTGCAGTTTTCAATATTATTGTCATATATTATATTGCTTCCATTGGACCAAGCGGTGTAGGACATTCTTTCTTGGTGGTTGAACCCACTGGAAACTTTTAGTAGTTCTCACACCCTTGGGTGACACCATTACAGGTCCAGATACATCGAGCGAGGCACGCGACAGGGGCAAGGACCCAGCAGCTTAGCGACCTAGCAGTCTAAAGTCGCCGGTTTATTTTGATTTTTTATTTTTTGAGTGAACTTTGTATGTGAGGAGAAAACATTATAAACTTTAATTGCTTAAATGTTTTATTTTGGAAATGTTGAATGAAAGGTGTAAGTTCTTAAGTTAAAGTTTTTATTTTAAAGTTCATGTTAACACTCATGCATGTACTTTCATTTCTCTCTAACTGCTGTTTGAATGAATGAAAGTTTTATTTACATAGTTTAGTACTCTGATTGATACTCTTCTGCTGATACAAAACTGTGTTGAATGGGATGTTACCGTTCCTTTTGGATGTAGAGAGATCATGCCCGATTGTCGAGTCTGTTGGCGTGCCTGAACTGTCCAAATTGGTGGTCTCGGGGCATGACAAAAAGGAAGAGAAAGCCCCTTTAAAAAGCTACCCGGGAAAAACAGCCAAGTCTCAGCTTAAACCTCAACTTCCGGGCGCCCGAAAATAGTATGGGTGCGCTCGGACACGTGGCGCCCATCCAAGCTGCGCCCGAAACACAGATCGCGCGTCCACAGCGAGCCACGCGTCGCCCGACAGGGTTGGTAGCCGCCGGCCAATCACAGCGCGCCACATGGCGTGCGGTAAGGGCGACTGCATCGCGTGCTCCGCGCCCGCACACCCGCCCAATCACGCGCCGCCACGTGTCCTGGCCTGCTCCAATCGCTGCGCGACACGTGCCCCGGTTGACCCGTGGTCCGCGGCTACAGTTCTGAACATTCGGGCGCCCGAATCATGGATTTGGGCGCCTGAATCCTCCCAAAACACAAAAACATGTGTTTTTGATTAGATTTTCATGCTGAATCCGTTTCTCGCGTCTATTTGGCGTGTAAACGCACTCAACACATAAAGATAGGTGTTTACATACCGCTGACCACGTAGCCAATCAACAACTGGGATTCGGGTCACCATAGGTACCCTTTGAGGTGCCGGTTCATAAGGGACCCGTTGAGATGTCAGTTCAAGAGCTACCATTTGAGGAGCCAACCTCTGAGAGACTGTAGTGAACTAGACTCATGCGAAATAACAGAGTGCTGGTAGAAAGTAAGTTGGAGGAACCACCTCTATGATTTGGGCGAAATTCCAATCTCATTCGAGTGTTTTCTGTAGGACCCCTGACCCCCATGCAGCTTTTTCCCATGAATCCACTGTGCAAACACCCGTTGATGGTGTATCTGGCCCATGGTGCATCAAAGGGATGCCACAGATGGACCCTGTGAGCTTTGGTTGGCTGTATTGGCCTTCGGCTGCTTTTGGCAAATTTTAGAAAAGGAATTTGGCCGAACGGAGGGTGGATTTGGATTCAGCGCGGAAAAACGCTTGAAAATGGCTTTTTGTTTGCTTAATTCTGAGTCCGGATGCCCAAAAGCGGACTCCCGAAAGTTTTTGCAGTTTCTGGTGCTTGGGGGAGCCTCCGGCAAATTTTGGAGGCGGATTTTGGCGAAACGGACGTCGTTTTTGGAATCAGCGCGCGAAAACGGTCAAGATGGGCTATTTATTTGCTGTTTTTGAGCTTGTGGGCACTGTTCACGCCGGAACAGTGTCTCCGGCGATCGCCGGCGGCGACCGGCGGCAGCGGGCAGCGCTGGCGGGCGGCGGCGCGGCGTCGGGCAGGCGGCAGGCGGCGGCACGCGGCGCGGGCAGGGCGCGGGCAGGCGCCCGGGCGCGCGGTCAGGTGCGCGGTCCACGCGGCCGTCGTGCACCCGAGGAAGGGACACGTGGCAGGTTCTTACTGGTCGGTGTTGTGGTCTGGGTTCACAGAGCAGGCCGGTGGTGTACGGTGGACCGGCTTGGGACACGTGGCATCTGCGTACTGGTTCGGTGCATTGAAATTACGTACACCGGGCGCAGCAGGTGAAGGGTGTGACACGTGGCGCCTCCCCATTGGACGGGGTACTGTGCGTGGCAGGTGGGGCGACGTGCGCTGGCAGGCGGGCAGGTGGCCGTACCGGCGGGCAGGTGGCCGTACGCGCGGGTCAGCCGGGGCGACGTGCGCGGGGCAGGCACGGTCAACGCCATGTGGCGGAGCGCGGGACGCCGGTTTTGCTGTTGCCTGTTCGGGCGACACATGGCGAGCGCTGGGGCGGGTCGGACGAAGCCTGGATCCCGTCCGATCGCGTGTTTTGGGCCGGGCCGCACTGTGCGCGCCCGAAAGTTCTCGGGCCGGGCCGCACTGTGTGCGCCCGAAAACTTTCGGGCGCCCGAAAGTGAGGACACATTGGGAATTTTCCCAATTGTTCTCTTCAGCTCTATAAATAGCCAACCCGAGCCTCTTTCTTTGGCTTTTTTCTCCCAAGCCGCACCTCCTCTGCCCGAGCTCCCTCTTGATGAAATTTTTCCCTCTTAATCCTTGATCCACCTGCAAGGTTTCAGAATTTTAGGAGGCTCGAATCCCGAGGTTCCCCATTTTACGGTGTGGCGCGACGTTGCTTTCTAGTGTTCTTCTTCGGCGCAGCGACAGTGTTTTAGCTCCCCTGGGCTACCCTGAGGTCACTTTGCTGTGATTCTTGCACCGGCAGACTCCTAAGAGGTAGGACTTCATCTTTCATTTTGGTCGCGCTTTCCCGTTTCGAGGTTTTGGCACGGATCCCGAGGCAAACAGTGACCCCTTTTTCTGTATGGATTCCTTGACAGCAGCGGGGTATTTTGGCCATATCTTCGCGTACGAGCGTCAGACGGAAACGAGCTTATACATCTTTTTCATCTACGGATCGCAAGGAACGCGCTCGTATTTTTCTTGGATTTTCCTGAGGATTATTTCGAGGTGAAAATCACTGTTTTCTCAGTGAACAGTGCACAGTTTTAGCACAGATTTTTGTATGATGTACCCCTTTTGCCGAATTTTTATCTTGACTTACCGAACTCAGATTTGGGCGTGCAAGGTACCTTTGCGAAGCTATCGACGCGAGGATCGCCGTGATATTTTTCTTGGAATTTTCTGGGCACTTTCTGCAGGTGATAATTTAACAGTTTGGAATCCGATGTTGTATGTGATTTTAAGAGCTATAATTGGGAGCCTTAGTGTAATTAGTGGACTTTGTATTGTACCAGGAGTAGTACGGGTGTGCTGAATTTGTGGGAGCAAGGATTTGGAGTTTTGGTATTTTCTCTGTACGGATCCGGACAGTTGCACTTCAGGTGGGTGGTTGTTGTACTCCTCTCCTTGGTATGCCCACTAGGAATATCAGAGTACCCCTGATTTGATGATGCTAAATGTTATTGGTAGACTTGCATGCTCTAGGGAATTAATTATTGTTATTTGATCCATGATAAATTTGTGGTAGCATGATTACTTTAATTAATCGCTTAATTATTCTGGACTGCATGTTTAGGGGCAAAATAGAAATTGAGGACTGCAAAACTGATGATTGTTCATATGAGACTGTCACCTTAGCTTATATTCCCTAAACTGATTATTCTTGGAAAATGGACAAAATATTGGAACAATGCATGATTAAACGGGTCACATAATTATGTCATCTTTTACTGCTACACTATTTTTGGGACTTGACTTAGGAGAAACCATGCATTTATTCTTTTCTTCTCCTATTATTGATAGACTTGCGGCTTAGTCGCTCAGGTTCGAGCGGGTGTTGGACAGTGTAGTCAGGTATTGGGGATTTGGGACAGGTTGGGTTTTTGACAGGGTGTTGCGGCGACCACGGATCTTGGGTGGTTGACCGGGTTGTTACTATTGCATCAGATTGGGTGTTTTGGGGATCGGGCTTTCTTTAGTGGACGGAGTTTCCCACTTTGATCATAGTCTGATCCAGTCCTGCTATTATGAGACAGTGGTTACAGAGATGCTTGTTACAGTGATACTTTACTCGTGTGGGTCGCTCCCCTCGAGTGCCACTCCGGAGTAGGCTTTCCACGGTGCAGAGCGCCGGGCACCAGGCTGGTTTCTTGAGTTCGACAGCAGAGCAGGCAGTGCCAGTGTTCACTGGCGGTCAGATTGGGTCATTTTGACAGGCTTCTTGATTCTGATGCATCACTTTCTCCATCCTTATTGGTTGGTCATGTAGAGGCATATTAGGGATAGCACTTTATCAGTTGTCATTCATAGCTGCACCCCCTTTCTCTTCTTTCCCTTTTGCCTCTGATCACCTGGTGGGCATATCTGAGCTGAGGCTTTACCCACTAGGGGAGGCTACTGTTTATAGTAGTACTTACCCCCATTGTCTTTCTTGTTTCTTTCTTCTCCCTTGTTTTGCAGAGTCCTCAGTGGGAGTTGCTGGGCCGTCAGCAACTGATCGAGGTAAGCGGATTGCGGACTAGATAGAGAGCCACCCGAGGGTTGTAGCTGGAGATTTTGGGTACCAGGACTTCTCAGACAGCTTTTATTTATTTTCTTTTTGGGTCTGGCTTCTGCCAGCTGTTTGTATTTTAGTGGTGAGCTGGGAGAGACATCTGTATTTTATTTCACTGTTGTACCTTTTACTTCCAGCTTCTGTCTGAGATACAGTAGTTTTAGTTAGCTCTGATTATTATGCTCTTTTATTATTATTTCTTATATCTGAGCAGGTTACCGACGCTTCGTGTATGTGGGAAATACCGCATGCACGGCGGATCTGTAGACGGGCCCGGGTTCTGGTTTACACCTGGGGCGTGACATTTTCGACGTGAAAATGAGTTTTGAAGAAAATACCACATTGGGCTTTAGCTCAAAAGAGACACCAGAATAGTCAAGAGACAACCGTGGTCATGTCTAAAATGAGTTCTGAAGGTTCCGGAATGATTAAAATAGGATTGTTCCCCGTGGAGCGAAAACAAAAAAATTTAGAGGAATAGTCATATCTCGGGGTCTGGTTAAGTCGATAAGGAATAATCATAAAGTTTTAATATGAAAAGGATTTGGGAAGTGTTTGATATGTGTAGGAGGAGTTACGATTGTGTTGGATTTGATTTGGACAGAAAACGAAACGAAAATCAAAATTTCGCAGTGAAAATGAGAAGAAAATAAATAGTGTAGAAATTAGAGTCCAAACCCTGGGATCAAGGTCCAGATCGTGGCCATGAACACCTGAAAAATCTATGTTCGGGGTCTGGACCCTGAATGCAAGGTCCGGACCGTCGGCAACAATATGGCCCCGTAAGAGACATTTTGGTCATTTCAAGTGGTGGGGTTTGTATATTAGGGGATTTAGCCTCTTTTTCACATAGAGAGGAGTCGCTCCTCTCTTTCTCACTCCGAAATTTTTCCTAAAGGCAAAGATCGAGCTCGTGAAGGCCCTTGGGCGCGTGGGAGCTGGAAAAGCTCGCAACACCAGGTAAGGGTTTTGGATTTTCGAGTTTGGATTTTGTTAAATCCATTGAAATTAAGATCCTAGTATTCCCTAGGTAATTCTACTCTAAATTAATCATAGAAACATCAAGTATTTTAGGTGTTCTTGAGGAAAAAAGGATTTAGGATTAGAATTGGGGCTTTTGGGATTTTAAGGTTCACTTCAATTTATTTTGCAATTGTTATGCTTAATTATTAATACTGGAAGAGAAATTATTTATACTTTTAAGTCTATCAGAATTATGAACACATCATCCGATCAAAACAACTATAAAATTAGGAAGTTCATTTAAAAAGAGGAATCTTAAACTATGTGATAAAATTTAAAGAATCTTTTTACCAAAATTGAAGGTTTAAGAGCCAACTTTTGCAAAAGAGCTAAAGCACAGGGGGTATCCATACATTTTCAAACACAAGCTATTATTCATACACTCCATTTAGAATGTATGATATACATCCCATTCATCCAATATAAATTGGATGGGTGAATGTAAAATATAAACTCCTTTTCGGATGTATACGTAGTATTTTCAAACACAAGCAATGCTACTCATGCATACATCTCATTTACGATATATAATATACATTTTATTCATCCAAAATAACTAGTGAAAAATACTTTATTCTTAAATAAATAAAATATAAAATATACACTTATTATGAGGTGTACATATAGCATTTTCAAACACAAGTATTGCTTCCTGTACACTCTAAAAGGATCCTTCTATAATAACGTTTTATTTTTTTTTTTAATGCGCAAAATTTTAAAAAATTTATAAATCTTACAATAATAAGTGAATGTATATTAGGTGGGCAAATAATATTTCTCATTAAACACATCTTTTGTAATTTAGTCTTTTCACTTAGGACATGTTTGGTTTACGTTATATAACATAACATATTATTCCGACATAATCAGATATTTTAAATTATTTTAGTCAGATTACTATTGATGTTCCATTAGCGTGTTTGGTTTAATGAATAATATAATATTAAATTACAGTGCATATAAAATTTTATTTTATAAAATTCAGTAATCCTCAAAATAAAGTATAATCTATTTCAAAATTATTCTTGTGATCAAATTTAATATTATTTTTTACTAAATTATAACTTAATATAATTTATACTTGAATTTAAAAATTTGAATTTAAATTTTAAATTTTAAATTTACAAAATATAAAATTTAATATTTTAATTTAAAATATAAATTTGAAATTTAAAATATAAGTATAAATTTAAAATTTAAAATTAAAATTTAAAATTTAAAATTTAAAATTTAAAATTTAAAATTTAAAATTTAAAATTTAAAATTTAAAATTTAAAATTTAAAATTTAAAATTTAAAATTTAAAATTTAAAATTTAAAATCTAAGATTTAAAATTTAAGATTTAAGATTTAAAATTTAAAATCTAAATTTAAAATTTAAAATTTAAAATTTAAAATTTTCAAATCTTAAAATTTAAATTTTTAAGTTTCAATTTTAGATTTTAAAATTTAAATTTAAAATTTTAATTTTAATTTTTTAAATTTTAAATTTATAAATTTTAAAATTTTAAAATTGATAAGTTGAAATTTAAAAATTAAAACTTTAAAAATAACATATGGAAAGAATTTAGAAGGTTGATGGGGTTAAACTTATAATTTTATATATAACATGCCAGATAATCAGTCATCAGTAATACGATATATTTCGCTCAGTAATATTTTTAAAATAATTTTATATTATTTATAATTCTAAATAACTGATCAGATTATTTACTGAATGAACCAAATATACTAATTCTAATAAAATTGTTTATAATCCTCATAGAATAACCCAAAGCAAAAAAAAAAAAAGAAGATATTTATACATTTCAATCGATGCGTACAAAAATATCTAAGTCAATTCACTTAATAAGTGGAGTCATTTACCGATCACATCAATGATTAATAAAAATGAGCAATACTACATGTATATCATAAAGTGGGTATACATCTTATACTCATCTATTTAAGGGTGAGAAAATTACTTCATAAATTATGAAGTGACCCCTCACCACACTCTACCAATTGGATGGATGGAATCTGTGATGTACACCCTACAAAAAGTGTACACTTAGCATTTTTTATAAATGGGCAATTTCTTATATACCTCTAAAAATTTCTTTGTTTTCAGATTTACTTCTTTTAGAAGGCTAATATTAAAACTATCCTTCTTACGTTCTAACTCTGTTAGTGTACCGTTTGGAGCTGCGTTATCTATGTAAAATTATTATTTTGCCCTTTCAAATATATTTTAAACCCTAAACCTTAAACTCTAAACCCTAAAAAATTCTAAATCCTAAACCCTAAAATTCTAAATCCAGACAAAATAGATATATCTGATAGTTTTCAACTCTGATTATTATTTAACTCTAGTTTAACCCTAGTTAACTTAACAAAGAAAAACGATAGAGCTACTTTTAATAACGGTAAAAAATATAGAACATATATTAAAAAAAAAAATAAATAAATCAGATATTTCTTCGTATTTTAAAAATACACCTGGCATTATTCCTTATATAAAAGAATACACAACTCATTGAATGAATGAATGAAAAATAATAGAATCTTTTCTGCTTTACTAAATTTGAAGAAAGCAGAGACGTGCCTTCGTTCGAGATCGCACCTTCTTCGGCTTCTCCCTCTTTCTTCCCCGCCGCCGCCGAAAATAACCGAAGAAGACAGAAAGGAGAAAAATGGGCGTGACGAAGGAAGACGTGGAAGCCGCCCTCAACTCAGCACTCAACCCTTCCAATCTCGTAAATCCCGCTCCCTCCATCCTCTCCTCCTTCTCTCCCCTCTTTCTCTGCATCGAAACCCTAAACAACAACAAAACCCTCACCTCTTCTCTTCTTTTACTGTTTATAAATTTGGTTTTGGCTTTCGCAGGAGGTGATCGATACTTCCGGAGGGTACGCGATATCTTTCTCAATCCATTCCCCCTCCAAAAAAAAAAAAAAAAAAAAAAAAAAAAAAAAAAAAAAAAAAAAAACTTAGGTATCGTTTGGAATCAATGTCGTTTTTTTATTTTTCATTTTTTATTTTTATTTTTAAAAAAATTCTAATTTTATGTAATTTGATATACCGTTCTTCAGGCCTTATTTGGCATTTTTGTCATTATTTTTTTAAAACAAAATCATTATATTCAAGTTTTTATTTTACAACTCAAAATAAAAACTTAAAAGCAAGTCATCGTTTGGTGTCCCCTTTATTTTATTTTTTTTTTTTAATTTTATATAATTTTTTAATGTGTGAAAAAAAAAAAAAAAGAATTTAAAAAAAAAATTGAAAGCTAAAAAAAAGTTATTTCGCCAAGTAAAAAGAAGTAATTTACTGTCCACTTCTACATCGTATGCAAACTTTTATTTAAAATGAGTCCTAATTTTTTTTTTTTTTTTTTTTTTTTTTTTTTTTTGTTCTCTTTGAAGATTTGAGCTGTCATTCATCATTTGACTTGCATTGCAAGCTGATTAACTTTAACAATAATAGAAAAGTTTTTCTGTCAGTATATCAATTTATATAGAATTGGCTATGTTTGGCGGGTTCATGTTTAGGATTTGAAATAGTCTTATATATATGAGATATAATATGTCTAAATCTCTTAATCGTTGCCTTGGGGCTTTACTAGCGGAAATTAGGATTTGCCGATCGAATTGGACCATATTCTGTTCCTAGTTTTTTTTTTTTTTTTTTTTTTTTTGGGCCCGGCTACTCCGCTGCAGAAACCGGTTGCCCAGTTGCTAAGTTCATTCTCGTCATGAAGGAAGCGGCAGCATGCTGCCTTTCTCTCAAAAAAAAATCTCTTAATCCGGCTATTTTGGACGGTGCCTAGGTCTAAAAAATTAAGAGAGTTAAGCGTGTTAAAGTTAAACTTAAAGTAGTTCTAGAATAAGTGGCTCCTTGGGAAGTGGGACATCGTCACATTTGGTTTAAATGATTTGGGACTTGGAATGAGAATTGTTGTTGGTGTTTGGTTTGAGAGATTGATATTCTAATTCGCATTTTGGGGATCGAATCTCTCAAAATGATTCTCACTACAGATATCGGAAATTTATATTTAATTATAGTATAAATTATAATTTAAAATTTGAATTTGACTTCAAATTCAGTTTTTTATTTCTTTATTTCGAATTTAAATTTTAAATTTAACTTTTCGCTTTGAACTTGAATTGTAAATTTAAATTTCAAGTTCGAAGTGTGATTTCAAATTTAAATTTAAATGTTGATTACAAATTTTGATAGTCGATTTAAATTTTAATTAAAATTTATTTTTTTTTTGAATTTCAATTTGAATGTGACTCAAATTCCGATTTCGAGTCCTCTTACGAATCAAACAAATTAGGAGTTTTCATCATTTCTGTTTTCGATTCCGGTCCATTTTCATTCATATTCTGATTTTGATTCCTATTTTGAACCGAACGTGCCCTTAGTGTTAAAGAAAAAGTCTCCTACGCTGTTTCATGTTGCAATTGTATTTTTTTTTTAAAAAAAAAAGAAATAACAGTGATGCCAAACGAAACCTTAGCTTATTCATGATTGTCTCGCAATGTTCTTTTATTTCTTTTATTTTTGGGATGAAAGTTGTATATGAACCCTCTTAATCATCGGGTATTTTGAAATAGATCCCTCAATTATGTTTCTTTTAATGTGAGTCGATGGGACAGTTCAGGATTCAAATGTTTATCAAATGGTAATTCAGTATAACAACTAATCGCGTCGGGCCCAATTTTAAAAATGAAAACAGAATTTGTATTTTCAAACATATTGTAAAGGGTCTTTAGTTTTTTTTTTTTTTTTTTTTTTTTTTTAAGTTATTTTTATTCATTTAAATTGAGAATTTTGTTTAGTCTGGCCGTGATTTTGTTACTAACTTTATCGCCTAATGATATTGTGAATTTCTACCAAATTTTAATAGATTTTTATTTCAATTTAGAATGTAAATTAAATCAAAATGATCAAGAGTTCGGAGGTTGCCGATCAAAAGAAATAAATGTGAGAACCAATTTCAAAATGGCCTTACATTTGAGGTGGTCCTTATGCAATTTTTATCTTCCTTTTGCTATAAAAACTTTGGGTGAAAATTTTTGTAAGGTGCGGGGCGAGCTTTCATATTGAGATAGTGTCGGAGAAATTTGAAGGGAAGAGGCTGCTGGAGCGGCATCGGATGGTGAATAATGCGCTAGCCGAGCAGATGAAGAACATCCACTCCCTCTCCATCAAGAAGGCCCTCACCCCGGCGCAGTGGAAGCCCGAAGAGGAACCAGAGGCCCGCAAAGAGTAACAGAAAAAGTACGCGAGGCCCCCTCGAACATTCGTTCTTATGCATACCACTCTTCGAACTTTGAAAAGTTAAAATCAAATTTTACAAATGTTGTAGTTGTATCAATCGACCATCCTGAAATCTGCTAATTTTTCCTTAATAATCGTCGATTACATGAAAGCCAGATGACTCAGAATAATATTCCTCTTATACTAAATGCTTGGCTTTTATGCGATCAAAGATTGTTAGGAACAGTTATTATTAATTTCCAGACGAGGTGGTCGATTGAAAGAATTATGAACTTCACGTAGTAGTTTATTTTAACTTTTTATTGTTCGGGAGGCAATCTCTTAATGTGCTAATGTTCAGCGAGTCTCGCATATTGTTCCTAAGATTAATCATCTCCAAGCTCTAAAAAGGAAAGGAAACCTCTAAATACCATGTACTAATAATCTAAGAGTTGTTCCCATATACCTGTTTAATAAAATGACTTGGGTTGTTTGTTTTGGTGCTTTTGTGTTGGAATAATATGTTGTTTGCCATATTGGATTGTGGTTATTCATAATACAGATTCTTGTCGATAAAGTCGATTGAGCTTCGAAATGGTTTGGATTACTGAGTGCAATCTTTTGGGCTTTTGGTGTTTGTTGGTTTTCGTATTTTTGAGTGCACTGGTTGTTCTGCGGTAGGCTGATATTGGTGGGGCTAGTGTCTCTTTGGCTTGGCAGTCTTGTACAATTTCTCGAGCATTTCGCGAGCAATAGGGGACTAGGGCTTCTGTCTCCTACTGAAATTTTGATGTTTCTGCCTCCAGCTTGAATAGGAGCTTGTTTGTTTGTTGGGAATTGAAGTCATGGCTTTTTTGTTACAGCTCTACTTGAACAGCATACCGCCAGTTCCGAGTTTTAGGGTAGAGAGGCCACTGAGTTCCGAGTTTTAGGGTAGAGAGGCCACTGAGTTCTTTGCACTTAACAAAAACTGATGAATGCCTTGTTAAGATGTTTTCAGCTCTCTCTGTAGAGGAATGTTTTTTTGAAAAATTGCATTATTGTGATCTCCCTTGCTGTGATTTTTTTGTTGTTTTTACCGTTGTCTAAATGCTGTTGTTTTTTTGTTTTGCGTCTTTTAAGAACTTTTTCTAACTAATGTGCAGTGCCTTTTTAAGATTTGTTCTAACAAATTGTGCGCGCGCAATATGCAGATACAATTTTAATTTTTAATTATTCATTTGATAAATTTCAACTGTTATGACTATATTGGGTGTTATAATTCAAAAAAAAGAAAAAAAGAAAAAAAAAAGACAATGCAACAGCTATGACTATATTGGGTGTTATAATTCTTTGCCAACTGCCTGTAACCAATTCGTACCGTTTCTAATTGCAACGGTTGAGTATTTTAATCCAAATACTAAATTTGGGTTTGTATGCAGATTAAATGGGTCGAAATAATAGATCGCTGAAAGTAGGGGTACAGTGTCTAAATGATTCAATATATTTTGATCAGAAACAGGTGATTCAAGTTGCGCACATTTTCATAACCGTCAGAACAATATGATACAGTTAACAGCAGACAGCATGGAATGAATTTGACATGTTATGCTGCTACCCTGCAATCTGAAGAATATTGCAGCTTGCTGCTTGTAGAATATGTGCAGAGAAACAACATCAGAAGTTTTCTCAGACTTTCAATTATCTGCTGATTAAGATTATAACTTTTAATGTGTAGAAACAAAAAGGATAAGCAAAAAATTTGGGACAAATTAATTTATCTGAATAAAATTTCAGATTAGGTCTAAACAAAAAATTTGGACAGACTAAAACTAGTGATGATCCCGCGCTACGCTGTGGACATAAATTTTTTTTAACGTAAATAGTTCAGTTTTGCGTTAAATGTATACTGTCAGCATAAACAGTTCAGTTTTACGTTAAATATATACTGAACAACACTTGATAATTTATAACATTAATAAGAAAATAAATAGCACACAACACTCGAAGTATGTAGTAGTATCAACTTCTGAAGAAAATAAGCATATGTTGCCGTTTGTAGAAAGGAAAGAGAAAAAAATGTGAGGCTCAAAAAATGTCTCTATTCAATCCAAAGAAAGTATAAAAATCGAAAGACTTTTTTTTTTTTTCATGCATGATCATTGTGCAAGTAGCAATTAGTTGCCTAACGCCATAAAAAATTATTCCTATTTTTCATGCTTAGACAGCAGTCAAAACCAAACAGAAGTGTGTTGCATCCATATAAATCACCATCCGAAATTGCAATACTTTGTTGCCAAAGGCCATCCTAAATTGCCGATATTTTTATGCATCATCATTGCCTATATATATATCATGCATCATACATATGTATTGCATATATCTATTCATTTTATATATATATTATTATATGCTACCGTCATTGCTTAATGCTTAACCTTGAGATGGGTCTATACAAGAATAATTTTTCATAACAGTTCATTAACCCATTTCTTTAAGTAAATATGACAGCATTCAACATATTTACATATATGCTCATATATATATATATATATATATATATATATATATTCTTTTTGCTTTCATCTGTAATCTCTAAGGTTTCTTCAAGAATTTTTTCATAACAGTTCATACCATTAATAAGAAAATAGACAGCACACAACACTTGAAGTATATAGATATCAACTTTTGAAGAAAATAAGTATATGTTGCAATTTGAAGAAAGAAAAGAGAAAAAAATGTGAGGCTAAAAAATTTCTCTATTCAATCCAAAGGAAGAATAGAAATCGAAAGACCTTTTTTTTTTTTCATGCATGATCATTGTGCAAGTAGCAATTGGTTGCCTGAGGCCATCAAAAATAATTGCTATTATTTATGCTCACACAACAATCAAAACCAAACAGAAGTGTGTTGTATACATGTAAATCACCATCCGAAATTGTAATAATTTGTTGCCAAAGGCCATCCAAAATTACCAATATTTTAGAACATCATCATTGCCTCAAAACAAAAAAATAAAAAATAAAAAGAAGAAGAAAACATATAAAAAGAAGGTTAAAGCAACCAAGAAAATAAGTATAAAAGAGAGGTTAATTTTCGTACGCCGTTTGCTAATAATCTTTTAGGCTGATATTGGACTTTGCATGTATTCAGATTTCACAGGGTAATTTTTTTTTTTTAAAGGATTGTTGCTTCTTGTGTTCGCCTGTATGTTCTCTATGAAAGTTATGGCTTCAAATAAGTAGAGTGTTTTTAATTAGAGGTATCCCAATCTTCTAGGCTAATATGTGAGGTTTGTACTTGACTTCACGGAGAATAAGAAAATAGACAATGTACGGCACTTGAAGTGTCTACATATGAACTTTTGGAGAAAATAAGCACCTCTCCTCTCGGAGACTACGGGAAGAGAAGGTAAAAAAATGTGAGGCTCAGATAATTTCTCTATTTATTCCAAAGAAAGAATAGAGATTGAAAGGCATGCTAAATGCATGCTAAATGCTCAACAAACATTTCGTTGCCTAAGGCCATCCAAAATTATCGATAATTTTCTTCAACATCATCTCTTCAGCATCATCATTGACCAAAGAGTAATCGGTTGCCTAAGGTCATCTAAAAATATTGGTATTTTTATGTATCGTCATTGCCTCGAAAAAAAAAAACAAAACAAAAGAGAGGGATTTAGCCAACTTCATAAATAAGGCACGCAAAAAAAAAGATAATTAATTGGAGATGTCAAAATGCAAAAAGGAAGTGGGAAAAGAGTGAACCATATTGAAAAAGTGCAAAGAAAAAAAAAAGGAGGTTACGTAAGAAGGCTAAGCTCCGAGAGGAGTATGCAAGTGGCTTACAGGTGCTTATGAATTTACGATGGGGCCTGTAAAGTAATTCAAAGATAAATCAAGGTGTGGTAGCTCACGGAATGAAGAAAATATGCTCAAATTCAATTGCCAACTTTGATCTCCATGCCAAAAAAAAGCTCTGATAGATGCAATTCGGACAATTGTTCGATGTTGTTACTGCAGATAACTCCCTCCCAGAGACAATAATCTCTGTGCATTCCCCACGACGGAGGAGACGTTCTGCTGCAAGAAACTTTGAATTCTAAAAGAGCTTCATACTCTGTTAGAATTAAAACAATAATAGAGTGCAAAGAAAGAGAACAATGAATATAATTTTATAACTAATGTTAGATGTCTTATCTTATAAATGAGAAAACAACAATAAATCATCATTTGTAGTACCAACTCCGTAGCACAAAAGGAATTGGGAGAAGAGTAAAAATAAGTTCGTCATAGTCAAACATACAAGACAAAATCTAAGAAAAGATTCTAAACTTAATAAGTAGATCCGGCTTCAGATGGATCAGCCGGAGTACTAAGCTGCTCAGCGCGGAGAGAATCGATGGTCATACGATATTCCTCAATTTCACGACGCATTCTTACTTGTTCACTTATGAATTCTGTTTTCTCGGCAATCGCGACAACATAACAATCTTTTAAAAGATTGTGTTCTTGCCAAAGGATCTTGAACCGGTCCAATAGATCAACATATTGAACAATCACATGATCGTACAACTCCTTATATAAAATATACTCATCATAGTCTGCATCTTTTATGTGCAATTCAAATTCATCCTTCATTTTTTTTATTGTCACACGGGCGACATCTTCTTTGGCAAATAAAAGATTAGGGGGCGGAGCACCCCAGCAGCGAACAGTTTCAATAATTGCATGGACATGTGCTATTTGAAGATCTATGTAAGCTAGGAACCAACCTTCACCGATCTCAGTTACTTCACAGTGAGGAGTTTCTATAGCTAGCTTCTCAGTAATTTTCTCAAGTAACCTAGTATAAGAAATTTGAACAACCGGCCTCCCGGCAACCGTAGTCGAGGCAAACACTGGAGAAGTAAAATAGGTAATGAAAGAAAAGTTACTAAAAGAATATAATAGGAAGTTAAGAAATAAATCAAGAAGTTAAGAACTGAATCAAGAACTTCTTTTAGTTAAGAAGTTACTAAAAGAAGTTACTTGATTATAATAGGAAGTTAAGAAATGATCCGAAGCCAACTATCATTTAAAACTAAGTACAAATTTTACATATCAGTCAAGAAGATTAGGACCCCTCGGATTAAAAGCCTATCCATTCAAAGTCACAAATTAGAAACACTCAACTTACTTAAAACTTAAAAGCCCAACTATTCAAAGTCACAAATTAGAAACACGCAATTTACTTAAAATCATAACTTTCATAGAGAAGATGCAGATAAACCAAGTAGGAAAATTGCATATTAGCCTCGAAGATTAGCAGCCTTCATATTAAAAGGGTAACCATTCAAAGCCACAAATTAGAAACAACCAACTTATTTAAAATCATAACATTCATATAAAAGCCCAGCCGTTCAAAGGCACAAATTACATCAAAGGCACAAATTAGATTAGGAACCCTTTTTGCTAACCAAATATAAAGCTCACAGAAGATTAGGACCCCTCAGATTAAAAGCCCAGCCATTCAAAGTCACAAATTAGAAACAGTCAACTTACTTAAAACCATAACTTTCATAGAGAATATGCAGGTAAATCAAGTAGGAAAATCGCATATTAGCCTAGAAAATTAGGAGCCCTCGGATTAAAAGGCCAATTATTCAAATCCACAAATTAGAAACATCCAACTTATTTGAAACCATAACTTTCATATAAAAGCCCAGCCATTCAAAGGCACAAATTAGATTAGGGACCCTTTTTGCTAACCAAATATAAACCTAGAAGATTAGAAACCCTCTGTTTAAAAGCCCAGCCATTGAAAGGCACAACCAACGCAATAACCAACTATCGTTTAAAACCAAGTACAAACTTCACATATCAGTCAAGAAGATTAGGGCCCCTCGGATTAAAGATTAGGACCCCTCCAATTAAAAGCCAAGCCATTCAAAGTCACAAATTAGAAACACTCAACTTACTTAAAACTTAAAAGCCCAGCCATTCAAAGTTACAAATTAGAAACACTCAACTTACTTAAAACCATAACTTCATCACATATTAGCCTAGAAGATTAGGAGTCCTCAGATTACAAGGCCAACCATTCAAAGTCACAAATTAGAAACAGTCAACTTATTTGAAACCATAATTTTCATGTAGAAGATATAGGTAAACGCAACTCAAATTAAAAGGCCAGCCATTCAAAGCGACAAATAAATGGCAAGCCAAATATTAACCCAAGGCAAGAGGCAACTCTCCTTTAAATATATTTTTTTTTTACTTTGTCAAGATTAAATACATGGAAAATCAACTATTAGCCTAAAAGATCATTAGCAGACAACCTACCAAAACAACAAAAAAGAGAAGGTTGACCTAGAAGAATATAAACATTAGTAGACAATATGCTAAAATATCAAAAGGGGGAGGGCTAATTCTCTAGGCACATGTACGACAACCACTTTTTTTTAAAGCTTAGAAGAATATTGTATAAGTTACTGGTACACAGACAAACACAAAAAGCAGTTATCCTTGAAATTTTATTCTTCATAACTCTAAGAGAATAGTGCATAAAAATAAAAAAATAAAAAAAAAGAAAAAGAAAAGAAAAGAACACCGTAGGAGGGTGTAGGCCAATCCAAACACAAACATCGAAAAGAGAAGTGTAAAATTTAAAACTAACATTGGGATTAGAAGATAGAAGGGTATAGGCCAATCCAAACGCAAACCTAGAACACCATAGAAAATGAGAAAATACCCTGGAAGAACATTAGAATACTCAACATTAATTTCTTCTGTACATAGGTAGACTTTTTTTCATCCACAAATACTAAATTTCAGAACAAATCTTAGATATTTAGCTTAGAGATGAAAGCAAATAGGGTTCTCTTCACAAATGCATATATATATATATATATATATATATATATATATATATATATATATATATATATATATATATATATATATATATATAGAGGCTAGAATAATATCGATAGCATCAAGCCATTGGTGCTATCAAGTTTTTAGTCGTTGGATGAAAAAATATACGGTTGAGATTATAGTGGTCCCCTAGGGTTTACTAGGTGGTTGGTTGATAGTAAAAATTTTAGGGGACCACTATAATCTCAACCGTATATTTTTTCATCCAACGGCTGAAAACTTGATAGCACCAATTATTTGGTGCTATCGATAGTATTCTAGCCGGACTATATATATATATATCTATATATATATATATATATATATATATATATAGAGAGAGAGAGAGAGAGAGAGAGAGAGAGAGAGAGAGAGTTAGGCTGGAATGCTATTAATAGCACTAAGTCATTGGTGCTATTAAGTTTTAAACCGTTGAATTAAAAGATGTGTGGTTTAAATGATAATAGGCCCCTTGGGTTTAATGGTGGTTGGAAAAATAGTAAAATCTAACGGATGAAAATAATCAAAGGAGTTGATCTAAGGGTAGAAAACTTGATAGCACCAAATGCTTGGTGCTATCGATAGCATAGTAGCCGGACTATATATATATATATATATATATATATATATATATATATATATATATATATATATATATATATATATATATATAATTAGGCTGGAATACTATCGATAGCACCAAGTGAATGATGCTATCAATTTTTTAGCCCTTGGATTAAAGGATGTGCAGTTAGGATGATAGTGGTCCCCTAGGATTTAGTAGGTAGTTGGTTGAATAGTAAAAATTATAGGGGACCACTATAATTCCAACCGCACATCTTTTCTTCCAAGGGCTATAAACTTGATAGCACCAATTGTTTGGTCCTATCAATAGTATTCCAACCGGACTATATATATATATATATATATATATATATATATATATATATATATATATATATATATATATATATATATATATATATATATATAGAGCTTATATTATTTCAAAAGCACAAGCCCAATTATGCTTGTGAATTTTTTACCATTGAATTTGTATTGAGATTTGTGTGACGCCCCCAATAGTCCCACATCGGATGTGGATGGAATTATGATTGGATTTATATGAGACATGGACACTAGTAATAATAACTGGTTTTAAGCATTTTGAACTGTGGTTTGGGCCCAACGAGTTATTATTGCTAGTGGGCTGAGTTGTTACATTTGGTATCAGAGCCAATAACCAGCCGGAAGTGTGCGGTGAGTCTCGGCTGAGCCTGGATCTAGATGACAGGGCTAGCGAGACAAGTCTCACATCGCCGGGTGATCTTGGGCTGATGTGTGTGTGTGTGTGTTTGGGCTGACGAGGACGTCAAGCCTAAACGGGGGGAGTCTGTGACGCCCCCAATAGTCCCACATCGGATGTGGATGGAATTGTGATTGGGTTTATATGAGACATGACACTATTAATAATAACTGTGTTTAAGCATTTTGGGCTGTGGTTTAAGCCCAACGAGTTATTATTGCTAGTGGGCCGGGTCGTTACAATTTGTGCTATTGTAAAGTCAACTAAAGAAAGAGAAATAAAAAGTAAATAACACAAATCTCAATATAAATCCAATGGTAAAAAATTCTCAAGCATATTTGGGCTTGTGCTTTTGAAAGTATATAAGCCCTTCTCTCTCTCTCTCTCTCTCTCTCTCTCTCTCTCTCTGTCACGCCCCGAGTTTTAAAAATCCGGTCTAAAATTTTTTTTTTTTTTTTTTTTTTTTTGAAATCAGAGTTCGCAAACTGGGCGTAACAGACCGCCACACATATAGGAAATCCTCTTTCCCAAGGACAGAGACTCCCCTATACATGCACGGCTAGGCTAATCCAATCATCAATCAGAGAGTAATAGATATCTCAAGTAAACCATACTAATCATCAGGAATAATCCGAAATATCATACTATCATCAATCTGAAGTATCTAAATAACTGGAAACTGTAATAACATAAATGAAAGTCAACTACAGATAATCGGGGATCTCAATCATCGATCTATGTCATCAGGGGGACAGCTCTATCGTGACAGGCTCACTGGATCGTCCCGACATCTCACCACCCGACAGACCTGAAAAATGATCACCGAGATACACTGTACATGTATCCCAGTGGGCACGACGAGCCGAGCACCAGCTAATCGTACCTACTGGGTACTAAAATCTGCGGATAGTAAGAGTCAATAGGAAAAGCTGAAAGGTATAGATGTCTACTAATAATCAGAATCCACAGATAGGCAGGTAATCACTCATAAAGACTGCAGATATGAATACTGTAAATCAGGGTATACAATGATAATCAATCATAAGGACTGCAGATAAGAATGCTGTAAATCAGGGTATGCAACGATAATCAATCATAAAAACTGTAGATCATACATGCTAGAAATCGGGAGATATCGACAATAATCAGGCATAAAGAACTGCAAGTGATAAAAGCATGTCTACAGGTAATAACACTGGAATAACTGAGCAACAGTACAAAGTACAAGTAATGCGTCAAAGGTAAAACCCAAGTACCCAATCGTGCGCCATATTGGTCTCGCAGGACCTCAGGCAATGCCACTGTTCGGCACCTTTTCAGCTGACATAACCTTGTCGAGGGCTCACGGGTCTATCATCAGACCACTTTACCGGTAAAGAACAATCTCCACGGGGAGCTACCCCGGCCATGTTCGTGAAGTACAGCAGTGTACGGCAAATCATAATGATCAATCTCACGGTCTAGTGACCGGGTAGTCGGCAACATGCCGAGATCCCAACAGGGAACCATCTGTCTATATCTATCAATCAGGATCAATCAATCATGCATATCGACGGCAAATCAAGAATCATCTCAATGACAGGAATATAAAAGAGGATAAACAGGTATATATCATGTGTCTCAAGTAGATCAGGATCTATCGGAGATAATCATGGAGCATGCATATCAAACTCAGACTAATCGTGAACAGATAATCTCAAGCACAGGTCTAGTCAGGTCAATGTCTATCAGAGGGGTCATGCTATGTCAAAAGAGATCAATATATGTCAGGCTAAGTCATATAGGTAAGATCAGCAGGGCAAGTCAAAGACAGGTGTCCGACTGGACTAAAGCAACCAGAGGGCCAAAAAGCTGAGGCCCGGTTCGAAGATAACCCACCTGGATGACGGCAGATCCTCGAACTCCCGCGCAGCTACTGGGAGGCTGGTGCTGAACAACTGGGCCCTGAATAATAGATATGATCAGTAATACTCACACAAACCCATCCCCGACGACATAACAATAACGCGACGCTAATACGGCAATTATCGTTGATTTATTGAATAAATCAATTTCCCGATCAACGAGAGTCCACGGGACTCTAATAAAATGTCCAATAAGTGTATACTTACTGTCTAAGGGTCATCATTGTGTCCAAATCTCATTTTGATCCGTAGTATATTTTTAAATTGCATAATAACTCAACTTTTAGCTTGTTTCGACTCGTTCTTGAAATCCGGGGGTCCAAAATCGACGCCGTAAGTTTCAGCGCGTTCGTTACATCGAGACGGATCCCGTGCTCACAAGGTTGGGCTGGCACGGGGCCCAATTTCAAAGTTGGTCCATGATCTTTAAAGGTCCAATTCACTACTTTGCTAAAACTTAATACATATTTGATTTTTTTTTTTAAATATAACAGGAGCATCATGTTCAGCATGTATTGTGGACAGTGGGGCTCACCTTGCGCGCGTCAGAGGCCGGCCGGAGAGTCGCCGGAGCAAGGTGGTGCTCCAACTCCAACAAGCCAAGGCTCGGTTTGAGCTTTTCTTGGATCAACTCAGGCTCTGTCCTGTAGAGGAAGTGAGCATCGGTAAGAAGGAGGTCCTAGAGGTGTTCTGATCCATGCTGGGTCGATGCCCGGCGGCCGGAGTTAAGCCCGAAAAGGTGACCTCGGGTGCAAGAGTTAAGACCAAACTACAGGGGGTCTTTTGGATCAAAATAAATTCATGGGGAGCATTAGAAGGGTCTACAAGTCTTACCTGGCAAGGTGGCCGGAGTCCGGAGCGCCGGGGATCGCCGGAGCTCGAGCCTAAGTCCACCTCGGGTGCAACTACAGAGGTGACAAACCCGACGTTAAGAGGGCCATGCAACACCACCATCGTTCTTTAAATGATGAAATTGACCTACCTGCACGGTTGCCGGGGGTCTGGAGTTGCCGGCGGCGCGCGGCGGCGGAGCTCCGGTGAAGCTCCAAAGCCTCTAATGGTGGTTTCCGGCCGACGTGCTCCGGGCCGGTGCAAGATGGACCAAAAGCTCCCACTCCTCTCTGCGAGGCTCGGTGCAGTGGTGGCCGGCGTCGGAAGGCCGCGGCGGCGCCGGACGGCGATGATCGGAGCAAATGCCAAAAATTCGATTTCTAGGGCAGTGTAGATCGTGCCCGATCTTCAACCGATCGCGCTGGGACTTCGTGGAGACGTTGTAGTCGACCAGAGGCGTCGATCCAACGGCGCTGATCTTGGGTTTAATGGTCGGATGCGGCGGCGCCCACGATCGGATAAGAAAACAATAATCCGGCGATAATAGCCCCCCCCCCCCCCCCGCCGGAGATCGGACGACGGCGCCGGCTGGGCCTGCACCCGATCGATGCTTTCGGCGTCTGGAACACAGTGCTAGGGTCAACGTGCCAAAATAAAGAGAAGGGTTCCAAGCTTACCTTCGCCGGCAACTTGGAAGATGGAGGATGCCCCCCACGGCGGCGCTCGGCGACGGCAGGCACCGGGATCACCTCGGCTCGGATGCGGCCACCCAGAGGAGTCCACAGGTTCAAGTCTTGATCGCCCAGGCCTTCTCCAAGAATCACCCACACTCAGACCAGAGGTCAAGATAGTGGCTTGAACCTCCTTTTCCGGCGACCGGGGAGGCGGCGGCCGGTGCGGCTGGGCCCGAGAAGAGCGGCAGAGGTGAGGGTTCTGTTGGAGAGTGCGGCTAAAGGCTGAGGGCTACGAGAGTTTTGGAAAACCCTAGCTCGAGTGGGGATAGTTATATAGGGTTTTTGCAACA
The DNA here is from genome assembly GCA_029168755.2 of Tillandsia fasciculata. Lineage (NCBI taxonomy): Eukaryota > Viridiplantae > Streptophyta > Magnoliopsida > Poales > Bromeliaceae > Tillandsia > Tillandsia fasciculata. The sequence continues at coordinate 7,713,719 of CM054940.1, read as the reverse complement.
TTTACAATGTAGTCCCTCAACACTTGGTATTCCAACCTAGGTCCTCCACAGTAGTTTAATCTCGCACTTAGGTCCCTCCCTATGCAGTGGCACGCTTTCCGAGGTACGTTTAATAGGGGTTTATGTGCAAAATTTGTGTTTTTCGCTGTATTTTTCGCTTTTCGAGAAGATCCGATCGTCAGATCGAAAAACGGACTTTGCCAGGACGTCCGGCTCGACGAATCCTATCAGGTAGCGATTTTCATTTTTCGAGAAAGTGTCCAGATAAATTTTCGGTCCATAAAATACAGTTCTGAAACACTGTTTTCGCGTTTTTCGAGACCTAGAGTCGTCAAACGGAAATTTCGTCAGCGCCATTGCGTCCAGAACGACGAGACCGTTAAAATCCACTATTTGAAGTGCTATGTTCGGCTTCCGGACAGTGAATTTGCTCAACGTTGGCGCGAGAGGGGTTCGAAAAGAGGATTTACTGTTCACTTGTACCCGCGACTTAAGTCGCGGGTCCCGCCGGCTTCAACGCTGATTTCTGGAAGATCCGACCGTCAGATCTGAACAATCTTAATATGAATTTCACTCAGTTCGTCATGACGGTCGCACTCGTGGTCTCGGATCTTCGAGATCAGGCTCGGATTGAAAGGTGATATTTCTGGCCAATTACTGTGCAATTTACACTGCAGAAAAGGGGCACTGTCACTATGTGAGCCATTTATGATTCAAATTTAACTTAACTTTTATTATTTCCCTTTTTATTTATTTTCAAAAATTCAAATTCTTACACACTCTCTCTCTCTCTCTCTCTCTTTGTTTATATATATATATATATATATATATATATATATATATATATATATATATATATATATATATATATATATATATATATAGGGAACATTTGAGAAGAAGTTAGATGGAGAGGGAATAAGCCTACTCACCGTAATTTATTTTGATGGACATTAATTTGTACCTCTAGAAAGCACTCTAAAGCAAAGGAAGAGAAAGGAGGAACCATAGGAGATAGCCATAGCCACAGAGGGAGAGAGGAGAGAGTCTCGTACACCTACAACTCTCTGGCAATCCCTAGCTCACAACCAGTCTAAAGTACTCTGAAGCAGAGGAATGGAGAAGAGGAACCAAGGGAGAGAGCCATAGCCACAGAGGGAGGGAGGATTACACCTACAAATCTCTGGCAACCCTCTAGGGCACAACCAACCACAATTTGCGGGAGCTATAAGCCACAGCTTGAGGGAGCTGCAAGCCAAATTTTGTGGGACTGCCCTAATAGAAGCGATCTGCGAGTAAAGGAAGCCGGGGGGGCGTCGCATACCTACATCGTCGCATGCCTATGCCAACCCTCCACACGACAACCATCCGTGGTTTGAGGGAGCTGCGGAGGGTGGGCGAGTGAAGCGAAGAATGCTGCCGAAGCAAGGAAGGGAAACAGAGAAAAAAGAAGAGCATTGGGAAGTGGGGGGGGGGGGGGGGGGGGGGGGAGAGAGAGAAGAGGGCTACAGGGAAGCGGGGGCAAAAGAGAAGAGGCTGCAGGGAAGCGGGGGGAAATTATTTTAGGGCTGCAGGGATGCGAGGGAGAAGTGAAATGTGCAGGAGGAGAAGCCAATACGTAAGAAAACCGAGAAATTAATATATGTATAGATAGTAAATTACTAAAGCTAAATTATATTAGATTATTTTCTATTTTTTGATTAGTATAATTTAGAAACATATGTAAAGTGCTTTTCCTTCTCTCGTGGAGATTTTCACTGCGTTGGAGGAAGGAAGTTCGGAAAAAGTGGTTTCAAAATTTTTGGATCTTTTAAAATATAAAAACGATCGCTTTTAATAATTACAAAATATTTTAGCATTCATAATTTACTAGGAAGTATAGTATATTTTTTTTACGAAAACGTTTTTGCAAAATTTGCTATTTATTCGAAATATTTGATCACACTCTATAAAATACTCGAAGCTTCTTGAAAAAAGATTTATTTGAAAATAATAAAATGGAGAAATAAAAAAATCGTTTGTTCTATATTGTCATAATTTTTTTGCCTAATCTAACAACTTGTATCAATATTTGATGAAGTCAAAATCTCAAAAGTAAGACACTTTGCTAGATCTTTCAAATTTTTTGAAATTCAAATAATGAAACACAATGAGTTTCACCTCATATTCAAATTTAATATAAAAAATATATATTTTTTTAACTAAAAAAAAAATGTGGAATGCAATATTCATACGTATGTATAATTCTATATATTTGAGCACATGATTTTACTAGAAATAAACACCTCTTAAATATATATATAAAATGAACTTGTGAGTCCAATACAAATTACAAGCCAACACCTCTTAAATCAAAAGATTTGCCGGAGTAATAAGACAACTGATGTATCGAGAAATAGGGCTCTAATTACCATTGCGGCCACCTGGTGGAACATCTGGTTGGAAAAGAAACAGATGATCCTTCGACAACAAGACCCGTTGCCTCGGGGCTCGACTCGCGGAAATTAGAATTTGCCGATTGGACTGGTCCAGATTCTGTGCATAGTTTTTTTTTTTTTTTGTTGGGTCCGGCTGTTTTATTGCAGGAACCGACTGCTCACTTGCTAAGTTCGCGTCCGTCGTGCTGTCTTTCTCTCGAAAATAAGACAACTGATGTATGCAAAGAACGTGGCGAAACCGATCTCCACGAAACAGTTCCTCTGCAACGGCATGAACCCAAAACGCAAAACCCTTCCGACTCCCATCGCGGGGTAACCCCTCCCTTGGACCCCTACTCCGCGTAGCCATGTGGCGGCGCTTCTCCACCTCCTCCTCCTCCTCCTCCTCCTCCCTCTCCCACTTCAAACTCCTTCCTTTCTCCTCCTCCATTTCCACCTCCTCCTCCTCCTCCTCCTCCTCCTCCTCCTCTTTGATCGCTAGATCTCTTTTACCCCCTCCTCCTCCTCCTTCTCCTCCCCTCAATGCGATCGCGAGATACTTCTACGTACCCACGGCGGCGGCGGCGATACGATCGTCGCCGATCAGATGGATGTCGTCTTCTCCGGCGACGGTGAGCTTGCTGAGGTTGAACGATCTGAGGGACAACGAGGGGGCGAGGAAGAAGAAGAAGCGGAAGGGGAGGGGGATCGGGTCGGGGAAGGGGAAAACGGCGGGGAGAGGGCACAAGGGGCAGAAGGCGAGGGGGACCGCGAAGTTCGGCTTCGAGGGGGGCCAGACCCCGCTCCGGCGCCGCCTCCCGCGGCGCGGCTTCAAGAACCCCTTCAGCCTCACCTTCCAGGTAGAACCCCATCCGGACCCTTCTTTTCATCATGGTTTATATGTTTATGCTTTCTTTCGGTCCATGATCTTGTGGTCGGTGTTCCTACTTTTCGATCTAAATCTAATGCTATCTCATTCTCGCAAAGCAGGATATTTTGTTTTACTAGTCATAAGAATTGACAGGTATTGAGTTTAAATTTATGTGGATTGAGGGATATCTAACTGTTTAAAGACAAAATTATAATATAATAATGCATGGATCAGGGCTATGAATTTGATGGAATTATTCCAAGGTTGGATCTGGCTATAGCAAACAAAGCTTCATAACAACTTTAGAGCAATGCGTTTAGTGAGGATGAACTACTGCTGGAAAAGATTATTAGTTATATATCTTTGTTTTGATACTAGGGGTAAAGTCCCTAAAAACCAAAAAGCACTTGGATGCTTTGCTCCTCCGATGCAAAATGATGGTTTAGTCGGTAATGTTTATAGATTTTTAGCTTACATTAACATTACCGACTAAACATTACAAGGGATTAAAACTGCGATCTATGGCCTCATTTGGTAGCGCTGGGATTTTTTTTTTATGTAAATAAAAAATTCTATGTGGTTAGAGCCTTAGATGTGCCAGCGGATGGACTTCCTACTCTTGTAATCATTAGCTAACTTGCAATGCAAACCCAAACGGATGCTAAAAGACATCTTATTTGAGGACACAAAAAAGCAGAAAAAGTTAAACGGTTAAATCACTTCTCAATCCAACCTCACACTCCATTGCATAGAATTTGTGTTTACATTTTAAAGTAACAAAAAATGACCGCAATACCAATTGAGGCCTACAACTTTATGTAAATAAAGAGAATGTTTTTTCCTCATTATCTTTTTTTGCTAAAATATGTCAAAAAAATACCTTCCTTAGTTTATCTTCTTGTTTCCATTTGTCTGTTGTTGGGGATCCAACATGGCTGAGTTAACCTATTTGTTGAAACTATGATTGCATGAGTTTTCATCTTAATTGAAAGTGTTGTATTTACTGTTGTAAGATATTCATTTAAATAATATGCTATTTTTGAAGATTTGACTTATGCTGGTTTCTGTTTCAACTACTTTCTCACACCAAAATTATTGTGACAATTGGAGATTAGAAATGTAGTTGTAGATGAATTGATTTTATATTAACTACTGCATGATGGATATTTTCCAGGTCTCTCACCTGTGCACAAATATTATTATAAACACCTGCACCTTACGTATATGTTCAATAAACTTTCCCCTATTTTGATCTGTGTATCTTTAGATGTTGCATTGGTTTCACTGTTTTAACTGGTTCCTAGTTACATTTATATTGTGAACAGCCGGTTGGTCTGGGAAAAATTGCGAAACTGATTAACGCAGGCAAGATTGATTCATCAGAGCTTATCACGATGAAGATCCTCAAGGTACTTTCGGGCTATCGTGCATTTCTACGTTTTACAGCTATTTTGTCTGCTGAACATGAAGGTATGGTATTTTCGTGATGTTAGGATACAGGTGCTATTGGGAAGCAAATAAAGGACGGTGTGCGGTTAATGGGTCGTGGTGCAGAACATATCAAATGGCCAATTCACTTTGAGGCAAGCTTCTTTTTTCCTTGTCGTCTCTAATTTCATATCCAAGTCAATTGTTGATCTTTGTGTGTATCCTTCTGCTTTCACTTTTCTGTGAATGTTAAACTAAACATACATTTTATAAAATGTTTTAACTAATAAAAGCAAACAGAAAAGAGTGCTCAAGTAAAAGGGACTTTTGTATATATATATATATGGAATTGTGTCGTAATGTTACCTAGTTATGAGCTTCAATTTGTCTTTGTGCTAGCTGCTGCTTCCAGTTTCACCTTGCTTTCAATGGCTTATAATCATTAGTACTTCAATTTATGACTAGATTGCTATTTCATTCTGCAAAAATAACCAGTAGTTGCAAGTTGACTTGTGATATACAAACTGAATTATTTAGAAACCAGTCTTTGTCAAGTTTTGCTTCTAGTACCCAAACAAAGCCTCTGTTTGGGATTGAGCTAGTGCGTGATGCATCATGTGTCATGCAGCACTTGCATTGGGACCTTTGGCAGATTGTCGAAGCTCCATTCCCTCTGGTGCTCACATTAGCTATCGACTGTTAGCCTCTTGTTTTGTCTTTATCGATCTGCAGCAGTGAAGGCATCTACCAACTTGTTTCTGGTTGAGCCAATCTCCGCATGCCACAACCTATGGGACCATGCTCCCAAACAGACCCTATGTTTATTATACCACTGCAGGCTGCTTAAGCTCTATAAATGGATTCCAAGGAGGTAACTACAAATTCCATGATGTAACGTCTTGCTAAACAATATTGACAGGAAATTGGTACAGCTGTAGAATTCAAAATTGTACTAGAAATATGCACAACAAGCCTGTAACCACCAATCTACTTAGGCTTGTTAAAATAGAATGCTAAATCTGCATACATATCTTGATCATTTATTGCCTATATTCCTCTCTGAGACTCTTGATAACACTCCCATCGGACTCTATTTACTTATCAAGCACAGACATGCTGCTGTGTTTAAACATTTTCAACCGGCTTGGTTTCGTATGTACTGTATACCCAAATTGTCACCGTGTCCCCAATTGTACGCATGCTGAAGCTGCTCAGTCTCTCTCGGTGAACCTCGTAGGTACTAACAGCCCGCTTGTTTTATTATTCAAACAAAATTTAAACAGTTGATCTAATTTTGTCTTCACCTTTAGTTTATGGCTAAAATGCAGAAAACCCACTAGAAATATGTGATTTGCATCTTATCTACACTCGATGGTCCAAGTGTAACTGATTCCCCCTCAATTTATTGTAAAAAGGTCCTGCAAACTTTTTCCCATTTACAGAAGGAAATGCAAATCACAGTATTAACAACGGGGTTGATTTTAGCTTTCATTTCCTACTGCACTCTTCCGCTGCAAAGCGATCCAAATGATTGTTGTGCTAATTATAGTGTCCCAATAATCTTTTTCTTGTTTTGCTATTACATTTTTGTGATGACTTCCTTTCCTGCGCGGTCCGTAACTCTTATCCGAACTAATCATCTCGTGTTTCATTTCTATCTTGATGGTGTGTGTAGGTATCAAGGGTCACAGTTAGGGCAAAAGCAGCAGTAGAAGCAGCTGGTGGGTCGGTGAGAAAGGTCTACTACAACAAGCTTGGCTTTAGGGCACTGCTCAAGCCTGAGTGGTTCGCAAAGAAGGGGCGGCTTTTGCCTAAAGCAGCAAGGCCTCCACCAAAGCAGCGTGATAAGGTCGATAGCATTGGCCGCCTCCCCGCCCCTACAAAACCGATACCTTTTATGCCTGAAGAGAAAGAGGCCGCAGCAGCTAAGGTGGCTGCATGAACCTGAAAATGTTAATTTTGTTTCACTCTGATCGGAATTTTGCTCGACGCTTTTGGGAGGGCAAAAATGGGTTTCGTTTGTACTTCTATAAACAAAAGCATGTTGGGTTTTATTTATTGGATCAGATTCAATCTGGTCATCTAGAAGAAGAATTTCTTGTTGCAGTGCCTTTTTTTTTTTCTTTTTTTTGTAACTTCCATTTGTAAGATTAGACAGTTAAATTGAGTTGATCTAATAGAAAAAAAAAAAAAAAAAAAAAAAAAAGCATGATATGGAAGCATGCTCATATTTTCATGAATGTGTGTATATGTTTTTAGTATTCTGGGCCACGAAAGTTGTTGAATAAAAACATTGAATCAGAGAACTAGACCATGCAATTTTACATATACATATTTTTCTCATATCAACCTGTTTATACTTTAGGTAGGAAAAAAAACAAAAGAAAATAATCGTGCTTAATGAATGCAACAGCGCATGAATGCTTATTACAATTTCATTATATTATTTCTTCGTAGGGAATTAGTATAACAGAGCTAGTTTTGCTATTGAGGTCACAAAATAGTCTTAATTTCTGACAAAATATATTGTATCTATTCTAGCAAAATGCATTAGCATAAGTGCAGAACCAATATTTTTAGTATCAATTTGTTTTCCTTCTTTATAGTGTAATGCTGTTTTTGATCTCAAATATTGATCCAAGTGTATTCACAAAATACATTGTATCTGCTCTAGTAATACTAAACTAGTTCTTTAATCATCGATTCCCTTTCCCCTTTCCTTCTTTGTAGAATAATATCTATAATTCACGGGGGACCACGAATTGCAGGTTTCAGTTTTAGCAATTTCGGAGTAAATAGCATTACCCTACAAAGAAACAGTATGGAGCTGATTGAAATCAGTATTCAGTATCCTTGTTGGATCAAAGAAAACAATTTTCTGTTGCTTTTATGTTATCTTAGGCAGTATAAATTGGTTGATATTAGTATTCATGTATGTGTACCCTCATACCAGAAGCAGAATTAATTTTCTGTTGCCAACCTGCTTATCATGCATAAACTAGTGATAGTCCTGCACTTTGCAGCAGATTTTTTTTTTTTTTTTTTCTTTTTTTTTCTTTTTTTTTTCTTCTGTGAACCATGATTACATATATGATCGATCACCAAAGGATAGGGTATTTTGGCCTTGGTGTACTAAGAAAATAAATTTGAGGGCTCACATTCAATCGATCATCACTCTGTAAATAAAAAGGATGATAAATTATGGCATAAATAGTAAAATCACAATGTAAATAAAATCAGTGGTGGCGTTAAGGATGAATATATAATTTTTGATTTATTAGTGCACACTTTATCTAAACTAGGCTAGGATGGATATATATCATGCAGTTTCAATTTAATAGATATAATTAAAAGTCATCCGATCCGGATTGCAATCAATTTAAGTCAAAAGAGATTGGAGCTGTTGGATCTTCATTAAGTGATATGGGAATAATTCGAACATTGCACAGGTCCATAACCATTTCATAAGGTTATATGAGTCAATACATAAATGTACATTTAGGACCCATTGGATACATAAACAACGGTCCGCCTAGCATATCCCTTTTGTTTACTCAAGAAAAATCTAATAATCAGGAGATGAGAAGTATGATTGGATGGTGCAAATCAAATTCAGGCTCCTCTGAGGTGTGCGGCGTGCTTGCGAACTGGGCATCTTGCGCGCAACTGCCTCTCCCATAGCTCCGCCTTGCCGCAGAAGATGCATAGGGATGGAGAGTTCAGACCTCCATTGATGAAGGTGTTCATCCCCGTGCTGGCCGACGTCATCGGAAGGGCCAACTCTGGTCATTTTCTTTAAGAAACTATTGCTGCGGATCTAGCCACTCACTTCGGAGACTTTTCCACCAACTTTCTAGTGGCCAAGCATCGTGCACAGGACTTTGTCATCCTCCTTCCACAATGGGTAAGACCGGAAGACCTCATTAACAGTGGTTTAACCCGTCTCCTGTACTGGCGCCTCCGCTGTTTCCCTTGGGATCCCTTCAGGAATGCAAGACAATCCAGGCTCACATATAAATCTTAGATCAAGCTGATCAACCTCCCGTTCGAATGCTGGTCGGTAAGTAGGGTAAGCGCAATTGTAAACGGCTTCGGGCGCTCCTTAAGGGCTGACGATAACAACATAAACTTGGTGCACCTCATTGGATTTCGCTGTTTAATTGCGGTGGATGACTTTACGAAGATACCTAAAAATTTATCTCTCACTCTGGAGGATATTATCGTCTCTGTTCCTGCTTGTTTGGAAAGTATAGCTCCGTTCGGGGGAGAAGATCGGGGTACTTCATTTGTAGGGGGAGACCCCATTGAAGGTGGAGATCAAACGGACGCCCGGGGGAGGCAATTAGCTAGAAGGGTGTTCAACTTGGGAGAAGTTGGGGAAGACCGCGACTCGAGAGAAGGCAATAGATCTAGGAATAGTAGTTCTTGGAATTCTTTCGAAATTCGTGATAGACGACGAACTTCAATACCTGGAACCCTGGAGAACAGGAGGGCGGTCCCAACCTCCGGCAAGGCTTCGGCGAGCACGTTGGCTGGCACTCCAAAGCTGTCTGGGTCTGCTCCGTTGGGACGGGGCCCGAGGCGCCTTGACAGGGAAGCGGCGCCTAACACTAGTTTTGGCTGTCTTTAGCACCCTTCGTTCGAAGCATAGCCCAGGTGACACAATTGTGGCAAGCTTCTGTGTCCCTCGATCACAGAAGAGTCGTGGAGGTCGCTGCTCAGACGCTTCTGGCATCTTTTCGGCTAAGGGGGAGACCTCGAGAGGAGTCGGTTTAAGGATGAAAGATGAAAAATCTCTGGTTCTGTGGGATGAGGTACAGGTGGGTTTTAATATTGTGCACTGCCCATTATTGGAGGAGTCCATCGTGGAAGATCGAGCAGCAGCACTTGCTCCCTGGTTTAGATCAAGGGGGATTGTTCCGAAAACCGAGATTTTGTAGGGAGGTGATGTGGACTTGCCTTTTAGGGCTACCTCTAGTTACTCATCCCTCGGGACCCTGTGTGCATTCCTGACCGGGCCGAAGTTTGGGCCTCATTGGAGGGGAGTCAAGGCCTGGCCATTTGGGGCCTCTTGTACCCGACGTTTAGCCACCAGCACCTTACAAACGTTATTTTTAGTATCCTGCGGCCCATCCTTGAAGCCCTGGCGCCTCTGTGGCCCAGTCCGATAACTTCAGCACAAGGACTGATTTACGAGGCCTTGCTGGCAGAGGAACCCAACCAGTTTCGACTTGCTGGTTTGGCAGAGAACTCCGCGCCTTCGTCTGGAGTGGTGAGCGGCGACAACTCCCTCTCGTTAGGAGCGGCGACAACTCCCTCTCACTATGGAGCGGCTCGCATCTGACAGCCTGGCGGGCAGAGGAGCCCCATCTGCTTCGGCCTTCTGGTCTTGCGGGGATCTCCGAGAATGCATTTGGAGTCGTGATCCGCGACAACCCCCTCGGGTTCGAGAATGGTACAGATATGAGCTGTGGTACGTCGACATATTTGGAAGGAAGGATTATTTTGAAAGGAAAGGTGGGTGAGATGCACCAGAAGGCTTCTTTGGCTGCTCCCCGGAGAAGTCCGCGCTTTGAGAAACGCTTGGATGTGCACTCTCTCGACAAGGCGATAGCTCGTAAAGCTGCTTTGAGGGAGGGAGCCGCTTCGATTCCCTCGAGTGCAGTCAATCACAGCGTAAGCGAGTTCATCGCAGGAGATCACCCTACCGACCTTTACGCCCCAGCTCGTCGCAAAGTAAAAAAGAAGAGCGCAAAATGTGGTGTTAAGTTGAACGACGTTGATGCGCGTAGCTTCCTGGAGTTCCTCCGGTCTTCTGCCTAGGCTGTTCAACGGGAAAGGAGGTGCTGTGTTGTGATAGTTGTTTTTATCTTTTGTTATGTTTTATGTACTTAGCTGGAATGTAAGAGGTCTCAATGACCATGTTAAGAGAGGGTTAATGAAGTCTGTTGTAGCAAGGTGTAAGGAGTCGGTATTATGTCTACAAGAAACTAAGGTGTGCAAGATCTTCTGTTCCTTTCTTTGTTCGTTCGCGGGTCCTCGTTATGACAAGTGCCATTTTATTCATTCGGAGGGCGCTTCGGGCACGATCGTCACTTGTTGGAACTCTAGGGTTTTCGAATATACGGAGGTGTTATTTCGGGATTTCTCGCTTATGTTACATTTGAAGCACTTCTCTAGCAGTCGTTCGTTTTATATTACAAACGTGTACGGATCTTTTACGTGGGAAGGAAAGGAGGCGTTCTGCAGTGAGTTGGCGGCGCTTAAAGGAGTATGCAGTGGACCTTGGGTGATGTGTGGGGATTTCAACTTCACACGCAACCAATAGGAAAGAAGGGGGTAGAAACTGGAGTAGAAAACTTATGTGCATGTTCTCTAATCTGATAAATGAACCGGAGCTGTCGGATCTACCTCTGGCAAACCAACAATACACGTGGTCGAACATATAAAGCAATCCAACTTTGGCTAAGCTTGACCGTTTCTTGATCTCCACTGAGTGGGATCTTACGTTTTCGCTCTCTAAAGTCACGACGCTCCCTTGAGTAACCTCGGACCATTCCTCCCTACAACTTGAGACGAGGGAGAATTTTCGACTCAAATCGTTCAGATTCGAGAAGGTGTGGCTCACTCGAGACGATTTTTCAATATTGATGCCTCTTTGGTGGAACGAAACTACGCATAAAAGCATAAGTGTACTCACTTTTGTAGCTAAATTATGCCACTGTCGCAAAAGAATCAAAGAGTGGTGTGCGACTAACTTTTATAGCATTTTGAATTCGAAGAAGACCATCTCTGAGGAGATTCTTAAGTTAGATTTGATGTAGAAAAGCCAGAATTTGACCTCGCTGCAACAAGAGCGCCGCGGGCTGCTAAAGACACAGTTGAGACGGTTTGTAGAAGACGAGGAAATTCTTTGGAAGACCAGAGCCAAACAACATTGGTTAAAAGAAGGGGATGGGAATACCAAGTACTTCCACGCTATGGCAAATGGGAGGAAACGAGCTAATCATATCGAGATCATTGAGGATGAAGGGAGACGTTTCGTAAGGGGGAACGAGAAATGTGAGTATTTCTACAATAAGTTCAAAGAAAGATTTGCCCCGAAACCCCCCCTCCCCTCCCTTCCGGACTATAGGAGACTGGAGCGAAATTTTCAGCGACCGAACCTTTTTATGTTCCGAAGAGAACTTACAACTCCCTTTACGATCGAGGATATCAGAACGACCACTTTACAATTGGGAGGAGAAAAAGCATCTGGAAAGGGCGGATTCAACCGACTGTTCTTCCAGAAGTTTTGGGAGGTGATTAAAACGGATCTTTACAATATATTTGAAGATCTTTTCGAAGGCATCTTGAACACTGGACCTCTAGACTACTCTTATATCTGCCTTATCTCCAAAAAAGGAGCTAAAACAGCTAATGACTTCAGGCCGATCTGCCTTATTAACAGTGTGCAAAAGATCATTTCGATGGTTCTAGCTAACAGATTAGAGAGGAAAATGCATAAGATTATTTCACCATCGCAAACGGCTTTTTTAAAAGAAAGGTTAATCCTGGACTCGTTTGTTACCACAAGTGAGATCATTAGTTGGGGTTCGAAAGTTAGTATGGAATGTGTTGGTATAAAAGCATACTTCGAAAAGGCTTTTGATAGAGTGAATTGGGATTTCCTCAGATGTATTTTAAAATGGTTAGGGGCTAATCAGAAATGGTGCGGCTGGATTGAACAGTGTATTTCAAATGCCAAGGTCGCTATTTTGATCAATGAGGCTCCCTCGAAATGGATCAAACTTATAAGGGACCTACACTAAGGAGACCCTTTGTCCCATTTCCTCTATCTTCTAGTTGCAGAAGGAATGGCTAGTATGTTGGAAAGAGCAATCAGTAACACGCTTCTTAGAGGGGTAGGTCCAACTGACGAGACTAAAATCGCGATTATTCAATATGCGGATTATACTATCTTCTTTTGCGAAGCGAAAGAGAGACAGGTTCGGAACCTTAGGTTCATATGGCAATTATTCGAATGGGCATCTGGCCTCAAAATTAACAGGAACAAGTTGAAGCTTTTCTATTTGAGCACCAAAACCAACAGGGGAGAGAGGCTTGCAGAGATCTTAGATTATAAAGTCGAAACCTTCCCTATTAGGTATCTTGGGCTTCCACTAACAAGAGGTAGGATACGGAAGGAGGATTGGTAGAGCATCATAAATAGAATTAAGAAAAGAATTGAAGGTTGGCATGCCAAATTACTCTCTCAGGGAGGAAAACTTACCCTTGTCAACTCGGTACTCTCCAACCTACCACTTTACTTCTTTTCCGTCTTCAGAGCACCTAAATGGATTCTACGTCGTGTCGACTCTTTGCGGCGGGCTTTTTTTTGGAAATGGGGGGTTCGCATTTTGGGGGGGCACTGTTTGGTGAACTGGCAAGTGGTCTGCAGGGATCGAAAAGAGGGAGGTCTAGGAATCTTAAACCTAGATAACTTTAACACCGCGTTACTGGCGAAATGGTGGTGGAGTTTTTTCTTTATCAAGCATAATATTTGGGCCTCTCTTATCGAAGGAATCTATTACACCCGTAGGAGACCGCTTAAAGAAGGGGCCTCTTTCAAACCTTTCTCTCAGTGGTGGCAGAGTGTCCTACGGACCAGAGAAGTATTTAAGTGCGACATCAACTATTCGGTTGGAGACAAAAGCAGGACGAGTTTCTGGTTAGACATTTGGATAGGCTGCACCTCTCTCCATACCTAATTCTTTCCTGTCTTCAGCGCTGTGCAGAGCAAATTATGCCAGGTGAAGAATTGCTCTGGGGGTAATGGGTGGAGATGGAGAAAAATTCTTTCGGGATTTGCACCAAGTTCGACGCTCGAGGAAGAGTTGATAAGGAATCTAAAAGAATCGCTTGCAGACACGCAATTAACTAATGGAAGGGATGTCGTTAGATGGAAATGGACGTCATCGGAAATGTTTTCGGTTAATTCGGTGTATAGATTTTTGCAGGATAGTGGTGTTCACGACAGGCGCTTCGTTCAATTGTGGAAAATCAAAGGCGCTTCGTTCAATTGTGGAAAATCAAAATTCCTCTGAAGGTTAAAATTTTTGTTTGGTTTGCCCTAAAGCGACGGGTACTTACAACATATAATTTACTAAAGAGAGGATGGAACGCAGATGATATCTGTGTATTATGTGGGAGGGCAACTAAGATGGTAAATCATCTTTTTGTTTGCTGTGATACCTCCAAATATCTACTGGAGGGCTTACTCGTAAATAAGACAGTAGCACGCTCTTGCACAACGGTTGATAAACTGTGGGGAGCAAGTAGAACTAAAGAAGGAGATTAAGGGAGAAGGAAATTAGTTACAATAGCCACTATGTGGTGGACCATTTGGCTTGAGCGTAACCGAAGACGTTTTGAAAATAAAAAACTCGAGGTGGGGAATCTTTTTAGCGCTCATCAAATCGACTCGTTCGGATTGAATATCTTTCTATGCGGGTTAACCGAAGACGTGTTTTTTTTTTTTTTTTCTTCTCGCCCCGTTTGTGTTTTGAGGCCTGGCTGCCTCTTACGTGTAGCCAAATTCATTTTTCTATAAATAAACCGGCAGCATGCTACCTTTTCTCAAAGATATTAATACTTAACGTAAGAACCTTCTTGCGGAAGGTGATACTGTGGATCTAATGGCAACTTGTGGAAGAAGGTGATAAACGGTCAGCCTAATAGCTACTCTTAAACTCAAAGATCACAAGGATACGGTCCACAGAGCAAAACTGTGCGCCATCAAATTTCATCTTTCCCCCTTCCATTCCTTTATAAAGGACACACGTGAACACGGCAGGAGCAAATCATAGCTGTGTTGTTGTGAGGTTCACAGTTGTACGATTGTATCATAACATTGAATTAGGTAATATCACTCGCCGCCAGCATTAGTACTGCAACCTACGGGTAGAGGGCCACAAGCAGAGACCGGAAGGGCCGAGGGCGGCAGTGTTAGTACTGCAACCATAGGGCCAAGGGCTTTGCACACAGCAGCAGAAGCAGCACTATGATGCCCCGATGGCAGCATAAACTTGGTCACCCTCCATACCTACAGCAACTCATGAAAGCAGCTGCATTTAGAAAACACATTCATAGTGCATTACCAGACTAAGCCTAATACGGTTGAGGCTCCCAAGCAGAGCAGTCCCAAATCCAGCCAAATTGGATGATAACTGACCGGGAAAGGTAGGATTGGCACCATGTAAGATATTAAATCCCTATCCTGTTATTATTACATTGTCACTGCAAAAAATCTGAAGGATGAGACAATTGCACCCAAATGAAACTGCCCAAATATAATGGATCACATATTATGAACTAATAAATCACACGCAAAAAAACATCATTTATGAGGTTTGCGACCTAAGAAAGGAGTAAAACACGGACAAACAATCAAAACATCAGCAATACACAAGTATACCATCTAACCTCCTCGCTAATATCGTCTTAAGCTTCGGTATACAAATATACACCAGCGCCATCCAATAAGAAGCCATATATCAAATCATACTTTATCATACATCCAATATATCGACATAACAACAAAAATATCAAACCAACGCCGCACGTTCTACTACCACTATCGATCCAGAGATAGGAAGTAAAACCGCATGAAACCAAACAAAATGGCTGAACAAACCTATAAAAGGCAACCGAGTTCAAGAAGAAGAGAGGGTGAGAGAGAGTTACCACAACTTCTCCATTTTCCCTCTGACAACCGCTGCCTCCGAAAAAACCTGTAGTGCTTTTTTATGCAAGCCTACAAGTCAAGCATATTTACTAATACTTCTTTCAGAAGTCAAATCTCAACCTCACAAAGCTTACATCACTAGAAAATACTTGAAAAGCCGCGAGAACAAACTAGAAACAGCCAGCTAACCCATGAAGCTTTTTGTTTAGAAGCACTTTCTGTGGACGATTGCAGGGCCAGATTCGTCGTACTCGGCCCTTGAGATCCACATCTGTCGTACAAAGATACCGTCGTTAGAAAAAGATGGTTACGGAACACCAAATAGACAAAAGACACAGTTGTACAAAGAAAATGATTATGCAAAAGAGCAAAATCTTGGTAAGGGACACAAAAGAGATGAATTTAGTCGCCATCTTGCTACTCTATGAGTGCACCAAAAAGTTCAATAAAAAAGCTGTTGCAATCAAATCAGTTGTTCCAGAATACACACAAAAACTGTAACTAAAACCTTGAATTTCATAGAACAGATGGCAATTTTCGTCTAAAAGGGATTTCTCCTACTCAACTCGATGTGCAGAAAAAAAAGTTCAATATTCAACGACAGGGTGAAAGGTGTATGTAAGAATGAGCATTTTTATTCGGTCCACAAGAATTCTTTTAGGACCCCCTTTTAAAAATGAATTGATTAAATCCAAATTCTGGAAAAATGAATAAGCGGATCCATATAAAATATATGCTATGAATAGTCCGAAAATTGCTATACTTACCGAAAAAATTGCATTTGTAAAAAATTCATTCAAATTTACAGAATAATTAGAACTTGAATGTAAAAGACCTGTTGGAACGTGCTGAGAGAAGCAAGAATCGAACCACCAATCCAGACACTGTATTTCCTCTCAGGAGGAGCAACCACCTTAATCTTCATGCTGCTGGGCGCAAGTGCCGTGATCTCCTTGCTCATCCGATCAGCAATACCAGGGAACATGGTCGATCCTCCACTAAGCACAATATTCCCATACAGATCCTTCCTGATATCGACGTCGCACTTCATGATAGAATTGTACGTGGTCTCATGAATTCCTGCTGATTCCATACCAATTAAAGAAGGCTGGAAAAGCACTTCGGGGCACCTGAACCTCTCAGATCCTATAACCAGGGGGAGAACCAAATTTTTTTCTTGTTAGTGGTGGGCATTGATTTCAGCGATAAGCATTAGTTATCAAATCTGATAAATTTGAGAAAATCTTCTGTCATGAGTATCATATTTGTCCATTTAATGTGCTTGTAAATAACCTAAGAGACTTTTGAGGATAAAGGGTTTTCAAATCTGATAAAAACTAGAGAAGCTATGTTGAAAGTGGGGGACAAATCGACATCAATATTTTGAATAACAAAGAACCACATAAGAAATTTTGGGTAAAATGCAGACGACTTCCAAGATATATCTCAATCTGCACTTTAACGACCTTGTCCAATCAAAACATTTGAATAACTCACTTTGTGATTTATTAGAAAATCCAGTGCTTTACTCCTTACAGAGGGGATAAAATGTTAAGAGTTTTATAAATCTTGGGCGTTACTGGAAGGTTTTGATTATCGAAGGGGGTGAAGTGCAAACTACAATATACCAAGCAGATAACGGCATTTTACCCCTTTTTTTAATGTATCAAGATCAGTGTTGCATAACCCTACAGTAAATTTCTGGATTCAATATCAGTGTTGCAAGATCCTTTAGTAACTTTCTGGTTTCTAGGGAAGCTCCATTCATACCTATAGTGATGACCTGGCCATCGGGTAATTCATAAGTTTTTTCAACTGAAGAGCTGCTCTTAGCGGTCTCCGACTCCTGCTCAAAATCTAAGGCAACATAGGCTAGCTTCTCCTTCATGTCTCTGACAATTTCCCGCTCAGCAGTGGTGGTAAAGGAGTAGCCTCTTTCAGTGAGGATCTTCATCAAGAAGTCGGTGAGGTCACGTCCAGCAAGGTCAAGCCGAAGAATAGCGTGGGGAAGCGAATAACCCTCGTAGATTGGGACGGTGTGGGTCACACCATCACCAGAATCAAGCACGATACCTGTACAAAATTGAATAGAGTTGTTATCAATTCACAAATTTTGATTAAGAACTTAGGGCTAATACACATCTGTTATAGCAATCAATTCTAACAGAAAATTTGACAACCAGAAAATCTTGGAGCTTTGCTACAGTGAAGAACTAAAATTCAAAACCCCAAAAGCAGAAGGTCCAATTTGGAGCTTCTACATTCACCGCAGAGAAGCAGTTGAGGGGAGCTGTTTACAGTGAGTCTCCTAACAGCACTACTCAAGCCAGCTTCCCCGGTCAGAGTTTCAATTTTCACAACTTAACCCATGAAGTTTATCCCATATAGCAATCAAGTCTTTCCGTCAATCTACCATCTAAAAGACCATCACATTAATAACGCGGTTGGATTTCAATGCTAAAACAGCATAAAAAACTCAGATTTTTTTATGGAAACTAGCAAAGGGGCATAATTGGCATACAAGATAAGCTTCAGGAATTACATTGCTAAATTAGAATACAGACAGAATTCAAAGCACGACAGACTTCAAGGACTAATTGAAAGGCAACAATTTAGAGAGCATATGTTTACTAGAGCACACTTTGAAGTGAGTATGTATACTTTACAAATATAAATTTCACAAACCTATCATTATTTTCTGTTTCCAAAGTCCCCTCAAGTATTATTATAATTTAATGGTTTCCTTAAAAAAGTCACAGAATATACCATCAAGTGGAGAAAATATTCCGTCAAAATAGTTAGAAATACTGCTAACTTCTGATGTATAGGTACTGACTCGAATATAATGTAAGTTGGGTAGAAAAAACATAATTTTAAGAAGTTCATGTAAGGCTCTTCATTTTTGCCAATTTGCAGTTGAACAAGAAAATTATTTTTGCTCAGCAATTCAATACATACCAGTAGTACGGCCACTGGCATAGAGGGAAAGGACGGCCTGGATAGCAACGTACATTGCAGGCACATTGAATGTCTCGAACATGATCTGGGTCATCTTCTCCCTATTCGCCTTTGGGTTGAGAGGAGCTTCGGTCAGCAGTATAGGATGTTCTTCAGGAGCAACACGGAGCTCATTGTAGAAGGTGTGGTGCCAGATCTTCTCCATGTCATCCCAGTTGGTGACTATACCGTGCTCAATCGGGTACTTCAAGGTGAGAATACCTCTCTTGGATTGTGCTTCATCACCCACATAGGCATCCTTCTGGCCCATACCAACCATAACACCGGTATGTCGGGGCCGGCCAACGATGCTGGGGAACACTGCCCTAGGTGCGTCATCACCAGCAAATCCAGCCTGCGAGAATGAATGGAGAGTAATTCAGAATGCAAAAATATAGAAATTCAGAACAATTTTATTCTTTTCCTTGTTTAATTTATTTTGAAGAAAAACTGAGGCAGTCTGGATGAGATGCCAACCTTGACCATTCCAGTTCCATTGTCACAGACGAGTGGCTGAATATCCTCAGCATCAGCCATTTTTTATGTTTCTGTCATACGTGAAGGAAGACAAACATATTATAATCAAGTAAACAAACTTTACTGCTATGTTGAGAAAATGCATTTCAAACATTTTCATCATTCCCAACAGGAAAGGATGATAATCTCATCATTATATGATAATCAAATTTATCTATTCCAACTAATAGCAGGGTATCTCTCTGTATGATTTCCAGATTCATTACTATCCTCGATTTTCAGCCACAGAAATCAATTGTCAAGCATACCTTCCAACACAAAATGAATGATATAATACAGCATAATTTTGCATGATGTGAGACACGAGCTTTTTTCAAGGAATACTGAATGCTTGACAATCTATCTTCAACAAAATTACAGTTATTGGTCTATTTCACGGAGCAAGAAAGACGCCAACAACAGTTAAACTTTCAGTACGAACTAGAAGTGAACAGATTATTAGGATGCAAAAAATTATTACAAGTCCTACTGCTTAGCTGAATGAATTTAATGGCTTGAGTGATAAAATCATATAATATTTGCACACGAACCACTAACAAAATTCAGAAAAAAAAAAACATGATATCATAAACTGATCAATCTACTATAGGTGCTTCATAAACAAAATTCACAAATGCATGTAGTTTGAGCAAGTAAAGAAAGGGAATTAAAAAGATCCAAATGGGACCAACTAACAAAATAGCAGGAGAACACAGCATGTAAAGGACAAGACTAGAAATCCTTGAAGACCTTCAAAGCAAATCCGCAAAGATCATCAGTAATATTCCAGATATAATTGCTATACATGTTCCGTGCAAATAATTGGAATTTTCCCTTGTACAGCTCAAAAGCATAGTAATACGTATTTGAGATCAAAGGAAGATCACAGATGATAATCAAAATATTGACCCGAACTAATATAAATCAAATTCTCGGACAACTTTATCCGACAAAACTCTAACCCCACAGACTAATCTACAAATCAAACCTAGAAGATCACAGATGCAAATCAAACTCATAAGATTTTGAGCCAAACCATATAAATCAAATTTATAACAACTTTAGCCACTAAAACCCCTAACAACACGCACCAACTACTAATTAAAACTTGAATATCACAGATGACGATTAAACTCAGTAGGTTTTGAGCTGAAATACAGATCAAATTCTTTCAAACTTTACCGTTTGACTGATCAAAACCGGATGATCATAAAAGATGATCAAACACCAAAGATTTTTGATCCAAAATATATAAATCAAATTCTATTACAACTTCATCTTACTTTAAAAAAAATATATATCGACATCATCTTCTAAAACCTAACCTCGCGCACCGGTCTACTCATCAAAACTTGAAGATCACAGATGATGATCAAACTTAGAAGATCTTGAGCAAAGCTTAATTTAAATGCTAAAACCCTGACCTCGTACACCGATCTACTAGTCAAAACTAAAAGATCACAAATAATCAAATTCTATGACAACTTTATGGACTAAAACCCTAAACCTCGCGCACCGATCTACTAGTCACAACTAAAGATCACAAATAATTATCAAACTCAGAAGATTCTGACCCAACCAATATAAATCAAATTCTATAACAAGCTTTACCTCCTAAAACCCTAAACCTCACGTGCTGATCAACCAATAAAAACTAAAAGATCACAAAAAAAAAAAATGATCAAACTCGCAAGATTTCGATCCAAATATACAAATCAAATTCCTCAACAACTTTATCCACTCAAACCCTAACCTCAAACTTCAAAATCAATGCGTCTACTCAGAATTAAGACCATTTTTTTAGCAAAAATCAACACATCGGAAGATTCAGAGATCAGAAAAAGGGAGTTCTTCGCCGATACCGCAATAAAGAAGACGAGATCCGAGACGAATCGCCTCCGCTTCCTCCGCTCGTCGAAACCAAGGAGAGAGAGAGAGAGAGAGAGAGCGAGAGAGCATAAGAAGGAAAGGTGCCGTGCTCTTAAATAGTAGGCATACTAAATTCCAACTCTCGGCATACTTTTCGTAGCTCAAAATGTAGTAAGACCCCTCAACTATAGCGTATTGCGAAATTCACTCCTCAACTTGATTTTTTGTTAACAAAAAAAAGTATGTCAAACGCGCTTAAATTTGTCTCAATCACTCTAAATTATTCAAATTTTGAAAGATACACAAATTTTTAATTTGTTTAATTAATCATCTAATTCTAAATTTTTTTAAAAAAATTATTAACAACAAAGAATAGATAAACAGAAATTTAAATTACTGTTGTAAAATATAATATTTTACAAATACGTTATAAAATTTTAAAATTTATATGACTTTTTTAATAATTTTTAGAAGTTTACATAACTAAATATAATCAGAACAAAGAGGGGTCTGTTATGTTTTTTTTTTTTTTTTTTTTTTTTTTTTTACATGGAATGAACCCGTTTGTTTTTTTTAGGGTAATGCATCCAAACTTAATTATTATTGTTTTTCAACGGACAAAACTTTGTACTGCATCCAAACTTAATTATTAATTTTTTTAAAAAAAAATAATTTAAGTAAAAAATAAAAAATTAGTCGATTAAACATTACAAAGTTGAGGATTCTCGATTCCATTCCTGAATTAGGCTAAAGGGTGAGGGTGTAACTGCATTTTCTACTGCTTTCTAGGTATCGATCCACGCGTCATCTGGCAATTAGGCACGTGGCATGGAAACAGTGGGGCCCGCATCGTCAGTCCACGTGTCATTTTATTGTGGATCGTGAAGGGTGTTTGGTGTTCTAGAACGAGTATGCACGTAAACTTACCGAGAGAGGAATCGTTTCGCGCCACGAGGGAGGTAAAAGAGAAAACAAGTTGGGAAGTGGGACCAGAGGGAATGACGTGGATTGGGTCCTCCTACGTGGAATCTGGACCGTAGGATGGGATTTGGACGGTCGGTGGTCAAACCGCGGGCAGAACTTTCGGCGGTTGCTGGGCGGCGGCGGGGGCGGTGGTGCCGCCCTAATGCTGTCCAAATTATTGAATATTTCATATTTCATCTGTACATTAGTCCGATTCAATCCGAATTGAAATTCAACTTAATAAAATATTCGTTAATAATATTTGATAAAGTATAATTATAATAAAAAATTTATGTTTTTATTTTATTTTATTTTATTTATATTCAGTTCATATTTAATTTTAAGCGAATAATATATAAATAGTTAATCTGTTCGAATAAATTTTATAAATATATTAATAATTTAAATATATAATTTGGATGTAATTTGAAATTAAATGAATATGATATAAATTTTTTTAAGAATGCAAATAAAAATATAAACTATCATCTAGGAACATGTTTAGTGCCACATCATCAGGTGGGGGGGGTGACGCAGACGTGCGGGGTCCGCGGATGGAGAAGACGTGCCCGCACGCCAACCAACAACAGCTGGCGACCGCAAGAGGGACGACGAGTTTTTGGAATCAAGTTGGGGAGTAAGGGTCTCTTTTTGGCAACCATCAAAAACAGAGTTTTAAACGATTTTATTTTATATTTTAAAAAATATTATTTTTTTATTAGTTAGCCTGTGTTTGCATTATCAACAAAAAAAAAAAAAAAAAATTATAATATAAAATTACTGTTTTAAAATATTTTTTTGGGGAAAAAAAAAATTAGACCGGCTAAAAAATTTTTCTATTTCGTGTAGGAATTATTCCTCACTTTTTTTCGCATTTCGTATCTTTTTAAAAATATAAAATTTAAAATTTAAAATTTTAAAAATAAATTTTATTTTTTATTTTTTATTTTTTATTTTTTATATTTGATTTTTAATTTTTAATTTTTAATTTTTAATTTTTAATTTTTAATTTTTAATTTTTAATTTTTAATTTTTAATTTTTAATTTTTAATTTTTAATTTTATTTTTTATTTTTTATTTTTTATTTTTTATTTTTTATTTTTTATTTTTTATTTTTTATTTTTTATTTTTTATTTTTTAATTTTTAATTTTATATTTTTATTTTATATTTAAATGTTAAATTTTAAATTTTAATTTTATATTTGAATTTTAAAATTTTAAATTTGAATTTTTAAGTTTGAAAATTCAAATTTAAATTTTAAAATTTCACATTCATAATTTTAAAATTTAAAATTCAAATTCAAATTTGAAAATTTTAAATTTGAAATTTAAATCCTAATTTTAAAATTTTAAAATTAAAAATTAAAAATTTATATTTTTAAATTTAAATTTTTGTATTGAAAGTTTAAATTTAAAACAGAGTATTTTTTTAAAGTTCACAATCCAAACAGTTAAAAACAGAGTAATATTTTTATAGAGTATTAATTTTTTAATATATCCAATACGTTGTAAGGTCTAATTATGAAAATTTTGAGAGGGTTAAAAAAAAAAAAACATATCATATATTTTTTTAAAAAAATACTATTTATACATTCTAAATAAAATATATATCTATAAAATATATAGATATATATTTATATTTTATTTATTATAAAATTAAATAAATTTTATTCATTATTTTAAAATAATTAGTCATAGAATAAATTTTAGTAGTTATTTGAAAATAATTAGTAAAAATTTCTCAACCTAAAATGGATGGGAATATGAGAATATGAATTATACATCTTATTTGGAGTGTATGAAATAGTGTTACTCAATTTTTAATATAAAAAAAATCATATTATGATAAAAAAATTATTTTGCCAATAAACTTACCTAATATTTTTCTATTAATTCTTTTTGTTACTATAATTATAATGAGTGTAGATAATAGAAAAAAAAAATAATATTAATGTGATATATTTTTATAAATAGTTAAACAAATATATAAAAATAAAAAAAACTTTTATATCAAATTAATAATAAATTAATCAAAATATATATCAAATTTATATATTTAAATTTAGGGGTTCCTGAAAACATATAGAATAATAAATATATTCCTACATAATTCAACTTTTCATATTTATTTCTTCAAAAATTCATCATATATTTTCCTATGTTTTATTACCATTTATATTTTAACAGAATATAAATAAAATGTCTATTTTTTTCTTACAAATATATTCTCTACAAATCATGGTTATAATATAAAAAGGGTAAAAAAAATAACCTAACTAACGTTGAGCATTTAACCTATAATTAACTTGATTTTTTTAACAGAAATAGACGATAGAAATATATATGAGTAACGTTGGATTTTTGAATGAATAAATATGAAAATTAAATTTTGTATGGATATAATTGCTATTCGATATGTTTTCATGAACATGTATGTAATTAACCCTTAAACTTAATGGTTTAGAAACAAATAAAAATATTATATGTTTTCAACGGGAAGAGATGATGAAGTCTAAATCTCGTCGTGGCCTTATCCTAAGCGTTCTATACTACTCTATTAGACGTCAACGTAGTTTATTTATAGGTTAGAAATTATTTGGAAAGATATAAGAATAAAAAACAATCTTATTTGAAATTTTCTGCTCGGCGGTCCGGACTGGCTTAAGTCTGATCTGGGTTGTCGTCTTTTGACAGAAATTTTTCAGAAAAACTGGTTCGGGGTCCGGACTCAAAAGAGGTTGATCCGGACTGTTCATGCGATTCAACAAACACAGAGTTTGGGGTCCGGACTCAACAGAGAATGATCCGAACTGGAATTCCGCATTAACCAAACCATGTTCGGGGTCCGGACTGGATGGTTCTGATCTGGATCCTAAACACTCAAAAAGTCCAGTTTTTTATTTTTATGCAATAAAAAATTATTTCAAGTGTTTCTAAACTATAAAAATGTATTCGGATCATCACCAATATTTAGTTAAACATATCTGATCCTTTTGAATCCATTTTTCTTGAGATTGGTGTATGTGATCCATAATTCTTCAACTTTAATTTTCAAGACTCAAAACACTTCACGAAATACACTAATACAAAAATCTTTAACATGGACTGTGCTTCGCGCCGGTCGGTTGATTGGGTTACTCTCGGCAGTATTGAAGTGATGCATACATCCTTATTATATTGTCCATTCGCAGCATTAGAGTCATAGTAATGATAGATTTACATTTAAGTAGTTTTGCTTTCCCCTGTTCTTATTGCTTTCTCCTATTTGCCTCTGATAGACTTAATGGATAGATCAGAGTTATCGATGGCGTACTCACTGAGAACTACTGGTTTTAGTAATTCTCACACCCTCTATTTGTCTAATTTTTGTAGAGTCCTCCGCGGTTGTAGCAGCAACAGCGAATCAAGATAAGGGGATCGCAGGCTAGATAGACCTCTTTCTAGTTTCTTTTTTGTTGGGGACTGTAGTTGTGGGCCCAATATTTTTTTTTAGCTTTTCATACTACTGTATTTTTGGGTCTAGCTTTTTGTCAGCTGATTGTATTATTATTGCTTTTGAGAGATACATTTTGTATCTTGGAGTTTTATCGCACAGTTTTAGTTTTATATATATCTCTAGTTTTAGCTCTGTTTTGCTCGATTGTTTGGTTCTTTATATATTTGAGCTCGTTATTGACTCTTCGTGTTCGTGGGCTTTCCGTGTATATGATGAATATGTTGGTGGGCCCGTATTCTAGTTTACCGGGAGTGTGACAACAATGATAAAATACTCTACATATTTTCATAAATAATATCATCACATTGTGTACATCTAATGAGTTTTTATATTTTCTATAATTTTATCAAAAAATTTAAAAAACTTATTTGTTTGTATTTTTGTTCTAAATTTTGCTTTGGTTAATATCATTAGAAAGGGCACATAATGGGGGTGAAAACAATCGTATACGATCATATTTTAATAAATTCATATTCGCAACCATATTTTTGCAAATGCAAATGTGAATGTAAATTAGATATTAAACTTTGAGTAGAGTATATATACTTTTAAAATTATAATACCAAATATACTAGTGAATTTTTTATCATAAAATTTACATTGAAATTTATATTATTGTAAAGTCAACTAAAAAAACAATAATATAGATCTCAATATAAATCTAATAATAAAAAAATTATAAATATATTTAAAATTATACTTTTAAAAATATATAAGTTCTACTCTTAAACTTTTGTTACCCATCTACTAAAAACATATTCTAATTGAAATATGATTCGAATATTCATATAATAGTATATACCAATATATAAATATGAACTAAAGTATGAACGAACAAAATAGAGTGCAAGTAAAGTACTACACATGAAATTTAATATTTTTTAAATATTAATATAATTTTAATATAAAATTTTAAATAAAATAAATAAGGAATATCATAGAAAATTGTCTTATCTTCCTATAATATATATTAACTTTTATCTTGTATCTTATAAAAGTATGGTTGATTGTAGTCGAATTTTGACGAAATTATTCGGATCTATATTTTTTAATATAAATTTAAATATAAAAATATATATATAAAATGTTAAATTTTAAAATATATATTTAAATTTATTAAAAAAATATTATTTATACATCTTAAATAAAATATACATGTTAAATTTTATCTATTTTAAAATTTGGGTTAATTGCATAAATGTCCCTCCAAATATGTCGAATTACAAATATATTCCTGTAAAATTCAACTTTTCATATTTATCCCTTAAAAAATTCAAAGTTCTTCAAATATGCCCCTCTGGTTAATCCCCGTTTGAAATCGGTTTATTTTTTAACAGATTCGATGTGAAATTATTTTTTTGCCCCCTTACAAATATATCCCTCCAAAAATAATACCATTATACTTGTTACAAATAAAGGTATAATATAGAAAGGGTAAATATGTAAATTTATTTTTTAATTTAATCAAGGTTAAGCATTTAACCTAGGGTTAAATCAACTTTTCTAACGGAGATGGACGGTAGGGGCATATTTGAATAACGGTGAATTTTTGAAGGGATACATATAAAAAGTTGAATTTTGCAGGAATATATTTGCAATTCGACATATTTGTAGGGACATGTATGCAAAGGCTGGCCGAGTGCTGAACACAACTAATTAGGATTACAATAAAAGAGCAATGCTAGTTATACACTCCAAATGGGATGTGCATCCTACACTTATCCCATCTTGAAATGAGTATTCATCTACTCGTCAAAATAAATAAAATTTACTCTATCCAAAATAAAATAAGTGTAAAATATATATCCTATTTGGAGTGTACATCTAACATTAATGATAATAAAAATGTGTGGATAGGATTCCTCTTTATTAAGCGGTGGTGTCGAATTTATCCCAATCAGTTTCATCTCCGGCAGTTTGGCAGCTCTTTTGGACACACATCAAAGAATTCCAGGCTTCCAACTAATATCTGAGTCGGCACTGACCCATTCACCTGAATTGCTGTACTCAAATTCAACGCGTGTTCACACGTGCGAACTTATAAGAGGGCACGCACTCCGATTTCTGGGCCCACTCAAATACACACTCTTCAGTATAACGGTTACATATCACATCCTGTAACCGACACGTGGGTCCCACGCTTTACTAGGCCCACGTGTCCCTCCTGCATAAGTGATATATAAAAAATGAGTCTTCGGTGTAACTCGTATATACAACATCGATTATGTGGTTGAGTAAGCCATGGGTTTCTTACACTCGAGTTGCTATTAGGTGCACCCGGTGTAGCATCCACCCTACTCCCAAATAGAGGTGGCAATTCAGCTCGTTATTCGCGAGCCAGCTCGTGTTCGGCTCGAAATGAGCTCGAAATCGAATCGCTTGTTTAGTAAACGAGCCGAATACGAGTCGAATTTTTCAGCTTATTTAATAAACGAGCTAAACACGAGCTGGAGTCAGCTCGCTCATATTCGGCTCGATAACAGCTTAAGGTATCGTTTGGATGTGGCTTATACCGGAATGAGTTATAACAGGTATAGGTATAAGCTAAGGGATAAACCTGGTTTAAACCTAAATTGTGTTTGGTTGGAAATAAGGGATAAACCTGGTTTAAACCTGGTGTAAGAAAATAGGTGTTTGGATTGGGGTTTTAGAAAAAGAGGTATAAAGTTGACTTTTTGTTTTAATGACGATGTGACCTTTACTTTTATGTATATTATAAATATGATAATTAAAAAATATATTAGAATTTATTAATTATATATTTAAATTTTAATTTTTAAAGTTATATAAATTTTACAATTTTAAAATTAATAATATTTTTTAAAATTATAAATTTATAAATATATAGAATATAATAAAATATAAATATATTTATAATTTTAATAAAATATAAATATATATAAATTTATAAAATATAAAAAATTAATTTTAAATAATTTATAAATTTATAATTTAAATATTTTTAAAATTTAAATATCTAATTAAAAAAATTAAGTAAAATTTAAATATTCTAATTAAAATTTAAATATTTTAAGTAGGAGTAAAAATTTTAATTTTTAAATTTATATAAATTTTAAAAAAATTATAAAAAATTATAAAAATTTTATGATTTTAAATTAATATTATTTTTATAATTATAAATTTATAAATAATATATTTAATAAAATATAAATATATTTATAATTTTAATAAAATATAAATATATATAATTTAACGATTAAAAATTTAATATAATTTTAGTTATTTAAAAATTATAATATATTAAATAAAATTTAATAATATTATTTTATAAATGATTTATACATACTCATGATAAAAAATTAAAATATTCTTTTTTTTAATAATTTTTTTAAAATTAAAATTTTAAAAATTATTCAAATTTTAATTTTTATTAATTTTATTTTTTATAAAAATTTTAAGTGGGAGAAAAAAAATGTTAATTTTAAAATGTTAAGTAGGAGTAAAAATTTTAATTTATAAATGTATATAAATTTAAAAAAAATTATAAAAATATTGTATAAATTTTAAAATTAATAATTTTTAAAAATAAAATAAAATTTTTACATTTATTAAAATATAAAACTACACAAATTTAAAATTTATAAAATTTAAAATTTAAATATTTAAAATTTAAATATTTTTTATAATTAAAAAATGTTATTAAAAATAAAAAATAAAATATCCTGAAGCTAAAAGAAAAAAAAAACAAAAAAAAAAAAAAAAAAAAAAAAAAAAAAAAAAGGGAAAAAGGCCCTTCCCAAGGCACTGAGTGCCTTGAGAAGGGACGGACGAGAGAGAGAGAGAGAGAGAGAGAGAGAGGAGTAGCGGGGGGGGGAGGGGAGTAATACCCGGGTGAGTAGAGAGGTTTTGGGATATCCCAAAGCCCAGATTTGGGATATCCCCGTTTGGGTGGGATATCCAAACTGGGGATATCCAAAATGTTTGGGTATAAAGTGGGGATATCCCCCTTTTACCCTTCCCAAACACAGCCTAAATATATATATATATATATATATATATATATATATATATATATATATATATATATATATATATATATATATATATAAACTTTACTATATAGATTTTAGATTACCAATTTTTTATGAATTTTAATTATTTGATTAAAATTTTAATTTTTTATTTTTTTTAATTTTATACCTAATAATAAAAATAAAAATCGAATTTATTGTCCGCGAACCCGCTCGTATTCGGCTATTAATAAACGAGCTGAACACGAGCCGAATTTTTCAGCTCGTGTTCGGCTCATTTATTAAATCAGCCGAACACGAGCCGACCCAGCTCGCTCGTGTTCGGCTTATTGACACTCCTACTTTCAAGACAGACTTGTAAAAATAAAAACTATAATTATATTTATTATATGTATTCAATGTTATTTACGAATTTTTTTTTCTCTCCCTAAATATTTTTTTTTTTTTTCTCTTTCGGGCTCTTTCTTAAAAAAACTATGTTTCGTATATTTTAATTAAATTTTTTACCAAATTTCACTAATAAATCTAATTTTTTTTAAAAATTTATATATAATTTTTAATTTTTTTCTCCTAGTTTTCAATGTTTTCTTTACTATTATATAAATGTTTCTTTTTTTTTTATTACTCTTAATTTTTTTTTCTAACTAGTTTATTTTTATTTATTTATTTTTTATTATTGAATATCATATAATAATCAGGTACATTTCTAAAACGATAATTAATTGATTTAAGGTGTCAGAAATTCTGAATTCAAAATTCGTATAATAATTCGGCCGGTGAATGGGTAGATAATAAAAAAAATAAAAAATATTGGTAAGATATATTTTTATATATTTTTAAATAAATATATATAAAAAATTAAATTAAATATGGCGCATGGATTGTACAGATACATCAGTTTCAGGCATAAGTTCTCTATATGCAGGGCCCACAACCTCATGTCACATCCGTGAATCAACAACAAGCCCGCCGTACAGTTGTACAAAATCCACTCATCCAACGCCCGGGATTAACCCGACCCACCGAAAGGACACGCAAGTGTCATTTTCGTAATTAACCCCGCGTCCGCTGCCCCGCCCCCGCGCCCGGGAACGAATTGTCTACAACCCCGGGTTGTAGCAATTACTACAACCCTCCGGAAGAAGCCAATAAGAGAAGCCCACGTGGCGATTCTAAAGAATGAAGATCCCCTCAACTTTTGCCGATTTTGTGAAGATCCCTCTCTCATTTCATATTTTTTTAGAATTAAGTAATTTTACTAAAAAAAAAATATTGAAAAATTTCTTAGATTTAATTGCAATTTTATTAAAATTAATATTTTTAATTATTTTTAAACAATAGAGTCAAATTAATTAACAATTGACAACTAATGAAGTTATTGAATTTACTGCTAATTTTATTAAAATTAATAATTTGAATTATTTTTTAGCTAATAACTTGTAAATTTAATAAATTTGATAAACTTTTTAATATAACTAGATATAAAAACTGAATTCCAAAATAAAAAAAAACAAAAAAAAAGAAGAATTTGAAGTGTCTTAATTAAAAAATAATAAAAAGTGAGGAGTACATTTCGAAATCGTCTATAAAGTTGAGGGTTCTAATTCAATGTGTTCCTTAGAATGGGCACGTGGCCATCTCTCATTGGCTTTATTGGGTTGTATGAAATTATCTACACCTGGGATTGTAGACAATTTGCTCTCCGCGGCCATTCCCTCGGCTTCTTCTTCACCTCCACCACTTCTTTGCTTCTCTTTCCCTCTTCTTTCCTCTTTTCCTTCGCCAACAGAGCGCGTGACCATGACGGCGACGACTTCTGACGCTATGGAGGAGGATCCGGCGCCGGCTTCTAATATCATGGGGGAGGAGGAGGAGGAGGAGGAGGAGGAGGAGGATCCGGCGCCGACTTCTAATACGATGGAGGAGGAGGATCCGGCGCCGACTTCTAATACGATGGAGGAGGAGGAGCCGGCGCCGAGTTTGGATCCGGCGGGGTGCGGTGCTCCGCCTGTGAGCGCGATACAGTTGCTCCCGGAGGACGCGCTCCACAACGTGCTCCTCCGCCTCACGCTCCGCGAGGCAGTGGCCTCGCGCGCGGTGTCCCGACTCTTCCGCGACGCCTTGACATCGCCTCCCTTCTTATCCCTCCTCCCCTCTCTCGGCCTCCTCCTTCTCCGCCACCCTCGCCCCCCCTCCCCATCCTCCTCCGCCGCCGCCTCCCTCCACGCCTTCGACCCCTCCCGCCGCCGATGGCTCCGGATCCCCCTCTCCTTCCTCCCCTTCCAATCCTTCTCCCCCGTCGCCTCGTCCCCCTCGCTCCTCTACCTCTGGGTGGATCCCCTCCCCAGCGGCGGCGGCGGCGCCGCTCACCCTCCCAAATCGCTCGTGGCTTGCAACCCTCTGGCGCGATCGTACTGCGTGCTCCCGCCGCTCGGATCCGCGTGGTCGCGCCACGGCACCGTCCTCGCCGGCCCCCGAGGCGCGGCGATCGTGCTCACCGAGCTCGCCGCGCTCACCTACGCCCCCGGCCGAGCCGATCGGTGGCTCAAGTACCCACTAACCCTGCCCTCGAAGCCCCGGAGTCCGATCCTCGCCGCCGACTCCATCTTCGCCCTCTGCGACGTCGGCACCCCGTGGCGGAGCCAGTGGAAGCTCTTCTTCTGCCCCCTCTCCGCCCTCGGCGGCGGCGGGGGGTCCGGATCCGGCCGGTGGGCCCCGCTCGAGCGGCACGTATGGGGGGACGTGTTCGAAATCCTGAAGCGGCCGCGCCTCCTCCCCGGGGCCGGCGGCCGGAGCGTGCTCATGATCGGCGGGCTGCGGGCGTCCTTCGCCTTCGATGCGCCCTGCTCGACGGTTCTGATCCTGCGGCTGAATCTGGGCACGATGGAGTGGGACGAGGCCGGGAGGATGCCGCCGGAGATGTACCGGTGCTTCACCGGCGCCGGAGAGGCCGGGATCGGGGCCACGATGTCGGTGGCCGCGGGGAACAACAAGGTAAAGGTGTTCGGAGGGGACGGTAGGGTCTGGTTTTCGGGGAAGAGAGTGAGAGGGAAGCTGGCGATGTGGGAGGAAGCGGAGGCGGAGGCGGAGGAACCAAGAGAGGCCGGGAAAGTAGGGTCTGGCTTGTGGAGTTGGGTGGAAGGGGTGCCGGGATACAGTGAGGGAGTGTATAGAGGATTCGTCTTCGATGCAGGATTCACGGCCGTGCCCTAGATCATTGATCCGGTGCGTCTGTCTCTTCACCGATCTCGGCTTAATTTTATTGCTGAAAATGAAGTATTTTGCATGCTTTTTTCTCTGGATCGAAATTTAGATTTGATGTTTGGGCATTGAGAATTATATGGGCTTGCATTTGAGGTTCTTGTAACATGATTCAAAGTCGCTAGATGGTTGTAATTTAAGTGGTTGATGTTTTGCTTGTTTGAGCGTCTGTAAGAATATTTGTTCGATTAATATCTCTGATGATAGCTAAACGACCTCAGTTGGCAGTTAATATGCAAATCCTTGATTTTTTTATCCAAGTTATTTAGGAATGAATGCTAGTGAAAAAATGAATGCATTATTGCACAAAGTTGTGCCTGGAACTGGAAGAAATGGTACCAGACAAAAGTTTTATCAAACCTGCTTACAACTCATAAGACCTCTAGAGGATAGTGCTTATCTGTTCTTCATAATCTATGTAACACGTAGAAATTAGCACACTGATTGCTTAGATGGAAAATTTAGTAAGATGATTTGGTAACTTTGGTGAAAAATGCTATGACGTGCCAAGTTCACTAATCGAAAGTAGCTTTCAGGAATTTTGATTATAAAAGTGCAACGTAAGATTGAGAAGGGAGGTGAAGGGGGAAGAAAAGCGGTTCTACCTATTTGATTATGGCTTCAAAGAGTTTACATCAGTTGAAAAGATTCTATGTTACTTTGTGACGGTAGTTAACTGTTTTGAATAGAGGTAGTTTTGAGAATAACTGGTGGTCCTGATATGAGATATGGCGTCTCAAGTTTGTACAGCGGTAAACAAGAATGGATATTTTGTTTCTGTGGTCTTAAAACTGTGAGGCTTCATTTTGAATTGGTAGAGTAATTAGCAATTTTTATTCTCGATCATCTATGACATGTTTTAACGTTTTCCAATTTATCATTTTGATTATCTATAGTATGTTCATTTTGTTGGTGTTTGATGCCAAAAAAGAAAGAAGTATCCTAACTAGATTTAACCAATTTGTCATAATTGAAAGTCACCAAACGTGATAGAAATCCATTTCAATTTCTTGGAGATTGATAGAATCTAAGCTCTAAACCTACCTTCATTAGAGCTTTTTCCTACAGTATGTGGTTGGCTGAAGAACAATGCAATGATGTGAAGGCTCCGAGGAATTGACAGGTTTTTAACAACCGCTGTCAACCCAACACCATCTTTTGATCAGTTTTAAGTATTAGTCTCAAACAATATTAGACAATAGAAAGAATCTCAATTAAAGTTACGAGTCTAGTTGGGGTGGGTAGGGTAATCTACCTTCCTGTTTTGCTAGGTTCATGCAATCTTGGAACATCTATTTATCATCCCTCTAGTCATAGTAATAATCTAGATGTTGGAGGAAAGTAGCAGCTTTGATTTAGGGCTTTGTCTGCATCTCTCATGCACTGAAACACAGTTAAAACCAAAGAGCCAGATAAGTTAAATTCGATAGTTGTCTAACTGTCTATTAAAATTAATATCCACTTGTGGAATCAACCGTCCCTAACGCAAGTGGCAAAGGACTTGGTGATTCGAAGCCTAGTTGCTTCATATTTTCAGCTAAGTTTATTTCAAAAATAAACGAAGCGAGTAGCATGCTACCTTTCTCTAAAAAAAGATCCACATGTGGAGACTATAAGAAATAGTACATCTGCCACCTGTACAAGCTACACTTTGGATAAGAGTTAACATATCTGGACAAAGTTGGTGGGAGATCTCTTGGCTTTGGATATTCATACGAGACTTGTGAGGCTATGTTTGCGTCATTGCAGCCGAAGGCTAGTGCTCACCTGCTTCTGAATTGCACTTATGGTTACGTTTACCTATCACGACTCACACTGTGATGATCTAAACAGTGAGACCCATTTTTTTTCCCTTTAATTGTGTGATGAACATTGTTAATAAGTAAAAGTGTGGTTCCTATGTGACCTAATGCCTGCTTAGTTCTAATGCATAAATCTAGAACTAATATTTTGAGATGTCTAAAACTCGACAGTGAAATACTCTGATGCTAAAGATATAAAAACAGAACCGCCAAATAAGGTTTTGGGTCTCATCTATGAGTTTCTGTCCATACGGAGGGTCCGATGTGCTAACCATATGTAGTCGCTACTGCTGTCCAAGGCTTACCCTTGATTATGGAGCTAAAGTTCTATTTTGGCAGTGTCTTCACACACTGTAAATAGAATCTGCTTCAAAATTTTCAAGTTGCTTCAAAGTTTGAGCTAAGAGTCTGTCAAACAAATTTGTTGAATTAAAATAATAATGATCCTTGATGAGCAGTTTGATTTGGGTACATGTTTCTAAATTCACCCATGGATCGGCATTCCTCGAGTAGGAAAAAAAAATTCAAGCCTTCAATTTAAATATTGATAAAATAAAAAATCAAGTTTTCAATTTAAATATTGATATAGGCGGTCTCATGTGATGGATAATCGAACAAGTTATCTTAGCTACGCATTTCGCCAACATCATCTGTGTCAGTATTATCGTTGTTAACTGGCAGAACTCTTTTTGTGGGATTTGTGCTGATTTTATGTGACCTAATCTTGTTCTGTTGCTTTTGTGATATGTGAAGTTTGCATCTCCCTTTTTTTTGTAATTACTAAGAAATAAGGTGTTTTAACTGTTAAATAAACATCCCGACGCTTATCACCAGGAATCATGCATTTTAAATACGTAGGCAGCGTTTGGTTTGGGAACAAGGCCTGAAATAAGACCTTGTTCCAGCCTTGTTCTCCAAACGTGTTTGGTTATGGATGAGAACAGTAGTTCTCGTCTCTCTGAAATAAGCTGGTATAAGACTGAAACAGTAGTTCCAACCTTTTTGTTGGAACAAGCTTGTTCCCACTTGAGAATAAGCTTAATTAAAATAAATATAAATTTAATTATTGTATAACTCTTTAATTAATCTAATATTTTGACTAATCTAATTATTTATTAACTAATTATCTAACTATTAGATAACTAACTAATTAATTTATTAATTTATTAAATTATTTGTAATTAATTAAATTATTTATTAATAATATTCATTATTGTTAATTAATTTATCAATTAATATTCACGGTTATCTAGCAATAGTTAATTAAATAAGTTAAATTATTATTTAATTAATTTTTTTTATGTTAATTAATGAGATAAAATATTATTATTTTAAAATTATAATTATTCTTACTCTCACTATTCCAATCGAATGATCCAAACGCTATTTTCTTATTCTCGGGAACAATTCAATTTTCATCCAAACGCAAAATTGGCCTTGTTCCTGCTTGTTTCTGAGCTTATACCTATCCCTGGAATAAGCAGTTCTAACTTATAACTGAACCAAACGCAGACTTAATGTTTTCAGAACTTAGAGGGGAATTCAGGTCCTGATATTGATGCAAATCTTCACGTGGTTTATTTCCATGTTTTCTTGCTCAGATTTTTGAAACAAATGTTTAATGCATAGAACCGATGGAAATAATTGATGAAAAGGATGAATCATTATTGAACAAGGATTGCATCAAGGAGTCAAGAGGACACGAAGAATAGCTTGCAGAATAATGGTGTTAGAATTGATAGTTAGTCAAAAAGGTTATGGAAAAGTGGAGAATAAGAGGGAATGAATTATGGAAGCATTAAGGTTCATGCTGCAAGTTCTTCTCAAAAAAATGCACTGTAAAGGACCCATTTATATGATAAAAATCCTACTCAAATACGCTCATGACAGGTACTTTAATTTGAGCGCTTTTGGTATGGTTTCAGGGCTAGGAAAAGAATTGGTAACGTGATATCTAAATATAGGTACTACTACTATTTATGCTATATGCAGTTGTTGTATCTTTTTAAATTCATTTGGTCGATACCTGCATCATCAAATCTAATTAGCGCTAATTTCCCTTGTGATTGACTGCCCCCTCACTGCTACTTAAATACAATTTAAATAATAGTCTTGATATGCTCAATTGTTGATCATTTTACTATTTCAAGCGAAATGGAATCTATACTAACAATAAACACTGAGTATAGGATCTCTTTGACAACATCTATTATGAAGTTTGATGGATCCGATGCAGCGAAGTCTCATCTGATGCCTTTTTGTTTGGATTCTTACTTCAATTTATGGTAATTTAAGTTATTCCAGCTATAACATATCGTGTCATTCATCATTCTTAAAACCATGTTTGTTTGGACTTTCTTTTTTTTTCTCATTTTTCTATTTTGATTAGACATTGTTTTAATGGGCTGTCTGCAGAAGCTAGTGAAAATAACCTCATTTCCAAACAAATATGAGCACAAGAATGGACACAAACAACTAAACTTAAGGTGTATTTCACTACGTTGATCAAATTTTATGGTGGATAAATTTGAAGTCCTGATAGTTTGTGTCTTCTAGGATGAGATCCTTTCAGACCTGGACCTTCAATATAGCTTTGTTGTTCAAAATTTTCTGCTCACCTCTTTCCAAGAATTTCTTAAATGTTGCACAACCTTGTGCTGGCAAGCTGTTGGAACTTTTCGCTCCATTTTGATCGACCTATCTCATTCTGTAACTTTTGGAGTTCCATCAGCCTACTTAGCCCCAAGTATGTTAACAATGGCCATTTTATTTTGTTGTTAAGTAGACATCAGAATTGCTGGAGCCATGAAGAGTCATTATTTTTGGGTTCTATTTTCTCGTGTAAGATAGTTGGAGCAAACCTGAGAGATTATCAAGTGCATTAAGTGTTTACAGTTTTCGAAAGATAAATAGTAAATTCTATTCTAATACTTGATCTGTTTCTCATATTTTTACCATAGCAATTGACACCTGCTTGGACCGTAACCAACCAATGATCTTCTGTTAGTGCGCCATGTAGGCATCAAGAAATCGGCTATTGGAAAAATATATCCAAAGTTGGATATGCAAGATAATCATATGATATAAAAGATGTGATTTTCCTGTTACTTGAACCATATTAGAATCTTTTACATGAGAGTATGATAACAGGCTTTTGCATGAGAGCAACATCTAAATTTAGCTATAAAATTATGTTATACTGCTACTATTCTTCTCGTGTGAGAACAAAATAGGGGAAAGTATGACATGTAAGATGTTGATTGCCTAATACTTGAGCCCTACAAGGAACATCCTTTAAGTGACGACAAGTATCTTTTGGAGTATGACATGATAAGACATTTCCTTTCTACCAAGGTTAGTGTTACTTCTCTTTTGTTATATCAGAAGCGTTAGAAAGAAACACTTGGATATATTTAGTGAGTTGAATAAAATTTCATGTCAGGAACCAAAGTGAATTCATGATAAGAGAGAAATTAAATCTTAGTAATGTAGGTAATGTAGGTTCAACTATAGAACTTTCTCAATTCTTGGCAAATAATTGCCAAAGACTAAATGCGTGCTGATTCCATATCAGTGCACCACAGATGCTCTCTTTCTACTTTCCAAATTACAATTTTGTTGAGCATTTGCTACAGACTATATGTCACCTTAATACTTTGTTTTCACATGTCTCTTTGTATTATTCTTTTCTTCAGCCAATTTTATTTTATTTTTATATTTTTTTTTTCTAGAGAAATAATTGTGTTCTATTCTTGGCTTGCTTCTAAAAAGATCATATTTGTATAATGGTCTATGGTATGTTTGTCTACAGCTGTCGTATTGGGTATAAGAAACGGATTTGCATCTGAACCAAATAGTAATTATCTTTCCTATTAAAAAAAAATCTGGAAAACTTTATATATATATATATATATATATATATATATATATATATATATATTTTACAAATATGGAAGTTAATACTAAACTATTACAGGAGCAAAATCTTTTGTAGGCTATTTCTAGTAGAAGTTTATTGCATCCCACCAGGGCACAGCTTCATCATTTGATGTATACGCATCATTAAAAAAAACTTCACATGCTTAGTCAAAGTCAAACAATTTTGATAAGTTAGAACTGCTGAATCTGATCAATTTTTGCACTTGGACAAAAAATATTTTGATAAATTTGAACTGCGGATTTTGATAAATTGTTCTTGGACCAAGAAAAATAGCCCTCCATTTTCTTCTTTTTGTATGTGCGGATAAAACTACTTTAGTTCATCTACAAGTCATCTGTAAACTCACTTGTTTTTTTGTATAGCTGTTGTGGCACACCTTTTATATGTATGAGTACTATACATAATATACGTATCGTCGACTTCGATCAAAGTCAAATTGTTCTGGTGGTTATGAAGATGAAAAAAATCCTTAATCCTCGCCATTTTCTTTGTGGTTTTGTTGTTATTTGACTCCATAAATTCAAAACTTTTCTGGGTCAATTTAGAAAATTTCCTCAGTGTTTTCATTTCCTCATTACAAGTTGCTGTAACTTGCTTTTATCTAACATTGAATCCTCCTATGAAACTGATAGTTTCTTTCCTCTTCTCTATTGCAGTTCGAATTCGGTTCTCGACTTCTCGTCATATCTGAGTTGGATTGGATGCGGAAGAACTAATCCGAACACATTGACAAACAAAAATCTTCAGAGGTATTTGCGAAAAAACTGTAAGCCATTTATGATGAACATTTACCCCAGATACAGTTGGTAGTGCGTTGGATTTAGTTCTCTCTTTTTGGTCTTCCAGTAGCTTGATTGCACGCGATTGATGTTCCGTGTAGCAATTTAATCTCCTTAAATTATTGAAACAAGCAACCATGTGAATCTCCTTAAATTATCGCCACAAGCAACCTTGTTGTTTAATTTATATTGAGATAAAACGCTGTTCAATGTCTGATGTACATTAGTTTAATTGTATTTGACTTTTTACGAACCTTTTGATATGTTTAGTGACAAAATAGAAAACTATATGACTTGGTGAATGAATGATACTGGTATTTGATCAATTGCTGTACAACTTTTCATTGACACAGTGAGCTTTTGTTATTTAAATTTTAATCGCATTCAAAGCTCTTTTCTTTCTCTCTTTTTTATTCTTTTTACTTTTTCAGTCGCATTGTATTGGGTTTTAAAAAATTGCCTGCAGAATACATTACTAAGAAAACATTCATCACATAATATGCATCCTTACATCATTAGGATTTATAAAAAAAAAATAACCATTGATCAATAGAGAATAAAAATATCATTTTATTCTTGAACAGGGTAAAAGATAATTGTGAGGGATGCTAGGTGTACACATCCTTTAGGGGTATACATCTTACATCCCACTCTATCTTGGGGTGAGTATTATTTTACTCGTCATATCGAGTGACGAGTGAAATTCACTCCATCCCAGGATGAGGTGGGATATAAGATATACACCCTTAAAGGGGGTATACTTATATATACCCGAGATAATTTCATGTGGAGGGCATTTTCATAATTAATTATCGTAAATTGTTTTTAAAAATTTTGATTCTTTTTTTTTTTCTACAAATTTAGGTATTAATTTTGCACTAATTTGTATATTAATTTAAGGAATTTTAGAATTATATTTTAGGTATTAATTTATATTAATATTTAAATTTATGTATTAAGAATTATATTTTAGGTATTAATTTATATTAATATTTAAATTTATGTATTTAGAATTATATTTTAGGTATTAATTTATATTAATTTTTAAATTTATGTATTAATTTATATTAATATTTTAAAAAAATTTGATTGTGAATAAATATTTAAATTCAACATGTTTAATATGTTTATGAAATTTTAAATTTTTTCTAATTTAGATATTATTAGTGAAGTACTCGCGCTTTTATGCTCATATTTTTGATAATAATATTTAATAATATAAAAACAAATAATAATTGTTTATAATTTTTATAATAAATTATACAATATATATGATATAAAATAGAAAGGAGGAATATAAGATTACATTTAATTTTCTTTATAAATATTTTTATCTGTAGAGTTTTCCACTTATTTAATATTATAGAATTTAACGGTTTAATTTAAATCGTATTCTGAGATAAATACGCAGTATACAGTAGAGATTTGTATGTATTTTGTGTGTAAATAATTCCAACAGAGTTGCGGGTTTTTTTTTTTTTTTTTTTTTTTTTTGGTAAACAATTTTAGCAAAAAAAAATAAAAGTAAAACAAAAAATGTTATTGTTTTTTTGTTCAATAATTAGACCATATGTGATATGAAATACATAACTAAAGTATAACATTATACTTCAAGTAAATATAAGCTTTTAGTAGATATATACAGTAGAAATATATAATTGTTATCAAATTTCACCACAAATTAAATAATATATATTATGAAAACTAAAAATACGAAACAACAAATAATAAATTCAAAATTT
>CM054940.1:7491349-7672820 GCA_029168755.2 Tillandsia fasciculata | reverse complement strand
AATCTCAACCTCATAAAGCTTACATCACTAGAAAATACTTGAAAAGCCGCGAGAACAAACT
This sequence comes from Tillandsia fasciculata, assembly GCA_029168755.2. NCBI lineage: Eukaryota > Viridiplantae > Streptophyta > Magnoliopsida > Poales > Bromeliaceae > Tillandsia > Tillandsia fasciculata. The sequence continues at coordinate 7,672,759 of CM054940.1, read as the reverse complement.
AGAAACAGCCAGCTAACCCATGAAGCTTTTTGTTTAGAAGCACTTTCTGTGGACGATTGCAGGGCCAGATTCGTCATACTCGGCCCTTGAGATCCACATCTGTCGTCCAAAGATACCGTCGTTAGAAAAAGATGGTTAAGGAACACCAAATAGACAAAAGACACAGTTGTACAAAGAAAATGATTATGCAAAAGAGCAAAATTTTGGTTAAGGGACACAAAAGAGATGAGTTTAGTCACCATCTTGCTACTCTATGAGTGCACCAAAAAGTTCAATAAAAAAGCTGTTGCAATCAAATCAGTTGTTCCAGAATACACACAAAAACTGTAACTAAAACCTTGAATTTCATAGAACAGATGGCAATTTTCGTCTAAAAGGGATTTCTCCTACTCAACTCGATGTGCAGAAAAAAAAGTTCAATATTCAACGACAGGGTGAAAGGTGTATGTAAGAATGAGCATTTTTATTCGGTCCACAAGAATCTTTTAGGACCCCCTTTTAAAAATGAATTGATTAAATCCAAATTCTGGAAAAATGAAAGCGGATCCATATAAAATATATGCTATGAATAGTCCGAAAATTGCTATACTTACCGAAAAAATTGCATTTGTAAAAAATTCATTCAAATTACAGAATAATTAGAACTTGAATGTAAAAGACCTGTTGGAACGTACTGAGAGAAGCAAGAATCGAACCACCAATCCAGACACTGTATTTCCTCTCAGGAGGAGCAACCACCTTAATCTTCATGCTGCTGGGCGCAAGTGCCGTGATCTCCTTGCTCATCCGATCAGCAATACCAGGGAACATGGTCGATCCTCCACTAAGCACAATATTCCCATACAGATCCTTCCTGATATCGACGTCGCACTTCATGATAGAATTGTACGTGGTCTCATGAATTCCTGCTGATTCCATACCAATTAAAGAAGGCTGGAAAAGCACTTCGGGGCACCTGAACCTCTCAGATCCTATAACCAGGGGGAGAACCAAATTTTTTTCTTGTTAGTGGTGGGCATTGATTTCAGCGATAAGCATTAGTTATCAAATCTGATAAATTTGAGAAAATCTTCTGTCATGAGTATCATATTTGTCCATTTAATGTGCTTGTAAATAACCTAAGAGACTTTTGAGGATAAAGGGTTTTCAAATCTGATAAAAACTAGAGAAGCTATGTTGAAAGTGGGGGACAAATCGACATCAATATTTTGAATAACAAAGAACCACATAAGAAATTTTGGGTAAAATGCAGACGACTTCCAAGATATATCTCAATCTGCACTTTAACGACCTTGTCCAATCAAAACATTTGAATAACTCACTTTGTGATTTATTAGAAAATCCAGTGCTTTACTCCTTACAGAGGGGATAAAATGTTAAGAGTTTTATAAATCTTGGGCGTTACTGGAAGGTTTTGATTATCGAAGGGGGTGAAGTGCAAACTACAATATACCAAGCAGATAACGGCATTTTACCCCTTTTTTTAATGTATCAAGATCAGTGTTGCATAACCCTACAGTAAATTTCTGGATTCAATATCAGTGTTGCAAGATCCTTTAGTAACTTTCTGGTTTCTAGGGAAGCTCCATTCATACCTATAGTGATGACCTGGCCATCGGGTAATTCATAAGTTTTTTCAACTGAAGAGCTGCTCTTAGCGGTCTCCGACTCCTGCTCAAAATCTAAGGCAACATAGGCTAGCTTCTCCTTCATGTCTCTGACAATTTCCCGCTCAGCAGTGGTGGTAAAGGAGTAGCCTCTTTCAGTGAGGATCTTCATCAAGAAGTCGGTGAGGTCACGTCCAGCAAGGTCAAGCCGAAGAATAGCGTGGGGAAGCGAATAACCCTCGTAGATTGGGACGGTGTGGGTCACACCATCACCAGAATCAAGCACGATACCTGTACAAAATTGAATAGAGTTGTTATCAATTCACAAATTTTGATTAAGAACTTAGGGCTAATACACATCTGTTATAGCAATCAATTCTAACAGAAAATTTGACAACCAGAAAATCTTGGAGCTTTGCTACAGTGAAGAACTAAAATTCAAAACCCCAAAAGCAGAAGGTCCAATTTGGAGCTTCTACATTCACCGCAGAGAAGCAGTTGAGGGGAGCTGTTTACAGTGAGTCTCCTAACAGCACTACTCAAGCCAGCTTCCCCGGTCAGAGTTTCAATTTTCACAACTTAACCCATGAAGTTTATCCCATATAGCAATCAAGTCTTTCCGTCAATCTACCATCTAAAAGACCATCACATTAATAACGCGGTTGGATTTCAATGCTAAAACAGCATAAAAAACTCAGATTTTTTTATGGAAACTAGCAAAGGGGCATAATTGGCATACAAGATAAGCTTCAGGAATTACATTGCTAAATTAGAATACAGACAGAATTCAAAGCACGACAGACTTCAAGGACTAATTGAAAGGCAACAATTTAGAGAGCATATGTTTACTAGAGCACACTTTGAAGTGAGTATGTATACTTTACAAATATAAATTTCACAAACCTATCATTATTTTCTGTTTCCAAAGTCCCCTCAAGTATTATTATAATTTAATGGTTTCCTTAAAAAAGTCACAGAATATACCATCAAGTGGAGAAAATATTCCGTCAAAATAGTTAGAAATACTGCTAACTTCTGATGTATAGGTACTGACTCGAATATAATGTAAGTTGGGTAGAAAAAACATAATTTTAAGAAGTTCATGTAAGGCTCTTCATTTTTGCCAATTTGCAGTTGAACAAGAAAATTATTTTTGCTCAGCAATTCAATACATACCAGTAGTACGGCCACTGGCATAGAGGGAAAGGACGGCCTGGATAGCAACGTACATTGCAGGCACATTGAATGTCTCGAACATGATCTGGGTCATCTTCTCCCTATTCGCCTTTGGGTTGAGAGGAGCTTCGGTCAGCAGTATAGGATGTTCTTCAGGAGCAACACGGAGCTCATTGTAGAAGGTGTGGTGCCAGATCTTCTCCATGTCATCCCAGTTGGTGACTATACCGTGCTCAATCGGGTACTTCAAGGTGAGAATACCTCTCTTGGATTGTGCTTCATCACCCACATAGGCATCCTTCTGGCCCATACCAACCATAACACCGGTATGTCGGGGCCGGCCAACGATGCTGGGGAACACTGCCCTAGGTGCGTCATCACCAGCAAATCCAGCCTGCGAGAATGAATGGAGAGTAATTCAGAATGCAAAAATATAGAAATTCAGAACAATTTTATTCTTTTCCTTGTTTAATTTATTTTGAAGAAAAACTGAGGCAGTCTGGATGAGATGCCAACCTTGACCATTCCAGTTCCATTGTCACAGACGAGTGGCTGAATATCCTCAGCATCAGCCATTTTTTATGTTTCTGTCATACGTGAAGGAAGACAAACATATTATAATCAAGTAAACAAACTTTACTGCTATGTTGAGAAAATGCATTTCAAACATTTTCATCATTCCCAACAGGAAAGGATGATAATCTCATCATTATATGATAATCAAATTTATCTATTCCAACTAATAGCAGGGTATCTCTCTGTATGATTTCCAGATTCATTACTATCCTCGATTTTCAGCCACAGAAATCAATTGTCAAGCATACCTTCCAACACAAAATGAATGATATAATACAGCATAATTTTGCATGATGTGAGACACGAGCTTTTTTCAAGGAATACTGAATGCTTGACAATCTATCTTCAACAAAATTACAGTTATTGGTCTATTTCACGGAGCAAGAAAGACGCCAACAACAGTTAAACTTTCAGTACGAACTAGAAGTGAACAGATTATTAGGATGCAAAAAATTATTACAAGTCCTACTGCTTAGCTGAATGAATTTAATGGCTTGAGTGATAAAATCATATAATATTTGCACACGAACCACTAACAAAATTCAGAAAAAAAAAAACATGATATCATAAACTGATCAATCTACTATAGGTGCTTCATAAACAAAATTCACAAATGCATGTAGTTTGAGCAAGTAAAGAAAGGGAATTAAAAAGATCCAAATGGGACCAACTAACAAAATAGCAGGAGAACACAGCATGTAAAGGACAAGACTAGAAATCCTTGAAGACCTTCAAAGCAAATCCGCAAAGATCATCAGTAATATTCCAGATATAATTGCTATACATGTTCCGTGCAAATAATTGGAATTTTCCCTTGTACAGCTCAAAAGCATAGTAATACGTATTTGAGATCAAAGGAAGATCACAGATGATAATCAAAATATTGACCCGAACTAATATAAATCAAATTCTCGGACAACTTTATCCGACAAAACTCTAACCCCACAGACTAATCTACAAATCAAACCTAGAAGATCACAGATGCAAATCAAACTCATAAGATTTTGAGCCAAACCATATAAATCAAATTTATAACAACTTTAGCCACTAAAACCCCTAACAACACGCACCAACTACTAATTAAAACTTGAATATCACAGATGACGATTAAACTCAGTAGGTTTTGAGCTGAAATACAGATCAAATTCTTTCAAACTTTACCGTTTGACTGATCAAAACCGGATGATCATAAAAGATGATCAAACACCAAAGATTTTTGATCCAAAATATATAAATCAAATTCTATTACAACTTCATCTTACTTTAAAAAAAATATATATCGACATCATCTTCTAAAACCTAACCTCGCGCACCGGTCTACTCATCAAAACTTGAAGATCACAGATGATGATCAAACTTAGAAGATCTTGAGCAAAGCTTAATTTAAATGCTAAAACCCTGACCTCGTACACCGATCTACTAGTCAAAACTAAAAGATCACAAATAATCAAATTCTATGACAACTTTATGGACTAAAACCCTAAACCTCGCGCACCGATCTACTAGTCACAACTAAAGATCACAAATAATTATCAAACTCAGAAGATTCTGACCCAACCAATATAAATCAAATTCTATAACAAGCTTTACCTCCTAAAACCCTAAACCTCACGTGCTGATCAACCAATAAAAACTAAAAGATCACAAAAAAAAAAAATGATCAAACTCGCAAGATTTCGATCCAAATATACAAATCAAATTCCTCAACAACTTTATCCACTCAAACCCTAACCTCAAACTTCAAAATCAATGCGTCTACTCAGAATTAAGACCATTTTTTTAGCAAAAATCAACACATCGGAAGATTCAGAGATCAGAAAAAGGGAGTTCTTCGCCGATACCGCAATAAAGAAGACGAGATCCGAGACGAATCGCCTCCGCTTCCTCCGCTCGTCGAAACCAAGGAGAGAGAGAGAGAGAGAGAGCGAGAGAGCATAAGAAGGAAAGGTGCCGTGCTCTTAAATAGTAGGCATACTAAATTCCAACTCTCGGCATACTTTTCGTAGCTCAAAATGTAGTAAGACCCCTCAACTATAGCGTATTGCGAAATTCACTCCTCAACTTGATTTTTTGTTAACAAAAAAAAGTATGTCAAACGCGCTTAAATTTGTCTCAATCACTCTAAATTATTCAAATTTTGAAAGATACACAAATTTTTAATTTGTTTAATTAATCATCTAATTCTAAATTTTTTAAAAAAATTATTAACAACAAAGAATAGATAAACAGAAATTTAAATTACTGTTGTAAAATATAATATTTTACAAATACGTTATAAAATTTTAAAATTTATATGACTTTTTTAATAATTTTTAGAAGTTTACATAACTAAATATAATCAGAACAAAGAGGGGTCTGTTATGTTTTTTTTTTTTTTTTTTTTTTTTTTTTTACATGGAATGAACCCGTTTGTTTTTTTTAGGGTAATGCATCCAAACTTAATTATTATTGTTTTTCAACGGACAAAACTTTGTACTGCATCCAAACTTAATTATTAATTTTTTTAAAAAAAAATAATTTAAGTAAAAAATAAAAATTAGTCGATTAAACATTACAAAGTTGAGGATTCTCGATTCCATTCCTGAATTAGGCTAAAGGGTGAGGGTGTAACTGCATTTTCTACTGCTTTCTAGGTATCGATCCACGCGTCATCTGGCAATTAGGCACGTGGCATGGAAACAGTGGGGCCCGCATCGTCAGTCCACGTGTCATTTTATTGTGGATCGTGAAGGGTGTTTGGTGTTCTAGAACGAGTATGCACGTAAACTTACCGAGAGAGGAATCGTTTCGCGCCACGAGGGAGGTAAAAGAGAAAACAAGTTGGGAAGTGGGACCAGAGGGAATGACGTGGATTGGGTCCTCCTACGTGGAATCTGGACCGTAGGATGGGATTTGGACGGTCGGTGGTCAAACCGCGGGCAGAACTTTCGGCGGTTGCTGGGCGGCGGCGGGGGCGGTGGTGCCGCCCTAATGCTGTCCAAATTATTGAATATTTCATATTTCATCTGTACATTAGTCCGATTCAATCCGAATTGAAATTCAACTTAATAAAATATTCGTTAATAATATTTGATAAAGTATAATTATAATAAAAAATTTATGTTTTTATTTTATTTTATTTTATTTATATTCAGTTCATATTTAATTTTAAGCGAATAATATATAAATAGTTAATCTGTTCGAATAAATTTTATAAATATATTAATAATTTAAATATATAATTTGGATGTAATTTGAAATTAAATGAATATGATATAAATTTTTTTAAGAATGCAAATAAAAATATAAACTATCATCTAGGAACATGTTTAGTGCCACATCATCAGGTGGGGGGGGGTGACGCAGACGTGCGGGGTCCGCGGATGGAGAAGACGTGCCCGCACGCCAACCAACAACAGCTGGCGACCGCAAGAGGGACGACGAGTTTTTGGAATCAAGTTGGGGAGTAAGGGTCTCTTTTTGGCAACCATCAAAAACAGAGTTTTAAACGATTTTATTTTATATTTTAAAAAATATTATTTTTTTATTAGTTAGCCTGTGTTTGCATTATCAACAAAAAAAAAAAAAAAAATATTATAATATAAAATTACTGTTTTAAAATATTTTTTTGGGGAAAAAAAAAATTAGACCGGCTAAAAAATTTTTCTATTTCGTGTAGGAATTATTCCTCACTTTTTTTCGCATTTCGTATCTTTTTAAAAATATAAAATTTAAAATTTAAAATTTTAAAAATAAATTTTATTTTTTATTTTTTATTTTTTATTTTTTATATTTGATTTTTTAATTTTTAATTTTTAATTTTTAATTTTTAATTTTTAATTTTTAATTTTTAATTTTTAATTTTTAATTTTTAATTTTTAATTTTTAATTTTTAATTTTTAATTTTATTTTTTATTTTTTATTTTTTATTTTTTATTTTTTATTTTTTATTTTTTATTTTTTATTTTTTAATTTTTAATTTTATATTTTTATTTTATATTTAAATGTTAAATTTTAAATTTTAATTTTATATTTGAATTTTAAAATTTTAAATTTGAATTTTTAAGTTTGAAAATTCAAATTTAAATTTTAAAATTTCACATTCATAATTTTAAAATTTAAAATTCAAATTCAAATTTGAAAATTTTAAATTTGAAATTTAAATCCTAATTTTAAAATTTTAAAATTAAAAATTAAAAATTTATATTTTTAAATTTAAATTTTTGTATTGAAAGTTTAAATTTAAAACAGAGTATTTTTTTAAAGTTCACAATCCAAACAGTTAAAAACAGAGTAATATTTTTATAGAGTATTAAATTTTTTAATATATCCAATACGTTGTAAGGTCTAATTATGAAAATTTTGAGAGGGTTAAAAAAAAAAAAACATATCATATATTTTTTTAAAAAAATACTATTTATACATTCTAAATAAAATATATATCTATAAAATATATAGATATATTTATATTTTATTTATTATAAAATTAAATAAATTTTATTCATTATTTTAAAATAATTAGTCATAGAATAAATTTTAGTAGTTATTTGAAAATAATTAGTAAAAATTTCTCAACCTAAAATGGATGGGAATATGAGAATATGAATTATACATCTTATTTGGAGTGTATGAAATAGTGTTACTCAATTTTTAATATAAAAAAAATCATATTATGATAAAAAAATTATTTTGCCAATAAACTTACCTAATATTTTTCTATTAATTCTTTTTGTTACTATAATTATAATGAGTGTAGATAATAGAAAAAAAAAATAATATTAATGTGATATATTTTTATAAATAGTTAAACAAATATATAAAAATAAAAAAAAACTTTTATATCAAATTAATAATAAATTAATCAAAATATATATCAAATTTATATATTTAAATTTAGGGGTTCCTGAAAACATATAGAATAATAAATATATTCCTACATAATTCAACTTTTCATATTTATTTCTTCAAAAATTCATCATATATTTTCCTATGTTTTATTACCATTTATATTTTAACAGAATATAAATAAAATGTCTATTTTTTTCTTACAAATATATTTCTCTACAAATCATGGTTATAATATAAAAAGGGTAAAAAAAATAACCTAACTAACGTTGAGCATTTAACCTATAATTAACTTGATTTTTTTAACAGAAATAGACGATAGAAATATATATGAGTAACGTTGGATTTTTGAATGAATAAATATGAAAAATTAAATTTTGTATGGATATAATTGCTATTCGATATGTTTTCATGAACATGTATGTAATTAACCCTTAAACTTAATGGTTTAGAAACAAATAAAAATATTATATGTTTTCAACGGGAAGAGATGATGAAGTCTAAATCTCGTCGTGGCCTTATCCTAAGCGTTCTATACTACTCTATTAGACGTCAACGTAGTTTATTTATAGGTTAGAAATTATTTGGAAAGATATAAGAATAAAAAACAATCTTATTTGAAATTTTCCTGCTCGGCGGTCCGGACTGGCTTAAGTCTGATCTGGGTTGTCGTCTTTTGACAGAAATTTTTCAGAAAAACTGGTTCGGGGTCCGGACTCAAAAGAGGTTGATCCGGACTGTTCATGCGATTCAACAAACACAGAGTTTGGGGTCCGGACTCAACAGAGAATGATCCGAACTGGAATTCCGCATTAACCAAACCATGTTCGGGGTCCGGACTGGATGGTTCTGATCTGGATCCTAAACACTCAAAAAGTCCAGTTTTTTATTTTTATGCAATAAAAAATTATTTCAAGTGTTTCTAAACTATAAAAATGTATTCGGATCATCACCAATATTTAGTTAAACATATCTGATCCTTTTGAATCCATTTTTCTTGAGATTGGTGTATGTGATCCATAATTCTTCAACTTTAATTTTCAAGACTCAAAACACTTCACGAAATACACTAATACAAAAATCTTTAACATGGACTGTGCTTCGCGCCGGTCGGTTGATTGGGTTACTCTCGGCAGTATTGAAGTGATGCATACATCCTTATTATATTGTCCATTCGCAGCATTAGAGTCATAGTAATGATAGATTTACATTTAAGTAGTTTTGCTTTCCCCTGTTCTTATTGCTTTCTCCTATTTGCCTCTGATAGACTTAATGGATAGATCAGAGTTATCGATGGCGTACTCACTGAGAACTACTGGTTTTAGTAATTCTCACACCCTCTATTTGTCTAATTTTTGTAGAGTCCTCCGCGGTTGTAGCAGCAACAGCGAATCAAGATAAGGGGATCGCAGGCTAGATAGACCTCTTTCTAGTTTCTTTTTTGTTGGGGACTGTAGTTGTGGGCCCAATATTTTTTTTTAGCTTTTCATACTACTGTATTTTTGGGTCTAGCTTTTTGTCAGCTGATTGTATTATTATTGCTTTTGAGAGATACATTTTGTATCTTGGAGTTTTATCGCACAGTTTTAGTTTTATATATATCTCTAGTTTTAGCTCTGTTTTGCTCGATTGTTTGGTTCTTTATATATTTGAGCTCGTTATTGACTCTTCGTGTTCGTGGGCTTTCCGTGTATATGATGAATATGTTGGTGGGCCCGTATTCTAGTTTACCGGGAGTGTGACAACAATGATAAAATACTCTACATATTTTCATAAATAATATCATCACATTGTGTACATCTAATGAGTTTTTATATTTTCTATAATTTTATCAAAAAATTTAAAAAACTTATTTGTTTGTATTTTTGTTCTAAATTTTGCTTTGGTTAATATCATTAGAAAGGGCACATAATGGGGGTGAAAACAATCGTATACGATCATATTTTAATAAATTCATATTCGCAACCATATTTTTGCAAATGCAAATGTGAATGTAAATTAGATATTAAACTTTGAGTAGAGTATATATACTTTTAAAATTATAATACCAAATATACTAGTGAATTTTTTATCATAAAATTTACATTGAAATTTATATTATTGTAAAGTCAACTAAAAAAACAATAATATAGATCTCAATATAAATCTAATAATAAAAAAATTATAAATATATTTAAAATTATACTTTTAAAAATATATAAGTTCTACTCTTAAACTTTTGTTACCCATCTACTAAAAACATATTCTAATTGAAATATGATTCGAATATTCATATAATAGTATATACCAATATATAAATATGAACTAAAGTATGAACGAACAAAATAGAGTGCAAGTAAAGTACTACACATGAAATTTAATATTTTTTAAATATTAATATAATTTTAATATAAAATTTTAAATAAAATAAATAAGGAATATCATAGAAAATTGTCTTATCTTCCTATAATATATATTAACTTTTATCTTGTATCTTATAAAAGTATGGTTGATTGTAGTCGAATTTTTGACGAAATTATTCGGATCTATATTTTTTAATATAAATTTAAATATAAAAATATATATATAAAATGTTAAATTTTAAAATATATATTTAAATTTATTAAAAAAATATTATTTATACATCTTAAATAAAATATACATGTTAAATTTTATCTATTTTAAAATTTGGGTTAATTGCATAAATGTCCCTCCAAATATGTCGAATTACAAATATATTCCTGTAAAATTCAACTTTTCATATTTATCCCTTAAAAAATTCAAAGTTCTTCAAATATGCCCCTCTGGTTAATCCCCGTTTGAAATCGGTTTATTTTTTAACAGATTCGATGTGAAATTATTTTTTTGCCCCCTTACAAATATATCCCTCCAAAAATAATACCATTATACTTGTTACAAATAAAGGTATAATATAGAAAGGGTAAATATGTAAATTTATTTTTTAATTTAATCAAGGTTAAGCATTTAACCTAGGGTTAAATCAACTTTTCTAACGGAGATGGACGGTAGGGGCATATTTGAATAACGGTGAATTTTTGAAGGGATACATATAAAAAGTTGAATTTTGCAGGAATATATTTGCAATTCGACATATTTGTAGGGACATGTATGCAAAGGCTGGCCGAGTGCTGAACACAACTAATTAGGATTACAATAAAAGAGCAATGCTAGTTATACACTCCAAATGGGATGTGCATCCTACACTTATCCCATCTTGAAATGAGTATTCATCTACTCGTCAAAATAAATAAAATTTACTCTATCCAAAATAAAATAAGTGTAAAATATATATCCTATTTGGAGTGTACATCTAACATTAATGATAATAAAAATGTGTGGATAGGATTCCTCTTTATTAAGCGGTGGTGTCGAATTTATCCCAATCAGTTTCATCTCCGGCAGTTTGGCAGCTCTTTTGGACACACATCAAAGAATTCCAGGCTTCCAACTAATATCTGAGTCGGCACTGACCCATTCACCTGAATTGCTGTACTCAAATTCAACGCGTGTTCACACGTGCGAACTTATAAGAGGGCACGCACTCCGATTTCTGGGCCCACTCAAATACACACTCTTCAGTATAACGGTTACATATCACATCCTGTAACCGACACGTGGGTCCCACGCTTTACTAGGCCCACGTGTCCCTCCTGCATAAGTGATATATAAAAAATGAGTCTTCGGTGTAACTCGTATATACAACATCGATTATGTGGTTGAGTAAGCCATGGGTTTCTTACACTCGAGTTGCTATTAGGTGCACCCGGTGTAGCATCCACCCTACTCCCAAATAGAGGTGGCAATTCAGCTCGTTATTCGCGAGCCAGCTCGTGTTCGGCTCGAAATGAGCTCGAAATCGAATCGCTTGTTTAGTAAACGAGCCGAATACGAGTCGAATTTTTCAGCTTATTAATAAACGAGCTAAACACGAGCTGGAGTCAGCTCGCTCATATTCGGCTCGATAACAGCTTAAGGTATCGTTTGGATGTGGCTTATACCGGAATGAGTTATAACAGGTATAGGTATAAGCTAAGGGATAAACCTGGTTTAAACCTAAATTGTGTTGGTTGGAAATAAGGGATAAACCTGGTTTAAACCTGGTGTAAGAAAATAGGTGTTTGGATTGGGGTTTTAGAAAAAGAGGTATAAAGTTGACTTTTTGTTTTAATGACGATGTGACCTTTACTTTTATGTATATTATAAATATGATAATTAAAAAATATTAGAATTTAAATATATATTTAAATTTTAATTTTTAAAGTTATATAAATTTTACAATTTTAAAATTAATAATATTTTTTAAAATTATAAATTTATAAATATATAGAATATAATAAAATATAAATATTTATAATTTTAATAAAATATAAATATATTAAATTTATAAAATATAAAAAATTAATTTTAAATAATTTATAAATTTATAATTTAAATATTTTTAAAATTTAAATATTCTAATTAAAAAAAATAAGTAAAATTAAATATTCTAATTAAAATTTAATATTTTAAGTAGGAGTAAAAATTTTAATTTTTAAATTTATATAAATTTTAAAAAAATTATAAAAAATTATAAAAATTTTATGATTTTAAAATTAATATTATTTTTTATAATTATAAATTTATAAATATATATAATTTAATAAAATATAAATATATTTATAATTTTAATAAAATATAAATATATATAAATTTAACGATTAAAAATTTAATATAATTTTAGTTATATTAAAAATTATAATATTATTAAATAAAATTTAATAATATTATTTTATAAATGATTTATACATACTCATGATAAAAAATTAAAATATTCTTTTTTTTAATAATTTTTTTAAAATTAAAATTTTAAAAATTATTCAAATTTTAATTTTTATTAATTTTATTTTTTATAAAAATTTTAAGTGGGAGAAAAAAAATGTTAATTTTAAAATGTTAAGTAGGAGTAAAAATTTTAATTTATAAATGTATATAAATTTAAAAAAAATTATAAAAAATTGTATAAATTTAAAATTAATAATTTTAAAAATAAAATAAAATTTTTACATTTATTAAAATATAAAACTACCAAATTTAAAATTTATAAAATTTAAAATTTAAATATTTAAAATTTAAATATTTTATAATTAAAAAATGTTATTAAAAATAAAAAATAAAATATCCTGAAGCTAAAAGAAAAAAAAAAACGAAAAAAAAAAAAAAAAAAAAAAAAAAAAAAAAAAGGGAAAAAAGGCCCTTCCCAAGGCACTGAGTGCCTTGAGAAGGGACGAAGAGAGAGAGAGAGAGAGAGAGAGAGAGAGAGAGAGGGGGGGGGGAGGGGAGTAATACCCGGGTGAGGAGAGTTGTTTGGGATATCCCAAAGCCCAGATTTGGGATATCCCCGTTTGGGTGGGATATCCAAACTGGGGATATCCAAAATTGTTTGGGTATAAAGTGGGGATATCCCCCCTTTATACCCTTCCCAAAACACAGCCTAATATATATATATATATATATATCTATATATATATATATATATATATATATATATATATATATATATATATATATATATAAACTTTACTATATAGATTTTAGATTACCAATTTTTTATGAATTTTAATTATTTGATTAAAATTTTAATTTTTTAATTTTTTTTAATTTTATACCTAATAATAAAAATAAAAATCGAATTTATTGTCCGCGAACCCGCTCGTATTCGGCTAATTAATAAACGAGCTGAACACGAGCCGAATTTTTCAGCTCGTGTTCGGCTCATTTATTAAATCAGCCGAACACGAGCCGACCCAGCTCGCTCGTGTTCGGCTTATTGACACTCCTACTTTCAAGACAGACTTGTAAAAATAAAAACTATAATTATATTTATTATATGTATTCAATGTTATTTACGAATTTTTTTTTCTCTCCCTAAATATTTTTTTTTTTTTTCTCTTTCGGGCTCTTTCTTAAAAAAACTATGTTTCGTATATTTTAATTAAATTTTTTACCAAAATTTCACTAATAAATCTAATTTTTTTTTAAAAATTTATATATAATTTTTAATTTTTTTCTCCTAGTTTTCAATGTTTTCTTTACTATTATATAAATGTTTCTTTTTTTTTTATTACTCTTAATTTTTTTTTCTAACTAGTTTATTTTTATTTATTTATTTTTTATTATTGAATATCATAAATAATCAGGTACATTTCTAAAACGATAATTAATTGATTTAAGGTGTCAGAAATTCTGAATTCAAAATTCGTATAATAATTCGGCCGGTGAATGGGTAGATAATAAAAAAAATAAAAAATATTGGTAAGATATATTTTTATATATTTTTAAATAAATATATATAAAAAATTAAATTAAATATGGCGCATGGTACAGATACATCAGTTTCAGGCATAAGTTCTCTATATGCAGGGCCCACAACCTCATGTCACATCCGTGAATCAACAACAAGCCCGCCGTACAGTTGTACAAAATCCACTCATCCAACGCCCGGGATTAACCCGACCCACCGAAAGGACACGCAAGTGTCATTTTCGTAATTAACCCCGCGTCCGCTGCCCCTCCCCCGCGCCCGGGAACGAATTGTCTACAACCCCGGGTTGTAGCAATTACTACAACCCTCCGGAAGAAGCCAATAAGAGAAGCCCACGTGGCGATTCTAAAGAATGAAGATCCCCTCAACTTTTGCCGATTTTGTGAAGATCCCTCTCTCATTTCATATTTTTTTAGAATTAAGTAATTTTACTAAAAAAAAAATATTGAAAAATTTCTTAGATTTAATTGCAATTTTATTAAAATTAATATTTTTAATTATTTTTAAACAATAGAGTCAAATTAATTAACAATTGACAACTAATGAAGTTATTGAATTTACTGCTAATTTTATTAAAATTAATAATTTGAATTATTTTTTAGCTAATAACTTGTAAATTTAATAAATTTGATAAACTTTTTAATATAACTAGATATAAAAACTGAATTCCAAAATAAAAAAAAACAAAAAAAAAAGAAGAATTTGAAGTGTCTTAATTAAAAAATAATAAAAAGTGAGGAGTACATTTCGAAATCGTCTATAAAGTTGAGGGTTCTAATTCAATGTGTTCCTTAGAATGGGCACGTGGCCATCTCTCATTGGCTTTATTGGGTTGTATGAAATTATCTACACCTGGGATTGTAGACAATTTGCTCTCCGCGGCCATTCCCTCGGCTTCTTCTTCACCTCCACCACTTCTTTGCTTCTCTTTCCCTCTTCTTTCCTCTTTTCCTTCGCCAACAGAGCGCGTGACCATGACGGCGACGACTTCTGACGCTATGGAGGAGGATCCGGCGCCGGCTTCTAATATCATGGGGGAGGAGGAGGAGGAGGAGGAGGAGGAGGAGGATCCGGCGCCGACTTCTAATACGATGGAGGAGGAGGATCCGGCGCCGACTTCTAATACGATGGAGGAGGAGGAGCCGGCGCCGAGTTTGGATCCGGCGGGGTGCGGTGCTCCGCCTGTGAGCGCGATACAGTTGCTCCCGGAGGACGCGCTCCACAACGTGCTCCTCCGCCTCACGCTCCGCGAGGCAGTGGCCTCGCGCGCGGTGTCCCGACTCTTCCGCGACGCCTTGACATCGCCTCCCTTCTTATCCCTCCTCCCCTCTCTCGGCCTCCTCCTTCTCCGCCACCCTCGCCCCCCCTCCCCATCCTCCTCCGCCGCCGCCTCCCTCCACGCCTTCGACCCCTCCCGCCGCCGATGGCTCCGGATCCCCCTCTCCTTCCTCCCCTTCCAATCCTTCTCCCCCGTCGCCTCGTCCCCCTCGCTCCTCTACCTCTGGGTGGATCCCCTCCCCAGCGGCGGCGGCGGCGCCGCTCACCCTCCCAAATCGCTCGTGGCTTGCAACCCTCTGGCGCGATCGTACTGCGTGCTCCCGCCGCTCGGATCCGCGTGGTCGCGCCACGGCACCGTCCTCGCCGGCCCCCGAGGCGCGGCGATCGTGCTCACCGAGCTCGCCGCGCTCACCTACGCCCCCGGCCGAGCCGATCGGTGGCTCAAGTACCCACTAACCCTGCCCTCGAAGCCCCGGAGTCCGATCCTCGCCGCCGACTCCATCTTCGCCCTCTGCGACGTCGGCACCCCGTGGCGGAGCCAGTGGAAGCTCTTCTTCTGCCCCCTCTCCGCCCTCGGCGGCGGCGGGGGGTCCGGATCCGGCCGGTGGGCCCCGCTCGAGCGGCACGTATGGGGGGACGTGTTCGAAATCCTGAAGCGGCCGCGCCTCCTCCCCGGGGCCGGCGGCCGGAGCGTGCTCATGATCGGCGGGCTGCGGGCGTCCTTCGCCTTCGATGCGCCCTGCTCGACGGTTCTGATCCTGCGGCTGAATCTGGGCACGATGGAGTGGGACGAGGCCGGGAGGATGCCGCCGGAGATGTACCGGTGCTTCACCGGCGCCGGAGAGGCCGGGATCGGGGCCACGATGTCGGTGGCCGCGGGGAACAACAAGGTAAAGGTGTTCGGAGGGGACGGTAGGGTCTGGTTTTCGGGGAAGAGAGTGAGAGGGAAGCTGGCGATGTGGGAGGAAGCGGAGGCGGAGGCGGAGGAACCAAGAGAGGCCGGGAAAGTAGGGTCTGGCTTGTGGAGTTGGGTGGAAGGGGTGCCGGGATACAGTGAGGGAGTGTATAGAGGATTCGTCTTCGATGCAGGATTCACGGCCGTGCCCTAGATCATTGATCCGGTGCGTCTGTCTCTTCACCGATCTCGGCTTAATTTTATTGCTGAAAATGAAGTATTTTGCATGCTTTTTTCTCTGGATCGAAATTTAGATTTGATGTTTGGGCATTGAGAATTATATGGGCTTGCATTTGAGGTTCTTGTAACATGATTCAAAGTCGCTAGATGGTTGTAATTTAAGTGGTTGATGTTTTGCTTGTTTGAGCGTCTGTAAGAATATTTGTTCGATTAATATCTCTGATGATAGCTAAACGACCTCAGTTGGCAGTTAATATGCAAATCCTTGATTTTTTTATCCAAGTTATTTAGGAATGAATGCTAGTGAAAAAATGAATGCATTATTGCACAAAGTTGTGCCTGGAACTGGAAGAAATGGTACCAGACAAAAGTTTTATCAAACCTGCTTACAACTCATAAGACCTCTAGAGGATAGTGCTTATCTGTTCTTCATAATCTATGTAACACGTAGAAATTAGCACACTGATTGCTTAGATGGAAAATTTAGTAAGATGATTTGGTAACTTTGGTGAAAAATGCTATGACGTGCCAAGTTCACTAATCGAAAGTAGCTTTCAGGAATTTTGATTATAAAAGTGCAACGTAAGATTGAGAAGGGAGGTGAAGGGGGAAGAAAAGCGGTTCTACCTATTTGATTATGGCTTCAAAGAGTTTACATCAGTTGAAAAGATTCTATGTTACTTTGTGACGGTAGTTAACTGTTTTGAATAGAGGTAGTTTTGAGAATAACTGGTGGTCCTGATATGAGATATGGCGTCTCAAGTTTGTACAGCGGTAAACAAGAATGGATATTTTGTTTCTGTGGTCTTAAAACTGTGAGGCTTCATTTTGAATTGGTAGAGTAATTAGCAATTTTTATTCTCGATCATCTATGACATGTTTTAACGTTTTCCAATTTATCATTTTGATTATCTATAGTATGTTCATTTTGTTGGTGTTTGATGCCAAAAAAGAAAGAAGTATCCTAACTAGATTTAACCAATTTGTCATAATTGAAAGTCACCAAACGTGATAGAAATCCATTTCAATTTCTTGGAGATTGATAGAATCTAAGCTCTAAACCTACCTTCATTAGAGCTTTTTCCTACAGTATGTGGTTGGCTGAAGAACAATGCAATGATGTGAAGGCTCCGAGGAATTGACAGGTTTTTAACAACCGCTGTCAACCCAACACCATCTTTTGATCAGTTTTAAGTATTAGTCTCAAACAATATTAGACAATAGAAAGAATCTCAATTAAAGTTACGAGTCTAGTTGGGGTGGGTAGGGTAATCTACCTTCCTGTTTTGCTAGGTTCATGCAATCTTGGAACATCTATTTATCATCCCTCTAGTCATAGTAATAATCTAGATGTTGGAGGAAAGTAGCAGCTTTGATTTAGGGCTTTGTCTGCATCTCTCATGCACTGAAACACAGTTAAAACCAAAGAGCCAGATAAGTTAAATTCGATAGTTGTCTAACTGTCTATTAAAATTAATATCCACTTGTGGAATCAACCGTCCCTAACGCAAGTGGCAAAGGACTTGGTGATTCGAAGCCTAGTTGCTTCATATTTTCAGCTAAGTTTATTTCAAAAATAAACGAAGCGAGTAGCATGCTACCTTTCTCTAAAAAAAGATCCACATGTGGAGACTATAAGAAATAGTACATCTGCCACCTGTACAAGCTACACTTTGGATAAGAGTTAACATATCTGGACAAAGTTGGTGGGAGATCTCTTGGCTTTGGATATTCATACGAGACTTGTGAGGCTATGTTTGCGTCATTGCAGCCGAAGGCTAGTGCTCACCTGCTTCTGAATTGCACTTATGGTTACGTTTACCTATCACGACTCACACTGTGATGATCTAAACAGTGAGACCCATTTTTTTTCCCTTTAATTGTGTGATGAACATTGTTAATAAGTAAAAGTGTGGTTCCTATGTGACCTAATGCCTGCTTAGTTCTAATGCATAAATCTAGAACTAATATTTTGAGATGTCTAAAACTCGACAGTGAAATACTCTGATGCTAAAGATATAAAAACAGAACCGCCAAATAAGGTTTTGGGTCTCATCTATGAGTTTCTGTCCATACGGAGGGTCCGATGTGCTAACCATATGTAGTCGCTACTGCTGTCCAAGGCTTACCCTTGATTATGGAGCTAAAGTTCTATTTTGGCAGTGTCTTCACACACTGTAAATAGAATCTGCTTCAAAATTTTCAAGTTGCTTCAAAGTTTGAGCTAAGAGTCTGTCAAACAAATTTGTTGAATTAAAATAATAATGATCCTTGATGAGCAGTTTGATTTGGGTACATGTTTCTAAATTCACCCATGGATCGGCATTCCTCGAGTAGGAAAAAAAAATTCAAGCCTTCAATTTAAATATTGATAAAATAAAAAATCAAGTTTTCAATTTAAATATTGATATAGGCGGTCTCATGTGATGGATAATCGAACAAGTTATCTTAGCTACGCATTTCGCCAACATCATCTGTGTCAGTATTATCGTTGTTAACTGGCAGAACTCTTTTTGTGGGATTTGTGCTGATTTTATGTGACCTAATCTTGTTCTGTTGCTTTTGTGATATGTGAAGTTTGCATCTCCCTTTTTTTTGTAATTACTAAGAAATAAGGTGTTTTAACTGTTAAATAAACATCCCGACGCTTATCACCAGGAATCATGCATTTTAAATACGTAGGCAGCGTTTGGTTTGGGAACAAGGCCTGAAATAAGACCTTGTTCCAGCCTTGTTCTCCAAACGTGTTTGGTTATGGATGAGAACAGTAGTTCTCGTCTCTCTGAAATAAGCTGGTATAAGACTGAAACAGTAGTTCCAACCTTTTTGTTGGAACAAGCTTGTTCCCACTTGAGAATAAGCTTAATTAAAATAAATATAAATTTAATTATTGTATAACTCTTTAATTAATCTAATATTTTGACTAATCTAATTATTTATTAACTAATTATCTAACTATTAGATAACTAACTAATTAATTTATTAATTTATTAAATTATTTGTAATTAATTAAATTATTTATTAATAATATTCATTATTGTTAATTAATTTATCAATTAATATTCACGGTTATCTAGCAATAGTTAATTAAATAAGTTAAATTATTATTTAATTAATTTTTTTTATGTTAATTAATGAGATAAAATATTATTATTTTAAAATTATAATTATTCTTACTCTCACTATTCCAATCGAATGATCCAAACGCTATTTTCTTATTCTCGGGAACAATTCAATTTTCATCCAAACGCAAAATTGGCCTTGTTCCTGCTTGTTTCTGAGCTTATACCTATCCCTGGAATAAGCAGTTCTAACTTATAACTGAACCAAACGCAGACTTAATGTTTTCAGAACTTAGAGGGGAATTCAGGTCCTGATATTGATGCAAATCTTCACGTGGTTTATTTCCATGTTTTCTTGCTCAGATTTTTGAAACAAATGTTTAATGCATAGAACCGATGGAAATAATTGATGAAAAGGATGAATCATTATTGAACAAGGATTGCATCAAGGAGTCAAGAGGACACGAAGAATAGCTTGCAGAATAATGGTGTTAGAATTGATAGTTAGTCAAAAAGGTTATGGAAAAGTGGAGAATAAGAGGGAATGAATTATGGAAGCATTAAGGTTCATGCTGCAAGTTCTTCTCAAAAAAATGCACTGTAAAGGACCCATTTATATGATAAAAATCCTACTCAAATACGCTCATGACAGGTACTTTAATTTGAGCGCTTTTGGTATGGTTTCAGGGCTAGGAAAAGAATTGGTAACGTGATATCTAAATATAGGTACTACTACTATTTATGCTATATGCAGTTGTTGTATCTTTTTAAATTCATTTGGTCGATACCTGCATCATCAAATCTAATTAGCGCTAATTTCCCTTGTGATTGACTGCCCCCTCACTGCTACTTAAATACAATTTAAATAATAGTCTTGATATGCTCAATTGTTGATCATTTTACTATTTCAAGCGAAATGGAATCTATACTAACAATAAACACTGAGTATAGGATCTCTTTGACAACATCTATTATGAAGTTTGATGGATCCGATGCAGCGAAGTCTCATCTGATGCCTTTTTGTTTGGATTCTTACTTCAATTTATGGTAATTTAAGTTATTCCAGCTATAACATATCGTGTCATTCATCATTCTTAAAACCATGTTTGTTTGGACTTTCTTTTTTTTTCTCATTTTTCTATTTTGATTAGACATTGTTTTAATGGGCTGTCTGCAGAAGCTAGTGAAAATAACCTCATTTCCAAACAAATATGAGCACAAGAATGGACACAAACAACTAAACTTAAGGTGTATTTCACTACGTTGATCAAATTTTATGGTGGATAAATTTGAAGTCCTGATAGTTTGTGTCTTCTAGGATGAGATCCTTTCAGACCTGGACCTTCAATATAGCTTTGTTGTTCAAAATTTTCTGCTCACCTCTTTCCAAGAATTTCTTAAATGTTGCACAACCTTGTGCTGGCAAGCTGTTGGAACTTTTCGCTCCATTTTGATCGACCTATCTCATTCTGTAACTTTTGGAGTTCCATCAGCCTACTTAGCCCCAAGTATGTTAACAATGGCCATTTTATTTTGTTGTTAAGTAGACATCAGAATTGCTGGAGCCATGAAGAGTCATTATTTTTGGGTTCTATTTTCTCGTGTAAGATAGTTGGAGCAAACCTGAGAGATTATCAAGTGCATTAAGTGTTTACAGTTTTCGAAAGATAAATAGTAAATTCTATTCTAATACTTGATCTGTTTCTCATATTTTTACCATAGCAATTGACACCTGCTTGGACCGTAACCAACCAATGATCTTCTGTTAGTGCGCCATGTAGGCATCAAGAAATCGGCTATTGGAAAAATATATCCAAAGTTGGATATGCAAGATAATCATATGATATAAAAGATGTGATTTTCCTGTTACTTGAACCATATTAGAATCTTTTACATGAGAGTATGATAACAGGCTTTTGCATGAGAGCAACATCTAAATTTAGCTATAAAATTATGTTATACTGCTACTATTCTTCTCGTGTGAGAACAAAATAGGGGAAAGTATGACATGTAAGATGTTGATTGCCTAATACTTGAGCCCTACAAGGAACATCCTTTAAGTGACGACAAGTATCTTTTGGAGTATGACATGATAAGACATTTCCTTTCTACCAAGGTTAGTGTTACTTCTCTTTTGTTATATCAGAAGCGTTAGAAAGAAACACTTGGATATATTTAGTGAGTTGAATAAAATTTCATGTCAGGAACCAAAGTGAATTCATGATAAGAGAGAAATTAAATCTTAGTAATGTAGGTAATGTAGGTTCAACTATAGAACTTTCTCAATTCTTGGCAAATAATTGCCAAAGACTAAATGCGTGCTGATTCCATATCAGTGCACCACAGATGCTCTCTTTCTACTTTCCAAATTACAATTTTGTTGAGCATTTGCTACAGACTATATGTCACCTTAATACTTTGTTTTCACATGTCTCTTTGTATTATTCTTTTCTTCAGCCAATTTTATTTTATTTTTATATTTTTTTTTCTAGAGAAATAATTGTGTTCTATTCTTGGCTTGCTTCTAAAAAGATCATATTTGTATAATGGTCTATGGTATGTTTGTCTACAGCTGTCGTATTGGGTATAAGAAACGGATTTGCATCTGAACCAAATAGTAATTATCTTTCCTATTAAAAAAAAATCTGGAAAACTTTATATATATATATATATATATATATATATATATATATATATATTTTACAAATATGGAAGTTAATACTAAACTATTACAGGAGCAAAATCTTTTGTAGGCTATTTCTAGTAGAAGTTTATTGCATCCCACCAGGGCACAGCTTCATCATTTGATGTATACGCATCATTAAAAAAAACTTCACATGCTTAGTCAAAGTCAAACAATTTTGATAAGTTAGAACTGCTGAATCTGATCAATTTTTGCACTTGGACAAAAAATATTTTGATAAATTTGAACTGCGGATTTTGATAAATTGTTCTTGGACCAAGAAAAATAGCCCTCCATTTTCTTCTTTTTGTATGTGCGGATAAAACTACTTTAGTTCATCTACAAGTCATCTGTAAACTCACTTGTTTTTTTGTATAGCTGTTGTGGCACACCTTTTATATGTATGAGTACTATACATAATATACGTATCGTCGACTTCGATCAAAGTCAAATTGTTCTGGTGGTTATGAAGATGAAAAAAATCCTTAATCCTCGCCATTTTCTTTGTGGTTTTGTTGTTATTTGACTCCATAAATTCAAAACTTTTCTGGGTCAATTTAGAAAATTTCCTCAGTGTTTTCATTTCCTCATTACAAGTTGCTGTAACTTGCTTTTATCTAACATTGAATCCTCCTATGAAACTGATAGTTTCTTTCCTCTTCTCTATTGCAGTTCGAATTCGGTTCTCGACTTCTCGTCATATCTGAGTTGGATTGGATGCGGAAGAACTAATCCGAACACATTGACAAACAAAAATCTTCAGAGGTATTTGCGAAAAAACTGTAAGCCATTTATGATGAACATTTACCCCCAGATACAGTTGGTAGTGCGTTGGATTTAGTTCTCTCTTTTTGGTCTTCCAGTAGCTTGATTGCACGCGATTGATGTTCCGTGTAGCAATTTAATCTCCTTAAATTATTGAAACAAGCAACCATGTGAATCTCCTTAAATTATCGCCACAAGCAACCTTGTTGTTTAATTTATATTGAGATAAAACGCTGTTCAATGTCTGATGTACATTAGTTTAATTGTATTTGACTTTTTACGAACCTTTTGATATGTTTAGTGACAAAATAGAAAACTATATGACTTGGTGAATGAATGATACTGGTATTTGATCAATTGCTGTACAACTTTTCATTGACACAGTGAGCTTTTGTTATTTAAATTTTAATCGCATTCAAAGCTCTTTTCTTTCTCTCTTTTCTATTCTTTTTACTTTTTCAGTCTCATTGTATTGGGTTTTAAAAAATTGCCTGAAGAATACATTACTAAGAAAACATTCATCACATAATATGCATCCTTACATCATTAGGATTTATAAAAAAAAAATTAACCATTGATCAATAGAGAATAAAAATATCATTTTATTCTTGAACAGGGTAAAAGATAATTGTGAGGGATGCTAGGTGTACATCCCTTTAGGGGTATACATCTTACATCCCACTCTATCTTGGGGTGAGTATTATTTTACTCGTCATATCGAGTGACGAGTGAAATTCACTCCATCCCAGGATGAGGTGGGATATAAGATATACACCCTTAAAGGGGTGTATACTTATATATACCCGAGATAATTTCATGTGGAGGGCATTTTCATAATTAATTATTGTAAATTGTTTTTAAAAAATTTGATTCTTTTTTTTTTTTTTCCTACAAATTTAGGTATTAATTTTGCACTAATTTATATATTAATTTAAGAAATTTTAGAATTATATTTTAGGTATTAATTTATATTAATATTTAAATTTATGTATTAAGAATTATATTTTAGGTATTAATTTATATTAATATTTAAATTTATGTATTTAGAATTATATTTTAGGTATTAATTTATATTAATTTTTAAATTTATGTATTAATTTATATTAATATTTTAAAAAATTTGAATGTGAATAAATATTCAAATTCAATCTGTTTAATATGTTTATGAAATTTTAAATTTTTTCTAATTTAGATATTATTAGTGAAGTACTCGCGCTTTTATGCTCATATTTTTGATAATAATATTTAATAATGTAAAAACAAATTAATAATTGTTTATAATTTTTATAATAAATTATACAATATATATGATATAAAATAGAAAGGAGGAATATAAGATTACATTTAATTTTCTTTATAAATATTTTTATCTGTAGAGTTTTCCACTTATTTAATATTATAGAATTTAACGGTTTAATTTAAATCGTATTCTGAGATAAATACGCAGTATACAGTAGAGATTTGTATGTATTTTGTGTGTAAATAATTCCAACAGAGTTGCGGGTTTTTTTTTTTTTTTTTTTTTTTTTGGTAAACAATTTTAGCAAAAAAAAATAAAAGTAAAACAAAAAATGTTATTGTTTTTTTGTTCAATAATTAGACCATATGTGATATGAAATACATAACTAAAGTATAACATTATACTTCAAGTAAATATAAGCTTTTAGTAGATATATACAGTAGAAATATATAATTGTTATCAAATTTCACCACAAATTAAATAATATATATTATGAAAACTAAAAATACGAAAACAAATAATAAATTCAAAATTTTGGAAGCTCAAATATTTATATGTTAGATTGAGAAATATTCAATATTTTGTATTTTTTTTTTTTTTTGGGCTAAATTACATAAAACTTTCTATAATATACCGTTTTTTCATTTTGCCCTTCTGTCTTTAAAAGTCTATATTTTGCCTCTTCGTAATTACGTAATTATTTTTAGGAGACAACGGGATTAACAGAATAGGCAAAATGATGAAAATGCCCTTCTTATCCCTGTGCTTTACAATGACGGCAGAGAAGCAGCGCCGTAGAACCCCTCCGACTCCACCGCCGCCCCCGCCCCGGTCCCCACCGTCGGAGAGGTCAGGGGTGCCCAGGGAGGCGCGTCTCCGCGCGGACGCATGAAGCGCGGCGCCCTCAGGGAGCAGGTCAACGCGCGGCGGCCTATGGGGGCCCGCCACGTGGCGGCCCCCCTCACCGCAGGTCAACGCACGGTGGCCTATGGGAGCCCGCCACGTGGCGGCCCCCCTCACCCCCGCGCTGACCCACGCTGCGGGCTTTTTTTTTTTTTTTTTGTTGGTGAAATTTTATCCCTTTTTTTATTTCCATTTTTTTTTCTATATTTGATATTGCACATTCCACAATCCTACGAATTAATTAAAATAGTTAAATATATTTTAAATATAATATAAAGGGCGTAATGATTTTTTTTATTAGACATTATATAAGTTAATTTTTTTCATATCTTCAATTTCATAAAAGTCACCAATAATTTATATATAACTGATAATAAAAAAATATATGAAAGTTAGGAGCAAATAAATAAATATATTTTTACAAGATATTGAGAAAATTTTATAAGTAAATTTTATAGAATATTGAGAAAATTTTATGAGATTTTATAAAATTTTTATTAAGAAAAATAGATAAGAGGATATTGAGAAGATTTTAGAAATATTAAGAAGATTTTATTACATTTTATGAAATTTTATAAGATTTTATTAAGGAAAAGAAATAAGAAAAAGATTATGTAATTTTATTAAAAAGAAAAATAAAAAATATTTTATTACAAATATTATATAAAATAAATATAAAATATTTGTCTAAGAGAGATTTTATAAGATTAAGATTTCCTAAAAGAAATTCTGTAAAATATTTGTCTAAGATTTTCTAAAAAAATAAATCTTAGATTTTTTATATTTACAAAATAAAAATAAAAAAAAAATTTAGAAAAAATTCAAAAAATACAGAATTTCTGGGCCATAGAAAATAAAATACATCTTCTTCTCTATCTCTCTATCCCTCTCAATGAAATGTTAAAAGATTTCTGAATCATATGAAATAAAATATTTTGGATAAATCTTATGAAACAAAAAGAAAAAAAACAAAAACTAATTGCTGAATCTATCTTTGAAATATTTTATACAAAATCGCAGGTCCTATAAAATTGAAATATTGATGCAAAACTGCACAAAAAATGCAAAAAAAAAAAATATTGCAAAATTTGTAAAATTTCTCTGTAATTTGCATAAATTGCAAAAAATACTACAAAAAATTGTAAAAAAAAAATGTGGATGCTATAAAATATTTTGTATAAAATATGTTGAAACATTTTATGCAAAAGAGAAAAAATAAAAAATATTTTATGCAAAAATTACAAAATCTTTATCTTTTGCATAAATTGTAAAAAAATTATAAAAAAAATTACAGATCCTATAAAATATTTTGTATACATTCTATGAAAAAATTGTAGATTTTATTAGTTGTCATGAGGGTCAAAAATATTTTACAAAATAAATGTATAAAAATTTTATAATTAAACTCTTAGAATATATTTTGTAAAATCTTCCCTTTTCATACATATTTCAGAAACAAATATAATATTTTCCTTCTTCAGAACCAAGCACATTGTATCGCAAACAACTATACATTTCTTCTGAAGAACTGAGTATAATCTATTGCAAGCAACCATTGATTACAGCGTAAAATAAAATAGCAGAATCAGTGGCTAAAATTATAGAGCATAATTTATAAGATAATTGAACTACCGTACAAAATTACAAAGCAAAATTAATCATATGGTAGAACTAATGCTCAAAACTACAAAGTAAAATTAAGATTATATATATTTCAAAATAATCACTATATCATACTCAAGAAAGATTATAAAGTAGAATTAAGACTGTATTCATGAAATAAATATATCATCTTTCTTCTTGAGAACCAAACAAATATTATTCCAAAAAAGCATACATTTTTTCTTGAGAAGCAAGCATGCTCCACTGCAAGTAATCATCGGTGTTTATAATCAAAATAAGGAAAAAAAAAAAAAAAGGAAGATTCGGCATGTTTTGTTGATATTTTTATTTTATAATAAAATTGATAAATTATTTATTGTTTTTAGCATTTTCCTATTTATGGAAATTATAAATTTTAAAATTTAAAGTTAAAACTTAAAATTTTAAATTTTAAAACTCAATATTTTAAAATCCAAAAAACTTAAATATAAAATCCTCCGAGAGGAAGTATAAGGTACCGTTTGGTAACGGAGATAGGGGGAGAATAACTCCCTTATCCCCGATTCTATTCCCAAACGGGAATTAAATTTGTTGGAATTCGAATTCCAGATTATCTGGAATAGCTGGTATGGGGGTGGGAATTGGTATTCCCACCCCCACATGGAATAGGCGGGAATAGAATTTTGGCACGGGAATCGATTGTGTCACGTGGGTGCACTCCTCCTCCTTCTCCATTTTTCATCTTCTCCCCCTGGCGAAGGAGGAGCTCGGCGTCGGCGAAGCGGCCCCAGCGACAGAATCGCATGCGCCCAAGGAGGAGGAGCGCGAGCTCGGGCTTCCCCGCCACCGCGTACCCCACCACGAGCGTGTCCAGGAACCACGGGTTCGAGGGCCCGCCGCCAATGAAGGGCCTCGCGCCGCCGCCGCCACCTTCGCCGCCGATTCCGACGGCGGGTCCGGCGAGGGCGGGGGAGTCGCCGGCGCCGGAGAAAAGGCGGAGCCAGTCGAGGACGACGGGAACGCCGCGGGGGGAGCGGGAGAGGAGGCGGAAGATGGCGTGGTAGGCGGAGCGGGAGTGGCAGTAGGGGTGCTGGCGCCCGGACCAGTCGAAGAAGCGGAGGCGGAGGAGGAGGAGGGGGTCGCTCCCGTCCCCGGCGGAGGAAGGGGCGACGAGGGACGGGCGTGGGCGGTGGCGGAGCGCGAAGAGGACGAGGGACTCGGAGAGGGGGAGGTGGAAAATTTAGATTAATATTAAAAAATTTAAAAAATATTTAAAAATATTTAAGAATGTTAGAAATTTTTTTAAAAAAAAATTTAAATTTGTTTATCTATTGGTTAATAGTTTGAAAATTATAATGAATTAAAAATTTTAAATATTTTATTTTTAAATTTTCTATTATTTTTAAGTATTTTTAAATATTTATTATTTATTTTTAAATATTTTTTAAATTTTTTAATATTAATTTAAATTTATTATTAGGTTCTTACTCCTCTATACTCAACCAAACACAATTTTTTCCTATTCATCTTATTCTCCTTATTCCTATATAATTTACCAAACACAATTTTCTTTAATCCCGGTATAACTCATAAAACCAACCAAACGCAAATTTACACTAATTCCTGCTAATACCAGAATCTATGCCTATCCCCGGTATAACAAAATTTTCCTTATCCCCGAACCAAACGCTACCTAAGGTGCCGTTTGGTAACGGAGATAAGGGGGAATAACTCCCTTATCCCCGAAACTATTCCCAAACGGGAACCGGGTTTGTAGGAATTGGTATTCCTACAAACCCGGAATAAGGGGGTTGGGGGTGGGAATACCGATTCCCACCCCACCCTGGAATTGGGTCGCCTCAATTCCTTCGCACGGGAATCGAGAAAGCCTGTGTTTTCACAGAGCCCCATCTTCACCCCTCCATCTCCATCTCCGCCCCCATCTTCATCTTCATCTTCATCTTCCTCCCCTCCATCTCCTACCCATTCTTCATCGCGAGGGGGGCGCGGATCTCATGATCGTGCTTCGAGAGGAAGCGGATCTCCGACACGGCGGCTGCGATGGAGACCTCGTCGTCGGGTGAGACGGCGAGGTGCCGGACCAGCAATCGCGCCGTGCGGAGCTTCACCTCCATCCGTACCACCCACCGACCACCTCAACCCCCAACTCAACCCCCAACAAACAATAAATTAAATTCCCTTTCCTCCCCCTTAATTATAATTAATTAATTCATTTAATAATATTCTTTACTTTTGGCTAATTATTTGCTGGGTGGTAAAATATAAAATAAAAATTTGTTTTCTTCGACAGGATGCGCGAGATGTATCACGCTTAACAAGAGGATTTAGAAGATTTTTTTATCATTTTTAAGTATTTTTAAATATTTATTATTTATTTTTAAATATTTTTAAATAAATTTAATAATAATTTAAATTTATTATTTGGTTAATTAATATTATAAATTATTTAATTTATAAATTATATGGCAAAATAGTCAATATACATATTTATCACTTCTCAATTCTTCTTATTCCTCTATACTCAACCAAACGCAATTTTTTCTTATTCATCTTATTCTCCTTATTCCTATATAATTTACCAAACACAATTTCCTTTAAACCCGGTATAACTCATAAACCCAACCAAACGCAAATTTACACTAATTCCTGCTAATACCATAATCTATACCTATCCCCGGTATAACAAAATTTTTTTTATTCCCGAACCAAACGGTACCTAAAAGAATTTGAGAAAGGATAATAATCCTACAGGAACATATGATTTATATATTTTTAAAATGTCAGCAAACATGGACATATACTAAATCTCATAATTTCTCTTAGAGATATTTAGATAAATATAATGTCAGCAAGCATGAACGTACACAGAATCTCATAATTTTTCTTATAGATATTTAGATATATATATATATATATATATATGTACCCCTACAAAATATTTATGTAAATATCGACATAATCTTATTCTTCACTTACTCCCATCAAAAGTTTAGTTTCTTTTCTTTTCTTTCTTTTTTTTAAAAAAAAAAAAAACTGAGTTTCTTACACATGCCCTTTTATAAATGCCTTTATGCAAAAATATTTTTATAATACAAAATAAAAGAAGAAATGATACATCTAGGAGAATGAACAAAATTTTAGATTTACATGGGTATAAATTAATGTGCATAGAATAATTTTACAAAGATATACCAGTAAAATCCCCTTCATTCATATTTCTTTATATTTCAATATCATATATACAATTATAAGCAATTTTTTTTTGTTCTTTGAAATTTCTTTCGTTAAAGAGCATATTTCATAGAAACGACATAATTTTCATATGAATATTGAATTGAGAGTTTTTGAAAAGTAGAGGCAATGGGAGAGTGCTTTTAAGACCCATGAATCTGAAGGTGCGATAGAAAACAATCATAACCGGTAAGTTCAGACATAAGTGGTACAAAATTAGTTCCAGAACACATCTATCTTGTTGTTGCCATGTGGTGTGTCCACATTGGCCGGTTCTATTTTGATTCAATCCATATGAGATGTGGATTAGGATTTATCATTTTGTGTTAAGGATAAGATCGAGATTTATTCTTATATGTTAAGAATAAGGATCGAATTTATCCTTATGGGTTAAAGATAAGGATATGTTTCTTATTTGATAAGAAACATATCTTAACCTATATCCTAACTTATATTATCTTATCTCTACGTGAGAAAGAGAATATCCTAAGGAGTCCTGATAACCTATAAATAGAATCCCTTTCCTTATACGGAAGAAACAACATACGATACATAAGAAGAAACTGAGACTTCTTCTTTCCTTATTCACTCTCTATATTCTCTCTGGATTTCCACCTACGTTCCCGGGGTTTTGGAGTGTGGACATAGATCCCGGGGTTTTGGAGTGTGGACATAGAAGAGAACTACCGGGGTTTGTGGACATAGAAGAGAACTACCAGAGTAGCCCTCTTCGTGTTCCCGGGGTTTTGGGGTTTTGAAGTGTGAACATAGAAGAGAACCACCAAAGTAGCCCTCTTTGTGTTCTCGGGGTTTTGGAGTGTGGACATAGAAGAGAACTCTGGTAGCCCTCTTCGTATCCTATCCGATCCGATCTGCACATTCGATCTGCAACCAGAAAATTCGTGGAGGATTAAGAATCATAAAGATAAGGACAATCCGAGATTCATGGAGGATCAAGAATCATCAAGATAAGGACGATCCAAGAAGAGTGTGGACATAGAAGAGAACTCTGGTAGCCCTCTTCGTATCCGATCAGATCTGCGCATTCGATCTGCAACCAGGAGATTCGTGGAGGATCAAGAATCATCAAGATAAGGACGATCCAAGAAGGCCAGTAAAACAAGCTAGCTGATCCGATTTCGGTTCCTAGATACGTTGGCTATCTAGATTGTAAGTTTCTGCTGCCTTCTAATTCCAACCATTGGTATCAAAGCCAGGTTGCTTGTTTTCGCCTAAGATCTTGCCTGTGTTTGCTTGATTTGAAAAATATTTCGTTGATCATATTTTTTCGAAGATTAGTTCTACAAATTTTAGATTCGTTTTTTCTATGTGAAATCGAATTAAAATAAATAAAAGATGAAAGAAAAACTAAATTAGTTTTAATTTGTATTCTTTTATATTGATCACGAAATATTTTTTATTTATTTACATCTGTTGTAAATAAAATTTTTTTATTTACATATGTTGTAAATATTTTTTTTATATTTAAAAAATAATTAAAATGGGGCGAGATTGACCCCACGCTTCGGGCGCAGGGGCCCGGCCAGCATAGCCCGCGAGCGGGCTCGCGGCCCAACCCGTAGCGCCCCTACGGGCGCTGGCCAGGCCCATCCTAAAGCGGGCCAGTGGGCTTAGGGCCCCGCGATTCGGGCGCAGGGGCCCAGCCCGAAGCGGGCCAGCGGGCTCGGGGCCTTGAGCTACGGGCGCAGGGGCCCAGCCCGCAGCACCCTAGCGGGCTCGGGCCCTCGCGTGCTGCGGGCGCAGGCGCAGGGCCCGGCCCGCAGCATCCGAGCAGGTGTGGGGCCCCGCGCTGGGTGTACTGGGCCCGGCCCGGCCCGCCTCCTCTGCGGGCGGGCACCGGCCCATCGCGCTGCTGGCGCTGGGCTCGGCCCGGCCCGCAGCGCCTTAGGGTAAAAGTGGGCCCCGCGCCGGGGCCGGCCTGGCCTGCGTGGTTGCGTGGCATCCCACAAATTTTTTATTTTATTTTTTAAAAAGAAAATTAAAAGTTTATTTATGCTCCTATGTGGTGCAGTTTTTTTTTTTATGTGATTTTTTTTATGCTCTTATATGGTGTGAGATTTTTTTATTTACCTGTGGGATTTAAATAAAAATATGCATGTGTTGTATACCTTATATCTTATGTGGATGTAAACTATAATGCTTTTGTGGCTTGTTATGAATTGTGTATGCTTTTTTGGTGCATATAAGCACTTGTGTTCTTTCACAAAATTTAATTTTTTGAAAAGCAGGTTCGGCGTGTGCAGCATTCCTATAGAATATTTTTCTTTGATGTACATCTTTGTAGTGATGTGGTAGGTTTTAATTCTGAAAAATGTAATGTAATAATTAAGGTCATGTAAAAGGAATGTGTTTTGCACACCATCAACATTTTTCAAATTAAATTTTGACACAAGCACTTATTTTTTTAATTTTATCTGCGTGATATGAATTCTCTAATATCTTAAGATAAGTTCTTAAAAAATATTTTTAAAGATGTGTTCTTTTAAAATGGATGAGTTCCGATTTTTGAATAAGTTTCAAAATTAAATAAAGAGAAAATTAATAAGATTGTAATTTTTAAACCGACACTGGGTGATGATTATGAGCCTAGCGAAATTTTTGATCCCGTTGTGAAGGGGATAATTTTTTTCAATCTTGTTAATTTTTGAAATATGTGCCTAATGTCCAAACCTGTTTTTGAATGTAGTGAAATGACTTTCAAAAATGTTATAGCTGACCTCACGAGGGGTGACAAGCTAAACGAAAAGAATTATGACATATGGAACAGAAAAAATACAATACCTGTTTAATGAACAAGGAGTTTTTGAAACTCTCTCTATCAAAATAATTGTGCCTCCAGATAACTCTACTGCATAACACCAGCATGAGCAGAATGTCTATGACAAATGGTTCAAAGAGGATCGTACTGCTCGGTATACTATGTTGTGTGCCATGCAAAATGACCTCATTGGACAATTTGAAATATATGAGACTACCAAAAACATGTGGAAAAATCTGAAGATTGCTTTTGGGCAAACTTTAGTTACGAGGCTACGTGTCTTAAATCTAAAGTTTCAGCAGTACATTAAGGACCCAAAGCACTCTATTGTTGAGCACCTTCGTGTGATGAGCACCATGATTCGAGACCTTAAGGCTGCTGGAAATGAGCTCAACGATGAGCAACAGGTTCTCGCGGTGATTCGTTCACTGCCGGACCCTGAATGGTCCCATATGAAGCTCATGATGACGCACAGTGTGGGCATTAAAACGTTTAATGACATATCACGTCATCTCGAGTTTGAGGCAGAACGCTTGGATGCGAACCGTTCTGTCGCTCTTGTTGCATGCTCTGAGAAGTGTGGTGGGATCACACCCAAGCGCAAGAAGCGTTACAACAATGGAGCGTAGAAAAGTAAAATTCCTTATGGTGGAGTTGGAAAGCGCGGCAGAGGCAAGCGCGCTGGCAGTAGAGAAGTTGCGAAGCTAAAATGCTATAACTGCAAAAGGAAGGGTCATTTCGCTCGGGATTGTTCTGAGCCGAAAAGGGTAGCCCTACCACTCTCACACTGTTTTGTTTTCTCTTATGCTTTAGTAGCTAATTCTCTTCCCGATTGGATCGTGGATACATGAGCAAACAAGCACGTAGTGCGTGATCGAGTGGGATTTGTAGATTACCATCGAGTACCGACTGGCACACAATTTGTCACCCTTGGGAATGGCTCAATGGAGGAAGTTATTGGAGTTGGTTCGTATCGACTCAAGTTGCATGGTAGCCGCACTTTACTTCTTCAGGATGTGCTATATGCACCCAGTATAAGATGTAATTTATGTTTAGTTTTAGCTTTGCTACATTTAAGCTATTCTTTTCATTTTGACAGAGACCGCATTGACATTTCCTTTCATGGTATTTTATTTGGATATGGTACATTAATAAATGGTTTCTTTAAATTAGATTTGGAAAATGATTCGTTTGCTTTTGCTTCTTCTTCTTCTAATCTCTGTGATGAATTCGTTAAATGGCATGCCATACTAGGCCATATAGGTCAAGAAAGAATGAACAGATTGGCTCGAGTAGGCCTTTTGGGATCTCTCGCCAAAGTTGACCTATTTATGTGCAAGCCTTGTTTAGCTGGGAAGGCATGTGGAAAGCCTTTTGGTAAGGCTACTCGTGCCTCTTATCCTTTGGAGCTGATCCACTCAGACATTTGTGGGCCAATGAATGTGAGGGCCCGGCATGGTGCGTGCTATTTTCTCACATTCATTAATGATTATTCCCGTTATGGCTATGTGTATTTGCTTTCTCACCATTCTGAAGCTTTAGATTGCTTCAAGCGCTTCGTAGCGGAGGCTGAGAATCAAATAGAAAGAAGTGTAAAAGTGCTTCGCACTGATCGAGGACTTGAGTACTTGTCTGATCAGTTCAAGACTTACTATGAGCAAAAGGGCATTAGGAGACAGCTCACTATTCCAGGTACTCCGCAACAAAATGGTGTTGCAGAGCAAAGGAATCATACTCTACTAGACATGGTTAGGTCTATGATGGCGTATGCTCATCTTCCTATATGTTTTTGGGGAGATGCTCTTTTGACTGCAGCCTATATTCTTAATCAAGTCCCTAGTAAATCAGTGCCATCTACCCCATATGAGTTGTGGAGTGGTAGAAAGCCAAGTTTACACTACTTACGCCCTTGGGGTTTAGCTGGATATGTTCACAACCCCTCACATAGATTCGAAAAACTCAGCCCTAAAGCAAGCAAGCATGTGTTCATCAGATACCCTGAAAATTCGAAGGGCTATGTGATGTATGGTGAACACCCAGATGGTGGGATGACCGAGATTGAGTCTCGTAATGTGGAATTCCTAGAGAAGGAATTTCCAAGCATTGGTAAAATGCGAAAAGACGTCGGATTGTATGAGTTACAAGACGACGCTATCCCATCTTCTGGTGAGGGTGATCGATCACTTCCCGAAGTTGCTGAAAGAAGTGGTAGCGATCCTCCGGCTAGTGGGAGTGCTTCGATGAGTGGGAGCATACCCTTGGAAGCCGACAGTTTAGGCCTTCAACTGTGTAGAAGTGAAAGTGGAAACATTCCCCGTCGACATTTTGAGATCGAATGGAATATTTTCATGTGCACTCCGCTCGATGATGATGAGCCTGCTTCTTATATAGAAGCGCTACAATCACCAGCTTGTAATGAGTGGATGGCTGCTATGAGAGATGAGATGGATTCCATGAGCAAGAACTAAGTATGGGAGTTGGTTGACCTTCCACCTGAGCGCAAGTCTATTGAAAATAAATGGGTTTTAAAAACTAAGCGCAAGGCAGATGGATCAATCGATAAATATAAGGCTCGGCTCGTAGCTAAGGGCTACAATCAAAGGCAGGTGGTAGATTACAAAGATATTTGCTCCCGTTGTGAGATTTGCCTCTATACGTGTGATTTTAGCCTTAGTGGCTCATCTAGATTTGGAATTGCTCCAAATGGATGTCAAGATAGCTTTCTTCAATGGAGCATTAGCGGAGGAGATCTACATGGATCAACCTGAGGGTTTCGTACTCAAAGATCAAGAAGACAAAGTATGTTGTCTTAAAATGTCCATTTATGGTCTCAAACAGTCATCGAGACAGTGGTATTTCAGGTTTCATGAAGCCATTATCTCTATCGGTATATCCATGATAGAGGAAGACCACTGTGTATATGTCAAGAAGTCAGAGAAGGAAATTTTGTTCCTCTCTCTATACGTCGACGACATACTATTGACCGGGAATGACATCGAGTTGATCAATACCACTAAGGTGTGGTTGTCTTTCAATTTTGAGATGAAAGATATGGATGAGGCGACCTAGGTGCTTGGTGTGAAGGTCATCAGAGATCGCTCTAGGAGACTTCTTGGTCTGTCTCAAGAATCCTATATTAAAAGGGTTATGGAGCAGTTTAGGATGCATCATAGTAAACCCGTTGATACTCCAGTGGAAAAGAATCACACTTTGAGTCTTGATCAGTGCCCTAAAACGGATAACGAAAAAGTGCAAATGAGTAGGGTCCCTTATGCGAGTGCGATTGGCAGCTTGATGTATGCTATGATGTGTACTCGACCTGACATATGCTTCACTGTTGGCTTGGTAAGTCGTTACCAGAGCAACCTAGGACCTGCTCATTGGCAAGCGATCAAGAGGATCATTCGATACTTAAAGGGAACCAGTGATCTCGTTCTATGCTTTCAAGCTGGGGACTTGAGATTGAAAGGATATAGTGATGCTGATTGGGGCGGAGATAGAGATGAGCGCAGGTCCACTTCAGGCTATGTGTTTATGCTTGGAGGTGGGGCAATTTCCTGGTGCAGTAAAAAGCAGAGTTGCATTGCCTTGTCTATCATGGAGGCGGAGTACGTTGCTTGTTCAACAGCTGTTCAGGAGGCTGTTTGGCTAAGGAGATTTCTCCAGCACCTCGACATTGTGACTCGAGCTGATGAGCCTGTTGAGATGGTCTCTGACAGCATGGCTGCTTTGGAGTATGTGAAGGACCCTAAGTATCATGGCAGGACCAAGCATATTGACATCCGTTTTCACTACATTCGAGATATGATTAGGCTTGGTGAGGTCACTCTTAGACATATCTCCACCACTAGGATGGTGGCTGATCCGTTGACCAAGCCGATAGCTAGGAATATGTTCCTGACCCACGTTAGGAGTTTGGGTCTTCACAGGTTATGATGTATGGACATTATTGAGACTTTTGTATCTTACACTTTTCTTAATGAAAATATGTTTTTCTTTTATATGATTGCGTAATTGATACTAATAGACACGTATTACCATAAGTCACCAGGCTCAGGTCACCCCACTCACACAGGTGATCGCCCTGGCACCTAAGTGGAACCCTAAATGTTGCTTATAAAGAGAGGTAAAATTTCCTACTTGGTTAACAAATCTTTTATATTTTTAAATGAGTCCCTGCCAGCAGGTGTATTATGCATAGAGGTCCCTCCACGTGCAATTTGGCGTATAAAATATAGGCACTTTTGCAAAAATACCCTACAAAAATAATATTTTACGCATTTTTCTATGGTTTCGATTCATCGAATTCAAAATCGGACTTCACCAAGACGTTCAGCTCGACGAGACCGTTTAGGTAATGATTTTATTTTGTCGAGTTTAGATTTCGTTAGGTTAAGTTAATCGTTTCTTTGAGAACATCTCCAGAAATTTAAATTTTCAAATTTTAAAAGCTCTAAAAATTAAATTTATTTCGAATTTCAAAATTTAAACTTCACAGGTGTTACGGCTATTATCCAAACACAATATCAATTAGATTCATACATAGTTAAAATTGTAATATAGTAAAAATCGTATGCAACCAACTAGTATTTAAGTTGTAAAATGGGAATACCACATATACTAAACATAAGTATAATTTACTCTCAAACGGTCACCAAAATTTTAAAAAACTAATTTTGATGTCGCCTACGAGAGGAGGAAGTCTTTGTATTACAGTTATTCCATATACCAATTAATTAAATATCTTTGTATTACAGAAAATTCTAAGATTTCTTTTTGGTAAAGATGCATAAAACATACTTAAACTATGACCATGTTGAGCCAACTATTCAATCTTTCAAAATTTTAACTTTACGGTCTAATTTTTTAATTTGTTTGATTTGAGTCGGTCAACATAATCCTGACTTCAAAATTTGAATGTATAGTTTATTTTTAAAAATTTAGTTAATATATTTTATACAATTCCCACTATTATAAATTGGAAAATATTTTTTGTACATTCTAAAAAGAGTGTATATCTTATATTTCACATATCCAGAGATAGAGTGAATTTTACTGGTCATTCGAAATAACCAGTGAAAGACACCCCACCCTTGGATGGGTGGAATGTATATCATACATTTTTTTTAGGGTGTATGAGTAGCATTGCTCCTATAGGAAAAAGCTAAATATACACCTCATTTGAGGTGTACATCTTACACCCCACCCATCCTAGGGTGGGGTGAATTCCACTCGTCACTTCAAAGTGACGAGTGAATGAATGCCCATCTTAGAATGAATTAGGTATAGAATGTACATTCGAAATAGAGTGTACATGTAGCGTAGCTCTATTCTATAAGTTATGAATGTTACAATTTTTTTTTTTTTTTTTTTCCTGCCAGGGAGATAAGGACAGTGATATATGACAAGATAGACTTGTTCTCCATGACAAAGGAGAGATATAGATAGTCATCCATTCAAAAAATAAACAAAAAAAAAAAAAAAAAAAAAAAAGTATTTTTCTAAAATATATATATATATATATATATATATATATATATATATATATATATATATATATATATATATATATATATATGGAGAGAGAGAGTTGTCCCTTGCTGAAACACGCATGGTGTATGACGATTGTGGGGCCATCCAATGTTTATATTCTTAGTTTTCTAAATCCCTATTTAGCATATATTAATTAGTCTACGGTATTTATTTAGCACGGATTTTGGCGCATTAGTTTTCTCATTGACTTCAATTCCATGAGATGCGTATGTGGTGGAGGTTTACACCGTCAACGAAGCAATAAATACATCTATAAAGTACAAATTCTGAATTATTTTCTTCAAGACGAGATATTTAGAGAATTTTGTTTTTTTGTTATGCAGATACACTTGAGAGAACACAACATAAATATTTTACAGTGAACATATGTGTATATTTACGTAATAAAATATTGGATTAATTATATACGGCTTCATATAAACATATCGAATAGCAGATATATTCCTACATTTCAAAAATCCAACGTTATTTATATATACCCCTACCGTCTATCTCTGTTAGAAAAATCTAGTTAACCATAGATTAAATACTTAATCTTGGTTAGTTAGTGAGGTAAATTTATCTTTTTACCCTTTCAGATATTTCTGATATTTTTGAAAGGGCAAAACTGTTATTTCACATATAATCTGTTAAAAAATAAATAGGATAATAAACCGGAGGGATATATATGAATAACGTTGGACTTTTGAAGGGATAAATATAAAAAGTTAAACTTTGTAGGACTTTTGAAGGGATAAATATAAAAAGTTAAACTTTGTAGGAATATATCTGCTATT
This sequence comes from Tillandsia fasciculata, assembly GCA_029168755.2. Taxonomy (NCBI): domain Eukaryota; kingdom Viridiplantae; phylum Streptophyta; class Magnoliopsida; order Poales; family Bromeliaceae; genus Tillandsia; species Tillandsia fasciculata. Next base: position 7,633,247 of record CM054940.1, on the reverse strand, counting down.
CGATATGTTTACATGAAGTCGTATGCAATTAACCCTAAAATATTTATCTTACTGGTAGGTACTAAACGCATCTTTGACGTAACTTAAACGAGATTCCAAGTACTTAATTAAGTGGTTGTATTTTGAGAATGCATTAATTCTAATTAAGTGGTTGTATTTTGAGAATGCATTAATTCTAAACAGGATTTCAAGTTTCTTCCAATAGTTTACATGGGTAAAACTTAACTTAATTAAATCAAAATCTCTAATTAAGTAATGATAAATGGTTTTTGACTTTGTTCTCAAAGATCAACTGATTTAATGCTTTGGAGCTCTGCTCCTTCGATAATATGTATATAAAATTATAGTAATATCTCCAATATTAAAGAAACATTTTGTTAATTAGTATGCTGTAATGGAGGTTTACACAAAAACACGTTTTAATTTTTAAAAACTACAAAGTGTTAATTAAAGTAATTGTGTTTGGAGAACACGAACACAACTTTAACACAAAGCTTCTTCAAAAAGCTATATATTTATAATCTCCAACTAAGTCAAGTAGGTTACATTAATAGCACATACCTTAACATTTTGTGTAGCATGAACGTGCTACCTACTCTCCTAACGTTAATTTTTTTAAAAAAATAATAGCTCCTCGATCCTCCCCAACACATCCCTCTATCTAAATAAGAAACAATTTTCAAGTTTAAATAATATTTACACAACTTAAATAAATAATTAATTGATTAATTAATTAATGCCAATTATTTTAGTGATGATGTTTTTTTTTCCTTTTTTTTTTACGTTAATAATACCTGTTGCCCCGCATGAAGGCAACGCTGTTTAATGTTTGGGAACTAATCAATCACCCATTTTGCTATTCGCACTCGAAAGACTACTCAAAATGGACGGCTGGGATCGTTTCGTCGTAGGATGCATCCGAGTTTTGTTTTGCCGTTCCGGACAGGCGATCCCTATAATATATGAGGGATGCTAGATGTACAATTCTTTGGGATGCTAAATGTACATTCCTTTAGATGTTTACATTCTACACCCCACTTTATTTTAGATGAGTATTATTTTACTCGTTACATCGAGTGACAAATGAAATTCACCCTATCCTATTTATTCTATTCGTTACATCGAGTGACAAGTGAAATCCATCCCACCCCAAAATAGAATGAGATGTAAGATATACATTCCTAAAGAGGTGTATACTTATGTATACCCATTATTATATATATTATTATCTATTTTTTATATATAAATATATTATTATAAGTTTTGGTGATTGTGTCTCATTCTAATTCTTTTTATCGCTAAGTATGAGTAATTATAATTATATATTTTATTATTAATTATAAAAATTATTCAACTAAAATTCAAAATAGCAACAAATCAAATAAGTTTTGATACGTATGAAATTATAATATACCCATTAATATTGTTTGATGAATTTTTTTTTGAAATCAACTAATTATAAATTTATAATTAGACTTGAGGTTAAATTTAAACTATAAGTTTAAAATTTGAATTTAAATTTTAATTTATATATTTCAAACAAAATTTTATGTTCAAATTGTGAATTCAAACTTAAATTATTTTTAAATTTAAATTTTATTTTTTTTCATCTTGTCATTGTCGTTATATATGACAATTTCTATCCGTACGCGCGGGTATCCACGGATTACAAGCAAATTTGCGGAAATGGGTATTAGTTTTTCTTATCCAAAATTTTTTGGATAAAATGGGTGCATGGGCATCTATTTAGTTATAGACATTTTGGGCAATCCGCGGTACCCACGGATACCCGTATAATTTTTTTTTTAATTAAAATACATATTATTTTTATTTACATACTTTTAAAAATCTTAATCCTAATTTCTTTCCGTATTTTTTTTTATCATTGTGGTCACCTCTCGTACTGCGCCGCCTCCCCATATTTTTAAATTTTAAATGTAAATGAATATAATGACAAAAATCTTATGGTGTAATTGTTGAAAATTGGTGAAATTTCGGAACTAAGAGAATTAACTACTAAAGTTACAGTTGTGTGGATTGAATTTTGATGGTTTATTTTATAATATTTGATTTTATAATTATGAAAACTTTATTAATTTTATATGATAAAAATTTAGGATTAATTTATGTGCTTCAAGATTTTATATTATTTACTATTTATTGTAATATTTTAAATAAATTATGTTATACTTTTAAAAATTATGTATTTTATATTTTACATTGGAAAAGTATAGAAAAATAAAAATTCTGAGTAACCCGCATACCCGCTCGCCGGCCCGCGGGTGGGTATGGACAAAAATATTGGCTATCCAAAAATTTGCAGATAAATTTTACCCATATCTATATGACCCGCGGGTATAATAATCCGCCCGCGGGTTACCCAACCTGTCCGTTTGCCAGATAATTTATTTGTCGTTAAGAGTGCTCTTCATTCAAATTTTATTCAATACTCTTTATTAATTACTGAAAAGTTATATATTTGATTTAATACAATATTCAATTTGTCGGATGTGTTGCAACTTTAAATTTTTATTCGAATTCAAAATTAAGTTTAGATATTGATCTCATATTTTAAATTATTAATTAACTATAAATTTATTTGGGTACAAAAAAAAAAAAAAAAGTTAGTCTAAAATAAATTAATTAAATAGATTGCAATTTCATATTTTTAAACCAACGTAGAATTTTTACTTTATTTCGTTAGATGTGTTGCTATTTTTGTTTTATTTGAATCCAAAGTTGAAATTTAAATTTATAATTTTATACCAAAATTTAAATTTAAAATATAAATTAAATTTTTAATTCATGACATCAATTTATAATTTAAATTTAAAATCTTCATAAATAATAGTTTTAGATAGATTTTTTCATTCTTTCTCTTATGAACCAACATGCATGTAAATTTTTTTTAGGTATAGAATGATTCCACAGCTTCTTCTCACATTGGTCGATGAGCTCCACTGGTTGCTCCTCATAGCTCAAATATTTCTGGAGATTTAAAGGTGGATTACTCTAGATGTGAGTTGGGTCAGACACATACTTGCGGAGTAACGACACATGGAATACATTGTGTACTCCAGCCAAACTTGGTGGTAAGGCGACCGGATAAGCTACAGGGCCAACTCGCTCCAAAATCTCAAAGGGCCCAATGTAGCGGGGACTCAGATTCCCTCGCAACCCAAATCGCTTCACTCCTCGGGTCGGCGAAACCTTTAGGAGCACAAGATCTCCAATACCAAAAGTTTCGCCTTGACGTCGCATATTCGAGTAACTCTTTTGTTGACTCACCTTCTCCTCGGCCTCTTGCACCACGTCCGGGCCCAAATTGGTACTTTATCCTAATGCAAAGGAGATTGGCACTTCCTGCCGTACAGTGCTCTATAGGGCGTCGTCCCAATGCTCGCTTGGTAACTGTTGTTATAGGCGAACTACGCCATCGGCAGATATTGTTGTCATCCAGCTCCGAAGTCAAGAACACATGCTGGAAACATATCTTCGAGGATTTGGTTGATCCTCTCCGACTGCCCGTCACTCTGCAGATGATATGCTATACTGAAGTCGAGGCATGTTCCCAAGGCTGCATGAAAGCTTCTCCAAAATTAGGACACGAACCGGGGATCTCGGTTCGAAATAATGGATACTAGTACCCTATGCAAGCACATCACCTCTTTAATGTAAACTAGCGCCAACTTATCCCGCAACCAGGTAGTGTGGATCGGCAGAAAATGAGCCGATTTCGTTAGGTGATCCACTATTATCCAAATCGCGTTGTGGCCTGCTTGAGAACGGGGCAAGCCCACGATGAAATCCATAGCAATATTCTCCTACTTCCATACCAGTATCAGTAGCTACTGCAGCTTGCTTACTAGAAGTTGATGCTCCGCCTTTACTTGTTGGCACGTTAAGTACTGAGCCACAAAACGCTCAACATCTCCCTTCATTCCCGGCAACCAGAAATGCACCTTCATATCCTTGTACATCTTAGTACCGTCAGGATGGATGGTGTAGGCTGGATTGGTGTGCTTCCCTCAAAATCTCCTCTCGTGTCTCCTGGTCATTCGGCACACACAGCCGATTCATGAACCTCAAAATCCCATCCGAACCCGAACTAAATTGTTCGGCTCATCCACTTTCCAAATCGGTTAGAATCTTTTGGAGTTTCTCATCCGAACCTTGCTTCTCTGGATCCTCCCCATCAAGGTCAGCTGTGATGATCCGGATCTTCGCAGAGCTTTTGCAGCATGTTGAGTGGCTTCTGGAGGCCTATGTTGTGTGATAGAGTTGGTCGTGCGCAAATCGGATCTCAGGATTGGACCCAACACGAAAATTAGATCAAGTTTGCCTATTCGGATGCCTTTGACTAATTTTAGAAGTGGAATTTGGCAAAACGGGCATCGAATTTGGACTCAGCGCGCGAAAACGATGAAAATCAGTTATTTACTTGTATTTTTCGGAGTTCGGACGCCCAAAAATGGATTTTTGGGCAAATATTACTGTTCCGGCAGCCGGGCAGCGTTGGGGGGCGGCGCCGAAGCATGGCGGCGGCGCCGCGGGCATGCGCTGGTAGCGATGTGGGTAGGTACGGGCAGCGCGGGAAGACGCAAGCAGGCCGGTCCACGTCACAGGCGTGTGCACCGAGACCAGGGAAAGTGTGCATATGCCATGTGGCAGCATAGGATTGGCCGGGCCGCCCCAATCGTGGCGTGACTGGCGGGGCGGCACCACGTGGCGTCTTCTAATTGGTCGACAGGTTCCGGTAGACCCGGCGTGACGACCGATGCGTGGACCGCACGTGGACCACGCGGGACACGTATCGCGCTCCCATTGGCGGGTGCCAGCCGCCGTGCGTGCACTGGGCGCATGGAGCACAGGGAAGCGAAACACGTGGCAGCATCAGGGAGTTTCGGGCACTGTTAGGGAGCCGCTGGATTGGCGCCACGTGTCCGAGCGCTTAACGTGCCAGATCCGTGCGCCCGAAACAGTGCTTGACCTGAAATAGTAAGTCTTTGGATTTTTCAACTATAAATTGGCCATTGTTGACTCATTTTGAGGGCTTTTTGAGATTCGTTTTGAGGGCCGTTTTCAACAGCGAGTTTTTTCTTCGAGTCTTCTACACTTCTTGGGGCTTTGGAGGATTTTTGGAGATTGTTTGATATTTTTTCCTACCCGATCTCGCGAGTTGCGACGTTTCTTCGACATCGGTCTTTTCCGTTGGCTCTTCATCTATGAGATCCCCTGAGCTGAGTGGCTGCAAACATGATAATGTAGATCCCAGAGCGACTGGACCAAGTTCTTCACATGGACCTACTTCACACAGTGACGACGATGATGATTCAGGACATGACAATGAGTGACTCTTTGCTTTTCTTGTTCTTACTTTTCTTTTTCTTTTTCGTTTGTAGATAAACAAGAACTTTCATGGCCATATAATTATGAACTAATGCTTTTAGTAACTTCCTTTTGTCTAGTATTTTTTCTATTTGACAATTTTATGGCAAAAAGGAGGAGAAGATAAATAAATGACGACGAGCGATGACGATGATCGAATGATCAAGATAGGGGGAGATGATGAAAAAGGAGATGACACGAAAGAAAAAGAGATGGGTCGGGAACCAAAAAGAAACAAAAGAACCAAAAGGACTTAAATTTAATTTTTGACAATAACTAACTTTTGATTTTGTTTGGAGTTTTGTTTTGCAGGATATAAATCACTTTAAGACTTCAAGTCCTAAGTCATAGAGTTTGTTCTAGAATTGGTTCGAATGTATTTTTGTTTATTGGATCATTCACGCAAAGTGATTCAATGTTTTGGTGATGACATTGAGTTTCGATTTTTTGGTTTAAGATGAGTGTCTTGAGCGTTTTATGTATTTTTGGGTTTTGTCACGAAATTGCCAAAGGGGGAAATTATTACGGATTTTATGTTGGCATATTTTATGATTTGAGTCGGAGTTTTGAAGTGATCAAATTATCAAATCAGCAGTCGAAGACTCAATGAAGATTCAACAAAAGAACTCAAGATGACACTCAGGTATGCTTAATGTATTTATGGTGATTTAAGTTTATTTACGATCTTTGGAATCATGAACAAATCAAAACCGAGTTAGAAGAGGTTTTGGGAATGAGGTTTTTAACTCATAACTTATTTTAAGTTTGAATTTCGGAATATGGTTTGTTTTGTTAAACTTATTTTTGAAAATTTTATTATTTTACATTAAGTACCGGAATCACACTTTGAATTTCTCAAAACCCGTCACAAGATTTTCTGGAAATTGCCTGGGAACTGGTACCTGACTTTTAGTATCGGTACGCAATAGAAAATTTTGTCTGTTGCGCCATTGAGTACCGGAACCTGACTTTTAGTACCGGTACACAATGTTCAGTTTTGATTTGAATGCTAAACAGACTTTGATTATATTCCAAAAATTATAAATAGATATTTAGGGTTTCTCAAAAGGTACTGACCAACTCATAAACACCTGAGAGCAACCCTATAGGCTAGGTTTTTATCTTTCATCTTTTTAGCCTCTTTAGGTCAATTCGACTATTTTTCCACGATATGTGTTTTATCGAATTGATCTAATCTTTACTTAGAGATTTCATCCATAGTTCTCTAATGTTATTCTAAGCAAAGAATCACCATCGAAGCCTATACTTTTGTTACGGCTGAGTTTGCGTCAAGGATTTGACGTGGCATCATAGATTCGATGTGTTGAAGGCGTTTCGTGGATTCGAAACATGTTGCTTGTGGATTCGAGTGGCGTTCGTGGATTCAGACGTGTGCGTGGACTTGCAGTCGGTGAGCGCAAGATCCAAAGAAGTTGAATGAGGGGTTGGAGTCCGTAGAGTCGGTAATCACCTTATAATCTTTCTATTCTTAGTGGATTGTTATTGCGTGTTGGTCCCGTGGGTTTTTTTCTCCTGGATTGAAGTTTTTCCACATAAATCTCAGTGTGCTATTTTTATTTTCCGCATTTATTTTAAATTGCACTAAGATTTGGTTTTTGGATAGTATACCTATTCACCCCCCTCTAGGTATTTGATAGAACCTATTTAATTCCTTGGGGATCCATAACCTACAGCGCCTGGAGAATCGGGACATACCCACGTCATCCCCTGGTGGGTATTTCACCACAACATCGAATGGGAGGTCGGGTTATACCCTCATCACCACATCCATCGTTAACTCTATACACCTATTTCTAGAGGAGTCGAAAGTATCGACCTACTCTCGGTCAAGCGCTTTCACGCCACACAACAGCCCAAAGGCCAATTGCCCAGCTCACCAATATATCAGAGTACTCACCTCTAGTCCTTCTTAGGCTATTCCTAAGACAGAATCTATCAAACTCTCACACTTAACCGAACCCTCGGTTCCATAATCCCACGGTTCTACCGTGAGGTCCACAAGCAAAACATCCAAACATAGGATCACTAACCTTCACGGTTCCAAACCCCCAAGGCTCAGGGAGATCTGCACAACACTCCCTCCACAACCCCTACTCATAACTAGAGGTAAGAAGTAAACAACAACCAAAACTCTAAACAGTAGACTATGACTGTCACGCCCCGGGTTCGGAACTGTACCCCGGGCTCGCCAACAGATCCGCCGCCCCTACGGGAAGCCCCGTAGAGACGTAGCGTCTAACCTGCAAAAATAGAACAACTATACTAACAGATATTAGAGCTGTAAAAGAAAAGTAACTATGAACAGAAAGTAGAACAGTCTCTCATAAAATATACATAAAATCCTCATCAGAATACAGAAGTCTCTCCAAAGAAACCAAAAGAGTACAACTCGATCCCTCACTACAAGATCTCTCAAACATGACACAACCAAAAAGAACATCAGGGTACCTCTATCACTCGCTGAAGCTGAAGGGGGAAAGGGATCTATCTCGCGACTCCCTTACCTCGGTCTGAAGAAACAGCAGCTGGAGCGGCAACAGGAACAGCAAGAACAGGCGTAGAAGTCCCTGGGGAAAAGACACCACGACGGGTGTGAGAACTACATCCCACAGTAGCTCTCAGTGGGTGCCGTCAACAAGCCCAACGGTCTGCCCACTAAGTCTACTAGAGGCATAAGGAAACAAATACAGTACTGAAGGGAAAAAACTGGATAAATAAATTCTACAGCTACTATGTCCCTATCTAGATGCTCAAAAAGCGGGACAGATGAAAATATGATGCATCTGCTAACATAACAGTAAAGTCACCCAATCTGAACTGACTGCCTCCTCGGGTCCAGTCAAGCCTGCGCCAACCTACTGCCGTTATATCCTGGAGGACCGGACTTACGTAGGACGTCCGTAGCTGCCAAAACTGGCTCAGCCAGAGGGACGGTGTCCGTGACTGCCAAAACTGGCTCAGTCAGAGGGACTGCGTCCGTAACTGCCAAAACTGGCTCAGTCAGAGGGACGACGTCAACAGGTCGCGATACCAAAGTGCAGACCCACCCCGGACGTGGCACTCAAGGGGAGCGACCCCAACGAGGACTAGGGTATCCGCGCACTCTGTCGAGCTCAAAGTGGCACTGCAGGCTATGGTCAAAATCCACGCTCACGCTCTGCTCGGAATGACTCAATCCTGCGAAATCTCTCACAACAGTCGGAGCACTCTCGACGACTCAGCTGATCAGCTTTCACGAAACCCGAGACTCTCATCTCACCAAAAGCTCACAACATAAACACACTGGCTGGAGATACTCCACAGCAAGATCGTCCCACACTCAGGGCTAACTAAACAGGTCGGACAACCTCAACGACCCGGGACCACCGTCAACCCCGACGGTATCCAACAACAGAACAACAACCCGTCCTGCAGACTCACCGGCAGGATAACTCCACATACAAACATAATGAAGAATCCGGGAACCCCGAAAGACTAGAACCTACAACCCTATCAAACAAGAACAGGCTCTAGGCGTAGCCTCTCGTTGTTCTCGTTCTAAAGGTAAGGGCAGACCTTATAACCCAGACCACTTGAATCATCTCAAGTGGTTACACTTTTAGGAAAAAGGTGACATTTCTTATTGAAAGCCATTTGATCTGGAAGAAATCCATATTTAATGATTTTTAGTTCTTTTTAGGAAAACAATTGAAAACCAGTTTTATACCCAAGCCTCGTAGAGCTAAAGCCCTTGTCCAATCAAACAAGAACAGACTCGGGCGACCCTACGATGCTTGGAAGAAAACGTTGGTTGACTAAAATCATATGTGTGTCCAAAAATAGTTCTGGGTCCAAGGTTCTGCCAACACAAGTAAACCGCTGCCACTAACACAGCGGCGACAAATAAAGAATAGGAAAAACGGAAACCTCGGGACCGCCGTCCTTCTAAACGGCTCCCGCCACAGATGTATGATCAACTACCCCTACTAGACTCCACTCTGCTCCCAAGCACGAGTGTAGAAGGCATCCCACGCTAAAGAAACCCGACCACTCGGCCCACTACCCGGGCGAGTAAAACACTAAGTCCAGGAAGAATAAAGTGTGGATATCTAGCGCAGAAATAAACCTAGCCCAAGTTGAGGTTTTCTAAAGTCTGGTTGAACATGATGCATATGACAGGGGTGCTAGGTCAAGTTCCAAGATAATAATGATAAATTTGGACAGATAATAGAGAGCATGGGAAAGACAATATCATCGGATAAAGTAGGGAATAGCAATTCCTACATTCTAGCATACTGAACAAGAGTTTGCTAACATGCATAGACCTACAATAGTAGGCTTAACGTACAGTCCATCAATCTTGGAGACAGGGCCACCCACCTGAAGGTGCACAACTGTCCAGGGTCGCACAGTTAAGACAGTCCAGAAACAGATATACCAGCACAATCACCGTGTCCACAGTACCAAAGTAGTGTTCAAAGCATCCTGGGTACAAAATGCATCCAAAATTATACTTAATTCCACAAAATTCCAAACATATAGATCTGCGATGAATAGTCCCCTTTCTGCGAAATTTTTACCTGAAAAACATCCTCCACAAAATTCCAATAAAAATATCACAGCGATCCTCGCGTCGATACCTTCGAAACGGATACCTTTGCGTCCAAAACCGAGTTCGGTAGGTCAAGATATAAATTCGGCAAGGTGGTGTACTCAAACAATTCCTGCGTCAAAAACTGTAGCACTGTACACAGAAGAACAGGGATTTTCACCTCTGATAAAATCTCAGGAAAATCCAAGAAAAATACGAGCGCGTTCCTTGTGATCTGTAGATGAAAAAGTTGTACAAGCACGTTTCCGTCTGACGCTCGTGCGCGAAGATATCGCCAAAACACTCCAATGCTGTCCCATAATCCACACAGAAAAAGGGTCAAGAAAGAACCTCGGGATCCGTGCCAACAACTCAAAAACGAAATGCGCGATCAAAATAAAAGATGTAGCTCTACCTGTTAGGAGTGTGTCGGCGCAAGAATCACTAAAAAAGGAGGTCGGGGTAGCCCAGGGGAAATTTCACACCGATCTGCGACGAAGAAGAACACCGAAGATGAAACGTCGCTCCGCGCCGTAAAATATGGAACCTCGGGATGCGTGCTCCCAAAAATCCCAAAACTCCGCAGGAAGATCGAGCTCTCGAAGATCTACAACTTTCCTAAAGGGTGTAGGGGCAAAGGAGCTCGGGAAGGTGGAGAAAATGGCAAGAGAAGAGGGCTCAGGTTCAACAAAAAGAAGGCCAAAACCAAACAATTCGATTAATACCATCCGGGTCCCCACTTTCGGGCGCCCGGAACTTCCGGGCTGCTACAGTAACGGGCCCGGCCGGGCCCGTTACTGTGCAAGCCCGGAAGGCCCACGGCCTGCCACGTTACCCCCGAACAGGAAACAGCGGGCGCGACCAACAGCATTGCGCCACGTGGCCCCCCTCAGGTGCCGACACGTGGCGCCCCCAACGTGCGGGAGTCGCGGGTCAGCGCGCCCACGCGCGCCTGTCGGGCACGCATCCCGAGACACCTACTCCGCGGTCCGTGAACCGCGAGCACAACACCGCACCAACCATGAAATGCCACGTGTCCACCCCCGGTCCACCATGCACCCCGCCAAAGCCCGTGGACCGCGCCTGCTGCGCCGGCCAACCGGAGCGCGCCACGTGGCCCGCGCCCGGTGCACGCCTCCCGCGGTGGACCGCGCGCCTCCGCCGCCGCCAAACGCCGCGCTCCGCCGCCCGCCGCCGGCGCCTCTCCGGCCGCCGGAACAGTAACCCTAAGCCTCGAAATTCGTGTTTTCGCGTCCGGGCTCCGAAAAAATCAAGTAAATAGTCCATTTCGCTCGTTTTCGCGCACTGAATCCAAATCCGATGTCCGTTCGGCCAAATTCCACTTCTAAAATTTCCCGAAAATTCCCGGAAGAGTAATCTTGATCCATTTTTCGTGCCGGGTCACTTTCTTGGTTCCAATAAGCGCGCGAAAACCTCAATCACCCATTATGGACTTCCAGATAATCAAAACTTGCTCGGATTACTCCAGAAATCAAAATCTTGGGCCCAACACGCACACGCACACTCCCCGAAGCCACAAATCCAACAGTAAACCCTTAAGTGGGGATTCGGGTCCTCACAGTGACACCCTAATAGTCCTATCCGATATAGTCCCACATCGGATAGGAATAAGATTGTGATTGGGTATATAAGAGACAATGGACATTAGTAATAATAATTGAGTTTAAGCATTTTGGGTTGTAATTTGGACCCAACGAGTTATTATTACTAGTGGGCTGGGTCGTTATATTTTGTATCGAAGCCAATCACTAGCCGGAAGTATGTGACGAGTCTCGGTTGTGCCTGAGTCTAGATGGCAGGGCTAGTGAGACGAGTCTCACATCGCCTGGTGATCTTGGATTGTGCGTGTGATTGGGCTGACGAGGACGTCAGGCCTAAATGGGGGGAGTCTGTGACACCCTAATAGTCCTATCCGATGTAGTCCCACATCGGATGGGAATGAGATTGTGATTGAATATATAAGAGACAATGGACACTAGTAATAATAACTGGGCTTAAGCATTTTGGGTTATGGTTTGGACCCAACGAGTTGTTATTGCTAGTGAGTTGGGTCCTTACATAAACAAGGTAAGAGAACACCCATGCTTGACGATATCCCCCACCTCAGGCTGAAAAGCTCGTAGAAGATTGTAGTCGGTTGCTTGGATCGCCAAAGAACGCTCCTTCGGACACAAGCCGATTTGAGGAAGGAGTCCTTGAACTTCACAGCTTTCTGGAGATTTTCGGTCCCTCGGCTCGAGCTAATCTCTAGTAACATCCAACAGAGTTCCCTCCGGGTAGACTTGTTCTCTTTACTATTTATAGGGGAAGTCGGTTTGATATGAAGGGGACAGAAGTGACCGGACGGCGTGACAGAGTTGTGTACACGGCATATCACCTCAGTTTATCCTCATAATAATTAACCCCACTGTCTGCGCAGTTTTCGGTGGCTGTCCTATTACTAATAGAGTTCGTTGACTTAAGTATGAGCCGATCGCGCTTGCATGAGCCGAGATGTCGTCCCTCACATCATCTCTGGGCATTCAGCTCCTGACAAGCTGATTCAGCTCTCTACAACTGGTTCGACTCTCCACAGTTATTCTAAATTTAGACTCTGTCTTGTGCGATTAGATGTACAAAATTTGATCTCTTCTCTATAAAAGCTCTTGGCATATAGTAGAATAATATAATTCACTTATAAGATAATTTATCTCATTTCAAAAAATTGACTAAAAATTAGAATATATTATTTCTACATTTGATCATATTTTTTATTTACCAAAATATTATAATTTTTTGAGTAAATTAAAAGTATATCCAGAACAAAATGTTTATATACCCAAACATGATCTTAAAGTATAATTTAAAAATTTATTAAAAAAAATAATAGTTGGACGGTATCTTTAAAAAAATTAAATCAGCATTAGGAAAAAAAAATAATAATAATAACACCGTAGTATAGCTTAATATTTTAATGAATTTTTGCACACATACCCCTGGAAATGTGTTAAATTTTGAACAAGTATCCATAAAGTTTATGTGTGCTCTTAAAGATTTTACTGGATGATTTTCAGTATACATATATAACCTATGAAAGCTCATTTGGATTTTCAATTTATATATAATTTAGGGTTTAATGGCTAGTTAGTGGAATAATATGATCTAAGAACTGAAAATAATAATTTTTTGTGGGTGTTTTACTCCAGTTTTGAAAAGTGATTTTAGGCTCAAAAGTTATTTTTGACTTAATATAACGTTTGATATTTTTTTTTTATAATTTAATTATAATTTTTATAATTAATTTTTTTATTTTTGAGATAAAAAAATAGAAGCAGCTAAAATTTACTTATTAAAATCTGATTCTAATTTTAGACTCAAATTTTAAATTTTTATTTTTATTTTAGATTCAAATTTTATTTAAACTCAAATTTAAATTTTAAATTTTAAATTTTTAAAATTTAAATTTCAACTTTTAAATTTAAAATTTTAGAAATTAAAATTTAAAATTTAGATATTAAATTTAAATTCTAATTTAAATATAAAATTATTTTAAAATAAAATTTAATAACAAAATTATTATTTGCAAATAAAAATAAAATTTACTAAACAGCTTTACAAAATTATTTACAATATTTTTTATTGAAGTTCAGCAAAATATTTTATAACTTTTAACAAATATTAATTTTTAAAATGTAAAATTTTTTTTATTTAAATTCAGCAAAACGTTTTGTAAGTTTTAATCAAAATTATTTTTTTTAATGAAAATTAAATCTGTAAAAATTATTTTTTTGAAAATCTAGGCGAAACAGAATCTATCATTGAACCCTCCGCAACTGCCCTAAAAAAATACACCGCGACCTTCCGCCTCTGTCCACGCGTCTCTTTCCTGGAAAATGACTAAATTGTCCTCGATTCATTCCTCTATTTATCATCGTATCCTATAAAACCCCATTTCAGCTCCTCCCCCATTTCAGCTCCCCGGAAGATTCTCGCTAACCGCCAAAAGATCCCCTCCTCTTTCTCTCTCTTCCGCCGCCATCTCTCTCTAAAACCCTAGGGTTTAGGTTTTTAGCTCATCGGATTCACCCCACCTTTATCGTGATGGGCCTTGTCTTCTTCGTCCTCAGTTGAGAGGGCGGGGAAAGGGCGGGGGGCGGTAATGGAGGAGCTCGAGGAAGGGACGGGGGAGAGCTCGTCGCCGCCGAGGGGATTCTGCGACGGCGTGCACGTGTTGGGCGACATCAGGAACCAGATCTACGCTCGGCTTGTCGAGAGCGGATGCGAGGAGGCCGTCGCCGATCCCGATCGCTTCCGCAAGCAGCTCCACGCCCACTTCGATCGGTTCCCTGCGAGGTAGCTTCTCCTATGTGCTATTTTTGACGATTTAGCAGCTCATTTGATCGAGAAATTTTGGGTGCTTTCGATCGTAGTAGCTTGTAGAGAGTTGATTTAGCTTCTGTAAATTCCGATCGCTATCATCTGTTATGGAAATAGAGTGGATGTGTTCAGTTTTAGAGTTGACTTTATTTTAATCTCTTCCGATAATTTGAGTTTGTGAATTTCACAGCTTGTTTTTTGAAGAATTTTATGGAATTGATGATGGCGGATTGTAGAAAGTTTGTATGAACGGAGACCACCTACTACTGGTCATCTTGAAATGGCCTTCTCAGCTTACGTTTCTTTGTATTAACACCAAGGATTTAAGTGCCGCACGGGGTCGTGCCGAAAACTGGCCGGCACGATACGGCACGGTGCGTGCCGAGCCGTGCCGATGAGTGCCGGTCACAAAAAATACATACGTGCCGACACATAATGGCATGAAATATTTAATTTCTTTAGTAACAAAATTTTTTAATTGCTTATTATGTATTTTTATCAAATATTTTGAACTTTATTAAGAAAATTACTTAGTAATTTTTAAAAAAAAAGGGTTTTGAACTGTGTCATCGGCACGGGAGCTGTATCGTGCCGATATCTTGTTGGCACGGTACGGCACGGTAGATACGGCCCGTGCCGATGGATACTTAAAACCTTGATTGACACCCCTTTAGTTTGATTTTTTTTTTTTTTTTCCTGAATTGAGTGATTTTAGTAATTATATTGAGGGCCATCAGTGATCCCATCAAATTTAACGTCTTCAATCACTTCACAATAAGGAAAACTAGGACAGTTAATGGCTAATAGCTCATAGAGCCATTAAATTTAACAAAACTTTTGGTATAATTAATCGGAAATAACTCAAATGGGTAAAATTGGAAGTTGAGAGGGGTGTCAATTAAAAAAAATGTGTAGCTGAGAGGTCTATTTTACATATTTACTTTATATTGTGGGGAAATGGGCTTGTCTTTGATTTACAGTTATTTATGACATTATATATTCTTCAGTTATTTGCTGGACGTACATGCTGATAGAGCGGAGGATGTTCTGTTGCATCAGAAGATTCTTGCTAAATCTGAGGACCCAGAGAATCGCCCGGTCTTCCATGTCCGGTTTCTAAAGGTGCTCAATGTTGAGCATGCTTGCCATATGAATGTGATATTTTCCTTTCTTTTATCTAAGTCCTAAGACACTACTAAAATTTTGACTCGCTTTGAAACTCTATGGGAGAAAATCTTTTGAATATTGCATTTCTTTTAGAAAACAAGCTACAATCTGTTCTGCCAGCCATTGTTTTATAGCTTTTCGTTCAGAAGACAGATGGGAAGAAAAGAATCTTTGTGGCTTTGCTACATGTATCACCTTTTCTATCTCACTTTGTTTTTTTTTTCCCAGATTTAATTTCATTTTCCTCCAATCATTATCATAAATTGTTCACTTCAGGGTTGCTCTTTTTACTGAGCAGTATATTTTGGTTGAATTTGACTAGAATGATGATATGCAACCATCTCCATGTATTGGTTCGACTTCAGAAGGATGCCATAGTAATGGTAACGAAGGTGGTCTCCCACCAAATAGAAGGTGCTTATTCAAATTGGCTCGTATCCCTTCTCAATTTTATCCCATTTGATTGAGTGAGAACATGCCATTGACTTTAAGGATGGCGCCACACTTCTTGCTCAAGTTCTGTTTGGCTTGTCCTAACCTGCCTTCTCAATTCTCATTGCATAGTTTCCCTTTATTGAATGTTCATGATTAATGCCTTAGCTATATGGGGATTGCAGGATTGAGTTTGAACCTTGCTCACGGCTTGAAGACCTGAATTTGAACATGAGAAAAAGTTCCATGGACATTGAGGATAGAAGCGATCAATCAGAAGCTCTTTCTGCAAGGTTTAAGTTTAGCTTGAAAGCTTAGTCACTTTCATGATTATACTTTAATGTTTTCTTATGCTTGTTCAAACTAAACAAAATTATACAACAAAAACCTGAAAGTTGCACTTCACTTTGTTTGGTTATTGCAGAAATTTTGTACATATTCATCAGTAATGTTTTTATTTTGCTCGACGCAGCTGAACTGTACCTTGACTCTTCATTTTGTTTTTATACTTTCATCAGATAAATTTCTAATGCTCAGTTGAATATTTCACAATAATAGAACCTAAAGATTATTGGTATTATTATGTTTACCATATATTCACCTTTATATTCTTAGGGTTACTACCACCTTCTGTACATAAAATCATGGTGTTTGGGTTGACTCTTATGTCTTGAAAAAAGAATTTGTAAACAACAAAAGTGCTGGGCATTGATGGGAGGCTCGCATGCAGTTGTAGAAAAACTTATAGCTAACTACATCTCGAGGATTAAAAAATAAAATATAACTAAGGCAAAGAAAAACAAAAAAAGAAATAACCAGAGAACTTGTTCAACAAATGAGATTCAAAATTGCAATTTTCGTCTTCTTACCAGTGCAATTACCTAAAACCTTAACAGACTAAATATGTTTGTTGCCAATGTGTTTATATCAAAGGGATTTTGATTGATGGTACGTGCATTCCATTCATGCCAAATTGTCTTGTAAAAGGCATCCCACAACACATGAAATCCCCTACGAATACATGGAGGGACGACCTTCCTTGCTTCAACCAATTTGGCATGCAATGCAGCTTCCCCCAAAAGTCCTTCGCACAACAATCATTAAAGGATGGAAGGCGATTGGCGATTTGGGCGGTAGGGAATTTAGCAAAGACTTTCTCCACAACAATCATCAGAGGATAGAAGGCAATTTGGCAATCTGGCAATCTCGATGGTATAGATTTTATAAAAGACTTTCTGGGGGAAGCTACTTTGCATGAAGATAAGATTGCACAAAGATAAGAGTATTAATCATTTGGCTCCTTGGAAGGGCAACCTCGCTTGGCCAAGTTCTCAGTAGTAACTAGTTTTGTTGCACACCGACCGAAGAACGACTTTAGTCTTTATTAGAACAGTAGTCTTCCATTGAATAAAAGCAAAATTGTCATGTACTTTGTCACGCCCCGGGCCCCAGCAGAAGCCTACCCGGCACGTGCACAGACCCGCTGTGTGCACACGGCACCCCAAGTATACACAAGGCGTCTACATCAACAAAGCGGGAAGAAGACAAAATACACATTCTACTAGTAATCAGAGTACAAGTACAACTAAACTAAGTATAAAAGAAGTAGAAATAACTACAACCATGCAAGATCTAAACAATATACAATAAGGATCCTCTCAAGTACATCCTACAAAATACATGGGTGGTCTCTATAGCAAAATACAAAAACACCTCTTACAACTAAACAAAAAAATGAAAGGTATCTTGTAACCACCTCGAGTGGCACGAAGGGGACGAATCTAGCTATGCGCTATTCCCTTGCGACGATCCCGAGCCTCTCCCACTGTGGATGGCTCTGAAATAAAAACAACAAACCAATGGAGGTGAGAACTATTAGTCAATAGTTTTCAGTAGGTAAGCTGCCGAGAGAAGCAAAATGCATTACTAGGTCAACTAAGGCAAAATATAGTATAACTGTTTAAATGAAATGTAGATAAATAAATAACTGGAGTAAAATAACTCTACTACTATCATGCCTCAATGCTCAAGTATAAGGTAATAACAGTATGAAACTACCATGCTAACATGAATGCCCAACTACTATGAATGCATCATCAATGTGATGTTCAATATCAAGTTTAGTTAACTTTAATTATTTCTCTTGAAGACTTTCTTTGAGTCTTAGCTTAAGCCATGCCTCATCGTCCCGTGGTGGAACCCCCCCAACAGAACTATGCCTATCCCACGGCGGCCCAATCGATACCTAAGCCCGCATGGCGAGCATGATGTCGCGATGGCCAACTTCGGAGTGCCGGCTTTGGAGGGAGCGACCCTACCAAGCATGTGTGAATGAGCACAATCGGCAAGCAAGCATGTCCCGATCATCGTGTCTAAAAGACGGAATAGCATCTTCGACCTTTAAGTCAGAGTATAATATCTCAGTGTCAATGTCATGTATACAGTGTAGGCAATGTCTTACATAATGAAAGAGCTTATCATACACTAGTTGTCATCATGTCTCAAATATGAAATCTCATAATTTTTCTCTTGGTTTTACAAGTTTAGAAGTTTTTTACTTGTATCTCAACTACACCAAATAGCACTAATGTCATATTGTCCAAATGTACATGATCATATGCATAACATGTCCCAATCCTTCTATAACATGTATAGATGTTCTATAATCATATCGAAACTCGTAAAATTACGAAAATGATTATTCAATCCCCTCTTATAGTACCCATGTACATTCAATGTATACTTCTACTATATAGAGCATAAATTTTTCTACACATGAAGGGGTTCAAATGCATGTATACATGTTTAACATAACAACTATACCCTAAAAGTCTAAGCAAGATATAGAGAGAGTTCACCTATTTCGGTGAAGTCAAACCCATCGGACAGTAGCCAAATCCTTGTGAGAGATCACAACCAAGTTGCCCACAAGTTCTCTTATGCCCTAAGACAAGTTCCCAAAGGATCAAATTATCACAAAGAGCTAATCACAAAATTTCTTAAAAATCATAAGAAAAATTGGTGGAAAATATCTTAGACCAAGAAACTTGCTAGATCTTGAAATCAAGGTAAAGGAAGTTTCAAAACCAACCTACAAGAGTGTTCTACACCCATTAATTCCACCCCAAATGCTTCAAATCAAAAAGCCCCAAAAATAAACTCTAGTTTTCAAAACTAGGTTTTCCAACAAGAGAAATCCGAAAGAGAAGGAAAAGATAAATTTCTAACCTCTCTTAAGCTCGAATCCCACCTTGAAAGGCCAAGAATGGGAACTAGGGCTCCAAACCTCTTTTTTCAAGCTCTTGCTTCTCTCCAAGACCTTGGTGTAAGCTCTAATGGTGGAGAGGAGGAGGAAGAAGAAGAAACCAAGATAAGAGTGCAGTTGGAGAAGAAAAACCAAGGAGAAGTGAGAAGAAACTTACCTCAAACTCTCTCTTGCACTCTCTCCAAATAAGAGGAGAAGTAGAGGAGAAGAGGTTTTAAAACCCCTAAAGTAACAATATACCCATAAGCTCCTGTAAGAAAAGAATTTGCTTTTCTTAACAGTCTGCCCAGACCAAAAAGGTCCGGACTCGAAGGGTCACCCTCAACTTCGCAGCAAAGGTCCGGACTTTCCCAAAAAGGTCTGGACCCTGAAGCAGGAATCCTCAATTTTGCGCAAAAGATCCAGACTTTTTTCTCAAGGTTCGGACCCTAAAGACAAAACTTCAAATTTTCAGAATTTTCTAAAAATTTTAGATTCATGTCAAAACTCTTTGAAAACCTTCTAGAACCTTCCGGAAGCTTATCAAAGAATCCGAAGGATAACAAACAACCTTCCACACACTAGAACTCTGCAATTCGCTAAAGTTCAGTGTACTACACATTTCATCGTTGATAAATTATAGATAGGTTGATGAGGTAGAAAAGGAACCATTGGGTGTCCACCTCCAAGCAATGTGATTCGAATAAGTTGTTTACTGTAAACTTTGAAGCTCAGAAGATAGATTTTGCAATTCTATCACTGTTGTTGTATAAGGAAACATTATTTCTGAGAGGCTAGTCGCCAAGGACAACGGGTTAGGGTATTGATTGGCTATCGTGCCACAGTTAATCCAAGATGAAAAACAAAATAGATCAATAAGGCCATTTTTGACGTTGAAATGAGAAGAGGTGGCAAATGCCAAGTTCAGGTTGTAGATTGATTTCCAAAAAGGTGAAACTCTACCTGATTATGTTGATGGAACAAAACATGGAAGACGTCTTATATAATAAGGACTGGAGATTAAATCTATTATAGATCAATGTTGTCAAAAAAATTGCACCACCATCTAAGGAGGGCTTTGTTTTGAACTTGAAAATTTTTAATTCCTAGTTTGCTGAGAGTTTGGGCCTACAATGATATTTCCATTTGGCTAGGCAAAGCCAATTACTGATGTTGGACTTGCCTTTCAAATGAAAGATTGCCTAATGGCATCGATCTTTTTAATCACCCTTCTTGGTAGCTGGAAAACTAACATGAAAAAGTGGGATGTGGCACCCCAATAGTCCCACATCTGATGGGAATGGGGTTGTGATTGGGTTTATAAGAGACTATAAACACGAGTAATAATAATTGAGCTTAAGCATTTTGGGCTGGTGATTGGGTTTACAACGTCTCTATCCAATATAAATTGCTTTTTGGTGAATGCAGATTGTGTGGTAGAAAGGAGATCTGTATGGAGAGTCCGAAGTCTATCGGTGAGAATTTTTTAAAATAATCTTAGCAACACTGTTAAGAAGGCAAATTGGATTATAGTCGTTGGCCAAGGATGTATTAGAACATTTAGCTACAAGAGAAGTCCAGCTCATATTAATTGCTTTAGATTTACCTTGCCGTAGTTGAAGTCAGGAAATAGAGCTAGATTGTCGTTCTTGAGCATGTTCCAATATCTTTGAAAGAATGCCCATGGAATTCAGATCATTTTTGTAACGACCCGACCCGCTAGCAATAATAACTCGTTGGGCCCAAACCACCGGCTCAAAATGCATAAGCCCAGTTATTATTTCAGTCTAATCAGACACATAGCCCAAGATCACCAGACAATGTGAGGCCCTCATCACACTTCTAACTACTAAACTGGCTCTGATATCAACTGTAACGCCCCACTTCCAAGGGGTCATCCATCCTAGAGCTACTTTAGCTCTATCACACTTAACCCTTTTAACCTCTTGGGCCTAGCCACCGTCCAAAATGCTATAGCCGGGTTTAGAAACTCACAACCACTAAGCAATGTGAGACTCGTCTCACCTGATTCGCTAACAGTAATGACTCGCTTAGCCCAAACCACCAGCCCAATATACTTAAGCCTAGTTATTATTAATAGCGTGTATGACCTCTTATATTCCCAATAGGAACCTTTTTTTCCATCCGATATGGGACTATTAGGCAAGGATTTAAGTATCCATCGGCACGGGCTGTATCTACCGTGCCGTATTGTGCCAACAAGATACCGGCACGATACAGCTCCCGTGCCGATGGCACAGTTCAAAACTCTTTTTTCTTAAAATTACTAAGCAATTTTCTTAATAAAGTTCAAAATATTTAATAAAGATACATAATAAGCAATTAAAATATTTTGTTGCTAAAGAAATTAAATATTTCATGCCATTATGTGTCGGCACGCATGTATTTTTTGTGACCGGCACTCATCGGCACGGCTCGGCACGCACCATGCCGTATCGTGCCGATAAGTTTTCGGCACGACCCCGTGCCACGGCACTTAAATCCTTGTTATTAGGGCGTTACAGACTCTTTCCATTTAGACCCTAACGTTCTCGTCAGGTCCAAACCCCCCAATAAGAACCCCTTTTTCATCCGATGTGGGACTATTGGAGCGTTGCAGACTCTTCCCATTTAGACCCAGATGTCCTCGTCAGGTCCAAACCTAATCGCAGATAGACTAAAATTATCGGGCGATGTGAGATTCTAGAGGTGGCTTCTACGGGTTCAAAAGGTGGCTCCTACCAAACTCATGGTATAACATTTAGCTCTCACACTTCCGGCCAGTATTCGGCTTTGATACCAGCTATAAAGACCGAACCCGCTAGCAATAATAACTTGTTGCGCCTAAACTACCGACCCAATATGCTTAAGCCCAGTTATTATTAATAGTATGCGTGACCTCTTATATTCCCAATCTGAATCCTTTCCAATTCGATGTAGGACTATTAGGGTGTTACAATTTATCTTCTGAATGGCGTCATTTGTTATGCTGCTAATGCTATCTTTGTTTTCTTTGTTTTTTTCTCATTGAATGGATTTTCATCTAAACCTTGAATGTTGGTGTAGCCCACTTGATTTGTTAACAAATGTATCATATATTTTAACTAATTCTTATGTTCTTTTTGTAAGTATTCTGAAGGCTTTATTCTTATTCAAATATTACTAAATAATTTTAGTTTCAAAAAGATCTATATAGTTATCAACTTTGTGGTCGAACTGCGCTGCTTACTAAAGATAATTTATTGAATTTCATAATTTGCAGGAAGGACAGCAAGCATGTCCCTATCCACGAGATAATTTTCTCCTCCATCGACAAGCCCAAGGTGCTTTCCCAGGTACAATGAAGAAACTTATATATAGATATGCATGGAATCGCTAATTTGCAGATGCAAACTTGGTGTTTAAGCGTCCATACAAACTGGTTGCTTATTTTTTTTTTTATTCCTTTGAATATCTTTTTCTGATTTATTTGGGTTACGTAAATTTCAGTAATAATTGATCATATTTACTTGATATTAACCTGATGTGATAATACATTATATTTCAGTTTTTACAGATATTTGACAACCAGATTGACATAACTACATGCTTTACTTTTCAACTGCTTTTTATTTTTATATTTATACATGGGAGCAACACGCATCTTTTCTCTTCTTTCCTTCGTATGCTTTTCATATGAAGTTTCTTATCATATGTGATGATTGTGCAGCTATCTGCCTTGCTTTCTGATGTTGGCTTAAACATTCGTGAAGCTCATGTATTTTCAACATTGGATGGCTATTGCTTAGATGTGTTTGTTGTTGATGGATGGTTTACAGAGGTAGGTTTCTTGACTTCAGTGAATAATACTTTTGTGTTGGCAAGGATGTAGTGCTTAAGAATGTGGTTGAGTTTATTTTATTTATTTTTACCCCACTTTAGATTTCTATTTATTGTCAATTCTCACTAGATTTCCACTTCGGAATAGATTTATGATTTTGCAAGTTGATGATTGGGTAAGAGATTAACAGAAAACGTGTGTAATTTCAACGCATGCTGTGTGCTGCATAACTTTTGAAAATCAAAATTGTTTCGAAAGAATTATCTCTAGAAACAAATGTATTTCTGTTGAATATAAATATTGAAAACACTGTTATCTGATAGCTTAAGTTATTGGAGAACAACAATTGTTTGACATTCTTTAATATGGTATGAGTAGGAGGTTATGTGTTCAATTTCCGCTAGACTCCTAATATTATTTAATTTCCTCCCATTTAATTCAATTCCACGGCTTTGGCCTCTCAAAAAGTCTCGAGCCCAGAGTGAGGGAGTGTTGAATATAAATATTGAAAACAACGTTCTCTAGTAGCTTAAGTTACTGGAGAACAACGGTTGTTTCACATTCTTTAGTAATTTCCATTTTACAAAATTTTGCTAGTCTTTGTTAGAGAGGGAACCATTTCAGGAACAATGTGCTGCATTAGTAGACACCCATGAAAATGAGAACCATTTGAGATTAGAAAACATTTTGCAGAGGATTTTATAGTCTTGTTTACATTCCAATTCCCACTGAACCCATTAATATGGACCAGAAGAAGAATTACTGCTAGAGTAGTCAATCTGAACTAAATTCTTGATAATCTATACTTTGGTGAGATATTTAGAGAACATCCTTCAAATATAGCAGTCAGAATATTGGGATCCAACTGGAATACAAAGTGAACGAAAATGTGAACTGTATTATGCCCAGGTTTTCCTTAAACTCGGTGTGTCCACGCTGCACAGATATAGGTTTTCTGCGCTTATGTGCAACTTGTATTGTGGTCTGTTGCATTTATAGCATGCAAGGTGTAATTTTGCATACTATAGGACTTAGTCATTGATTCCTTAACCCATATGACCAAATAACATTTTTGTCGCTGTGGTTCAATGTATGATAAATAATGCAACCGCATAGGCTTTTATAAATTATTAAGGAACCTTGTGATTCTATTTTCTTTATGGCAGGGATATTTTCCAAGCCAAAATGTTGCTGACTTTGCAATCATATGCTCAGGGGACAGATGATCTGCTCACGGAGCTTAGGGAGGCGGCAACAAGAAATAATGTATGTTACTTTCTTCATCTGAATTCTGTAAGCTCTCCCAGATGTACCCTTTGCCTTTTCATTGGTTAGAAAGTTATTGTCTGCACCAGTGCACCATGCAAGCCATGCAGTATCCAATGAGATGCCATACCCCTCATTTCATACTTCAATAGCTGCTGCCTAGAGAGTTGAAGTATATTCTTGATATACGTATTACTTTTGAAGAATTGAGTGGAATGGTTGGATTATAAGTGTTAGCTGGGACTAATGGCATTTCACTAGGTGGAGCACAGCCGAAGTAGAGCACCAGATGCAGGCAATAAATTCTGTTAATGGGCTGTTCTGTCTGTTGTTCTTGTGAAATTATGGCTTCAAGGTTTCTGTCCATTACAAGTTATGGAAAAAGTTCTCTTGTTTTATTACAACAGCATTTGTTGAGAGTAATCACCATCTATCTTTAGGAAAATCTTCTCTAGAACCCTGTTCCACTTTACTGTCAAAAAGAAAAAAGAAGAATCTGAGTCCACTTCGAAATGTTTTTCACATTTCAAATGTGAACCAACATCTCGTCCTCAAAATTTTACTTCCGACAATCTTCTCTAACAGGCAATAGACTTCGTGGCCATCTTGTTCCACCTAGTTTAGCATCTGTAAGTAGGGAGCTAGGCCTACATAAAAAATAAGTTACCTTCTCATCCAAGAGGTGAGTGTATGCTAGCAACTTGTGAAGTGTGTGCTCTTGGAGTTTATTCTGTGACATGAGAGGAGTGTGGATGCTGTCCCCCTGGTACAAGAGGTAAAAGTGAAGCCTAGAAGGTAATTGTGAGAGAAGTTTCCGGTTAGTAATTAGTGAGTTGTGTGGTGTGCAAGAGAGGTTTATGTGAAATCAAGGATTTGAGTATCCATCGGCACTGTCTGTATCCACTGTGCCATATCGTGCCAACACGATATCAGTACGATACAGCCTTCGTGCCGATGGCATAGCTGAAAACCCTATTTTCTTTAAATTATACCGATGTCATAGCTGAAAACCTTCTTTTATTTAAAGTACTAAGTAATTTTCTTAATAAAGTTCAAAAGATTTGATAAAGATACATAATAATTAAAAAAATTTATTGCTAAAGAAAATAAATATTTCATGGCATTATGTGTTGGCATATATGTATTTTTTTGTGACCGGCACTTATCGGCACCGCTCGGCGTACCGGCAAGCTTTCGGCACGATCCCGTGCCACAGCACTTAAATCCTTGTGTGAAATATATGCGAAGTGCTGTGAGCAAAGTGTGCCTAAGTTTCTTGTATAAGTTTTGTATCGATTAAACATATATATAGCCAATTGCTTCCAATTGTTCTACATTTACAAATAAGCCCATTATATAGAATGATTCCGTCAGCTTTCCTTGCATCTATAAAAGGATTTATTAACAATTTGAGTATTTTCTGCTTTACATGTAGGTTCTGTTGCCCGTCTCGCCGCATTCTTCAGCCTCAGACAGAATACTTGAACTGCACCAAAGAGTTGGTGACACGGATATCGACATAAAATTTTTGAAAATAGGAGAGAAGATTGCAGTTGGTTCTTGTGGAGACTTGTGAGTTGGGAACTATAGGATAGCTTGCTACTTCTATTTGATTTTTCTTTTTCAAGAAAGAAGTTTATGATTTTTCAGAAGCTCTAATAAAACTCATTCCATTTTGTATGTGCAGATTTCGTGGAACTTATCTCGGTCTGGATGTTGCTATAAAAGTTCTTAGATCTGAGCGTCTAAGTGAAACTTTACAAGTTGAGTTTGAACAAGAAGTGATGATTTTAAGGTAACATTTCACCATATTAATCTTCTAGATATTTTGTATTGCTTAAATTTCTTACATAGTATTGCTCCATCAATTTTTTAATGCCTACACTCCTATAATTATCCAAATTAATTTAATTTAATAATTGTGGCCTCAGGAAAGTAGATCATATTAATGTTGTTCGTTTCTATGGGGCGTGTACAAAACCTCCAGATCTTTGCATCATAACAGGTAATTCTCCAAATTTCTCACGGCATTGATTAGATATCTCATTTATCTCAAACTTGTCCTCTAGTATTTAACAGTTGTTCAGCAGAGCATTGTTTGCTAAGAACTATAGTAACTAAACAAAGATGATATATACTGAAAAATAAAAGTAGCTATTCTAATGAACAATGTATCATCCAGTTTGACAGGCTGTCCCATTTCACTCATACAGAGTACAGATTCAGGTAAAAGCTTCCCATTTTTATGTTGAAGGAGCATTGATGTTTGCTTTAGTTGTGGGCTAGCATATTAAATGTTTTCATATTATATTTTATTCTGTGCTTAAAGAACTGTGCTGTCTTGTTTTTTGATCCCTTTCAAATCAAGTTTGTTTCCATTCTTTGTTGGAATTTGGTTTGTGTTATTTTTCTTTAAGATAATGCAAATGCTTGTAATATTATATTTTGTCACATCATTTATGCAACATCATTAACTTCTTATTTTATTCTTTACTAGTTTTCTCCCAGTAATGTGGAAGTTCACTATCATCTTTTTGTTACAGCTTTCTTAATTTTAAATATCTTTTCAGAATACATGCATGGGGGAAATCTCTATGACTATCTGCATATGCAAGAACGTGTTTTGGAGCTCTCTGTATTGCTAAAGATTGCTATAGATGTCTGTAAAGGAATGGACTATTTGCACAAGAATAACATTATACATAGAGATTTGAAGACCGCCAACCTGCTCATTGACCGAAATCAAGTATGTACTTCCTCTCAATAAAAAGGCTCAACAATTGTATCATATAATATTTTACTTTTTCATGTATTTGATATTATCTCGAAATTCTCCTCAATACTTGTTTCTGGCAAATTCTCCAAAATATTTACTTATAATGTTAACCTACATACAATTCAAAGGCAAATTTTAATGGTAATCTAAATCTTTCCACTCTATATACATAGTATTTATCGGCTTATATAATGCTAATGATAGTAGGATACCTAGAGAAGTATTTATGTAGTTGTTGAAGAGCATCTGTGCTTATTTTTTGGAGAAAATGCATGGACAGCTCCTGAAGTATTACCAATGTTTTGCATGAACACTTTAGTCCCTGAATTTTCTCATATTGCAATTTTATCCCTGGCCCCTAAAAAAATCTTATCACTTCCTATAGAAATGACCTTTTAAACCATAATTCAAGTATACTAAAGCAAGTTAAGTTTTAACATAACAATTAAACTGGTTATTTTACTGGAAAAGCTTAGATTTTTTTTTTTAATCCAGTCGGGTGAAAATGCAATGTATGGGAAAGTTTATGGACTATGTGTTTAAGCAGAAAGTCTGCAGAATATGTCGCAATGTGGGGATAGTACAGGGACTATCCTCAAATTTTACCTTATTATTTTTCTCTTCACTTTCTCGCTGAATGAACCAGTATTATATTTCAATATGTAGTCCTACAACTTATGTGAGAATACTTCTGCAAATGGTCTTACAACTTTCGAAACAGTATGACCCGTTTCCTGAGTGATGCTCAATTTCTCTCCTGTGCTTAATTTGGAAGATAGTGAGAAAATTCATCTTTTACTGTTCAATGTTATACAACTTTTCTTGTTGTCAAGATGTGTAGTTATCTTTTCTGTGTTTAGGTTGTGAAGGTTGCAGACTTTGGTGTAGCTCGGTTTCAAAGTCAAAAAGGAATAATGACTGCAGAAACTGGAACTTACCGATGGATGGCACCTGAGGTATTTTCTAGATTTACCCCTTGTCTTGTAATTTTTTGCAATTTTTACTGGTCAAGCTACTGAAGAATTTTATTTGTTTCCTCTTTTGTTTCTATAAGAGTTGGTTTGCCACAGATAGAGCTTTTGTGGAAGTGTTACTGCCTAAAGCTTCTTGCTACAGCAGAAGCAGAGCGTTAGGTCCAGTTTGGTAATGCGATGGTTAAAGGCACCCTTTTTATGCTTTGGAAGGCTCAAAAGAAATCCAAAAGCACTCCTTTTGGCCCTCTAAAGCATAAAAGGGGTGCTTTTAGCCACCACAGGGAGTGCGTTGGCTAGACACTTGGACGTTCATACTGTAGAGAGCCCAGAAAACTTGAAAGTGCTTTGAAGCTTTCTTCCTCCAATGCTATGAAATCGTGGTTGGAACTATCACTGGAGAACCATTTAGTTTGACACTTCTCTGGTGGCGCAGTTCCCACCAATATTTTTGTCTGCGATCCCGAATGACCCATCCCGCGCAGTTCACCTGGGGTTTCCCGTGGGATGGTATTCACGATTCAGATGAATATTTATATGTGTGGATGGGTATATGTGGGTATCAGGTATTGCGGATCCATGACTTCCAATAGACGCAAGCATCTATTGTTAATTACCCCCTTGTGATTGGGGCACCTTCGATTAAGAGACCTTTGTGAGGAGGATAGAATAAATCGTATCCCAATACTTGACCAAATCCTAAGTATATATGTTAGGATTTAGCTGGGTTTGAAATTGACTTGATCCTGCTTATATGTGTTGGGGACTAGTCGATATTAAACTCTAACTATATGGGTTAGAGTTTAATTGGGTTCAATTGGCTCTAAGTATATGTATTAGAGTCCAATTATGTTTGCTTCCATATTTGGCGTATATTCCAAAGTGGAGACATGACCAAACCCCTAGAATATGTATTGAGGTAGGTAGGATTTGATGCTACTCGAAAGTAAGATGTGGCTAAGTCCTATATGTATTAGGATTGGCCGAGTTTGATATGTTTTTCACTCTAGTTATATGTGCTAGAATGAGAGGCTAACCCTAAGTATATGTATTAGGATTAGTTGAATTGATTTGGTTTCTACCCTAGACATATGTGCTAGAGTAAAAGGTTAACTGCACCCTAAGTATGTGTATTAGGGTTAGTTGGGTTGGTTTGGATGAACTCTAAGTATATGTGTTAGAGCCCGACCAAATTTGATTTGACTAAATTCTAAGTATATGGTTTTAGAATCTAGTCGGTTTGGATATAGTTTTGCCTTAATTATATATGTTAAGGCGATGAGATTGAATGGGTTTTGGGTTTTGTTTATGGATTGGATTGGGCTTTGGGTTTTATTTGTGGATCAAATGGGTTTTGGGTTTTATTTGTGGGTTGGAATGGGTTATCAGTTTTATTTGTGGATCAAATGGGTTTTGGGTTTTAATTGTGGATCGAATGGGTTATCAGTTTTATTTGTGGATCGACTGGGTTTTGGGTTTTATTTGTGAATCGACTGGGTTATCAGTTTTATTTGTGGATCAAATGGGTTTTGGGTTTTAATTGTGGATCGAATGGGTTATCAGTTTTATTTGTAGATCAAATGGGTTTTGGGTTTTATTTGTGGACTCGGCTTATATTGTATATGGACTGGATTTGGGACAGTATGTGGACTGAGCCTATGTCATATGTGGATTGAGATCCGTATTTTGGCTTAACCTAGGTTCGGATGTCCGAAGAAATCATCCGAACCGGTTTTTTTCTCTTTCTTTTCAGCCTGAAGTAAGGGGCGTCCGCAGAGTTCCCAAACCGGCTTTCAAAGAAATTTATTTATTTATTTATTTCTCTTTCTTTTTTTTCTCTTTTTTTCTCTTTCTTTTCAGCCTGAAGTAAGGGGCGTCCGCAGAGTTCCCAAACCGGCTTTCAAAGAAATTTATTTATTTTTTTCCTTTTTTTTTTTTCTTTCTTTTCAGCCTGAAGTAAGGGGCGTCCGCAGAGTTCCCAAACCGGCTTTCAAAGAAATTTATTTATTTTTTTCCTCTTTCTTTTTTTTCTCTTTCTTTTCAGCCTGAAGTAAGGGGCGTCCGCAGAGTTCCCAAACCGGCTTTCAAAGAAATTTTTTTTTTTTTTTTTTTTTCTTTCTTTTTTTTTCTCTTTTTTTCTCTTTTTCTTTTCAGCCTGAAGTAAGGTGGGTCCGCAGAGTTCCCAAACCGGCTTTCAAAGAAATTTATTTATTTTTTTATTTATTTTTTTTTCTCTCTCTTTCTTTTTTTTCTTTTTTTTTTTTCTTTCTTTTTTTTTTTTCTTTCTTTTCAGCCTGAAGTAAGGTGCGTCCGCAGAGTTCCCAAACCGACTTTCAAAGAAATTTATTTATTTTTTTTTCTCTTTTTTTTTTTTTTCTCTTTTTCTTTTTTTTTCTTTCTTTTCAGCCTGAAGTAAGGTGCGTCCGCAGAGTTCCCAAACCGGCTTTCAAAGAAATTTATTTATTATTATTATTTTTTTATATATATATTTTTTTTAAATAAATTTTTACCTGAGAAAGAAAAAGCCAAGGAGGTCGATTGCGGGTGCCGAGGAAGTTGATCGAAGGAGTTGATCGGAGGAGGTTGAGGAGGTTGACCGAAGGAGTCAAGGAAGTTGACCGGAGCTGCTGAGGAAGTCGACCGGAGCTGAGGATGAGGTGGAATATGGGACGGTTTTTTTTTTGTGGTGGAATATGGGGATGCGTTCTTTTTCTTCTTTCTTTTTTGTGGTGGAAATATGGGACAATATCGGGCGTTCTCTTTCCTTTTTTTTGTGGTGGAAATAAAAAAAGTTCCCCCCAGGCAAAGGAAAATCTCCCCTTTTTATAGTGGGGAGGGGCATAGGAATATCGTGTGGGATTCGTTGGAATTCGTTGCGGGGTTAGCGAGAAAATGTGGGTTCGTTGAGGGGTCGGCGAGAAAATGTGGGTTCGTTGAGGAGAGGACGTGCGTTGGAATATCTTTTCGTGGAGGAAAAGACGAGGTTCAGATTTAAATTTTAAAATTGAAATTGAATATGTTCAAATTTCAAAATTGAACTGTTATGTTCAAATTTCAATATGTTGAGAGAGTATGGTTGTATTTAAATTTCAAATTTCAAAATTGAGTATGTTATGAGGAAGTATGTTCGTATTTAAATTTCAAATTTTAAATTTCAAATTGAATATGTTACATTTAAATTTGAGGACGTATGTTTGTATTTAAATTTTAAAATTAAACGGTTAACGAACTAGAGAATTTGTTTGGATTCAAAAGTTCAAAACAAGATATAGGTGAGTTTGGATAAGTTGGTTGAGAGATATTTTTAAAATATGGTTGAAGATTTGGATAAGTGTGTTTGAGATAATTGACGGGTGAGGAGTTTCAATTGGATTCAAAAATTTAAATTTGAGTATATGTGTCATTTGAGAGATATTTTGAAATTTTATTGGAAATTTGAAATTCAAAATTCAAAATTTAATTTGAACATAATTTTTGAAATTGAATTTTTAAACAAGAAGTTGACTATAATGTAAGGCCCGCTAGGCAGAAAAAAATAGGATCCGACTTAAAAAATCGACGGAGCTTTGATGAGACCCATAAGCTTGTGTTCACAAATGGCCTAAGCTTATATTCACAAATGGCCTATTAAAGAATTGAATTTGTTGGACCCAAATTATTAATATGTTAAAAATTTTGGGCTTTTACGGGGCTTATATAGACAAATCAATATTACGGACCAACCATAATCTTTCCCCCTATATTTTTTTTATTATAATAATTTTTTTATATGCCAACAATTTTTAGCATTGGGGGAGAATATCCAAAGCACTTTTGGATTTTTTGGAGCTTCTACAACATGGGTGAGTTTAGCAACTGCACCCCCAAACTAAGGCTGTAAAGTGGAGCTTTTACTTTTGGGGCCCAAAATTTCAAACTTGGCTTTCTACCACAGCAAAAGCTCAATTTCTAATTAAGTGGCAATCACCATTAATGTGGGGTTGTGATGAATAGGATGCCACTGTCATCTTATAAGAGCACGACATGTGACATATGTTGGACACCTGGTCAAGGGGGAATAGAGCAATAGAAAGTTAGAAATTCGGAAAAAAAAACAACTTAAATTTGATTTGTAAGCTGCTGTCTGCCTCTTCTATATGTATGTAATGATTGAGTGCTACTTTCTTTCTTTTATTTAGTCTGCTATGATGTTAGTCTTTGTTTTTTTAGTTTACTGATATATTCGTCTCTCACACTGTAGGTTATCAACCATAAGCATTATGATTTCAAGGCGGATGTGTTCAGTTTTGCTATTGTGCTATGGGAGCTTGCAACATCAAAGGTGAAACTAATTATTGTATTAAGATTAAACTTCCTGGTCTGATGGGTAAGCAAATATTTACATAACTGTATGACAAAAAGTTAATTTGTAGACCTTGATATTTTTATGCAGGTTCCATACGAGAATCTAACACCCTTGCAAGCTGCATTAGGAGTAAGACTGGTTAGTATTCTTTTTCTTTTTCTGTTTTCTTTTTCTTTTTTCTTCTATTATAAAGATCTTGTGAATGATTTCTTTAGAACAATTGTGCTTTTTTATTTGAAAATGTATTTTTTTACTTCAAGGTTGTCAACATGTTTATCTTTTAGCAGCTAGTTTCTTGAAGAGTTAGGATACAGGCATCACAGAGGGTACCCTAATAAGTTGGTTTGTCAGATATCAAATCTGCAGCTGAGCTAGAATAATTGTAAAAAGTTAAACGCTGATTAATTACCACTTCTTAAAACTCATCGGCAGCTGCACTTTGGGGTGCATTTGGAGGTATCCATAGCAGATTCTTTCTTGAAATGTTATCTGTAATATCTTCAAAACTCTTTGGTGATCAAAATTCTGAAATTGATGGAGGCATGAAAGAGAACCCGTTAGTCCTACTAATCAAAGAAATTACCTAATTACCTCTTAATATCCAATTTGACCATCTGTCTTATGGAATGTTGATAATGGCATCTTTGTGAGTTTTCTGTAGAGAAATTATTGCCTTTACCCTTTGCATCTGTACATCCACGCACCTGGCCAACATCAGCAGTTCATTCTATGTCATATTTCGATCTCTCTAATATTTCGATCTCTCTATTTGAAAGTTGCATTGGTGGGTTGAGAGTATGAAGTGGAATGGATAGCAAAAGCATGAGATGGAATGTTGCACCAGGTGGAGGCAATGTGTTTTTGTCTCCATAGCCATCTTTTCTGGGTCCACATTTTTTTTTTTTTTTTTTTTTGGGTTTAGTCTAAGAAAGTGCTGATTGCTTTCCATGCACTTGGACACGTGGTTTTGTTTTAGTTTTTTGGTAAAATGATTGACATTCCGTCTTGAAAGATCTTTTAGGCCTGCTCATGCTTTTGTAGAAATGCTGTTTGAGTAACATTGTTACAGTAAGAAAATAATTAAAAAAGCTTTTTTGTAGTAAGATTTGCCACAGAAGCAGAAGATTCGAATTGAGCTTCTAATTTTGATGCATAAAACTATTGACTTTCTTTCTTGGTTCCCAAATTTTTCTGGGATTTAAACCTTGTAAACTTTTGTACTGTTTCGTTTTAGTCAGATTTTGTTAGATTTTAGGTTGAGGTTTATATATATCTTATACCTCTTCTTTTGTTTTTTTATATAACCAAACACCTGGATATTGCTTGTCGGGGAGTTGAAATAGAGAAGGTATTTCTGGAGCTAAGTGAGCACCTAGATTGTTTGTTGCTGTTCTTCTTCTAACTCTTTTTGTTATATCAGGGAATGCGTCCAGAGCTTCCAAATGATAGACATCCCAGGTTATTAGACTTAATGCAAAGATGCTGGCGAGAAAATCCCGATATACGGCCCTGTTTTCCTGAAATACTCATTGAACTTGAAGAACTGTTGCATCAGGTTCAGGTACATCTAACAATTAAAGTTATTAGTAAAATCTAGCTTTGGAATAACTGCTGTACTCCGCAAAGCAATACTATATGTTTGAAATCCAAATGGCCCGCTCACACAACCAACCAAAACACACACACAAAAGAGGGGAAAAAAAAGGGAAGATGGTAAACTGGAAAATTGTATCTGGGCCCCAAAAGCTTTTGGTGGATTTTGTTTTTGCTTTTGTGGCAACAAGCTAAACGACTATTTAGGTCTCAGAAAGCAGAAATTCATTTTTGAAGTTTTTGCTTATGCTATAGCGGGAAGCTGTTGAGCAGATTTTGATGAAAATGTTGATAATACTTTTCCTCAAATAGCATATTTGCTGACCGGCCAAGGGTCAGATTATAAATGAAACAAGTGCAGAGTTTGATACAAAAGTGAAAAGAAAAAGGAAAATAGAGCAGGATATTTTGATAATGGTTTTTGCAACTTGTTGGGTAGCTCTACCGCATTAAATTAAACAATTTAAACTTGTTGGCAGGCTAACGATGAATCTAATCGACAAAGTAAAGCAAAGATACAAAAGAAATCACAGAACAAGTAGGTAACATTTTTCTTCTTTACATTTTTTTCCTTCTTGTGAAATGAGTGAGAGAGCTTAACAGGCTTGGGTTTCTCACGTGCTTGGCTCTTTCCCAGTTGTGTACAGGTGTTTTGATGTGCCATGTAAATTCCTTTCCTTTTGAGACCAACTTCTTCCTCTTTTTCTTTTTCTTCCTTTTTTCCCTTTGTTTTTGTTCCCCCCTTTCGGTCTAATAACTTCATAGTGTTGAGTGATAGCAAAAGGGAAATGCAAGGAAAGAAAAAGAAATAAAATTCTGATGATAATCATGAATACCTATGTTATAAAAAGAAAGGATCAGTAAAATGATCTTCGGAGCTCGTGCTCGAGTTCAGAGCACTTGTTCTACAACACAGACAAGTTATTTGCAAAGACACTGTATGAAATATCTGGACTTGGACTGTATCAGGGACTGGCGGGATATGCTTCTAGTACTCTTCAGAAGCTTCTTTTTGTACTTTCTTTTAATGAATAGGTAAAATTGTATGGCGAATGCATCCTCCTCTGTTAAAGTCCATTTTGAAATAGACCACACAACCTTTTTTTGTCTTTTATTCATGCCTCTCTTTAATTACTCTTTATGTTATTTGAGATGTTTGAGTTATTTAAGTTAAAAATTTTGCTAAATTTAATGGTTTAATTTTGTTAAATTTTGGATTATTTATAAATGATTTTCAGGGGTATGTTTGTGTTCGGTCCACAATTCTGTGCACCCAGGGCATCGGTAAATATAATTCTACTTCAATAGATACGTCTAAAGTTCATAAATTTTAACTTTTAATATAATACGAGTGTTGGATGGGTAGATACTATTAAAATAAAAGTTTTACATAATATTCTTTAATAATTAATACTATAAAAAAAAAATGAAGTATATATTATTTTTAAATTTATAATTAATTGGTATAGTATAGTAATTACGCTTTGTTGCATATGGCTGTTATTGTAGAGTTAAAAATATAATATATTAAATAAATGAAAACTAAAAATATATAAAAAAATATATATAAACAATAATCTCATTTGATATACAAATTAAATTATTTTTATCAAATCAATTAGAAAAAAAAAATAATATTATCTCATCCATAATAGAAAATAAAAAATTATTATTATTAGAAATATTTTAAAGTTTGATAAAAAAAAATTTAAAAATAAAAAATATATATTTTTTAAATAAAAATAGAAAATTCAATTTAACTTATTTTTTTTTATCATAAAATTATTACATACATATATTTATTAGAAAATTTTTCAACTTTTCTATACATTAATTCACTCATAATTTTTATAAACAAAATTAAAAAGATATTTTTAAAATGCTAAAAGAATAGTTTTAGAAATACCAAACGATACACATTATTCTAAATATAATTTATTTTTTGAAAAACGAAAAAATTTATCAAAAAACTAAAAACCAGCATAATTTATTTTTTGATAAAACAAAAAAAATCGCAAAACTAAAATTTGTCATAATTTATATTTTGAAAAAATGAAAAAATTTATTGAAAAACTAAAAAGTATATAAATAATTATTAAGTAATTAATATTTTATTTATCAATTGCTGAGAAGGGAGTTAGAGAGGAAAATATGGAAGACACAGGAGAATGTCCAACAAAGAAAATAAGCGCTTTCTTATATATTAATTCGCTCACAAATTTTATAAAAAAAATTAGAAAAATATTTTCAAAAATACTCTTATTACTAAATGATACACATTATTTTAAATCATCATAATTTATTTTTTAAGAAAACAAAAAAACTTATCGAAAAATTAAAAATTATCATAATTCAGTTCCTCGAGAAAACGTAAAGAAGAGACAAATAATTATTAAATAATTAATATTTTATTTATTTCTATAATGATGTCAAAGAAGACAGAGGATATAGAAGAATTGTCATAGAGAAAAAATAAATAACTTCACGATTTAAACAAAAATTCACATGATAATTAAGCATGAAAATGAATAGAGTTTTATAGATCGACATTTGGAAGTTGGAACGTCGCATAGTATACTCAATAAAGTAAATGTTAGTTGTGAATAATTTATACTTAATTTTTAGAGTATGATGTATAGTGCTGCACCGCACACCCACTATGAACCGGTCCAACTTCCTATTTAGATAAAAAAAAATTCATTATTTTTGGGCTCTCTATCGGTCATATGTATTAAGTAAGCCGGTTCTGCTTAAAAAATAGAATATTTTTTGTGTTCATTTTTTCTCAAGTCAGGTCAAATCAAGTCGTGTTTTTTTTTAGTTGTAATTCATTTTTCGCTATCAATAAAATATCGGTTGTTTGTATTATTTGCATGGCTATTATGTGTCTTTCTCTTGATTCTCGCTTAATACAATTAGGAAAGTTGTATCTCATGACGGTTTTGGCGGGTTCGCTCGTGCAGATAACGAGCGCCGCACGAATTTCGTTAAGCGATTCTAACTCTGTGACAAGTTATGTTAAATTTTAAACTTTCAATTTTAAAATTTAAAATTTTAACATATAATTTAAAATATAACATTTTTAAATTTTAAATTATAAATTTTAAATTTGAATATATATTCAAATTGTAAATTTTAAATTTTAAGTTTTAAATATTAAAATATCAAATTTTATAATTTAAAATTTTAAATTGCAAATTTTAAATTTTAAATTTATATTTCAAAATTTAAAATTTTATAATATTGATTTTCAAATTTTAAACTTTAAAATTTTAAATTTTAAAATTATAAATTTAAATTTTAAAATAATAAATTTTAATTTAAAATTATAAATTTAAAATTTAAAATTTGTTTTAAATTTAGAATTTTATAATTTAAATTTAGATTTTATATTTAAAATTTGAAATTTTAAGTTAGATTTTGATTTCAAATTATAAAATTTTTAATTTTAAAATTTTAAAATATAAAATTGATATTTTACTTTTAAATTTTTAAATTTTTTAAAATTTTAAATTAAGAGAAATTCCTTGGAATTCTAAAATGTGCATCCAAACAATTTAAAAATTAAAACCATAAAAATTTTTAGAGTTATAAAATTTTTTATTTTATCTAGATCAAAATTACAGTTTATAAATTTTATAGATAATTTTTACTATGCATTAAAACAGATGCAAACAATAAAAAACAATCATAGCTTTTCTACTACAAATATTTTCAAAGGTTATGATTTTTAATATATAAATATTTCTATATCGTAGAACACATTCAATAAATTAAATTTTTTGTTTTGAAATTTTCGTAACTGGTTTTTAGAAGTATGATGCATGGTACTTGGGATGTACATTTGGTGTGTTATAAATCAAGCGTGAATAAATTGAGAGGTTCTAAAAATTATCGGTAGACCTGGTTTACTATGCACCACCAACCTTTGAGCGGATTAAAAATTATAAAATCTAACTTAATTGATATGTTAAAAATATATGATTTTTAATTTATAAATTTTTAAATGTCAGGAAATATAATAAAATAATTAAATTTAAATTTTAAAATTTTTTACATTTGAAATTTAGCAATATATTGCATGAACTTTAAACAACCGTACCACATACTCTACTACTATCTGCGTAGGACACTTATTAAATTAGTGGATGCACATATTCCAACTTATTTAGGTATTGTTTTTTGAATTCAGTTGTAAAAATAATATAGTTAGAAATATGTGTAGTTATAAATATTGCAATCCTGATTATATCTGTACAGTTGTAACTGTTGTGGCTATATATATTTATTTTATTTGATAGGTTGAAATTGATATTTATATTTGTATATTATATAATTTTTTGGTTAGAGATATTAGATTAATTTTTCTATATTTATTATTAACTTTTTAAAAGGTATTTTTTAAACAGCAATTTTTTAAAAAAAATAATGTTTTTTTTTTCTTTTTTGATTAGTGTTTTTTTTTTTAAACAAAGCTGTTTCTTCTAACACTGTTATTTTTTTGGTAAGGATGTTTTTCTTTTAACTATTTTTTTTTTGAACGGTAGATTTTTTTTTTTTATTTTAAATGATGTTGTTTTTTTTATTTGGCGCTGTTTTTTTATTTTTTTGAACGGCGTTATTATTATTTTTTTTTTTAAACAAATAAACTAACTTTAGTCCAACTATTGATACTGCAATCAATTTTGCTGCACTACCACCTGCAATAGTTGAATCTTTCTATATCAAACAAAATAAAAAATTTATGATTGTATATATTTTCAACTGCAGTGCAGTTAAAATTATATGCAATAGTGTTGGGTGTACATAATGCACCGTAGATTAGATTAGAGAATCCTAATTTCTCATTTAATAATATGTTGGAAATATAAGACAAATCATGAATTTTATTAACATAATATTAAATTCTCTGCAATAGAAATTTAAGAGTCCAATGAATGGTCCATCGACCAGTGCATCGTAAATATATAGTATGCTGCAATTATTACAAATTTGTGTACTAAATGATCAAAATAATTCTCTCTATTACATATCAATAGCAAAAATGCCCTTTCAAGATGGAATTAGCAAAGTACTAAAATGCCCTTTCAAGATGGAATTAACAAAGTACTATTTTTTTTTTCTCCCTTTTAGAGATATACTTCTTTACCTCTCTTAAT
Organism: Tillandsia fasciculata; assembly: GCA_029168755.2. Classification (NCBI taxonomy): domain Eukaryota; kingdom Viridiplantae; phylum Streptophyta; class Magnoliopsida; order Poales; family Bromeliaceae; genus Tillandsia; species Tillandsia fasciculata. The sequence goes on along the minus strand of CM054940.1, from coordinate 7,594,118 downwards.
GGTATAATTCTTATATATCAGTTTTTCAAAAATTAATGAGACACTAGTGAAGAAGTCGTACTTCTTTATGTACTTTACTTATCACATCTATCAAAAAATTTTATTGTTGGCAGCTGGAATGGAGCCGACAACACCTTCTTCAATGATGGCGATAGTGACAATGACGACAATTCTTTAAACGCGGCGGAGGGAGAGATAGGCGCGTATTAGTAAGAGAGAAAAAAGAAAAAATGTCGTGATAAATTAATTTGAGATATAAGTGTGAGAATTATAGATGATAGTATAATTATTTGGATATTAATTGAAAATTTAGTGAAAGAAAGGAATATTTTTTGTGTACCTTAATGTCACATTTATCAAAAGTTCTTTATTATTGGCGGTGGGAATGAGCCCGACGTCGCTTTCTCCAACGACGGCGATAGTGATGGTGACGACAATGCTTCGATCGCGGCGGAGGGAGAGATAGGCACACATTAGTGAGAGAAAAGAGAAAAAAAGTGTTATGATAAATTAATTTGAAATATATGTGTAAGAATTATAAATGGTAGTAAAATTATTTGAATATTAATTGAAAATTTAGTGTGAGGAAGGAAAAAAATTACACGCTAGTGAGAATGAAGAAAAATGTAAAATGAAAGAATTGTGATGAATTAATTAGAATTAAAAATTTAATGAAGGAAAAGTGAAAAGTTGATAGTTTGGAGAATGAAAAGTGAAAAGTAATATAGGTGAGAGTAAATAAAAACTTGCCACGTGGAAAATTTTTTCATATAGATTAATAAATTAAAATAGATAATAATAGATTAATAAATTAATAGATAATAAATAGATAATAAATACCTATATTATTTATTTAATAAATCAATATGATTAAACTAACCACAGCTAGAGATTATTTGGTTTCATACATGTACAATTGTATTGCAGTCTAAACTATATACGGATTTAAATATGATGTTTGATTTTATGTACTTGAATTCAATGGTTGCAGTTGGAATCATACACTAAGACTCAACCGTAATAGTGAAAACTAAGTCGAAATGGGTCGCAATCGAAATTATACGCAAATTAACCACAATTTCAACTATAATGATTAAAAAAAGTTAGTTTTAAATAAGAGGTAATCATACCTAAATAATTACATTTTCAACAACAATAAAATAAAATATTTATATATTGAAGATAATCTCACAACCACATATATTTTTATAATGTAATAAATATAGTTATTAAGTATGTAAAATTAAATAAATTATTTATAGTTGTAACATATTTTTCTACATTTAATTAAATATGATAAATGTAGATGTAATTGTAGCAATTTAGCATCATGCATATGTAGTTACATTATAATTACAATTATATTCAAGCAAAATAACATGCCACGTTTGGTTCGAGTATAAATTTAAAAGTATAAATTTTTTTATACTTAGAATAATTTATTATTCTGGAATAATTAAGAATAAAAGTTAAATTGTATTTGGTTCAAAAAGTTGATATTCTGATAAAATTGTGTTTAATTAATATTATGGAATAGTAAAGAATAGTAAATAAAGATGATAGAAGTTTTTATAAAATATCAACTTTGTTTTTATCTTGTATATAGAAAATATGATTTATATTTTATATATAGTAAGTTTGAAACAATATAATAATAAATAATAAATTATATTTTACGTAAATAAAATAAAATTTTATATTTTATAGTAAATAATAAATACTAAATAAAATAATAATACAATCTAATATTTAACTTTACCAAAAATTTGAAAATAAAATTACTTTGAGTAGGATATATAAGAATAAGTATATTTTATATAAAATAATATTTTATATTTTATAGTAAATAATAAATACTAAATAAAATAATAATATAATCCAATATTTAATTTTACTAAAACTGTGAAAATAAAATTAGTTTAAGTACGATAGGATATATAAAAAGTAAGTAACAATAAAATTTTAAATTAGGAGCGGAAGAAATAAAATTTATTCACTACTTCTAAAATTTTCAACGAGGGTAACCCTATTTTATGAACCAGGAATAAAATTTAACGGATTATTTTAAAATAATTCGTTAAGTCAGGAATTATTTAAATTCGATTTTTAAGCCATTGTTTCGCAGGAATCGTGGGATAAAAGAATTTCTCCTTTATCCCGCAGGGGCCTTTTAACGATTAAGCTTCTACCTAAAACCCTAAACTTAATCGACTATTGCTCTAAACCTTCTTCTCCAAAACCCTAATCTTTATAGACGGTTGCTCTGAACCTTACTCTTCTTTATTACTTCTCTCAGTTTGTTAGCTTCTCTGTCCCATGCGGTGAAAATGCCCTCGGTTCCCAATAATGTTTCCACCCAAAATCAGCAGAGTGGCGGGGGCAGGAAAGCTCGGGACGATCGCCGAAATCAACAATCATCAGCTTGGTACCAGTTTCTCGGGATTTTTTCTCTTTAATTCTTAATGTCATTAGTTTTGTCAATTGATTTTGATTAAATTTGTGTGTCAATTTCATTGTTAGGAGGCAGTGGATATTACAACAGAGGAAGTCCTTACCCATCGCTTCAGGTTTGATTTTTCTTTGTGATTTTCTTTATTTTTTTAAGATTCGAAACATTAAGTAGAATGTGTTGTTTGTTGTATTTGATGTGAGGACAGGGTCTTTTTTATTTTGTTAGCTGATATTTTGTTTGTCATGGATGGGTGTTTCAGTCGAGAAGCGGATTGTGGAGGAAGTGAAGAAGAACAACACTTTAATTGTTGTTGGAGAAACCGGAAGTGGGAAGACGACACGTGAGTTTGCAATGAACTTTGCTTATTGGTGTCCTCTGTTGGTGAAGCTCTAATCTCTCTTTCTCTCCCATTGTTAGCCTATAGATCTTCACTCCAAATTGATGAGGGTTTGAATGTTCATAATATAGCAAACTTTAGATGTCTCGTCAAGGATTTAAGTGCCGTGGCACGGGGTCGTGCCGAAAACTTGCCGGCACGGTGCGTGCCGATGAGTGTCGGTCACAAAAAATACATATGTGCCGATACATAATGGTATGAAATATTTATTTTCTTTAGCAACAAAAAATTCTAATTGCTTATTATGTATTTTTATCAAATATTTTGAACTTTATTGAGAAAATTACTTAGTAATTTTAAGAAAAAAGGGTTTTGAGCTGTGCCATCGGCACGGGGGCTATATCGTGCCGGTATCTTGTTGGCACGATATGACACGGTGGATACGGCCCGTGCCGATGAATACTTAAATCCTTGTGTCTCGTTGGCCAGTAGTAGTAGCACTGACAATTAGAAAATGCATTGGAATTATATGTTTGAAGAACAATTTTGTTGATCAACTGTGCGGTATAGCTATATGCCCATGAGTTATTATTTTCCCTTGTTCCAGAAATGCCTTATATCCATTGACCTAGATGCTTAATCTGACTTCCTGCCACTTCTAGATTCGCGAGCGAAGTTGACTCCGTGGATGCTGTTTTTACTTGGATTACTTTTCTGATGAGCTTGTATATTTAAACATATTTAAACTTTGTTATGTTATCCTTGAAAAGGATTGTACATCAAATTCCATTTTTTAATGATGGTATATCTTTGTTGACTATTGACCACTGCTTCTACCAGATTTTCTCCACCAACTGTGACTGTTGACCTCCATTGGATTTGTGCTATGGCTTAGTTTATGGAAAATGTTTTTGTTCATATGCAGATAGAAGTGTGATATGGTCATTTTTAATATACCTGATATTTTGATGATTATATACATTAGCAATGCCTCACTTGATACTATCGTCAGATGCTTGACATTTTTAGAATAGAAATTGTATCTCTGTCTTGAAAGGTGCATTAACTTCAGATTCACTATATTACACACTGCGAGGAAATGCCCAATTTTATTATATTATTCAACTTATTCTGATTTCTTAGTATTTTAATAATCTAGTTTTCATTTTGTCCTTATGCATTGTTTTGCAACTTCACTATGTTGAAAAAATGCTCTACTAGTTGCCTGATATGTGCTTCCTTTGTGCCACCTTCTATTGTTTACTTCAGCGTTGTTTACTTTCTTGCACAGGCTCATATTTGTATTTCTTGCAGAGTTGCCACAGTTTTTGTACAGTGCTGGATTTTGTCATGATGGGAAAGTTATTGGCATCACACAGCCTCGTCGAGTTGCAGCTGTTACTGTTGCAAAGCGTGTGGCTGAAGAATGCAATATTGAGTTAGGCCAGAAAGTTGGGTATTCAATTAGATTTGAGGATGTAACATCCAGCAGTACAAGGATTAAGTACATGACAGATGGTTTGCTGCTGAGGTAGTTTCATTTGATAAGTGGTTTTTGCATTTTTAATGAGTATTACAATGTTTTCTTGTTATATGTCATAGAGAATTGGTAATTCTTTGTTGACAAAGATGATGTGCACTAGTCATGCTCTAGGTTAGTTTGGCTAATTTTTTGTATTTAATGGTTTTTCCTGTTGATTCTTCTGATGTTTTTACTTTAGATTTTGTAGAAAATGCTGTTTGCGACACGAGAGTATAAAGTTGGTCTAGTTATTTTAATTGCGGCATTAAGAACATTGTAGGTGAGTTTAAGTTAGAACATCTAGTGCATTAGGGATGAGGTTTCTGACATGGTGGGGATCTGGAAGGGACAAGATAAATAGTACCATATCCCGACTATTGGATGGGCTGTTTTAATTATTCAATATCATCCCACCAGTTTGGGCAGGAGTAGACCGTTGCAACTTGAGTTGAAAAATAATTCAGGAAGGAGCATATGTATTAATTTAAAATCTATAAGAGTGCTCTTCGATATTTGAAATGTAAAATGGTAATGATGATGACATTGCTATTATTTGACGTGTCCATGTCTATTGCCGATGAAACTCAAACATTTGACATGGATTTTTTATCTAGCATCTAGTTAGTTATGCTTTTCTTTTCATATAATCAGTTTTGTGTGCTATCTGACATGAATGCCTTTATATCTACAGGGAAGCACTGCTCGACCCATATTTGTCTAGATACAGCATCATCATTGTGGATGAAGCTCATGAAAGAACAGTCCACACAGATGTCTTGTTAGGCTTGTTGAAAAATGTACAACTAGCTCGGTCAAATTCTATTGTTAAGCAACATAATTGTGGACATGCGGAGAACGACAGACAAGATCACAACCTAACCTTCACTTTGAGGGCATGTCAGGCTTTGAAGTATACTCCTTTAAAATTGATTATAATGTCTGCTAGTTTGGATGCTAGAGGTTTTTCAGAGTACTTTGGTGGTGCTAAAGCAGTTTATGTTCAAGGGCGACAATACCCTGTAGAGATTCTATATACATATCAACCTGAAATAGATTATCCAGATGCCACACTGATTACTATCTTTCAGGTTTATTGACCTCTTATTTAAACGGCCATCTTACTTTCTTTTATTATGCTTTAAACTGGACGCTAGACCAGGAAGTTTGCTGTCCTTCTTTTTATTTTCAAGATAAAGTTACTTCCTTATTAAAAGAGGGAAATGAGTTTTTTGTAGTTTCATTCATGCTGGCGAATAGAATAACACCCAATGCAATAAAAGGAGAAAAAACTAGCTATCTTACAAAAAAAAAAGAAAAAGAAAAAGAGAACACTGAGTTTATGAAATCAATTTACCTCTCTATTTTCTTGATGTTGCTTTTCGAGCTCTGGATATACCCTTCCATTTCATGGTGCCTCCATGAGCTTTTCATGTGTCATATGGAAGTTGATCTGTGGAAGTTAATATGGTATTTATAAGTATTTTCTTTTAAGTCTTAAGCTCATGTTTGTAATGTTTCTTTCTTTTTTAGATCCACATAGAGGAGGGGCCTGGAGATATTCTTGCATTTCTAACTGGCCAAGAGGAGATTGAATCAATGGATAGACTAATTCATGAGCGAGTTCGTCAACTTCCTGAAGGCAGTAATAAATTAATCACTGTCCCCTTCTATTCCTCTCTTCCTTCAGAGCAGCAAATGAATGTTTTCAAGCCTGCCCCATTTGGCTTTCGCAGGGTAAGTCTAATTGTTAACCCCCCAAAAACAGATTTTTCCCTTGGGTTTTGATTTTACTCTGAAATTTGTGTCAGTTTTTGTATACTTATGACATGAAGTTATTGACGCTATATACTAAATCTAGGCTTTATTTATGTCATGATTTACTGACCTCATAAACTAAATCAGGAACTTATTTTGTTTTATAACATTATGGTAGTGCAGAGATATATCTAGCTCCTGTCCTTTTTGTACTAAACAGAAGTTAGTGAAGGAAAAGTGTAGACTTTGTTTAGTTTATAATAACATTGCAATAGTGTTGGCTTTATCTACTTTTATAATATTATAGTAGCGCGGAGAAAAGAAACAAAAAGTTTGCATTACTAGCTATACAGGGTTGCCTATATAAACTATTTACTCTACCTTGTAGAAGATCATTTTCCCAACCCAAGTGCTACCAAGCCTTTTCTTGCCACATTTTCCTCTATAATAGTAACCTTCTCCCTCCTCCCAAGACACCTATCACTTCAATCAAAAAATAAAATTAGAAGATTGGAATCATTGGATCATGTAAAAGGAATTTATATCTAGAACTCTGTTGGCTATGTAATACAGTGTCTTATAATTGATTGTTTCATGTAGAGTGAAAATTAAAAGAATGTCAAATAGGATGCTGAGGTTTTAGAACTAATGTATCATTTATTACGTGCTTTCCCTTTCCCTGTCAAAGTCAAGTGTGGCCTAAAGTTATAGGCAATGAGGACTACTAAGGCACTGTTTGGTTGGGAACAAGGCCTGGAATAAGGCCTTGTTCCAGCCTTGTTCCCCAAGGCTGCGTTTGGTTCGGGTATAAGAAAAATTTAGTTATACCGGGGATAGGTATAAGTTATGATATTAGCAGGAACTAATGTTAATTTATGTTTGGGTGGGTATAAGAGTTATACCGGGTATAAAGAAAATTGTGTTTGGTAAATTAAAGAGGAATAAAAAGAATAGAGGGAATTAAATTTTTATAAAATAATGAAATAAATTTTAAATTTTATAAATTTAAATAACTTATAATTTAAAATAAAATTAAATAATTTAAAAAAAACTGCAGGTCGAACAACTGAGTTGTTCCATCTGCTGCTTGGAACAGTTATTCCCCCCTAATCCCGGGATTAGGTAGAACAGTGTTCCAAGCAGCTTTTTGTTGTTAGGATACAAAGGGGGGATATCCCCCTTATCCCCCTCTAGTTCTTGTACCCAAACGGAGCCTAAATGCGTTTGTTATTGGTAGGAATAGCAGTTCTCGTCTCCCTGGAACAAGCTGGTGTAAGGCTGGAACTACTGTTCCACCCTTTTACTTGGAACAAGCTTATTCCTACTTGAGAACAAGATTAATTAAAGTAAATATAATTTAATTATTGTATTAACTCTTTAATTAATCTAATATTTTAACTAATTTAATTATTTTATTACTAATTATCTAACTATTAAATAATTAACTATTTAATTTATTAATTTATTAAATTATTTGTAGTTAATTAAATTATTAATTAACAATACTCATTGTTAATTATTTTTATTAATTAATATTTAGGATTATCTAGCAATAGTTAATTAAATAAATTAAATTATTATTTAATTAAGTTAATTATGTTAATTAATTAGATAAAATATTATTATTTAAAAATTATAATTACTCTTATTCTCATTATTCCAATCAAACTATTCAAACGCTATTTTTCTTATTCCCGAGAATAACCTAATTTTCATCCAAATGCAAAATTAGTCTTGTTCCTGCTTATTCCAAGAGTTATACCTATCCCTGGAATTAGCAATTCTCGCATATACTCTAACCAAACACATAAGGGAATATTGAAGGGTCTGTCATGCACCCTCTCTGTTTCCCTCTTATCTTTGCTTTCTTCCTCTTTGGTTCCACTTGATTTGGATAATAAAAAACTAAGTAACATATCAGATGCATAACTTAAAAAGTAAAGCATCAAATGAGATTTCTTTCGGTTCTGTTGTACATCATCTTATATAGCAAACTAACCTAATACTTAATTTCAGTAAATTGGTTACTCCTCATTCTATGAAAGTCTCCACTCACTGATGGTAAGTCTAGTCTACCATTTGGTTGGATGTGGTTTCTGCTGATCCTCTTGGTTTTGAGGACCAGTAAATCTGACTTAATAATTTTGATCTCTGATTTTTAAAGCAGAGTCGATTTGACATAAAAGCTTATATAAACCTTAGTTTGATAAACTGATGCTTTGGTTTGTTTTGCATACACTTTCTAGATTGTAGTTGCGGGCTCAAATATTTGTCAAAGTCTCAAAGGCTGTGCAAAAAAATTTATCTCAGTTAAGAAAAAAAATTGAAACCTAATAAATTTAAATTAAATGAAAAAAGCGAATAAATATTTCAACACCAATAGTAAGCATGATAAAACAAAAAAAAGGGGATGCGGTTACTATGATTTATAACTTTAGATTTGTAGTGACTAAAATATTTATATGCAGTTATATTTGTAAGTTTGGTTTTGATGTCTAAGCTGAGCTTCTGTTTAGTATGCTAGGTTTCTTTTATTGTGCTGCATCTTTTCCATGGATTTTCTTATTTTTATCTTGTTGTTGGTTTCTTTTTTTTTGAATTTGCAACTATAGGGGGTGTTTTCATGATTTTTGTGGCACTAATTATTTCGTTCATTTATTAGGTTATTATTGCAACAAATATTGCTGAGACTTCTGTAACAATACCCGGTATAAAGTATGTCATTGATCCTGGATGGGTGAAAGTTCGTTCTTACAACCCAGTGACAGGAATGGAGTCATTAACCATCAGTGAAATCTCAAAAGCACAGGCTCTTCAGAGGAGGTAAAAATGTTAGGCATTTTTGTGTTTGTACTACAGGATTATGAATTGATTTCACCTGATCACCATGGTTCATAATGCTTTTTTTGTCTAATTTGGCTAAATATGGCTGTACTAAGCTAATCGTCTTATGATGTGCATATTTGTTATGTGTCATATTTTTGCTTTAGGAACTGTTGATATTCATGTTTTGTTTTTTTTTTTTAGAGAAAGGTAGTATACTACCGACTTCGTTTACTTTTGAAATAAACTTAGCTGGAAATGTGAAGCAACTAGGCTTTGAACTCGGGACCTCGGGTATCAACCAGCAAGCCCTTTGCCACTTGGGCTAGAGACGGTCGATATATTCATGTTTTGTTAATAGTTACATTATGGTTATAACTAAAGATGTTAGTATTGCACTCATTTGTTAATAATTATATGGAAGAGAGTGCTAATTTGATCGCCTTGATTTCGTTTTTACTTGAATGTGGGCATGTTGTAGCTTGATGCTTTCTTGTTTCTTGGAAACAAAGATTTATTTCTTGGTTAGATCGACTTCCAACCTTCTTCAAGCCTTGAATCTTGACCTGGCGAGCTGTTCAACATTTTAATGTGAATAGCAATTTCTTGATTTGTATGGGTCGTTGGATGTCTAATGAATGAACCCTCCATCAAATAGAGGATTTTTCATCCCTTTGACATTGCCAATTTTCTATTACATTTTTGAATATGCCTCGTTCTTTACTCTACTGTTAGTACTGAAATTGTTTACCAATTTATTTGTATTCTCATTGTTCTTTTAAATTTTATTGCTTCAAAAACATAAAAAAATAGAGATGCTAAATGGTTTTGAAATCCTTTTTATGATGTTGCTAAAAGCCTGTATATCAGTTGTCTACATGGTTGCATATGATCTTTTATGTGGTATACTCAACCTGACCAGAAGAAAAGTCAAATCTGTTTGTTTGCTAACTTGCTTGATAAATGACCAGGATATGAAACTAAATATTATTTTTCTTACCACACTTTGTGCGTGTTGCATGTAGTGGTCGTGCTGGTCGGGAGGGCCCAGGGAAGTGTTTTCGGTTGTATACAGAAAGTGCTTTTAGGGAACTGAAGGATTCTACTATTCCAGAGATCAAAAGGTGCAACCTTGCGAATGTTGTACTACAGCTCAAAGCCCTTGGGATTGATAATACATTAGGGTTTGATTTCATGGAAAAGCCTTCAAGGTGAATTCTGATATTCTTTTTCAAGATGTATGTTGTCTACGGCTTGGTTTTCTGAGGAGCTGTGATCTTGGCTTGGTTTTTTGAAGAGCTGAATTCTAGCTGATAGGTTTTCATTTAAGTAAATCTCGTATGCACTGAATAAGGAAACACTTCTCCCTTTTCACCAAAGTTGGAAAACTATTTCAGTCTTTCCAATGCTTTTCCTTCTGATGGAAATACCTTCAATTTCATTAATTGGAATCCAAATTTTATCGTTGTGTGTGTTTTTATTTTTTCTCTGCTGGTTCCCAGACAAACTACCTTTTTTCATCATGGAAGAATGAAACTTTATTAAATTTAATCACTTCCATCAGAATAATAACCTTGTGGTTATGAAGCTGCTTTAATTACACATTGGAAGCTGCTTTTGAATTACACATTGTGTGCAAGGAAGAAAATAAAAATGTCCTTACTGTGGTCAAATATTGAAAAGCATTCCTAATTTGTTTCAGTGATTTATTCTGCTAATTGTTTCTTGGAGGTCTAATAATTGCTTACTCTGGTACCAATTTGTCCCCCGGCCCACACCTCCCTTTTTTTTTAATGGGTATGGTTTTGATGCCTTATTTGCAGGACTTCTATAGTGAAATCTCTGGAGCAGTTGCTCTTACTAGGGGCTTTGACGGATGACTGCAAGTTGTCGGATCCAGTTGGCCATCAAATGGCCAGGCTTCCTTTGGACCCTATGTACTCTAAGGCACTCATCGTGGCCAGTGAGTTCAAGTGCTTGGAAGAAATGTTGATAGTGGTTTCAATGCTTTCCGTGGAATCTATTTTCTACTCTCCTCGTGATAAGATGGAAGAGGTATGCACTATAGTGCTGGATATATTGAGAAGCTGAGTCATCTGCATGGACTGGTTGACTCAGTTTATTCTATTTAGCTTCTTTTTCTTACACTTTGGGCTGGTGCCTGTGTATCCTTGCTTTTGCTTTTACTTTCAGCAGATAGATAAGTCTGAAGTTATTGGTGCAGCAAGAAACTAAAATGAGATTCTAAGCCCTAAAAGAAAAGCTTTTATTTGGAATTTCTACTTCTTATGCAGACAGAAGTTGCTTGTGTCATTTTTATGAGGTACTTCCTCTAGTAGTACACTTTAAACATCGATGAGTGCTTCCTCTAGTAGTACAATTTAAACACCACTTCATCGAATAGTACTATATCGCTACAATACCACCAAAAACTCTTATTTCAATAATGCCCTATGTATCACGAACGTGGCTATAAACTTCGTGCGTCCATGTTAGACACGAGTGTCTATGTTGCACCTGTGTTCGACGCGGAATCGGATGCGCCATGGATGAGCGTTGAGTCCGATGTGGATGCACGACGCGCGCCTATGGCGCATCCATAAAAAAAAATTATTTTACTTTTTTTATACTTATATGATGTAAGTTGATAAATATTTTGGCTTTTTGATGAATGCATGGATACTCTTTTTGGACGATATAAATTATGTATGGTGGAGAGTTTCTTTCTTAAAAATATATGGACTAACAAGGTGAATTTTACTTACTTTCATTCGTATGAGAAATATGACAATATTTAGCAAAATTAATATTTATATATAATTAATATATATTATTATATTAATAATATGGGGCTTTTGCTTATATACCCCTTACTCCTATTAAATTTTTTCAAATTTACACCTCAATACCCAAAACACCCTTCTAAAACCCAATCCCATTAGTAAACCCTTGAGGGAAAGGATATATTTGAAGGAATTTTTTGAAATCAATAAGGGTATTTTGGTCATCCAGGGATTAATAAGATATTTTTGAACTTTTGCTGGGCATATTAGTTATTATCCCTAATAATATTATATATTTTATTAGCGGTGTCCATGCTACGTCCATGTCCATGTTCTAATTTTTTTAAATGCTATCGAGTCACCATGTATGAGTTGTGTTGTGTCCCGTGTCTCGTGTCCGTGACGCCTAGATAATGCCAAATAGGGCTGGAACACATCAACTGAAACTCTGGGAAACTATAATGGACACATGTATCCCAATTTATGTCTTGAATCATATCCTGATGTCGTACTTTTTTTAGATGAAAAAAAGAAGAATTCTATGCAATAATCTTATTTTTAGTTTCTTTTGTCTTGTTTCTTGCTTAGGCAAATGTTGCAAAGAAGAGATTTTCAAGCCCCGAAGGGGACCATATAGCTTTGGTGAATGTATACCGGGCATCTGCAGAATGCTTGGAGAAAAGCAAAAATGCAAAGATGAAAGAGAAAACCGTGGAAAAAGCTCTAAACAAATGGTGCAGGGAGAACTTCATCAATTACCGTGCTCTAAGGCATGCTCGAGATGTTCATAGGTTAGCTGCACTATTATTGTCATTATTTTTGGTTATGAAGGGCTTATCCTTCTTGATGTACTTGCATCAGCGTTTCATTTTCATTCTAACATTTGTCTTTATTCAACTCATGTATCGGGAGATAGTAAATAAATGCGAAGGGAGATATTTACCGATTTGCTTGGCAATTTGTGGCCATTGTGATACTTGAAGATGGAAGCATCAAAAACCAACTTACAGATTGTATAATATCGAAGAAATTCAAGTTATTCAAAACTCATTAAGATGTTAGATTTGCATCACAGTTCATTTTAATACTGAGCAAATGTTTATTAGGTTGTTATTCATCTGATATTGTCATCAGTTTAGTTCTTAAAGCTGAAAATTGGAAAAAAAATTTCCTTTCAAATTTGAAGGATGATGCCTTTGCATAACTTGTTTTTTTTTTATTTATTGTTTTTGTTTTATCTTTTACAATTTCTGTTTATTTATTTATTGTTTTTGTTTTATCTTTTACAATTTCACAGTCAAATTAAAGGGCATGTAAAGCAAATGGGCCTTGTTCTGTCATCATGTGGCGACGACATGCTTCAATTCCGCAGATGCCTTACTGCCTCTTTCTTCCTCAATGCAGCAAGGAGAGAACCAGATAGATCATACAGGTTTGTTTTTACACTACAAGTAAATTTAAGGAAATCGATGTAAAGCCAATGAAAGAGAAAATATTTTGGTCTAGTCACCTAGTCAATCGTTTCTTGATCAGTTTTGTTTTTAACACTATACAAGTAAATTTAAGGAAATTGATGTAAAGCCAATGAAAGAGAATACTTTGGTCTAGTCACCTGGTCAATAGTTTCATAATCCAATAAGCATCTAGTGGATCAACCTGATAACTCCTGCTAGAGCACAAACTAGCTGCATTTCAATATTCGTTGCATATACTGGGTAGAGCAAGAAATTACTTGAACTTAGGAACATAAGCAGCGGACACACCCTATGCTCACGTAAAATTCCTACATTTGTTCAACCCCCATTCAGACCAAGTTTGGAATTGTGTTCTCCAAAAGCAGCTGCTTTAATGCTTTATACACCCCCAAAAAAATCAAAAGTGCTAGGAAGCTCTGCGTTCTCAATGCTGCAGAGTGGCGGTGGAAACCTCTACTGGAAAAGCTTCTCACCTGATGCTTCTGAGATGGAGGTTTCCACTGTCATTTCTCAATACTGGAAGGTCGGAGTTCAATCCAAGTGTTTTTGAATTTATTGAGCACTGTAAAGCATCAACGTGTTTCCAAACTAGTCTACATAGTTTAGAGGAAATACTGATACGGCTACCACAGATAATACCACAGATAATACCACAGTGATACAGCTTCATGGTCCCACTGAATGGAGTTGATGAAAGGTATGATAATGAAACACTTAAATTAGTGCAGTTGTTGAGCGCTTCAATTTAAAAGTTGAGAAATTTACTTGCATTCTCATCTCAATAGAACTAGTGCTTAATTTCTCCAATTATACATTCTTGTTTCATCATTAAGATTTAAGTATGAAATTTTTATTGACTATCTGAACCACCCATTTAATTTCTGTTACACGTATGTATATGGTCCCTGCTGGCCTCACTCCCAATGTTTGTTTTCAGGACTACGGCTAGTGGTCAAAGCGTGCATATCCATCCTTCTTCAGTGTTATCTGAAATAAAGCCAAAGCCGGATTGCATCATCTTCAACGAATTGGTTTACACTACTCAAAATTATGTCAGAAATGTGACGAGGATAGATCCATTGTGGTTGCCCGAACTAGCTCCTCAGTATTACGCTGCGGAAAGTTAATTATATTTTCCATTTTGTCTCACGATTTCTTGGGGGCATAGATGTTCTTTCATTCCTTGTATGATATAACATTTTTTTATTATTATTATGGAATTATTTAAGAGGAATGTTACTTGTACATCCGATCATGGGTGTACATCTTACTTCCCCACCCATCCAAGGGTGGGAGATTTTTTCACCTATCACATCAAGTGATAGGTGAAATTTATTACATTATGGGATGGATGGGGTGTAAGATATACATTCCTTTTGGTGTGTATAGTTAGCTTTTTTTTTCATTATTTAATGCATCATTGGCCTCTTTTGGTTTTAAATACTGGTAGGGAATTCTTGGGGGGGTAATCTGAAATTTTTATTCGGGTATTGGTACTGATATCTTATTACACAACTCTCCCGATGTGTAAATTTGGAGGAATAATACGATTGGAGAAAACTTTTATTCAGAAACGAGTAGTAATTTTATTTTCTGAAATAATTGGGTAAAATTATGGAGTCTCATGCTCACGGTTCTTAAAAGAGCAATTAGATTTTTTTTTGTTTTTCATTTTTTTTTTTTTTTCATTTTCCTCTGCGCATCCACCCATCTCCCTGTCTCTCTCTCTCTCTCTCTTTCCAACCCACACCCACCAATGTTCTCTCTACTGTTCTCTTGAGGCGTTAGTCTTTTACAAAAGTCAGATGAATTTGAGCCTCGAGGTATAGATGGGTTTTATTTTTTTTATAAGTTTTTGTAGAAGAGGGCGACGAGCGTAGTGGCGAAGCCATGGGCGACGGAGGCCGAGGCGAAGATCACCACGGCGGAGGAGGCCACGGCCATGGCCATGGTGGAGAGGCGGGGGACTTCAGGAAGAAGGTGTGGAGCATGACGGGGGCCCCTACTGGCGTCCCAAGCACTGGCGCCGCAACACCGCGATTGCAAATGGTTGGGATGTTCCTTATCTATTTCTTCATCACCATGAAATTTGCTGAGTTCGAGATTTTTTGCCCTAATTTTTTTGTGGTTTTTGGTATCATCAGTGGTTGATGTGGCGGTATTCGATAAAACAATAAAAATAGATAAAAGTAGAGAAGAAATATTTTATTAAGTTGGAGAATAATTATCGAGTTCACTATATGATTGTTCTACGTACTCGCAATCTCTATTATAGTGCTCAACTCGTTCATACGGATAACCATAAAAATACTGAACTCCAAACTGATTAACAACCTAGAATTTAATCCGTTATAAATAAAAGGTTAAAAACAAATCTAACTAACGATTTGATCCGGTAAGATCAAATTCTCTGACACCGAGTCCTTCACGGCACCAAATGAATTTCTCCAACGACAATGGCTAGGTAAAAATATCTGCAAGTTGGTTTTGAGTAGAAATGTCAACCAACTTGACATTGTCGTTTACCACTTGATCTCGAATGAAGTGGTGACAGATCTCAATGTGCTTCATGTGACTATGGTGCACCGGATTCTTTGCTATGGCAATCGTTGACTAGTAGTCGCAGTAGATAATCGTTGGTTTTGTTTGCTTCTGATGCAAGTCGCATAGAATCCGCTGTAACCAAACTACTTGACATGCTGCACCGGTGACTGCAACATACTCGGCCTCGAAAGATGACAACGCCGTTGTGTGTTGTTTCTTTGAGTACCAACGCACTATACTCGAATCGAACTTGAACACGAATCTGCATGTGGTTCTTCGGTCGTCAATGGAACTTGCCCAATCACTATTAGAAAAACCAAATGGAGAAAAATAGTTAGTGTTAGTGATCCATAACCCATGGCCACTCGTCCCCTTCAAATGTCTCAATATTTGCTTCGCTGCTTCTATATGAATCTTGCTGGAATATTCCATAAATCGTGAAAGGAGGTTTGTTGAAAACATAATATCCGGTCTAGTGTGAACCATATACAGTAAGCTTCCAATCAAACTCTTCTACACATTAGTGTCAACTTTTTCCGCACTGAAAACTTCATATAGGTTCTCATAGGATTTGCTACCAAATTACAATTGTCACGCTCCAAGATCGCCTATTTGATCTGTTCGGACACACTAATAGGTCCGCCAATCTGGTATGACCTTTCTATATTCAAAAGGAACGGAACAAACATCTCAAGCAATATAATGAGTATAATGAGATATAATATCAGAGTACAACAACTACTAAATTGAACATTCAACTTTAAGCATAAATACAACCGAATAAAGCTGAAATGATATACTAGAATGAATATTTGCCATATAACAAATAGTTATAATTTTCTTTTGTTTAATCTTACCAAATACAATGCTCACTCTTAGGCACAAAATGGTAAAATACTGCTAGACCCTCTAGGTCTCTATGCTGCTGGGCTCTTGCTTTTGTCACGTGCCTCACTGGCGGCATCTGGATCTGTAAAAAAATATAAACCGCATGGTGTGAGAATTACGAATAGCTCCTAATGGGTTCATCCACCGAAAAACATGTTCTGTACCTTTTGATCCAATGAAAGCATTAATAGCAATATATATATATATATATATATATATATATATATATATATATATATATATATATATATATATATATGAAAAGCTGTAAATACTATATTAGCATGCTGATATGAAAATCATCAAACTATTAGTCCATGACCAATGCCACTCTGCTACTATGCCATGCCGCACTAGGCTACTAAACCATATCCCGGTCACTATGCCGCTATACAAAGGGTTACATCTAACATGATCGCACCTGATCACTCTAATCATATTATCATTTAGATTTCATAGACGTGCTTCATAGAGAGTCGACATATGTGCGGAACCCTCTCTACTAGGCGATTGCTTGGGCCCCTTTTGAGCCATCTTTCCACGGAGAGCCGAGTCTTGCTCGCTCACTCTTTCACTTGCCTCGAATGAGTTTAAAGCATCTTGGCACTCATTCAGGAAGTCGAGTCTCGCTCGCTCACTTTCCCCGGGAGTCGATATATGCTCGCCCCTCCCGTTGGCACTTTTTACTCGCTTCCGAAAGCTTTACTTTTTTCTTTTACCCTAGGGTATTAACTCTAGGATAGCCAGGATATCCCAAGGACACCAATTTAGATTAGAGTCCCCTTGTTTACTCAATTACACATTCACCCTAAGTTTCTTTACTGTAGGATTACAAGATGCTCCAAGGACACCAAGCATCAACCACATCACTCTAACCTTAGAGTTCAATGACTCTACGTTGAAACTCTACATTTTCACCTTAGATTTTTTCTAAATTAAATGCCACTCAATTTAACCTAAATTTTCTCCTAGGTTTTATACCACATATTACAACTTGATCCAGGTTTTTTCCTAAGTCCATACGCCACACATTTCCATACAAGAACAACCTACAACTAGGTTTATTTTTTCATACAAGGTCAACCTACAACTAGGTTTATTAATCATTTTCATGTAAGGCTACACGTTGAAATTTTTTTTTTAAAAGAAAAAGGGTGAGAATAAGATTGTTCTCGGGTGGGAACTGTCACGCCCCGAGACCGTCAATTTGAACAGTTCGGGCGCGCCAACAGACCCGCCAATCGGGCATGACCTTTCAAGACCCGAAAGGAACGGTTCAATCCAACAATATCATTTCAATATAGCGGAAGAGTAAGCAATCAGAGTAGAGAACTATAAATTTAAACTTTCAATCATTCAACAACTAGTTAGAAGAACTGAAAGTACAAAACTTGAGCGAAGACATACACTTTTGTTTAATATTACAACTCTCTTTTAGCATGACTACAATACCAAAATACATACATATTTTTTTTTTTCTTTCTTTCCAACTTGAAACTTAAACATTTAGAATTATACATTGTTCCTCACATACAAGGTTCGCTCAAGAAAATGAAACTCCAAAATGGTGGTGGCGACTCTAGACTGCTAGGTCGCTACTCTGCTGGGCGCTTGCCCTTGTCGCGTGTCTCGCCCGATGTACCTGGACCTGTGGGGAAGTCACCCAAAGGGTGTGAGAACTACAACCAAGTTCCCAGTGGGTTCAACCACCGAGAGAAAATGCCCTGCACCGCTTAGTCTAATGGAAGCAATATAATAGAGAATGAAATACAGTAAATAAAAGCTGTAAATCTTAGCTAGCATGCTTAATACTTTTACCTTTGCCATGACATTGCTCTATGTCGCTATAGGTTGCCAAACTAACCAACCTGTCCCTTGCCAAATTACTTTCATTAACTTTCTTGTGTTTCAATTCAAGTTGCTAAACCCTCGGAGAAACTTGCCCAACGGGCCCTAGCCCGGCAGACATGCTGCCATAAGACAAGTCCTCTAAGGTTGCCGATAACACCCGCAAGTGTTACCCCGCCCTACGGGGAAACGTCCCGAACGGGTCTCTACCCGGGAGAGGGACACTGCCTGCTACTCCAACATGGGCCACGTTTCACCCCGTAGGTGCGCTCGTTTTATTATCTCTTTTATTGCTTTGCATTTAGCCTCTTTGCTCTTTTAGGCCTTTGCCTTTCTTTTGCTCTTTAGCACTTAGCTTCCATCTCAATCGAGCTTATAGCTCACATTGCTCACATTGCCTCTTAGCCCTTTTTCTTTCTTTGCAATTAAGCTTTTAGCTTGTCTTTTTAATATACTCATGCATTTACCCTAGGTCCATGCCTTAAGGTACATAAGTCCCTTGGACTCAATTCTTAACTTTCATTATGCTCAAGTTGAAGTTAAAGTGTAGGTATATTAACCCGACTCCCTATGACCACTCTAGGGATTTCCAATACTCTGGATTTTAACCTCAACTAAACTATGCTTTCCTTAGAGACATAACTCTAATTTAGGCCCTAATTCCATCACACGCTTATTTGACTCAAACAACCATGCCACTCGTGAAATCCTATAGTGAATGCCACACATTAGAGCCTAATCTAAGTTTTCTCCTAAGTCAAATTTCCATAAACCGCAACCACATCTACATAAGCATGAAATTATTGTCCTAGCCACTCTATTAACATGCTTCTAATAACAAGCAAAAGATAAGGGGAGAGGTCACCCTCGCTCGATAGAATCCCCCACCTCGGTGTGTTCTATCGATCCTTGCAAGAGGCAATTCCAGCTCCTTTGGTCCTTGAGGCTTTCCTACATCGTAAGGAGGGCAAAATAAAGCAATTGCCTCTACATGATCCTTTAAATTTAGTAAGACGATGAAATTAACCTCTTTTGACAACAAAGAGGGGAAAGTTCCTATTTGATCGTTTTCCCCCTCCAAAAGGCTAACTTTTTATCGATTCATAAAAATGGGAGGGAATTAATTATCTTATGGCATGTTGCCAAAAAGAAACTTGCTCAACTCGATCCGGGGTCAAAAAGCCCCCCGAATTTTGAGAAAAGCTCAATTTGAGCTATTTCCTCCCAATTCGTCGATTTTGCTTCTTGGAAAGTCAAGAATTGCAATTTCACATTGGAAACAAGCCCAAAGCTCTCTAAATTTTAGAGGGGCTCAAATTAAGCAATTTTCCCCATCCCAAATTCCTAAATTTTGCATTTTGCAAAATCGAGAAATTGAAATTTTTGCATTTGGCAAACTTGAGAAATTGCATTTTTCTTATTGGGGAAAAGAGAAGAGAAGAATTCTCTATTATTCTTCTTTTCTTCTTTTCTTCTTTTCTTTTCTTTCTTTTCTTTCTTCACTTTCTTTCTTTCTTCTTTTCTCTCTTTTTTTTTTTTGTGTGATCCTAAACCTGCTGCTGGGCAGCAGCCAATGCAGCTGCTGCCCAGGCAGCAAGCTAGCAAGAGGCTGCGCAAGGCAGCATTGCAGCTGCCTTGCGCAGCTACTATGGCTGCCCAGCTGCTGTTGCTTAGTAGCAGCAGCAGCTGAGCAGCACAAGCTGCTCCTCACTTCTCTTTTTTTTTTTTTTTTTTGTATCCCACAGCAGCTGCTGCTGCTTTGAGCAGCAGCAGCTGGGCCAGCAGCTGCTGCTGCTTTGAGCAGCAGCAGCATGGCAAGCAGCTGCTGCTGCTGCTTTGAGCAGCAGCAGCCGCAGGCAGGAAGCAAGAAGGAGAGGGAGAGGTTGTGCGAGAGAGAGATAGAGAGAGAGAGAGAAGAGAGAGAGAGGGAAGTTACCTTTTCCTTCTCCTTCTTCTTCTTCTTCTTCTTCTCTTTTTCTTCTCCTTTCTTCTTCCTTCTCCTTTCCTTCTCCTCTTTGGTTTCCTCTAGCTGAGAGAGAGAGTGAGAGTGGGTGCGTGTGAGGGGGAGGGGAAAGAGAGAGGGGTCATTTATTAATCTGCTGTGGGTGGTTGGGAAAAGAAAGGGAATTTACCAAAATGCCCCTGAATTTTGAAATTATCCCAAATTGCCCTTTTCCTGCAGAATTTCCTGCAGCGAGCTTTATCGGTTAGCCCTCTTTCACCTCGTTTTCCCGTCAACTGAGAAATCAAATTTGTAATTTCTCTTCACCCCTTTAATCTACAAATTTTTCTTAAACTTCCCACGATTTTATTTAAAATTTCGGACTACTCTAAGCCCTCGAAAGAGAGCCCCGAAAATGCTTCGCGATAGACCTGGGCTGTCAAAACTGCAGTTTCAGCAATCGCGAAGCATTTTTCTTCGCTTCGTTCTCCGATTTTTTCTTAATAACATACCTAGGTTTTTCGCCCCTTTTAATAAGAAAACTTTTGTGAGTCACCCCACGATTTCTTTTAAAATTTTGGGGCACTCGAAGCCCTCGAAACAGGGCCCCGAAAACGCTTCGCGATAGACTTGGGCTGTCAAACTGCAATTTCAGCAATCACGAAGCATTTTTCTTCGCTTCGTTCTCCGATTTTTTCTTAATAGCATACCTAGGTTTTTCGCCCCTTTTAATAAGAAAACTTTTGTGAGTCACCCCACGATTTCTTTTAAAATTTTGGGGCACTCGAAGCCCTCGAAACAGGGCTCCGAAAACGCTTCGCGATAGACTTGGGCTGTCAAACTGCAATTTCAGCAATCACGAAGCATTTTTCTTCGCTTCGTTCTCCGATTTTTTCTTAATAGCATACCTAGGTTTTTCGCCCCTTTTAATAAGAAAACTTTTGTGAGTCACCCCACGATTTCTTTTAAAATTTTGGGGCACTCGAAGCCCTCGAAACAGGGCTCCGAAAACGCTTCGCGATTAAAAATTTCAGAAATTCCAGATTTGGCTAAGTCCTCGGGTTCAAGTCACTTTTCGACCCGATGCCCTTCGCGTCAGCCCGAAACGCACCGAACTCAACTGTAATCATGTTTAAAACATGTTACAAGTCCTCTCGCCGAAATTTGCCATTTTGCGAACTCGGCGAACACGAGTCCCAATTTTGCAATTTAAGGCTTCGTTTCTCAACCACAACTCACTTTTCGACCCAACGGCTTTTGCGTTGACTCAAAACACTTCAAACCCACTTGTAGTCATTATTCGAAACGGGTTACAAGCATTTTTACCGAATTTTGCTATTTCGCAGAAATCGGTGCACTACATTCTCCCCTCCTTTAGGAGTTTCGTCCGCGAAACTAAAACTCACGTACCTTGGGATTTATTCCTCGAACAAGCGAGGATAATGCTCCCGCATCACAGCCTCAGGCTCCCACGTGGCCTCCTCCTCGCTATGCCTCGTCCAAAGCACTTTCACATAAGGGATGGAGCGGTTCCTGAGCTTCCTATCACGCCGATCAATAATCTTATACGGGAACTCATCATAGCTCATATCCTCCCGTAGATCGAGTGGTGGGTAGTTGATTATGTGCGTCGGGTCGTGGACATACTGGCGGAGTTGTGACACATGGAACACATCATGAATTCCTGCCAAATCTGGGGGCAAAGCTATTCTATAGGCCACTGGGCCAACCCGCTCCAAAACCTCATAGGGTCCAAGAAAACGAGGGTTCAGCTTTCCTCGCATCCCAAATCGCACTACTCCCTTTGTGGGCGACGCCTTCAAAAATACATGATCCCCGACCTTAAACTCTAGGTCGCGCCGCCTTTTGTCCGCATAACTCTTTTGCCGACTTTGCGCTGTCACCAGACGTTGACGCGCAATTTGCACCTTTTCCTCGGCTTCTTGCAATACATCAGGACCCAGTGATGATCTCTCGCCAACCTCACTCCAATGCAGTGGAGACCTGCATTTTCTGCCATAGAGTGCCTCAAAAGGTGCCATCCCGATGCTGGCTTGGTAGCTGTTATTGTAGGCGAACTCCGCCATCGGCAAATATCGCTGCCACCCTGGTCCATAGTCCAAGACACACGCCCTGAGCATATCTTCGAGGATTTGATTGGTCCTCTCAGATTGACCATCGCTCTGAGGGTGATAGGCCGTAGAGAAATCCAGGCGTGTTCCCAAAGTTTCGTGGAAGCTCTTCCAAAATTGTGACACGAATCGGGGATCCCGATCCGACACTATAGAAACAGGAACTCCATGAAGGCGCATAATCTCATCAATATACAACTGCGCCAATTTATCCCTAGACCAGGTGGTGTGGACGGGCAGGAAATGAGCCGCCTTGGTTAACCTATCCACAACCATCCAGATCGCATCATGGCCTGCTTGAGACCGAGGCAAGCCCACAATAAAATCCATAGCGATGTTCTCCCATTTCCACACGGGAATCGGCAGATTTTGAAGCTTGCCCGCAGGGAGTCTATGTTCAGCCTTGACTTGTTGGCACACTAAGCATCTAGCCACGAAGTGTCCAACATCCTTTTTCATACCTGGCCACCAAAACTGCGCCCTCAGGTCCTTATACATTTTTGTGCCGCCGGGGTGGATAGTATACGGCGATTGGTGTGCTTCTTGAAGGATCATTTCACGAATATCCTCATCATTAGGTACACACACGCGACCCCGAAACCTTAGGATCCCCTCAGAATCCACAGTAAAATCCTTTGCCTCACCGCTTTCTTGATCAGACCTCGCCTTTTGGAGCTTTTCATCCGCCATTTGCTTTTCTTTAATTCTCTCCAACAAGGTAGGTTGCACAACGAGCGTCATAAGCTTCGCGGGGGCACCGGAAGCCACAACCTCCAAGCCCATCCGTCTCATTTCGGATTGCAACGGGTATTGGTCAGTGATGATCATGGCAAGATTTTCCACGGACTTCCTGCTTAGCGCGTCGGCCACCACATTTGCTTTCCCCGGGTGGTACAAGATGCTAACATCATAATCCTTTAGGAGTTCTAGCCATCGGCGCTGCCTCAGATTTAATTCCTTCTGAGTGAACAAATATTTGAGGCTTTTGTGATCCGTGTAAATCTCGCAATGTTCCCCGTAGAGGTAATGCCGCCATATCTTTAGTGCAAAAATCACCGCGGCAAGCTCGAGATCGTGAGTGGGGTAGTTCTTTTCATAACTCTTCAACTGCCGGGAAGCATAGGCTATAACCCTCTCGTCTTGCATGAGTACACACCCCAACCCAGTCCCTGAAGCATCACTATAAACCACGAACCCTTTTCCCGCAACGGGTAAAGCAAGAATTGGAGCCGTCGTCAACTTATCCTTGAGTAATTGGAAGCTTCTCTCACAGGCATCGCTCCAAATGAACTTAGCTCCTTTTCTTGTAAGGCTGGTGAGTGGAATGGTAATTTTAGAGAACCCTTCCACAAACCGCCTATAATAGCCCGCGAGTCCGATAAAGCTTCGAATCTCGGTGACATTTGTTGGTCGCGGCCAATCTTTCACTGCTTCAATTTTCTTGGGGTCCACAGACACCCCCGTCTCAGAAATCACATGCCCTAAGAATGCCACCTCCCGGAGCCAGAATTCACATTTCTTCAGCTTCGCGAATAGGCTCCGCTCCCGAAGCACTTGTAGAACCTGTCGTAGGTGATCCTCGTGCTCGTCGTCACTTCGAGAGTA
Organism: Tillandsia fasciculata; assembly: GCA_029168755.2. Taxonomy (NCBI): domain Eukaryota; kingdom Viridiplantae; phylum Streptophyta; class Magnoliopsida; order Poales; family Bromeliaceae; genus Tillandsia; species Tillandsia fasciculata. The sequence goes on along the minus strand of CM054940.1, from coordinate 7,570,012 downwards.
GACTAAAATGTCGTCAATGAAGACAACGACAAATCGGTCTAGGAAAGGCTGAAAAACGCGGTTCATTAAATCCATGAATGCCGCCGGGGCATTCGTCAACCCGAAAGGCATTACAGTGAATTCATAGTGTCCATACCGCGTTCTAAAAGCTGTTTTGTGCACATCCTCCGGCTTAATCTTTAATTGATGGTATCCCGATTGAAGGTCAATTTTTGAGAATACTCGGGAACCTTGCAATTGGTCGAACAAATCATCGATCCTCGGTAATGGATATCGGTTCTTGATTGTCAATTTGTTGAGCTCCCGATAATCCACACATAACCGCAGCGATCCGTCCTTTTTCTTCACAAATAGGACCGGAGCTCCCCAAGGGGATACGCTAGGTCTAATGAAACCCTTGTCCAGCAAATCTTGCAATTGAGCCTTAAGCTCTTTTAACTCCGCCGGGGCCATTCTATAAGGAGCCTTTGAAACTGGAGCCGTCCCGGGGACCAAGTCTATTATGAACTCAATCTCCCGATCCTTCGGCATGCCCGGCAATTCCGCAGGGAATACATCAGGATATTCCCGCGCCACGGGAATGTCTTGCACATTAGGTTCTTCCTTGTGCCCTTCCACCACGGTAGCTAAGTAAGCCACACACCCTCTATCGATAAGCTTCTTGGCCCGCGATGCCGAGACCACAGAGGCAAATAGAGAACCACTACATGCTTTAAATACATACTCCTCTTGTCCCGGCTCTCGAAAGATGATAACCCGCCGCTCGCAGTCGATAGTGGCATAGTACTTGGAGAGCCAATTCATTCCCAAAATTACATCATAACCTCCTAGCCGTCTCAAAACTAAGAAGTCCACTGTCATAATCCACTCGCCAACCCGAACTGGACAGGCGGGGCAACTCTCAGATACCTCTAAGGAACCATCAGGTACATGGACCGTTTTAGTGCTAGTAGACTGTAATACATCCAACCCATGTCTCATGGCAAAGGATCTACATATGAATGAATGCGATGCACCTGTGTCGAATAGAGCCCTACATCGAACATCATTAATAAAAATTATACCTGCCACGACGTCGTCAGCTACGGGCTCCTCCTCCTTCGCCTGAGCGGCAAAAGCCCGCCCGCTCGGCGGTCGCTGAGGAGCAGCGGGGCGTGCAGCTGGTAGAGCTGGCACCGTCTTCTTGTGTTGCTTCGGGGCAGCCTGGATCGTCGGCACGGCCGGGGCGGGGTGCGTGCCCCTCCAACACTCTCGAGCCATGTGACCCGGCCGGCCACAGTTGAAGCACCTCCCCTCGCGTTCTGGGCACTCAGTAGGTCGGTGCGGGCCACCACAAATGGCACATCGCCCGGGGGCCGTGAACTGTCGGGGCTCCCGAGGATAGTGCTGCTGTCGCTGTTGCTTCGGGGGCCGTTGATATTGGCTCTGACCCCCGGGGCCACCTTGATGCCGCTTCTTTTCCTTCGCCTTGCCCTTATCTTTCTCAAAAGCTTCGCGCTCTCGGCGCACCACCATGTCGCCCCTTTCTACCAAACGGGCTCTATCCACAATTTCCCGATAAGTTGCAATGTTGAATGGTTGGACCTTTGAGTAGATCGCCGGTCGAAGGCCCCTCTCGAAACATCGCACCTTATCCCACTCGCTGCGCACCACGGTGGGTAGACAACTAACGATGCGAGAGAACTCGCACTCGTATTCTTGAACTGAGCGGCTTCCCTGGCGAAGATTTTTGAAGTCATCTTCCATTTGTTGCTTCGCACTGTCGGGGAAATATGTGGCGAAGAAGAGCTCCTTGAATTCTTCCCACGATGGCTCCGGCAATGCCGTCCTAGCCCTTCTCTCCAACTCTGCTTTCCACCAACGGTGTGCCACATTATCGAGGTGGGGAACCGCCACAGTAACACGGTCCCGCACCGGCACCCGAAGGGTTAGGAACAGTCGCTCCATGGAGTCAATCCACGACTCCACCACCATTGGATCGGATTTGTCGCCGCTGAAGGTAGGAGGGTGAAATTTCTGGAAGTCGGCGAGAACCTCCATCGCCCTATTTTGCTCCGCTCTCTGGGCCGCGTACTCGGCATCACCCACCTCCGAGTCGGCCCGCCGGGGCACTCCTCTAGTAGCCCCGACAGATGGTGCTGGGCGCGCCGCCATAGGCTCGGCCGCCATAGCCACTCCTTCAGTAGTTGCCCCCACTTGGGGCGAGGCTGTGCGCTCATGCGTCGTCTGCGCCGCCTCAATCTGCCGCGTCAACAGGTCCTGGAGCCTCTCAATTTGTTCGGCCTGACGCCTCGTCGCTTCCTCCTGGCGCTGCAACGCCTCCTCTAGCCTGCGAGAAGCCTCCTCCTCCCTTTGGCGAGAAGCCTCCTCCAGCCTACGAGAGGTCTCCTCCTCTCGTTGGCGGGAAGCCTCCTCCTGTCGCTGAGAGGCCTCCGCCTGCTGCTGTACCACGCCAATAAGCGCGGCCATTTGCTCCCTCAGTTCACGAACATCACTCGAACCGGAGCCCTCCCCCGGCTCGAGGCGCGTAAGACGTGTCTCCCTTCGCGGTGGCATAGCTATCTGCACACCACAAAAACATCAGTCCAACGCTTACAACTTAGGCATTTGCGAAGTTAAATGCAGTAATTTAAACGATCACATAAAGGCTTCGTCAACCCAATCATGCGAAAGTAAAAAGGAATACTTCTTCCCACCCCTAACGTTACGTTGTCGGCCGCCCAACTTAACGTTAGCTAGTGGAAGTCCATTTTCCCTCGATCCATTCCCAATGTCCTTCTTGGGAATCAAGTAACCCAATCATGTACTTTCGCCAAAAGATCCACACACACTCTCGTGCCTAAACCCTAGGGTCTTCCTAAGGTTCGCTAACCACCTAGGTCTATCTCCTAGGCTCTGATACCACTCTAATCTGTCACGCCCCGAGACCGTCAATTTGAACAGTTCGGGCGCGCCAACAGACCCGCCAATCGGGCATGACCTTTCAAGACCCGAAAGGAACGGTTCAATCCAACAATATCATTTCAATATAGCGGAAGAGTAAGCAATCAGAGTAGAGAACTATAAATTTAAACTTTCAATCATTCAACAACTAGTTAGAAGAACTGAAAGTACAAAACTTGAGCGAAGACATACACTTTTGTTTAATATTACAACTCTCTTTTAGCATGACTACAATACCAAAATACATACATATTTTTTTTTTCTTTCTTTCCAACTTGAAACTTAAACATTTAGAATTATACATTGTTCCTCACATACAAGGTTCGCTCAAGAAAATGAAACTCCAAAATGGTGGTGGCGACTCTAGACTGCTAGGTCGCTACTCTGCTGGGCGCTTGCCCTTGTCGCGTGTCTCGCCCGATGTACCTGGACCTGTGGGGAAGTCACCCAAAGGGTGTGAGAACTACAACCAAGTTCCCAGTGGGTTCAACCACCGAGAGAAAATGCCCTGCACCGCTTAGTCTAATGGAAGCAATATAATAGAGAATGAAATACAGTAAATAAAAGCTGTAAATCTTAGCTAGCATGCTTAATACTTTTACCTTTGCCATGACATTGCTCTATGTCGCTATAGGTTGCCAAACTAACCAACCTGTCCCTTGCCAAATTACTTTCATTAACTTTCTTGTGTTTCAATTCAAGTTGCTAAACCCTCGGAGAAACTTGCCCAACGGGCCCTAGCCCGGCAGACATGCTGCCATAAGACAAGTCCTCTAAGGTTGCCGATAACACCCGCAAGTGTTACCCCGCCCTACGGGGAAACGTCCCGAACGGGTCTCTACCCGGGAGAGGGACACTGCCTGCTACTCCAACATGGGCCACGTTTCACCCCGTAGGTGCGCTCGTTTTATTATCTCTTTTATTGCTTTGCATTTAGCCTCTTTGCTCTTTTAGGCCTTTGCCTTTCTTTTGCTCTTTAGCACTTAGCTTCCATCTCAATCGAGCTTATAGCTCACATTGCTCACATTGCCTCTTAGCCCTTTTTCTTTCTTTGCAATTAAGCTTTTAGCTTGTCTTTTTAATATACTCATGCATTTACCCTAGGTCCATGCCTTAAGGTACATAAGTCCCTTGGACTCAATTCTTAACTTTCATTATGCTCAAGTTGAAGTTAAAGTGTAGGTATATTAACCCGACTCCCTATGACCACTCTAGGGATTTCCAATACTCTGGATTTTAACCTCAACTAAACTATGCTTTCCTTAGAGACATAACTCTAATTTAGGCCCTAATTCCATCACACGCTTATTTGACTCAAACAACCATGCCACTCGTGAAATCCTATAGTGAATGCCACACATTAGAGCCTAATCTAAGTTTTCTCCTAAGTCAAATTTCCATAAACCGCAACCACATCTACATAAGCATGAAATTATTGTCCTAGCCACTCTATTAACATGCTTCTAATAACAAGCAAAAGATAAGGGGAGAGGTCACCCTCGCTCGATAGAATCCCCCACCTCGGTGTGTTCTATCGATCCTTGCAAGAGGCAATTCCAGCTCCTTTGGTCCTTGAGGCTTTCCTACATCGTAAGGAGGGCAAAATAAAGCAATTGCCTCTACATGATCCTTTAAATTTAGTAAGACGATGAAATTAACCTCTTTTGACAACAAAGAGGGGAAAGTTCCTATTTGATCGTTTTCCCCCTCCAAAAGGCTAACTTTTTATCGATTCATAAAAATGGGAGGGAATTAATTATCTTATGGCATGTTGCCAAAAAGAAACTTGCTCAACTCGATCCGGGGTCAAAAAGCCCCCCGAATTTTGAGAAAAGCTCAATTTGAGCTATTTCCTCCCAATTCGTCGATTTTGCTTCTTGGAAAGTCAAGAATTGCAATTTCACATTGGAAACAAGCCCAAAGCTCTCTAAATTTTAGAGGGGCTCAAATTAAGCAATTTTCCCCATCCCAAATTCCTAAATTTTGCATTTTGCAAAATCGAGAAATTGAAATTTTTGCATTTGGCAAACTTGAGAAATTGCATTTTTCTTATTGGGGAAAAGAGAAGAGAAGAATTCTCTATTATTCTTCTTTTCTTCTTTTCTTCTTTTCTTTTCTTTCTTTTCTTTCTTCACTTTCTTTCTTTCTTCTTTCTCTCTTTTTTTTTTTTGTGTGATCCTAAACCTGCTGCTGGGCAGCGGCCAATGCAGCTGCTGCCCAGGCAGCAAGCTAGCAAGAGGCTGCGCAAGGCAGCATTGCAGCTGCCTTGCGCAGCTACTATGGCTGCCCAGCTGCTGTTGCTTAGTAGCAGCAGCAGCTGAGCAGCACAAGCTGCTCCTCACTTCTCTTTTTTTTTTTTTTTTTGTATCCCACAGCAGCTGCTGCTGCTTGAGCAGCAGCAGCTGGGCCAGCAGCTGCTGCTGCTTTGAGCAGCAGCAGCATGGCAAGCAGCTGCTGCTGCTGCTTTGAGCAGCAGCAGCCGCAGGCAGGAAGCAAGAAGGAGAGGGAGAGGTTGTGCGAGAGAGAGATAGAGAGAGAGAGAGAAAGAGAGAGAGAGGGAAGTTACCTTTTCCTTCTCCTTCTTCTTCTTCTTCTTCTTCTCTTTTTCTTCTCCTTTCTTCTTCCTTCTCCTTTCCTTCTCCTCTTTGGTTTCCTCTAGCTGAGAGAGAGAGTGAGAGTGGGTGCGTGTGAGGGGGAGGGGAAAGAGAGAGGGGTCATTTATTAATCTGCTGTGGGTGGTTGGGAAAAGAAAGGGAATTTACCAAAATGCCCCTGAATTTTGAAATTATCCCAAATTGCCCTTTTCCTGCAGAATTTCCTGCAGCGAGCTTTATCGGTTAGCCCTCTTTCACCTCGTTTTCCCGTCAACTGAGAAATCAAATTTGTAATTTCTCTTCACCCCTTTAATCTACAAATTTTTCTTAAACTTCCCACGATTTTATTTAAAATTTCGGACTACTCTAAGCCCTCGAAAGAGAGCCCCGAAAATGCTTCGCGATAGACCTGGGCTGTCAAAACTGCAGTTTCAGCAATCGCGAAGCATTTTTCTTCGCTTCGTTCTCCGATTTTTTCTTAATAACATACCTAGGTTTTTCGCCCCTTTTAATAAGAAAACTTTTGTGAGTCACCCCACGATTTCTTTTAAAATTTTGGGGCACTCGAAGCCCTCGAAACAGGGCTCCGAAAACGCTTCGCGATAGACTTGGGCTGTCAAACTGCAATTTCAGCAATCACGAAGCATTTTTCTTCGCTTCGTTCTCCGATTTTTTCTTAATAGCATACCTAGGTTTTTCGCCCCTTTTAATAAGAAAACTTTTGTGAGTCACCCCACGATTTCTTTTAAAATTTTGGGGCACTCGAAGCCCTCGAAACAGGGCTCCGAAAACGCTTCGCGATAGACTTGGGCTGTCAAACTGCAATTTCAGCAATCACGAAGCATTTTTCTTCGCTTCGTTCTCCGATTTTTTCTTAATAGCATACCTAGGTTTTTCGCCCCTTTTAATAAGAAAACTTTTGTGAGTCACCCCACGATTTCTTTTAAAATTTTGGGGCACTCGAAGCCCTCGAAACAGGGCTCCGAAAACGCTTCGCGATTAAAAATTTCAGAAATTCCAGATTTGGCTAAGTCCTCGGGTTCAAGTCACTTTTCGACCCGATGCCCTTCGCGTCAGCCCGAAACGCACCGAACTCAACTGTAATCATGTTTAAAACATGTTACAAGTCCTCTCGCCGAAATTTGCCATTTTGCGAACTCGGCGAACACGAGTCCCAATTTTGCAATTTAAGGCTTCGTTTCTCAACCACAACTCACTTTTCGACCCAACGGCTTTTGCGTTGACTCAAAACACTTCAAACCCACTTGTAGTCATTATTCGAAACGGGTTACAAGCATTTTTACCGAATTTTGCTATTTCGCAGAAATCGGTGCACTACAGGAACAATCCAGGGTATAGCGCCTTAAGGGGGGAACAATAGTTCCTTCCGCTTTCATTTGTGTTTGGGGTTATTCCCCATTTATCCCAACCAAACACTACCCAAACGCGTTTGGTTTGGATGGGACCAGTAGTTCTCGTCTTTCTGGAATAAATTGGTATAAAACTAGAACTACTGATTCAGTATTTTTTCTGAAACAAACTTATTTCCACATAAGAATAGGCTTAATTAAAGTAAATATAATTTTAATTATTAACTCTTTAATTAATTTAATATTTTCACCAATATAATTATTTTATTAACTAATTATTTAACATAATTAACTAATTCATTTATTTGTAGTTAATTAAATTATTTATTAATAATACTTATTATTGTTAATTATTTTATCAATTAATATTTAGGATTATACAACAATAATTAATTAAATAAATTAAATTATTATTAAAATAATTTTTTTATATTAATTAATTAGATAAAAATATTATTATTTTAAAATTATAATTATTTTTTTTCTTACTATTTCAATTTAACTATCTAAACACTATTTTTTTATTCCAAAAAACAATTCAATTTTCATCTTAAATATAAAAATAATTTTACTAGTACAGTACTCGCGCTACGCTGCAGATAAATATTATTTGAGACAATTAAAATATATAATTATTAAAATTTAAAATTTAAAAAATTATAATTAAAAAAAAACTAAAAAATAGCTATAAAGTATTTTTATATACATATTTTTATTAATATTTTCTTAACTTTTTAAGTTAAATTATATTAATAATTTTATTTTAAATTCAATCATTTTTAGTTTTGATAGGTATTTTATAAAAAAAAAAAATTAACTTTATATAATAATTTTTTATCTAAAAAGTTAAAGTTGAAGAAATTATTTAAAATTTAATAATTAGTAAGTGAATTTTTATCTTATTAAAATTGATGGAAGACTAAGAAACTATTATATATAGCTAGTATATATTAATACTTTATACACCATATTCAAATATAAAAAATTAATTAAATATATATAATATACAAAATTTAATAATTTAAATTATATTTGATGAATTAATTTTTAAATTTTTATTAAAAAATTTTAGGCATGTCGTATATATGCAAATATATATACTTGGTGCAGACAATGTTGATTAGGATTCACTCATAATTTCAAAAGAGAAGGAATTTTTCCTTGCACCTATACTATAAAAATTTATTTTAGATATATATATATATTAAACTTGGTTTACGGTACAATGGTATATCTAAATTTTTTACTAATAAATGACAAATTTTGATTAGATTGGACTTTTAGCGAGACGCGGCCCTTTTAGAGAAAAACTCAAAAACTGTTAAGTTTTGATTGTATTGTACCTTTATTAGTGACGACGTGGCTTTCTTAGAAAAAACTTTAAAAGTGTCGGATATTATATCTATAGATAAGATTAGATTCGTTTACGGTACCTTTATTAGTGAGATATCATATATCTATAAGGGATAATTGCCTGTGTACCCTGAAATATGAAGAAATATCTGATTTACCCCTCTTATTTTTTTCTTTCTAATATACCCCTCATACGTTCCACCGTTATTAAAAATACCCCTACCGTTTCCCTTTGTTAAATTAACTAGGATTAAACTAGAGTTAAATAATAATCGGAGTTGAAAACTATCAGATATACCTATTTTGCCCCGGTTTAGGGTTTAGGGTTTAGGATTTTTTTAGGGTTTTAGGGTTTAGGGTTTAGGGTTTTAGGGTTTAGAGTTTAGGATTTTTTAGGGTTCTAGGGTTTAGGGTTTAGGGTTTTAGGGTTTTGGGTTTTGGATTTTTTAGGATTTTAGGGTTTAGGGTTTAGGGTTTTAGAGTTTTGGGTTTATGGTTTAGGGTTTAGGGTATATTTGAAAGGGCAAAATAATAATTACACACAGATAACGGCAGTTTCAAACGGTACACTAACAGAGTTTAACTTCAGGGGTATTTTGGAAAGAAGTTGGAACGTAAGAAGGGTAGTTTTAATATTAGCCTTCTAAGAGGGGTAAATCTGAAAACAGGGAAATTTTTAGGGGTACGTAAGAAATTGCCCCTATCTATAAATATGATATAATATATATAATATAAAATATCTAAATAATTTATTATATTATAAAATTTTATTTTAGATATATATATTAAATTTGGTTTACGGTACACTGGTATATCTAAATTTTTGGTTTACGATCCACAGGTATATCTATATTTAAATTTGGTTTACGATACACTGTATATCCAAATTTTGATTAGATTGGGCTTTTAGCGAGACTCCGCTCTTTTAGAGAAAAACTCAAAACTGTTAAGTTTTGATTGTATTGTATCTTTATTAGTGGCGACGTGATTTTTTTAGAATTTAAAATTGTGGGATAGTATATCTATTTATAAAATTCTTGTTATTTATAAATCTATACCTATCTCATAAAAAAATATAATAATAATTTTTGTATATGAACATTCCTTTGTAGCAGCTCTCCTCTTAGAAAAAAACTGCGCGAGCCCTTGCGCACACGTAAAACACCCTCAATGGCGCCGCCCAAGCGAGCGAAACCGAAAGGCGACTCCGCTGCCGCCGCCGCCTCCGCCATCCCCGCCGCCTCCGCCGCCTTTCCCGGATGCCTCCGCCTCCTCCCTCCCTCCACCGTCGCCATCGCCGTCCACGCCAAGCCCGGCTCTAAGGTCGCCACCGTCACTGGTACGAACCCCCAACCCCCCTGCTCTCTCTAGATCTCTCTAGATCGTTCTAGATCACTGCAGATCACTCTAGATCTCTCTAGATCTCTCTCTTTTTTCGAATCTGAAACCCTAGCTCTCAATCGGGTCGCAGAGATCGGGGACGAGGCTCTCGGGGTTCAGATCGACGCCCCTGCGAGGGATGGAGAAGCTAACGCTGCGCTTCTCGAGTACATCAGCTCGGTGAGAGCCTATCTTTGTTGAGAATTTTTTTTAATTAAAATTTCATTTTACTTGTATAGCTTATAGTAATTATAAAATTACAAGTTCCTTTCTGGACTAATTCAATGTGTGAGCAATTGAATTAGCCCTAATTTCCCTAATGAGACTTAAATCAGTTCAAAATTTCGAATTTGATGTTTACCATGACCTACAAATAGTGGGATCGCCAATTTAGGTTTTGTGGTACTCGAAGATGATAGATGTTTTTGCTTAGAAAACACAATATCAATTTGGATTATTAGGATAACAAGTAACTTTTTTGACTTATTGGTCGATGGATTTTTTGTGTAAAATCACAATGGATATAGGTAAACATACACTTTTTAAAATAATTTTAGAAGTTTTTTATATTTGCTAATTAGCCTTGCTAAAACTTTATTTGAAAAACTAATTCTATTTTATCCTACTTAGCACTACACTAAGTAGGGTAGAAATATGAAAGAGTAATAGAAAGCGGTGAACGATTTACCGTCTTTCAATGTTCCCACCAGACTTAATGATATCTATTGTGAAGGGGGTGAATCGTTCGTTGTCTTATGAAGACAACAAATAATTCACCGTCTTGCATAGATTAATTTTTCAACCAACAATTTGCTGTGTTTAAGTCCCTGAGAACTAAAATTTTTTGATAACAAACACAACAAAAGTAAATGGAGCACAAAACTGAATGAAATATAATATAACACGTATTCAAAATAGTTTAAATGTTAATAAAAATTCATTGATAATAAATGACGGCAAAATCCTTGTAGCTTTTCCTCTCCCTCGACGTTCTTGGCCATGCCTACATCCACGGTCACGGCCATGATTATGGCTACGGCCAACATCGAGCTCATTAGCAATTATGTTGTCAAGTGGCTCGATGTTGCTATATGATCGAGATTTTCAATGATGATGCCCTTATTATACTCAGGGACCTCATGAGTCTGCTGCGGCACTAGTCGATCGCTCTCTACAACGGTGGTGTAGATGTTGGCAAGAGCTATGATGGGGCGAGTGATGACGTCGAAAATACATCTGAGTGGGTTGTGTATTCGACGTGGACAATGGAAGGGAGAATGTCTGAGATGTAGAAGGAGATATTGAAGAAAACTGAATCAGAGATAGAGTGTGGCGTACTTGAGTGTTTGATGTTGACGCTTGAGCATGATCCCTGCTTCTTGGATCTCGGACAGTTGGCAGAGTATGTAGATACTCCAGCACTATCTCCATATGCAATGAGATGCTTGTCAGAGTTTCTAACATCATACATAGTTCAGGAAGATTGTCTATTAATTGCTTGATATTGTAGTTCGTCCGTTGTAAGGTGTCGATCTGTGTTGCAAACACTAACTTGTGATTCTTTGATTAGATTGACATGAATTTCAAAATATAGGTTGCATTATGGTACCGGTCTTCTCTCTATTTGTTCATGAGGCTGGAAGGTTATTGAAAAATGCTGTATTGGGTGAGATATCCATCTCTTTATTATCATCCAGTACTACCGCATGTAAATATTGATGGCCTATATCGAATCATTATCGACAATTAGAAACAGATCAATAATATTCTCTAATCTCTATGCCGACCTCTGGATGTGTGCAGCATGAAAGACGCCGCAATCCTTATCAGGCCCCCTTTATAAATGTTCCCAAGTCATTCTTCCCTATGTCCCGAGTATCAAACTATTCCAGGACTTTTGTTGTTCTTTACTTTGTTGGAATACTTGTGTTGCCTTAAATACCTCCGTCACTATCCACTTATTAGTCATTATAAAATTTCTCAATCCGCTAAACAACAGAACATTTATCAAGCCTTCTTTTTGCCTTAACAGAACATTTAGTCATTATAAAATATCTCCCTCATGCACCTTTTCCTTTAGCATATGTTTGTCATGCTCGGAGACTGCCTATTTGATCAGTTCGGGCACGCTAACAAACCTGCCAAGCGGGCATGACCTCTCTATATCTGAAAAGAACGGAACAACCATCTCAAGCAATACAATGAGTATAATGAGATATCATATCAGAGTAAATTACTAAACTGAGCATTCAACTTTAAACATAAATACAACTGAATAAAGCTGAAATAAAATACTAGAATGAATATTTGCCATATAACAATTAGGTACAAATTTTCTCTTGTTTATCTTCACCAAAATACAATGTTCACTCCAAAATAAAAAATGGGTATAATACCACTAGATCTTCTAGGTCTCTATGCTGCTGGGCCCTTGCCCCTTATCGTGTGCCTCACCGGCCTGGATCTGTAAAAGTGGAAACCAACTGGGTGTGAGAAGGACGAATAATTCCCAGTGGGTTCATCCACCGAGAAACATGCTCTACACCTCTTGATCCAATGGAAGCATTAGTAACAAGATAATACGGAAAGCTGTAAATACTATACTAGCATGCTGATATAATAATCACTACACTACTAGTCCATATTCTATGGCATAACGCTACCATACTATGCCATACTAGGCTACTATACAATAACTCGGTCACTATGCCACTATACAAGGGTTGCTCCTAACCCGATCACATTCAGTCACTTTCATTTTCTTTTACTTTTAGCCTTTCGAAAGTATCTCGTCCAACGGAGCTCCGGCCCTAGGAGTCATGCTCCCAATTGACGAGTCTCAAATCCGAAAGCGCATTTTACATTTACTTTTCACTTTTAAAATATTTTTCGTCTTTATTTGCCATGACCTCTACGTAGCCCACTAGCTAATTGGGTCCCATTAGCTTACCTACCTATCATGTGCATACTCTCTATGCCACATGTCCCGAACCGTTCATCGATCGGTTCCATATTACAATACCTCATGAAGAGCCCGAATAGTCAAGCTACTCTCCAATCGGTGGGCCCACAACGTCGAGGGTGATTGGCATCGCCGCACCTGCTAGTCACTTGGAGTCGAGGGGTATTGGCATCTCCAAGCACCGCACAGTCACTTGGTGTCGAGGGGAATCGGCATCACTAAGCACTATATAGGGAGTCGAGGGTCATCGACATCTCCTGCCACTGTATTAGGAGTCGAGGGTGATCGACATCTCCCGCCAAGCCATTTCGGAATATCGCGACCTTGGTCACTGTCTCACTCTAGGTTCCACGACTCTAGGACTATAACATGTCTTTTACCTTTCTCGTTTACTTTCCTCTTCTACCCTAGGTTATTAACTCTAGGATAGTTAGGATGTCCCAAGGACATCAATTTAAGTTAGAGTTCTTTTATTTACTCACTTTGCCCATTCGACCCTAAGTTCTTAACTCTAGGATTACAAGATGTTCCATAGATACCAACTCACTTATACTTATTCATTAACCCTATGTTTAAAACCGTAGGCTCCGTTTGGTTCGAGAATAAGCTATTTTTGTTTATTCCTAGAATAGGTATAACTTTTGGAATAGAAAGGAATTTGATCAATTTTGTAGTTGGACGAAAATCGAGATATTCTAAGAATAAGAAAAATTGTATTTGGATGATTGGGTTGGAATAGTAGGAATAAAAGTAATTATGATTGAGAACGAAAATAATTTATCTAAATAATAAGTATTTAAATATTAGTAAAATAATATTTTAACAAGTTAATAAATTAATTAATTAGAAATACCATATGAAATGACGAAGAATGTCATTAATTAATGAATAACTATAAAAAAAAGACTATGTTAATATTAATTAATCAGATAAATTAAAATATTAAATATTTAAACAATGTAAATATTAGTTAATTATTATATAAGCATATCAAATAATTAATTATTTAATTAGATAATTAATTATAAATAATAAATTAATTATTATTTAAATAATTTTTAATTTAATAAATCAAATGAATAGTAAGTTAATTATTAAAAAAATTAATTGCATTAATTATATTTTATAATTATTTATAACTCAATTAGTAGAGGAATATTAATTATATTTTATAATTATTTATAACTCAATTAGTAGAGGAATATTAATTATATTTTATAATTATTTATAACTCAATTAGTAGAGGAATAAGATAGAGAATAGCTTGTTCCACCCAATGGGTGGAACTACTATTCTCCTCTCTTAACGGGTTATTCTAGAATAACCCGTTAAGAGGAGAATAGTAATTCCTAACAATTTCTAACACCATTCGGGAGAATAAGGAGAATAAATCTCTTATTCTCCCTTTATTCCTTCAACCAAACGGTACCTTAGGGTGCCACGATGTCCCAAGGACACCAATTTGTTCATATCACATTTAGCCTAGAGTTCATTGATTCTATATTTTTATGTCACACTTAACCTAGAGTTCATTGACTCTATGCTCTCATATCATATTTAATCGAGAGTTCATTGACTCTATGTTCTCATTTCATACTTAACCTAGAGTTCATTGACTCTATATTCTCATTTAGAGTTTATACTTTATACACTTGCCTTAGGTTTTCTTTTTCTAAGTTTCATGCCACTTAATTTATGACTTAAATTCTTCTTAAGTCGAATGCCACACAATTCAACCTAGGTTTTCTCCCAAGTTCCATATCACCCAAAGTTTGACCTAGGTTTCTCCTAAGTCCATTTCCATGCAAAGGTAACCTACCTCTAGGTTTTCTTGTTCACATATATGCAAGGTTAAACATTGAAATCCACGTTTACCACTTAGGGCTAAACCCTAATTCTTAAACATATACACATGCACTAAATGCATTTACTCTTACATTAATGCTTCTAAATCATAGAAAAGCAAAGAAAAAGAGATGAGTTCACCATTTTTGATGAAATCCCCCACCTTTGTGTCCTCTTGCAAGAACTTAGGCTTGATCCACTATTTCTCCAAGAAATTTTCTAAGACGGGATAAAAATCCATAAAAGATCAATAAGTCTCTTCTAAAGCCCATAGAACTCAAAAATGCTTAAGCCCTAGAAGTTTACCTCTTGTTCTTGCCCCAAAATGTGGAGAAGAAGGCTCTTTCTAGCTCCAAGAACCTCCTTTGGAAGCCTCCTTCAAGTCTCTTACCTCACAAGAGATTAATCCCTTCAATCCTCCTAGCTAGGGTTTCCTCTCCCAAGCTTCTAGAGAGAGAACGAGAAGAGAGAAATGGGACAGGAGAGGAAAATGGGGTTGCTGTGAGGGGAGGATCATGTTTTAAGCTGGGCTAACCCAACTTAAACCTCCACACTAAGCATGGTTAAACCACGTTGCTCGTGCTGTTAGGGGCTTGGGGTACCGGTACACGAGTTGAGGTACCGGTACGCGGACTCTGGTTCCGGTATGTCTCTCTTGATTCCTCAAAAACCCGAGAGCTAGATTTTCTAGCTTTCAATGGGGTTTCGGTACGTGTCTTGTGGTACCAACTCTCCATGCAGCAATTTGAAAATTTATAGATTTTGTCTTTCCAAGCTCGCTTTCCAACTCAACTTTGGTTCGGATGCCCTTTGTTTCGAACCAAACTTGTTTTGTCTCATTTTACCCACATTTTTAGACATGTTTAGGGTGCCTTATCTGCACTTTGCCATTTTAGCGAAAGACGGTGCACTATAATATTCCTACATATTTACTAAGTATTAAATTCTAGCATTATCTCCCTATATAAAGAGAAGAAATATAATACAGTATATTCTAGATAGTACACCTTTATATATGTCATGTGGCACCCTTACCATACACCATGATTTTCTGGTGGGTTGGGGAGGGAGCAATGATGGGATGCAATGTGTTAGACAAATAGCACGACTTAAAAAATACAATATGTTAGAAAAATAGCACAACAAAAAAAAGGATTTTTTTCTCCAACACAACGCACAACAACTGCGCATCCTCCCCGGCGTGGCCCAACCCTATCCTACACAGGCCTCACACCTTTTGTGCGCGGTGGCTAGGTATGGTGGGGTAGGGGAGGTTTGGGGTTGCAGTAGGTGGTCGAGGCTAGGCCTCCTCAGACCCGGTCGAACTCCTTGGGGCACGACGACATGGAAGAAGTGGGAGGATATGCTTGACAGAGATGAGAAGGTCGCAAGAGAAGGGGAGCACGCTAGAGAGAAAAGGGTAAAAGGAAAAAAGGGAAGGAAGGAAAGTACCATCTCCCGCCGCTGCCGTTTCCGCCGTTATCTTGGCCGGAGGGTTTGTCGACGTCGTCTTGGCCAGACGGTTCGTCGTCATAGTTTGATTTGGGAAAGAGAAGAAAAAGTTTTTTTTTTTTGTTTACTTACTAGAGAAAGGAGAGAATGCGTCGTGAGAGAAAAAGAGGGCATCACACGCCGAAGGAATTTTTTTTTTTTTTTAAGGCTAAATTACAGAAAACCCTCCTCTAATATCCTGCTTTTCCACTTTAACCCCCCTGTCTTTTAAAAGTCGACAACCTGCCCCCTCGTAATTACCGAAATATGTATTTACCCTCCTGCCAGATATGAAAGTCCGTCCATGAGCCTCTAATGAGCCAATTGCTTGTAACAAATTGGTAAGAAACCAATTCATATCTGGCAGGGGGGAAAGGGTAAATGCATCCATTAGAGGCTCATGGATGGACTTTCATATCTGGCAGGGGGGTAAATGCATATTTCGGTAATTACGAGGGGGCAGGTTGTCGACTTTTAAAAGACAGGAGGGTAAAGTGGAAAAGCGGGATATTAGAGGGGGGTTTTCTGTAATTTAGCCTTTTTTTAAAGTCAGAGTGGAGCGATCAAATACTCTAATTTTTACCGTATAGTTTAACTATGCCATAGTTTTTAGGCCTGTTTAAAGTCTATCGAAACAACGACATAGTTAAAACAAACTATCTTATGGCATAGTTAAACCCTATTTTTGAGCCCATCCAAACGAGCCCTAAGTCAAATCCATTAATAATGTGAATAAAGAACAAAGGAAATAATCTCCATGTTTTCTAAATCAAGCAAACTATTATCTAATCTCCAATTCTAGCTCGAAATATGTTGGATCGTCCTTAACTTTAAGTATCACAAACGTCACTCCAATAGACTTTCAAATGTACTCGAGATATGTCGAAGGGAGCTTGAAGAAGACGTGAGGTATGGGAAGCGAAGGGAAGTGTCACGCCCCGGGTTACAGCAGCTCCCCGGGCATGCTAATAGACCTGTCGTACGCACGGGGATGCTCCTGCACATACAAAGTGTAACACAGCTTTCAATTCTCATATACACATGGTACATACATGTGAAATGCATGTAAGTAAATGTATCAGAACCAAAATACAGCTATACTATCACAGCTACAACTATATAAGTCACAACTGATCGACCTAAAACAATATATACAACCTCTCTCTATATACAACATGTACACTCCATCCTTGCTAGAGGGTTACTTCACTAGCTCGTCCAGGGTAGGAGGTGCTATCTAGCTCGCAATTCCCTTACTATGATCCTCTATCGATGATGACGGCTCTGAAAGAAAAACAATAATAGAAGTGTGTGAGAACTACTGAAAAATAATTTTTAGTGGCTATAGTCGTCAATAGCGACGACCTACATCACTAGGTCTACTCGAGGCATCAATAGTATAAGTTGTGAAAAAAATAAATGACAAGCTCAATGAGCTATCAACTATTATGCTACTATTATGCCTCTACAAAGTGAAAGTATCAAAGATAAGAAAACACATCTCATCATGCATCAAATGTGATAACTGACAACAAATACAATATCACCTAATCCCAACAACCAACTCATAAGTCCGATCAAGCTTGTGCCATGCCTAGTGGAACATTGAGCAATAGCACATTGATCACTAAGGCTCTCATTTATAGGCAGCTTGGACAATCCCATAGCTACGTGGCTACGCCTCCGAAGGGCCATCTCGTTGGAGAGTGACTCTACGCCAGTAAATATGTAGTTGAACTCAATTTGGCTCTTGCAGGCTGTAATCACACATCACGATCAACAAGATCTCATAATCCTTTTTTGAATATCACTTTCACATAATCTCAATATCTCATATTAACATAATAAATCCACATGATCCATGACATAGTACTCATCTCAAGAAAATAGGGTATGTAATATGCCAACAAGTAAGTTTCCAAAATGTTCAAATAAACCATAGTTCAAGTACCAAAGTTTCTCCAATATGCTCTTATATCAAGATATGAATGAAGAACTACATATTAACGTGGATATTCAAGGTATTGGAACATAAAAATTCAGATAGAAACATAAGTAAATAGACATAGAGTTAGTTCACCGTGTTCGGCATACGAGCACCCACCAAATCAACTCCAATCCGTAGTAGTCCTCAATTTAAGCTCTCGTCTTCATATTAACCCTAAATAAAGAAGTTTCCCATATTAAATCTCGGCTAAGAACCACCTCTACATAACCACATCAAAAAAATTCTTCCAATACTATCCATATTAAAGAAACTATCTCAAAATCCTTAATACATATCCCAAGAACACCAAATCTCACCATTTACTATGCTCTAATTTAATGGAACATAAGATGGAATCCTCTAAGAGCTTTCCTCCTTGCTCCTCAGCCCAAAACTCAACCTTAGAGATATTAGGAGTAACTAGGAAGAATTAGAAATCAAACCAAAGCTATAGAAATAGAGAAAAAGCAAGAAAAAGAGATGGAGGAGATGGAGAAAGAGAAAGGAAACCTAGAAGAACTACATATTGACATGGATATTCATGGTATTGGAACATAAAAATTCAGATAGAAACATAAGTAAATAGACATAGAGTTAGTTCACCGCGTTCGGCATACGAGCACCCACCAAATCAACTCCAATCCGTAGTCCTCAATTTAAGCTCTCGTCTTCAAATCAACCCTAAATAAAGATGTTTCCCATATTAAATTTCGCTAAGAACCACCTCTACATAACCACATCCAAAAAAATTCTTCCAATACAATCAATATTAAAGAAACTATCTCAAAAACCTTAATACATAACCCAAGAACATCAAATCTCTCCGTTTACTATGCTCTAATTTAATGGAACATAAGATGGCATCCTCTAAGAGCTGTCCTCCTTGCTCCTCAGCCCAAAACCCAACCTTGGAGAGATTAGGAGTAACTAGGCAGAAGTAGAAATCAAACTAGAGTTATAGAAATAGAGAAAAAGTAAAAGAAGGAAGCGGAGAAAGAGAAAGGAAACTTAGGGTTCTCAGTTGAAAATGGATAGAAGAGGCAGCTGGAGTTGAGGGTTATCCTATAGAGTTGAAACAATTGCATATAAATCCCTCAAACCCAAAAAATTGCAATAAAACTTCCTTCAGCTTGCGCCAGGTTTCGGGCGTCCAAAAGCTCATTGCTGACTCAGCTGCTCGCAGGTTCCGGGATGCCTCTTCGCTCATCCGCACCATTCTGGGTGCCCATAGGGAATTCCGAGTGCCAAAATAAGTATGGTAAACAATAATCCGAGCTCTCGGGCTGAGCGTTCGAATCCACTTTCAGGCCTTCGAATCAGAGTTCGAAAACATTCGGGCATCCACAGGAGAATCTGGATCGTCTTAAACACTGAAATCCCACACAACACACCATTTCTGAGCGCTCGCAATCATTTAGGGCATCCGGAAATGCTCAGAAACTCCAGTTTCTACAGAAAACAATTCCGGATTCCGTTTTTGCGCCAAAACTAACCCAACTCGCCCAGAAAATCTTCAGAACTCTTTAGTATCAAATACTATTTTATACTAAGACTTTACTAATTTGCGGTCCAGTACATTACAGGAAACATGCGATAGATGTAAGATTCAAAAACCTAAAGATATTGGAAAAGATGGAGAACAAACTATGGAAGATAATGGAAAGGAACAAAGGACGAGAAACCCTGTCCGACCGCCCAAACTCACCGATGGAGAGGCAGTATATGTGAAGGAACTGCTTGTTGGAATTTTGTTGGAGACTTCTTGTATAGTTTGTGTACTCAAGGCATAGGTGCTGTTTGTGCATGAAAAATCTGTATTGCAATTTGCAAGTTATCATCCTTTAATATAACCATAACAACGGCTGGTGTTTAGTTGTAATTTATTTCGTAGTAGACAAGTGTATAATTTTCTTAAGCAACATAGTCATAGAGTGTAAAATGTACAAATCTATTGCTGCAACAGTAAGCGTGCATTATAGTGTTAACCATATCTTAGAAACTCTAGTCACAGTGAATGAGTGAAATCACCGGACCCAAATCGGAATCAAGTGTTCCCAGATTTTGAAGAGCAAAATATGATTATTATTATTAATTTTTGTTATCATCATGTGTTCAATTAAACCAGATTCCATCAACCTTACGATATTGGAAGAATCTCATATGACTTAGTTGCTTTATCCTGATTATGATCTTGTTAAAAGGTTACATGTAATTTTCTGTTAGTGAATGTGGGTAGATGATTGGCTTCGTAAAGTGAGGTTTCTGAATATTATTAGTAACTAGTCATTTTCTTAAGTTTGAAACTTTGTAGAATAATTACATAGGTGTATAAGACTCGATTGAAATGTCTTTATGCTAGTCTAATCGACTTGGCTTCAACTTGCAAATTGTTTGATAGTGAACTATGTTTGTAAAGAATCAACATATAGCATGATTTATAATAGTAAATTTATGGGTTTCTTCAGGACAGAAAACAGATTAATAAAATTTGATGCCCTCGACTTGAAGACCTCTAGTAGATTGAATGCAGTTGAATGAGTGGTATAAAGCTTACTACCTTGTGCTCAACCTTTTCCCGCGTTTTTCTGGATAAGGTTTCACTTATCTCAGGATATAATATATATATAGCCCCATTGAAAGGGGTGGAACTCTGTTGTTCCAATACTATACTCTTTTCTTCATGGCGCAAAGAAAAGTGTGCCTTTATTTGTATGATTTCTGTGCTTGCCATCATATTAAGCAACCAAATTTACCCTTCTATACTCTGGAAAAATAGGACAAGCCAGGGATAAAAGGACCATCCTAACTCCTTGTCCTGTGGGACTTGATCTTTGCATTCAATTATGAAACTGTTTTTAATATGGATAACCATGCTAATGTGTTACCTTTCTTCTTTTTGTTTTCGATTTCATCGTCTTTTCTTTTTAAACCGAAGTTCATTACAAATTTTCAAATCATTTAAATGTAAATTGTGCAGGTCTTAGGAGTGAAGAAAAGGCAAGTATCTATTGGCTCTGGTTCGAAATCAAGAGAGAAGGTTGTGCTCGTTGAAGATGCAACTCTCCAGAGTGTCTTCGAAGCTCTAAACAAGGCCTGTAGTTCTTAATGATGTACTCAATAACGAAACTGTATAGTATTTGTAATTTATATGTTCCATTTTTCAGATTGTATAAATCTACTAAATTTTAGAGGATGCATGATTGTAAATAAAGAAAATGAAAATGGTATGATGTGGCTCACAATGCGACAATACTGCAGTTGCCCTTTTTTACTCTTTTTTTTTTTTTTTTTTTTCATTCCATATCCACTGCTTTTTTCGGATATTCTCATTGCAATAGTTGGACTCTTTAGGGTTTCTGAGATTTGTATAGCAAATGGATGTAATTAAAAGGATAGGCAGAGAAGAATCCTTTTTCTTGTAATATTGCGTCAGCTTCTTAAATAGATCATAATAAGTTAAGAACCTGCGCTCCGTGGCGAAAGCTCTTATAATTATTTTGTAAAAAAAAAAAAAAAAAAAAAAAAAAAAAAATCTAACTAAGTTACAGGCATGTCGAATTTGAAATATAACATAATTTAAAAAAAGTTACTATACTAGTTATGCATATATTTTTTTTACGATGCTTCTCGGGTTGGTCTAGAGTGTCTTGATGTAGAAGGATAAGGTCATTGCATACGCGTAACAACAGCTGAAGCTCTACGAGTAGAACTATCTCACACATGATCTGGAGCTCGCGGCAGTGGTATTTGCCCTCAAGTTGTGGAGGTACTGCCTCTATGGCGTCCACTACGAAGTTTTCACGGATCATAAGAGCCTTAAGTATTTCTTTATACAGAATGAGTTGAATTTGAGGCAGCGGCGATGGCTTGAGTACCTGAAGAATTATGACCTGAAGAATTATGACCTGACCATTTAGTATCACCCCGGTCGGGCGAACGTAGTGGCTGACGCGTTGAGCCGAAAGCATGTTTCGGTTGATCTCATGATGATCACCGAGCAGGATTGCTTGGTGGAGGAGTTGCAGAGATTGGACTTGGAGGTAGTCCTTGCGAGATCAACTGCTCAACTTTTAGCGATGGTGGTACAACCCACCTTGCTGGATCGCTATATGTGTTCATAAATTGTCCAAGGGATTAATAAGATGATGATACATAT
This sequence comes from Tillandsia fasciculata, assembly GCA_029168755.2. Taxonomy (NCBI): domain Eukaryota; kingdom Viridiplantae; phylum Streptophyta; class Magnoliopsida; order Poales; family Bromeliaceae; genus Tillandsia; species Tillandsia fasciculata. Next base: position 7,547,931 of record CM054940.1, on the reverse strand, counting down.
TTTCAAGAGTTGAGAATTTGATATATGTATCATTAGTGATTAATTCCTAAATGCTCCCGATCAATGGATCATTACGGGGACAGTGATTGATCCGGTGAGATTGGTGTACATGTCGCTTCCTATTTAGGGTAGACGATTCTCGAGTCAACAATGTGGGGACACTGGAGCAAATGTGCAGGTGGTTGTTAGAGAACAAGGTTACCGAGCATGACCAACACGAGAAGTCACTTAAATGTCTACTCACTCGTGAGTGACTTACTCAATGTTGCAGTAGTGTGACTGGTCCTTTGACCTGCGGTGCCTCGGCTATTCACAATGGGGTTACTGTAGTTTGACTATACATACACTTCGTCCCTAGCCATTTGGGTTCTTACCATGCATGTTGGCTACGATAGGTTCGTTATAGGAATAGAGTGTGCACCTATATGGAATCTATCGCCCTTAGTAGACAAAGGAGTTAGTCCTATATGATTTATGAGACCGAGTTTAAAAGATCTTGGCCAAGGCAGAATAAATAACGGAAAGGGTTTTCGATATTAGAAATTTAAGTCGAATAAATTTGACATATGACAAACGGTGGGGTTTGAGGAGCAATTCCATGACCTCTGTCTTGTCGGGACTTCTGATAGAAGGATTGTATCACACGTTAACTGCACTTAGAGGTTCAGTATTTTATTCTATTCGAATGCCACTATATGCTGTTAGGCGTAACTGGTGAATTGTGGGACTCACGAGAATTATTCGGATGATCGATGATTCTTATTGGGCTGAATTGAAATTATTCCGATCCACAAAAAAGAGTTTCATCGACATTGTTGATGGTGATTATAACATATCTCACTACTAGATAGAATAGAACCTATGGGGTCACACACATTAGAGGTTATGAATGATCGGATAGCTAGATCGCGATTTTTGAATCCCCTGAAGACTTAATTATCAATATGTTGATAAATGGACTAATTTGTAATGATTACAAATTAGAAATATTAAAGTGCAAATATTGCAAGAGAGAACTTACTAATAGTTAGTGAGTTGTAAGAGAACTTAAGTGCAAATATTGCATTATTGATTTAATCTGATTAAATTAGAATTGAGTTCAAATCGAATTAAATTAGGATTTAATTGATTGAACCGGTTAGGAATAAGATAAACTTAAATCTAATATTAATTATTATAAAAGGGATTATATATCTCTCTTTATACGGATGAGAGTCTCATTTTTTTTTCTCCGCTTTCTCTTTTCTAAATATCTATGCAAAGAAAGAGATTCTCTGCAAGGAAACTAGCAACCCGGTGAGAATTTCGATCAGATCGACAATCTCGTATGGATACCCGTGTCGGATCGTTGGCGCTAACCATTAATTCCAAATGCTCGAGCTGTTAGAAATACGCAACCAATTCACTTAAAGTGTACAGACACAGCGCCCACGGGTCTCGACCGGACTCAACCCACCTGGACGTTGGGTCTATTGTTGGGCATCTTGCCGTTAGGTCTATTGTGGACCGCAGCCCCACTCAACTTATTGGGCTCACCCAACTCAACTTATTAGTCTCCTGGGCTTATTGTCACGGGCAGGAAGTTGGAGCTATTTTTAACCCATAAATAAATAGCCAACACGCGTGTGCAGCTTCAAGAGAATCAAATTCCACGATTATCACATTGCGATGTAGATTTTTTCGCTCAAACGTAAAAATTAGATTTTTTTTTTTCTTTTAATCTTACATACATGAGAAATCTTATTGTGCGTGATTTTTTAGATCAGATCTCAAGTTTCGAAATATAGTTTTATTTGATTTTTTTTTTCAGCTGCGTTTTATCTTGCGCAAAATTCTAACAAGCACGCCGTCGATGGGGGGCGGTGAAGGAGGAGAGAGAGAAAATAGGAGAAGAAAGAGAGTAATGAACGACGAGCAAAAAAAAAGGCGAAAAGGGAGGAGAAAAATGAACATGAGAGTTTTTTTTGGTCAGTGTACTGAAAATCTAAACTTAAAATGCAAGGATAACAAAAAAATGATATATTTTTACAAAAAAATATAAAATCGATAAATTTTTTATGCAAATTGGCCAATTTGATAAGCAGAATTCATAAATTTGATAAAATCAAAAGCTAAGGTCTTTAAATCAAAAAAAAAGAAAAGAAAAGTTGAGAGATCTATTTGGGAATATTCTAAGGCGGTCTAGGCAGTATGAAAATACTGTTGTTTTTTAACTTAAAATGCAAAGATAAAAAAAAGTGATATATTTTTACAAAAATATAAAATCGGTAAATTTTATAAATTTTTTGATAAGAAGTCTTCATAAATTTGATAAAATCAAAAGTTAAGAACTTTAAATCGAAAAAAATAAAGAAAAAAAAAGTTGAGAGGGCTATTTGCGAAGACGGTCTTTTTATATGAAAATACTTTAATTGGATGTACATTATATATTCTATCAATTATAGAATGAGATGAATTTTACTAGTCACTTTAAAGTGACTAGTGGATAAGTTTGGAGTGTATATCTTATATCTCATCCATCATAGGATGAAATAAATTTTATTAGTCATTTCGAAATGACTAGTAAATAAATTTTTATTATGAAATGGATAAAATTTACATCGTACATTCAATTTTAAATGTACAGATAGCATTGATCGATTTTATATAACTTCAATAATGATACAAATTTGATAGATTGAGCACTAATATTTACAACTTTTAATCCAATAGTTTAAGAATTTAAACAATGCCTTTTCGGCTTTTAGGCCAAACCGAATTCAAGTTGACAAAATATAATAAAGCTAGTGTATTAGTTATATACTTAAGATGGACTAAAGTGTAAGATTACAATCCTCTACTAAGATTGTAGACCTAGCAACATCTCAATATATATATATATATAAAAAAAAAATGTACTTCACAATTCTATATAATTTGGGGGTCTCCGTACACTTTTACCGAAATCAACTCTCTTCCTTCTCGTGCTCTTCGTAATAACTCAGTTTAACAGTCCCTTGTACTCCGTCGACTTCTTCGTCCTCTCTGTCTTTCTTTCTCTCTCTCTCCGACCCTTTACATCTCGCTTTCTCCCTCCTGGGGTTTCATGACCTGAGGAGGGTTTTGATGAGAGCCCGAGGGGTTCGATGACGATCGGAGGCCCGCAGCGGCGTCGGCGGCGGCGGCGATCGGCGAGAGCCCGTCCGATGGAATGGCAGATCCCGTCGAACTCGAGAAGGTGAGCGGAGGAGCGCCCCCGCATTACCCCGATTCGCCCTCGATTCGCTCCTTTTTTGTGGCTTTTTTTGCGGGGTTTTAGTTCTCTTTGTTGGTGTTTTTGCGCGATCGCGAGGTCTTAGGGTAATGCTGGTGATCGATGCTAATGAATCGATTGGTTTTTACCGTATTATGGGGCAGTCCTTCTTTAGGGAATGGAGCTAGAGAGAATTTGTTGAGATTTTTTTGTTATGTTGCGTAAAAATCGAATTTTATTTGGATAATGAAACTCATACTAATGACACTACTTGATTGGAATTGATTATGTTAGTGTTTAGACTACAAAATATATATGAAAAGTATCAACGAGTCGATCAAGCCGAGGCACGGATATCTCGCTCTCTTTAAGGAGATTCAAGCCCTCTGCGGTAGGCAAAGCCTTCGAACCGATGCAGCAGAACACTGACTTGTCCCCTTCAGGATACAACGGTTCGACTCTCGTCGTGTGGCTTCACCAACTCTGCATAAGTAGATGAGCCCAAAGCTCCACCAAAAGAACACCTTTTCTTTGACCTCTTTTCTCTCTCAAATTGAATAGTTATTAGTCTTCTTGTTAGTGTGTTTTTTGTGTGTTGCAAGAGAATGAATTATCTCTCTATTTATAGGCTTCATAGGACTTAAGGTTACTATATACTTAACTTAAGAATTAATTACTAGAGTTAAGATTCGTATACAAATTCAAAGAGAAAGAAAAAAAAAACTAATGCAAAGGCAAAGGAGTTGTAACTCCACCATGAATGCATATTTAATAAAATGTAACCTATCTTAATTCATTGTATAGGTTATTACATTTATTAATAAAATGTTACAACATTCCCCCACTCATTTTATTATTAAAGAGAGTTCGACGGTCAAAGAGGGATCATTATACATAAAGAAGGTGTGCTCTGCATTGAACCTTCACTTAGTGAAACAATGATCTCTACTCCAGAGCCAGAGTGGTCTCAGACTTGAACTTTGGCTGCTTAAGGGAAATAGAGCGTCACTGCTCACATATAACAATCCAGGTGTTGACATGAGCTTTACTAGCTAGCACGTTACGGCCTTGTGCTTATCCTGGTTTTCATGAGCATTTTTGAGAAAAAGCCTATTCTCATAGAAAGCGGCCCCACTTCCATGCTCACATAGGTGAAATCCGTCAAGGGTGCTCCTGTAATTCTGACACCCTGCTCATAAGAGCCACAGACTCCATTAAGAGTGTAATAACTCAACCCTCATTTCATTACAGGATGAATGCACTCACATCATAGGGATAGGTAAATATTAGATCATGTAGATCTATATGTTGTGCATTCTTTACGACCACCATATGATTCGTTTTTCCCATTGAACCCGACTTTCAGGATCTCTGATCATCAGGTTGGGTATCCTCATACGTGGTTCATGATATTATAGGCTTTAACCCTATCCCCCTCGATGTATTCCAGATCCTTTCTCTTCCCAAGGCCTTAGTTAATGGATCTGCTAGATTATCAGTAGATTTTATATAATCTACATTGATAATACCATTGTTCATATATGATCTCACAGTACTGTGTTTTCTTCTCACGGATCTGGATTTACCGTTATAATAACGGTTTCTTACTCTACCAATAGCAGCGGTGCTATCACAGTGTATCAACACAGATGGAACTGGTTTCTCCAGAAATGGAATCTCAGACAATAAGTCTCTCAACCAACTAGCTTCCTCGCTAGCTGAAGCTAAAGCAATAAGCTCGGCTTCCATGGTTGAATTAGCAATGATAGTTTGCTTTTTAGATTTCCAACATATAGCACCACCTGCTAAAGTAAAAATATAACCAGTGGTAGAGAGAGAATCACCTGATAAGGTATTCCAATCAGCATCACTATAACCTTCAATCACAGCAGGATACTTCCCATAAAACAAGCCATAAGTTTTGGTACCAATGAGATATCTCATCACACGTTCCATGGCATGCCAATGCTCTGTACCCGGCTTGCTTGTAAATCTACTAAGTATCCCTACTGCATATGCAATATCAGGTCTAGTGCAATCAGTCGCAAACCGCAAGCTTCCAATCATACTAGCATATTCCTTTTGATTTATAATTTCATTTTCACTTTTAACGGGAAATAAGTGAACACTTGAATCAAAAGGTGTAGTCACATGCTTGCAATTAAGAAAGTTGTACTTTCTTAAAATTTTCTCAACATAATGCGACTGATCAAGAAAAATACCATCTGGTGTTTTGGTAATTTTCATACCCAAAATGAAGTTAGCCTCACCAAGATCTTTCATTTCAAAATAATGATTTAGCATAATTTTTGTCTCATTAATAACATTTAAGTTAGAGCCAAAAATTAGCAAATCATCCACATAAAGGCTAACAACTACATGCAACTTTTCAAAAGTTTTGTAGTAGATGCACTTATCACACTCGTTTGATTTAAAGCCATTCTCAATCATGCAAGAATCAAATTTTTCATGCCACTGTCTGGGTGCCTGCTTTAAGCCATAAAGGGATTTATTTAGCTTGCACACTTTATTTTCTTGTCCAGGCTCTATGAACCCCTCAGGTTGGTCCATATAAATTTCCTCATCTAGGTCACCATTCAGAAAGGCGGTTTTTACATCCATCTGATGAATATGTAAATCATATATTGCTGCAATAGCAATGAGAACTCTGATGGATGTCACTCTAGTAACCGGAGAAAAGGTATCAAAGAAGTCTAGATCTTCTTTTTGTTTATAACCTTTTGCGACAAGTCTCGCTTTATACTTGTCTACACTCCCATCCGGTTTCAATTTCTTTCTGAGGACCCATTTACAACCAATTGTTGTACAGCCTGGAGGTAAATCCACTAATTTCCAAGTTTTATTAGAAATTAGAGATTCCATCTCATCAGTTACAGCCTCTTTCCAAAAAATAGCGTCATTTGAAGATAAAACTTCTTGTAAAGAAAATGAGTTTTCTTCAATATTAAGAATAACATAATCAGGGCCAAAATCTTTTTCTATTCTATTTCTTTTACTCTTTCTAGGTTCAAAAATATATTGTTCTTGGTTTTGCGAAAGAGAGTTTGAAGAGTTTGGTTTGTTCGAAACACTTTTAAATTCTTGGCCGCCACTATTTTTTTGATTTTAAAGGAAACTTATCTTCATGAAAAATAGCATCTCCTGATTCAAAAATCACATTGTTTTCAATGTCTAAAAATCTATAGGCTGAACTGTTTAAGGCATATCCAAGAAATATACAAGTGGCAGCTCTAACACCCAATTTGGGTCTTTTAGGGTCTGATAGCCTCACATAAGCTAGACAGCCCCACACTTTAAGATATCCCAAATTTGGCTTATACCCTTTCCACAACTCAAAAGGTGTCATTTTAGACTTCTTATGTGGCACGCGATTCAAGACATAACTTGCAGTTAAAATAGCTTCACCCCAAAGATTTAAGGGTACACCAGTGTCAACTATCATAGCATTTGTTAGCTCAATAAGTGTTCTATTTTTTCTCTCAGCCACTCCATTAGAAGCAGGCGAATATGGAGCTGTAGTCTCATGGATAATTCCTAAAGACTGAACAAAAGAATTGAATCCCGTAGATTCATACTCACGACCTCGATCACTTCTAATTCTTTTAATCTTTTTACCGAATTGATTTTCTACTTCATGGAGGAAATCTTTAAATCTATCAAAAGCATCACTTTTATTTTTTAGTAAATATACATAAGTATATTTAGAAAAATCATCTATAAAAGTAATAAAATATCTATTTCCTCCACGAGTTAGAGTACCTTCAAATTCACAAATATCACTGTGAATTAACTCAAGTAATTCGGTACTTCGATCAACACTCTTATGAGGTCGTTTAGTGATTTTTGACTTACTACATGTTTCACATTTGTCAAAATCACTACTCAGTCTGGGAATTAATCCTAAACTACTCATCAAGCTAACATATCTGCTATTAATATGACACAAACGAGCATGCCAAAAATTCACAGAAGAAAGCATATAAGCAGAAGTAGATGATGCTTTATTCTCAATGTTTAATTTAAACATTCCATCGCATGCATAACCTTTACCCACAAATTTTTCATTCTTGGAAATAACATATTGATCAGACTCAATGGTCTGTTTAAAGCCAGCTTTATTAAGAAGAAAACTTGACATCAAGTTCTTCCTAATCAAAGGTGTATACAACACATCTTTTAAGATGAGCACCTTTCCAGAAGAAAATTTTAACTCGACCTCACCACTCCCTAAAACTTCAGAAGTATGTGAATCACCAAGCATGATACTTCTTGATTGTTCATAGGGAGTATAAACTTTAAACCAAGTCTTATCATGACAGACATGCCTATTGGCACCAGAGTCTGCCCACCATCCTTCAGCATTTTCAACCAGGCATATATCTGTAATCATTGCCACAAGTGGTTTCTCGATAACGTTAGCTTGAGGTAAAGCTTTACGTTTTCGAAATTTGCAAATTCGAGCAATATGCCCACTTTTGCCACAGACATAGCAAATTATAGATTTTTTTTCTTGAGAAGGAGGTCCTTGGTTATTTGAAGTTTTCTTAAATTGAGGTCTACCACTATTCTTTCCAATTTTCTTCTTAGGCTTCAAATATGTATTTCTAGAATGATTGTTATTAGGTAAAGAATGAGATGATACTAAGTTTACTTTAGTGTCGCCTGCATCATTTTCTTTTGCTTCAAGTGCATCTTGACCTCTTGCCTCCTCTTACACGCGAATGCGTGCAATTAATGTCTCGAGAGACATCTCTTTTTGTTTATGTCGAAGGGTCTTTTGGAATTCCCTCCATGATGGTGGTAACTTGTCGATGATCCCTAGCACGATCAAGTTGTCTCCGAACTTAACTCCTTCGGATTGAACTTCATGGGCGATCATCTGAAAATCTTGGACTTGTTCCACCACGGATTTTCCTTCGACCATTTGGTAGCGAAAGAAGCGACTAGCAGCGTATTTCTTTGCGCCAGCTTGTTCTGTATCATACTTAAGCTGCAATGCCTTCCAAATCTTCTTTGCAGAGGAGTATGTATTTTCATAATAATCATAAAATTGGTCTGAAAGGCAGTTGAGAAGATAATACCGACAGTTATACTCATCCTTCTCGTATTTTTCAGTTTTTTCGTAGTGTTCGTAAAGATCATCCTCCGTCATATTGTCGGTGTTAGTCTTCTTTGGATTTTTCTTCGTAAGGACATATGCCACTTTAAGTAGGTTGAGGTAAAATAGCACTTTTCCTTTCCACCTCTTGAAGTGGGCTCCTTTGAAGCGGAAGGGCTTGTTAAGATCCCCGGTAGTTTCGTTGGACTTTTCATGTGTAGCCTCCATCTTTTGAATCTCCTTAAAATTGTTGGTGTAAATACACAAAATAGAGGTTAGACTACAAAATATATATGAAAAGTATCAACGAGTCGATCAAGCCGAGGCACGGATATCTCGCTCTCTTTAAGGAGATTCAAGCCCTCTGCTGTAGGCAAAGCTTTCGAACCGATGCAGCAGAACACTGACTTGTCCCCTTCAGGATACAATGGCTCGACCCTCGTCGTGTGGCTTCACCAACTCTGCACAAGTAGATGAGCCCAAAGCTCCACCAAAAGAACACCTTTTCTTTGACCTCTTTCCTCTCTCAAATTGAATAGTTATTAGTCTTCTTGTTAGTGTGTTTTTTGTGTGTTGCAAGAGAATGAATTATCTCTCTATTTATAGGCTTCATAGGACTTAAGGTTACTATATACTTAACTTAAGAATTAATTACTAGAGTTAAGATTCGTATACAAATTCAAAGAGAAAGAAAAAAAAAACTAATGCAAAGGCAAAGGAGTTGTAACTCCACCATGAATGCATATTTAATAAAATGTAACCTATCTTAATTCATTGTATAGGTTATTACATTTATTAATAAAATGTTACAACAGATTAGGATCATTAAAATTTGGGTTGATTACAAATTTGATCTCTGAATTTGACCTGGATTTCATTTTCGCCCTTACGGTTTTAGTTTGAACAATTAAGTATGGAATATGTTGAAACTAATGTTTCGTATCTAATAGTGCCACATCAACACCTGCATTAAGGGTTCCGTTGTTAAAATTGAGAATGTTGAAACCAATGCCAAACTTCAGAAATGAAATTAGATTCGAGGTCAAACTTCAGGTTTAGAATTGAACTTAAGGTACGAAGCTAAAATCAGGGCTGAATTAAGGGGGTAATTGTTACAATTGAAACTCTGAGAACGAAATTGAAACCCAGGTCAAACTTTTGGGACTGAATTTGCATTAATTTCCTAACTTGATGAATTGGGTGCAGTGGCATTTTGCCTTTAAACGCCGTCTAGTCTAGTTGTAACATTTTGCGAGCTATCTTTCTAAACAAAGAATAGTGAAGCTTCTTAGTCTTACTCTTGCTTTCCCCATAGGGCAATCTTGAAGTTTAGAGGTTGATGGATTGGAAGATCTTGATTATTTCTACTAAATCTTCTAGGTTACTATGTAAAAGCATTACGGGCAGAGACTTAGAGTGAGAGTTAATATATTTGATCAAATTCCTAGAGACAATTGATTTCTCTTGTTAGTTACTTATTAACAATTTCTCTTATTTGTGGAGATAATAATAGGGACGCGTATATTTTATCTTAAGTATGTAATTTGTTGTTCGAAACTTTGAACAGATAGATTTAACATTGTATATTAAGGTCTAACCATGTAAAATTGAATGCTACTCTTTTCCATTTCTACTTAACAGCATTGCACTCATATTTCATAGTATCTACCTTTCAGTTTCAGCGATATCAATGTTTCACTTCTGTTTCCTGCTGACTTCTCTAGCTGGGACATGTATTTTGCAGGCAGTTATTGCTTTAAAGAAAGGAACTCAGTTGCTTAAATATGGTCGCAAAGGGAAGCCGAAGTTTTATCCATTCAGATTAGCACATGTGAGTATGCTAGAATATCTTCTTGTATGAGGAAATAGATCTATAAAAATGATGTGAGCTTCAAAATTTAGTCACTTGATATACGTCCAGGATTTTTGCCCTCATGCTATACATACTTTTGGTTATGTGGAATCATTTTTGCTACACCACATTTTTTATGTATTTTTCTTTTGGTTAAATTCTGCACTTTTTTTTTTTGTTTTTGTTTCGGGACATTTTAGTCAATCATAAGACCTCCGAGATGAAGTGCTGGCGAGTTGTCTTAGTCGATAAATAATGTTCAAAATCTTATTTTGGGCAGGTGTGGGCATATGCTAATGCATCCACTTTGAAGATTGAGAAGCGTGCAATATGACTTTTCTTATTTTAATCAAAGTATATATGCCATGATGTGTTCATAATTTGCAACACACTGGCACTGGGTGTCACAATTCAACATGAATAATTAAGGGCACTTTTAGCTGCCTTGTTGCTTATTTGGTAATTTGAATAAAATATATAACATTCTTTTGGAGAATGATAAGAACTGAGGGATCCCTTGTGGTGTTAGAGGATGATCAGCTATTGGTGACTTCAAAAATGGAAGTATGAAAAGCTAACAGTGTGTATGTGTGTGTGTGTGTCTGCATGCGTGTGCTCTCGTGTGTGTGACAACAATGGGTTTTCCATAATTTGGTTGGTTTTTTTCGAAAGTATTAGAGATGCATTCTAAAAAACAGATGGCTGGAAAAGGCAACTGTTGTTTGATTAGTTTTCAAAACTACCTTTTTGCATTAGAGGGCACTTCTATTCATTGATATGTGGAACCTTATCTGTGCTTTGTAGGATGAATCATCATTAATTTGGATCTCGAGTAGTAAAGAGAAAAGGTTGAAGTTAGCTTCCATTTCAAGAATCATCTCCGGACAAAGAACTGTAAGATTATCTATGTGATTACTTATCTATGTGATAACTGAGGACCTATTATTTTTCTTCTTATAATTCATTTTCTTTATGATCAAGTTTTTCTTAAGATTTTAATTTCACATTGTACTTGTTTAGTTACTATGTTTTCTAATTTCCAGTTAGTTTTTCAACGGTTTCCACTCCCTGAAAAGGACCACTTGTCCTTTTCACTCATACACAGCCAGGGCAAACGATCGCTTGATCTGGTTAGTATATAAAAAAGGCTTCTGCTTTTCTTAATATCTTCTTGAGATTTTCATTGATCTGATTATTTTCAAATCTCATTACTGTTTTACAAGATATGCAAGGATAAAGTTGAGGCAGAGGCATGGTTTACTGTCCTAAGTACATTAATTTCTTCAAATCAACGTGGAGTTGCAAAATTAAACAGCTGGAGCAGTGGAGGACTTTCATTTGATGTAAATGAATATTTCTTCATCTCGCTGAACCATCCTTACATTATTATCCTTTGCGTGATTTTGTATATCTATATCAACCCACTTAACCTTTAACTAATCAAGCACATTCTATTGACCCTAGTGGCTTCTACATGATACCTTTTGGCTGAATAATTATTTAGGTTAGATTGCAAGCATATTCTTAGCTCCTGCCAAATTACAAACTTGGCTGTTCATTACCAATTACAAATCAATTACTTAACCACCTTTTCTTGGTAAACGATAGAGAATAGTAATAATCTTGTGATTTTGAAATTTCTTGTTTGCAGAACCTTTTATGCATTTCTAAAATCATTTGGGACATGAAAGCACTTTTTATCACCTTCTTTCATCTTTCTTAATTGGTTCTACATATTGTTAGCATTATTTTTCATTCAAAATTTAGCTTTTGCAGTTATATTTCACTTCTGTACATCCCATTGTTTTCTAGATGAATCATGCACATTTTTGCTATCAATATAACCTTTTTGATACATGCTTATGTGGAAAATTATTTCAGAGTGGTACTAGGGACAGCAGTCTGAGCTGCAATTCCTTCATTACCGTTGATTCTCTAGAAAATAAGCTAAATTTGAACACTTCAACCAAGGTCCATTCTTTCGAGGACTTAAACTATGCAGACAGAACAGATGTGACAGATATGCAATTGAAAAACTCCCCTTCTGACATTAGAATAAGTATTTCTAGTGCCCCTAGCACATCTAGTCACGGCTCTGCGCAAGAAGATTCGGAATTTTTCGGTGATGTGTATGTGTGGGGCGAGGTCATCTACGATGGCTCCTCAAGAGCAGGTCCCACTAGAAATCTCAGCACTTCTTTGAGAACTGACATCCTTTTGCCAAAACCTATAGAGTCCAATGTAATGCTTGATGTCAATTATGTAAATTGTGGGGTCCGCCATGCTGTGCTTGTTACGAGGCAATCAGAAGTATTTACGTGGGGAGAAGAGTGTGGTGGCCGACTTGGTCATGGAGTGGGTTCTGACGTTATTCACCCACGTCTTGTTGAATCTTTATCGGCCCTCAACATTGAAACTGTTGCTTGTGGAGAATACCATACTTGCGCTATTACCGTTACTGGTGAGCTTTATACTTGGGGGGATGGCCGACATAATGCAGGCCTTCTTGGCCATGGCACTAAGATCAGCCATTGGATACCTAAAAGAGTTGCAGGGCCCCTTGAGGGAGTACAAGTCTTTTCTGTCTCTTGTGGAACGTGGCATACTGCTTTGCTTACTACGGCTGGGCAGTTGTACACTTTTGGGGATGGTACATTTGGAGTTTTAGGGCACGGAAATCGAGAAACTGTTTTGTACCCCAAGGAAGTGGAATCTTTGAAGGGGTTGAGGACGATAGCTGTATCCTGTGGCATATGGCACACCGCTGCAGTGGTGGAAGTTATCGTTACTCAGTCGAGTACTTCGTCTGGAAAGCTGTTCACTTGGGGGGATGGGGACAAGTATCGGCTCGGACATGGCGATAAGGCCCCCAGACTTAAACCCACTTGTGTACCCTCGTTAATCGACTACAACTTCCACAAGATAGCGTGCGGGCATAGTCTCACAATCGGGTTGGCCACTTCGGGACATCTTTTTACTATGGGCAGTTCTGTTTATGGTCAGCTTGGCAATACTCAGGCAGATGGGAAGTTTCCATGTTTAGTTGTGGATAAACTCGGTGGGGAAGCTGTTGCCGAAGTTGCTTGTGGGTCGTACCATGTTGCAGTCTTGACAACAACTGGCGAAGTTTACACGTGGGGTAAGGGGGCTAATGGGAGACTGGGCCATGGAGATATTGAAGACCGGAAAACACCGATGCTTGTCGAAACTCTAAAGGACAGAGCTGTTCGACACATTGCATGTGGTTCCAGCTTCACGGCAGCCATTTGTCAGCACAAATGGGTTTCAGGTTCAGAACAGTCGCAATGCACGGCTTGTAGACAAGCATTTGGGTTTACCAGAAAAAGGCACAATTGTTACAACTGTGGTCTGGTACACTGCCACTCATGCAGCTCGAAGAAGGCTTTTCGAGCGGCACTTTCTCCTAATCCAGGAAAGCCGTATCGTGTGTGTGATTCCTGTTACTTGAAATTGAGTAATGTTATGGAGTCTGGTATGAACAATAGTAAAAAGACTGTTATGCCCCGTTTAGAAAACAAGGATAGGTCTGAAAAGGTGGACATGAGAGGAACAATGAAGGGTACAAGTTTAGATTTGATCAAAAACTTGGATGCCAAATCAGTTAAACAGGGAAAGAAGACCGATTCTTTGTCTCAATTTTTTGCAGTTTCACAGTTGAAAGACATTCCTTTCATCGACCTGAACCAAACAGCTTCATTTATTTCTTCAGCAAATGATCCCAGAGCTGTTTCACCTTTTTCAAGAAAATTGAGTCCATGGTCCATTTCACCTAATTTGGAAAGCATTGACAGCCTGAAGGAAACAAATGACCTATTGAACCAAGAAGTGCAGAGGTTGCGTGCTGAGGTATGTTAGCAAGGGTGTTTTAAGCCACTATAATAATATTATGGGTTGATTAGTAGTTTAGTCATTGAGTGTTGACCCTAAATTTAATTACATCCTCAGATTTCCAATTTTAACAATTGAATCGCTGAAGTTTGTCCTATTTAACAGGTAAGCCCATTCCACTACCTAGAAAAGAAAAAAGAAATAAAAAACTGCCATATTGCCTTGGCAGTGAATGATGCTTCCGTGGCATTCTTCTAGATGCTATACTAACAGAAGGTTTTAATTGTTATACAAAACTAACTTCATGGAATACTGAGGTCTTGATTGATATCACTATCAAACTTTACAGACTAATTTGTTTTTACTCCTAATTATAATTTATAACAGTTTGCTTGCTGAATGCTTATATTTGTTAATGCAAATGAATCAGATTGATAGCCTACGGCAGCAATTTGAACAGCAAGAAATTGAGCTGCAGAACTCAGAAAGGAAAGCTCAAGAGGCTGCGACACTTGCTGCTGAGGAATCTACCAAGTCAAAAGCTGCGAAGGAAGTAATCAAATCTCTAACTGCTCAGGTATTGTTCTTCGAAAATCTTTGTTTTGCTGTTCTTGAAATCTACACTGGCAAACTTATATAATCTGTGTTGATTTAAAATTACAAATCCCATTATTAGTTAAATTTTGTGTGCTTGTTACCATGCCTCCTATGATATTCTCTATATAAAATCGCAATGTTCTTTATCCTTCATCTGGTTAAGTCCTCCTTCCTCGTGATATAACTGTGTATTTAATTGTTTGATTCGTTTTTTATTTTGTTATGCAGGTTTGCAATCATATTAACTAGTGTTCTTTATTGATGTAGGAATGCAGTCTCAGCACCTAACTTAGTTTTTTTTTGTTTAGCTAGCTAAATCAGGATTATGTTTTGTTTTCTACCATAGAACAAATTTTAATTGTTCTGCTTGTCTGCATTTCTTTCCTTTATAGCTAAAAGAGATGGCGGAGAGGCTTCCTCCTGGGGTTTATGACACCAAACAAATACGATCTATGTACCTTCCAAATGGCATTACTCAGCATGGCATTTTACAAGCAGATCCTCATAGAGATAATCAATTGAGAAACGATCCAAATGACGCCCCTTGCTCTCCAACTGTTTCTTCTCCCTCGTCTCGTTACAGCGACAACTTTAATACGATGGAGGAACGTCCAAATACTCAAAAGAATATTATTTCAGGGATGGCGACTTCTGTTAATAGACCTGAAGATTTTGATAGGAGGGAAACTGAACGGTTCCAAATTAATTTGAATGGTTCAAAGCCGAGAAGCCCCACTTCAGCTGGTAATCAAGTCGAAGCGGAGTGGATAGAACAATATGAACCTGGTGTGTATTTAACTCTTGTCGCCCTACGTGATGGAACCAGAGAGCTGAAGAGGGTGCGATTCAGGCAAGTTTGGAATTAGCTTCCGTAGCTTCTTGAATAATTCATCCTTAATTCTTTTTTCTTTTTGTTCTTTCCATCAGTTTAGAGTAACAGATAACCCCCTTTGATATTTCATGAATTGCTCCTTATCCCCATTCTTCGATAATTAAAACCTAGAGGTAAAATCTCGATTAATAATAAATCATGCATTTTAGTCCCCTACAAAAGGGAGTAAAGGGCTAACATATATGTCTAGTGGATTGGCTGTAGATTTTGATTATAACTTTATAAGTGGGGTTGGGGACTGCAAATTGCTGAATATCCAGGGAGATTATATGAATTTTAGCCCTTTTCTAATGTAGCACAGTTGGAGTGCTCAACCTTTTAGTGGCGCTCTACTTTCGTGCCAAACCTTCTTAGAATTTTAAAAACACTTGTCCTTCCGCTGAATTCTTCCATTAAAATGGGTGTAGATGCCTAACTAATTATCATGGAACTGCTTAGTAAGCCTCTGTCAAATCCTCTCTTTCCGGGTTATTGTAAATATCGCGGGATGTTACATGGACATTTTTGTCGACTTTAATGGAGGAACTACATAGAAGGGCTAAGATTGCAGCAGAGTGCAGAGTGTAGGGATCTAACTGTCATGATCAGAAGATTGATGATAAATGCAAAAAATATACCATAAAAAGAATTATTCTGATATCGGGAGCAATTTTGCAGCCGACGAAGATTTGGAGAACAACAAGCAGAAAGATGGTGGGCGGATAACCGTGAGAAAGTCTACGAGAAGTATAACATCCGTGGATCTGACCGGACATCCTCAGCAACCTCCACTACTTAATCTTCACGACCTTAAGCAATCAAACTAGTTTCTGTTTAGGGCTCAAAATCAAAAAGAGATGAACTGGGCACAAGATATCCACTGGAATCAAGAGTGTTTCGGCTCAACTATTCTAATCATTTTGAAGGCCGCATAGTAAGTTATTCTTCATCCAAGTGTACTTTGTAGCATATTGTGTTCATTTTGTTGTGATATTTATCCCGTAATAGTTTCACCAACTTGGACTTCTGTTGTATCTTAGTGTACATAAAAAATTATCTAGTATGCGAGAACATGGGGGTTAAATGTTACTCTTTTTTCCCCTCTCACCAAATGTATACACTTTCTGTTACCGAAATCGAATGTGAGTGACCCATCTCTGTATTTTGAAGTTTTCCTTTGTAGTGTTTTGTGGGTTTGCGGCTGTCACATGGAAAAGCTCATAACTTGTTCATATGTTGATGTTAGTAGCAATTATATTTGGCCATGCTTTCATCTTCATGAATGGCTAATCAAATTATTAATGATTGGTTATATTTGACTTTGGTTAATAATTAATCTGGGGTAAATTATAGTACTAGTGGTCACTGAACTTAAGTGGAAGTTATATTGTGGTTATTAAACTTATTTTGTTGTAATTGAGGCATTAAACTTAGTTTTTATTTTGATCGGCCGTTAGGGCAAACTCTGTCACGCTCCATGACCGCCAATTTGATCAGTTCGAACACGCCAACATACCCGCAAATCGGGCATGATCTCTCTATACTCGAAAGAAACGAAAACATTCATCTCAATGAAAGTAAGTGATCAATATGGTACAATATCAGAGTACAAAAGTACTAAACTAAAAATTTTCATTCATTTAAACAAGTTTAATGAAAAGCGGAAAGTTAAGTACACGAATGAACCACATAATATAATATTAATTACACTTTTCTCTCAACATGTATTTAAACAAATTTTACAATTTTCATATTTCTTTACAATACATAGTTTATTCAAATATCAAAAAAGATAAAGATACGGCTAGACCCTCTAGGTCTCTAAGCTGCCGGGCTCTTGTTCCTGTCACGTGCCTCGCCGAAGATTACTAGATCTGTAAAAATGGTCACCGAAGGGTGTGAGAACTACAAATAGTCTCCAGTGAGTTCAACCACCGAAAAAATATATTTTACACCTCTTGATCCAATGGAAGCAATAGTAGCAAGATAATAAAAAAATATGGAAAGTTGTAAATGCTAACTAGCATACTAATGTAAAATCACTACACTACTAATCATGTTCATATAGTATGCTACTATGCCATGACGCGGCTACTATGCCGCTATAAAAGGGTCACATCTAACCCAGCCACTTTGGCCCCTTTACACTTTCATTTAATTACTCGGTCCTTTGAGAGTATCTCATTCGATGGGTTCCAACCCTAGTAGTCATGCTTACCAATAAACGAGTCTTTATCCAAAGGCGCCACTTGCACTTTAGTTGTTCTTATTATACCATTCAGAAATACCTCGCCTATACCAACGGGCCCATGCCCGGGGAAACGGCTATTGCTTTCACACTCCCATGGTCTACAAGTCCTAATTCTGAAGGTGCCATATTCATTTTCTTTTTGCTTTTGCCTTTTACTTTTACCTTTTTATCCTAAATTATTAACTCTAGGATAGCACCCCAACCTCAATCGAATCGCTCTAACCCTAGAGTTTATAACTCTATGTTGAAAACTCTATTATTCGTCCTTAGGTTTTTCTCTAAGTTAATGCCACTCATTCAACCTAGAGTTATCTCCTAGGTTTTTATACCACGCATCTTGACCTCTTAGTCTAGGTTTTCTTCTAAGTCAAATATCACTTATCCACATGCAAGAATAACCTTTAACTAGGTTTTATATACACTTTGTATCTTAGGGTTAAACCCTAACATGGTCAAGATCATGCATTATCTACCACTACTCTTACTAGCATGCTTCAAGATTCAAAAAGTAAAGAAAAAAAGAGAGAGATCACCATTTTTCGATAGAGTTCCCCACCTTATGTTATCTTTGAAGAAGAAGCTTGATCTATCAAATCTCCAAGAAATTCTCTAAAAATGGTCATTCTTTCTTTTTTAAACTCATAAAAACTCAAAACCATTAAAACCTTAAAAGACTTACCTCTAGTTCTAGCTCTAAAACGTGGAGAAGAGGATTCTTCTTCCTTCCCAAGCCTTTCTTGGATGCTTCTTTCCAATCCCTAGCCCTCCAAGAGATCAATCCTCCCCAAACCCCAAGCTAGGGTTTCTTTCCCCACCTTCTAGAGAGAGAAAGGGAGAAGAGAATAAGGAAGAGAGGAGGGAAATGGGTGTTGGTTGTGGTAGGGAGGGGATTTAAGCCAACCTAACCCAAGCTAAACCCACCACTAACCATGGTTCCACCAACTTTGCACTTGCTGTTAGGAGCTTGGAGTACCGGTACGCGGGCTGGGGTACCGGTACGCTGGCTGGGGTACTAGTACTGGGGTTCCTGGTTCCGGTACGCCAACACTTGGGTCACCAACCTAAGAGGTCGAGTTTTCTGCTTTGTATGGGGTATCGGTACGCACCTTGGGGTTCCGCTACTCCAACACTTAGAATTTTTTCAGAAGTTTTCCGACCCGAGAGCTAGATTTTCTAGCATTCCATAGAGTTCTGGTACACAATTGGGGTACTGGTACACCACTCAAAAATATGAAGTTTGCAGATTTTGATCTTCTCAAGCTTGCTTTCTCGACTTAACTTTGGTCTGAATGGCTTTTGCTCTGAACCAACACACTCCTAACTCATTCTAACATCATTTTAAGCATGGTCGGAGTGATTTAATCTCACTTTGCTATTTAGCGAAAGTCGGTGCACTACATCCCTCCCTTCTTATAGGAGTTTCGTCTGCGAAACTAAAATCTCGCATACCTTGGCTTATTCTTCGAATTAGTGAGGGTGTCGCTCCCGCATTGTGCTCTCGAGCTCCCAAGTGGCCTCCCACTCACCATGGTTATCCCACAACACCTTTACCTATGGAATGGAACGATTTCTCAGCTTCTTCTCTTGCCGATCGACTATTTTCCATTGGTACTCATCATAACTCAAGTCCTCCCGTAGGTTCAGCGACGACTAGTCGATCACGTGAGCTAGGTCGTGAACATACTGACGGAGTTGGGATACATGAAAAACGTTGTGTACTCCCGCCAACTCCGGAGGCAATGCCACTGTGTAAGCCATACGGTCGACCCACTCCAACACCTCGTAAGGGCCAATAAAGCGAGAGTTTAGCTTTCCCCGCATTCCAAATTGCACAACGCCCCTTTGTAGGTGATGCTTTCAAGAACACATGGTCGCCGACGCCGAATTCCAAATCGCGTCGGCTTTTGTCGGCGTAACTTCTTTGTCGGCTTCGCGCCGTCACTAACTGTTGATGCGCAACTCTCACTTTCTTCTCGGCCTCCTGCAAAACATCTGGGCCAAAGGTTGATCTTTCACCGACCTCGCTCCAATGCAATGGAGATCGGCATTTTCTGCCATACAACGCTTCGAATGGTGTCATCTTGATACTGACTTGCAAGCTATTGTTGTAGGCGAATTCTGACATAGGTAAATACTGTTGCCATCCGGCACCGTAATCCAATACACACGCCCTCAACATATCCTCAAAGATTTGATTGGTCCTCTCCGGCTGTCCATCGCTCTGAGGATGATATACGGTGCTAAAGTCGAGGCGTGTCCCAAGAGTCCCATGAAAACTCTGCCACAATTGTGAAACAAACCGCGGATACCAATCCGACACAATAGAAATGGGCACTCCGTCACGCTCCGGAATCGAAACTGCGACCCGGACTCGCTAATAAATCCGCCACCCATACGGGATGCCCCGCATAGATGAAGCATCTAACCTACAAAAGATAATACTACAGCTATACACCGCTGCATATATATATATATATATATATATATATATACACACACATTTGTATATATATACATTTGAATATACATTTGTATATATATATATACATTTGTATATACATTTGTATATAGAATTGTTTATATATACATCTGTATATACATTTATATATATATACATTTATATATATATTTGTATATATATATACATTTGTATATTTATACAATTGTATATATATAAATATATATATATATATATACATATATATATATATATATATATATATATATATATATATATATTTGTATATACATTTGTATATAGAATTGTTTATATATACAATTGTATATACAAATATATATATATATATATATATATATATATATATATATATATATATATATATATATATATATATATATATATATATTTGTATATACATTTGTATATAGAATTGTATATATATATTCATTTGTACATATATACATTTGTATATATATACATTTGTACAAACATTTATATATATATACATTTGTATATATATTTGTATATAGAATTGTATATATATACATTTGTATATACATTTGTATATAGAATTATATATATATACATTTGTATATATATACATTTGTATATACATTTGTAAATAGAATTGTATATATATACATTTGCATATACATTTGTATATAGAATTATTTATATATACATTTATATATATATACATTTATATATATATATACATTTGTATATACATTTGTATATATATACATTTAAATATACATTTGTATATAGAATTGTATATATATACATTTGTATATATATACATTTCTATATACATTTGTATACATATACATTGGTATATATATACAATTGTATATACATTTGTATATAGAATTGTATATACATACATTTGTGTATATATACATTTGTATATATATACATTTGCATGTATATTTGTATATAAAATTGTATATATATACATTTGTATATATATAAATTTATATATATATACAATTGTCTATAGATTTGTATATATATATACATTTGTATATATATACATTTGTATATACATTTGTATATAGAATTGTATATATATATACATTTGTATATATATACATTTGTATATACATTTGTATATAGAATTGTATATATAAATATACATTTGTATTTATATACATTTGTATATATATATATACATTCGTATATACATTTTTATATATAAACATTTGTAAATATATTTGTATATATATACATTTGTATGTACATTTGTGTATAGAATTGTATATATATACATTTGTATTTACAATTGTATATATATACATTTGTATATATATATATATATATATATATATATATATATATATATATATATATATATATATATATATATATATATATATATATTTGTATAAATACATTTGTAAATATATATACTTTTGTATATATATATACATTTGTATATATATATATATACATTCGTATATATATATATATATACATTCGTATATACATTTGTATATATACATTTGTATATATATACATTTGTATATACATTTGTAAATATATATACATTTGTACATATATATATACATTTATATCTGTATATATACATTTATATATATATATATACATTTGTATATATATATACATTTGTATATACATTTGCATATATATACAATTGTATATACATTTGTATATATATATTTGTATATATATATATTTGTATACATATACGTTTGTGTATATATACATTTGTATATATATAAATTTGTATATATATGAATTTGTATATAGATTGGTATATATATACATTTATACATAGATTTGTATATATATATATATATATATATATATATATATATATATATATATATATATATATATATATATATATATTTGTATATATACATTTGTATATATACACATTTGCATATATATATATTTGTGTATATACATACATTTGTATATATACATTTGTAGATATATATACATTTGTATATATGTACATTTGTATATATATAAATTTGTATATACATTTGTATATATATATAAATTTGTATATATATATATATATATATATATATATATATATATATATATATATATATATATATATATATATATGTATGTATATATATATATATATATATATATATATATATATATATATATATACATTTGTATATAGATTTATATGTATATATAAATTTGTATATATATATATTTATATATATATTTCTATATATATGGATTTGTATATATATACATTTGTATATGCATTTGTATATATATATATATATATATATATATATATATATATATATATATATATATTTGTATGTATATTTGCATATATATTTGTATATATATACAATTATATATACATTTGTGTATATATATATTTGTATATACATTTGTATATACAATTATTATATATATATATATATATATATATATATATATATATATATATATATATATATATATACATTTATATATATATATATATTTATATATACATTTATATATATATATATATTTGTATTTGTATATACATTTGTATATATATAAAAATTTGTATATATATACATTTGTATATATATTTGTATATATATATATATATATATATATATATATATATATATATATATATATATATATATATATATATATATATATTTGTATATACATATTAATATGGAATTGTTTATATATACATTTGTATATATAAATACATTTGTATATATAAATACATTTGTATATATAATTGTAAATATATATTTGTACATATATACATTTGTATATAAATATTGTCACGCCCCAAGTTCAAAAACCAGTGTAAAATATTTTTTTTTTTTTTTTTTAAATCAGAGTTACAACCAATCAGGGCAATGACAGACCGCCACATATATAGAAGAGTCCCAATCCCCTATGGAATTGAGCCTTTTCTATATATGCACGGCTAGCTTGCAACCACATCAGAGTACTAACTACGTACAACTCTAAACAAATAATTACAAGTTAACTTTACAACTATCTTTACAATTACACAACTAAAATACAATTTCCTTCTCTCATACATTTATTACATAACTTTTCGGCTGTCCAGGGTCAACCTCTATATCGATACCTCGCCAATTCGTCCCGACATCCCAACACCCGCTTGACCTGAAAAACAGTCACCCGAGGGTGTGAGACACACCGGAGTGTATCCCAGTGGGCACGACGAGCCGAGAAATAGCAGATCGTACCTACTGGTATACAATACTAGAGGATAGTAATAATCAGGGTTAGAATAATCAGATAGGCAACATGGAGATCAACCAATATATATAATCATGAGATCAACAGATATCTAATCATGAAGGTAACATGGAAATCAGATAGGCAATCATGAAGATCAACAGATATATATACTCATGAAATCACAGGTAGGATAAGCAACTCAATAATCATGATACTATAAGTAAAGGCATCATATCAAGTCTCGACCTATATAGGTGGATCATAAAACATCAAATCAAGGAATCAATGGAAATATAAAAACTATGCATCAATCACAAGAATATCAAGTACCCAATCAATGCCACTTTTGGCCACAAGGGCCTCAGGCTAACTGCCATGGAGCATAAGACCTCAGGCAAAAGCCCCTTTTGGTCATTGGGTCCTCAGGCTAAAGCCCCTTTTGGATACCCAATTCAAGCTATCATAACCCCACTAGGCTCACGGGTCGATCAGACCTCTCTACCGGTAAAGAACACCATGACGGGTAGCTAATCCGCTGGTGTGTGTGACGAAAGCTTGGCTCGACGGCGATCATAATGCTGATGCTCAAACCACGGTCCACTAGACGGCAAGAAGCCGCAGAAAATCCCCACTGGGATACAAGTATAACATGCCAAGTACTGAAGTAATCTCACCTATTCTAAACATGCAGTGAAGAATAGAGACAAGTATAGAACTACGCTGGTGACCAATCAAGCATGGCATGTGTCCAGGAAATGCATATCAACTGCTGAAGAATTCAGGATATAACTCAATATGATAAACAAGCAACTGCTGGAATATAAGCATGATATGCAAGCAAGTAATAAGAGCAGGTATAGACTCCATATCAATCATAATGCTAAAACTCAGTTCACGGTCGGTAGACCGGACAGACGGCGGAACGCCGAGGAAAAATCCCCACTGGGATGCAATATCAGAATCAACTGAGTCTCACTCATATGCAAGAATAAGCAGCAACTAAATATCATGGATCAGATATAATCAGGAAGTACTGATAATCAGGTATATAACCTATCAAATGACCAATCATGCAAGGTATAATCTCAACAAAGGAAGACAGGTTCAATCAATCATCTAGGGTAAGCAAGAACAGGGGTCCAACCAATACCGTACACAGAGGGCCGAAATGATAAAGCCCGGACCGAAGATAACCTACCTGAAGGTAGACGGTCGCGATAACCACAAGACGGATCACAGGCTGGTTCCTGATGACTGGGGCCTACAATAATACCAGGTGACAACTCAGGGTCTATCAAAACCTCAAAATGTATAGGCGCGAATCGACCGTTTCGTCGATTAACGCAATATTAAGCAATTTAGCTTTTCAAGAACCCCCAAGAACCCACTGAAAGGTTAATAATGTTTTAGAACATTTATATAGCTTTTCTATACTGCTACAATGGCAGCAAGGCCCTCGAGCTTACCCAGAATGTGTTTTATACACTAAATAACCACTGTTTTGGCTCGTTCTCTTAAACGGTAAATCATTTTTATGAGCCGTCACCTCCAGCAGGTGACATTTGACTTGCTGAACGCCGTGCTCACCCATTTGTGGCAGCACGATGTCCGGGGCAAACTTCGGGCCATAATTTACTTCTCTAACCTAGCCGAAACGCATTTCCGTTTCTTCGGCTCATCAAAACCCAAAATAAACGCGAGCACCGCGTTCAGTGACCCCAAAATAGCCAGGAATACACTGTTACAATATTTTAAACAGACCCTAATATAGTTATTAAAGATTATTGCATTTAAGCTTGATTAGGACATAACTTTTCATCTCTGCATCATTCAGCAAAACTTTGTATATAAACATGTCTTCAAATATTGCAAGGACACTGGGGCTCACCATGTTGGCAGCCCATTCCTGCTGGTTCAACCAGAACCCCATTCTTGCTTTCAAACACATTCACAATGCACCATACACTTGTCCGCACAGATTCAAGTTGATCTGAAGTGAGCATCAAGCTCAGGGGACCTTCCTGAGTAACTTTGGTGTTCAACTTGAAGCCTAATTCCAAACTATTCTTCTTTGTGGCATTTTTACAAGCACCTTGTGTACATTATTCACACACAACTCCCCAAGCCCAACCTCCAGGTTGATTTCTGTAACCACAGCATCAACTCACTTCCAACTTGAAAGGAAACGTTTCTGGAAGTTCAAGCTTCATCCCAACGAGCCTGGGCCGAGCCTCGTGCTCGGGTTAGCCGCGGCGTAGGGAAGAAGATGAAGTTCCAAGCTTTGAAATTCGTGACCCCCAACCCAGAGCATCTGGGATCCAACCCTTAGCACCAACAGGTGCCAAAACCTTCTGTGAGTCTTTCTGAGCCTGTGCCCGGTGCCCCGGCATGATGGCGACGAGGCGGTGAGGAGCTCGGTTTGAGCTTCACCACCCTCTAATGGTGGATTTCACCCGAGGCTACCTGGGACTATTCCACTTGCATGGAGGGACTCTACTGAGTCCCAGCAAGCTTCCCGTCCATCCCCGACTTGCCGGAGACGGCCGGAGCGCCGGCGGCCCACTCGGGCTTCATCTCGGGTCGACCTTGGGCCGCGCCACCACCCAGCCTGCATGGGTGCCATGCAATGGCACGGGTGGGGTCAGCAGGGTCCCATGAAGGCTCCCGGACGTGTGGCCGGCGGTGGGGTAGCCGGCCGGCGCCGGAGCTGCAAGCTCGGCCGGAATGGGAAATTTTTCCCAAACTAGGGCTTCGATTTGCCGTTGATCCACACGATCAACCCTCACCAAATTTTGTGGGGATGATCTACAGCCTCTACAGTCCCCCCCCATACCCTTGGTTCTCGTTAAAATCCACAGGTTGTGGAGGGCACCCGAGGTGGAGTTCGGCTAGGGTTCCGGCGAAGGTGTGGCCCCGCCGACCATCCCACGTGCATGGGGACCCGAGGCTTTGCATGGAGTCTCAAAAGGGGCTCAGAAGTTCACTTCCAGGGCTTTGGGAGCAAGAAATGCAGAAAAGGGGGAAAGCTCACCTTGGCCGGGGTCGGAGAAGGAGGAGGAAGCCGGTAGCCTTTCTTTCTTCCTCGCGCGACCTCGGCAAGCGCCCGGGATGCTCCAGAGATGCCAAGGAATTCGTGGAGCTCTTCAACTCCAACCCAGGAAGAAGTTGGTCCAAGGTTCCCTCACCCTCACTTCTTTCTCTCTCTCCCGAGTTCCCAATAATGGTGTTGTGACCCACGGCCACCCCTTCACTCTGAGTTTGATGTGGAAGGCTCCGAGGAGTCTGGTGCTTCGGATTCACCCCACACGCCCCCTCGGACTCTGACCAAAGGTAGACCAAGAGGCAATGCACTTAAATGCAAGATTCCAACTCAAACCCGGTTTCACACCTTCACCCTTAGCTCCGAGCTCTGCCCAGCCTTTCATGGGCTTCTTAGGATGGCAGAGGCCCAATGCACCAAGCCTCTAAGGTGCTGGCCCAAGAATACTTAGGATCTTTAGAGAAAAAGCATCATTTGTATGCTTTTCACGCATTTCGAGGCGATCCGAGCGTCATTTTGCGAAACGGACTTCGCCACGACGTCCGGCTCGTCGAGACCTTCGAAATAGGCTACCTATTTGTCTAATTTGGTGATCATATGAAATCTCGGGCCATAAAGTTCGACGTTCTGCGGTGTGCTGCACGCATCCCGATGCACTCGGAGCGTCAAACGCAAAATCCGACAGTGCCAACGCGCTCAGAACGTCAAAATTAGCTAGAACTCATTACTCATACTCCAATATTAAATTTTTAGATAGTGAAACGGCCGCTAGTGGTTGCGAAGGGATTAAAATAAGGGTTACTATTCACAACTTAAGTTGTGGGGCCCGTTTTTGATTTCTGATTTCTGGAAGATCCGACCGTCAGATCGAAAACATCTGAATATGAAACTTCTATGTTTCGACGAGACGATCGCAATGGTGATCTCGGATTTTCCAGATCAGACCCCGATCAAAAGTCGATATTTCTGGGCCATTATTGACCGACTAATTGCCCATTTTTGCTATTTAAATAATTCTGAAAATTATTTTAGACTTAAATTTGGATTTTAAAAATTATGGTTACTACATATATGTTTCTATATACATTTATATATAGAATTGTTTATATATACATTTGTATATACATTTATATATATATACATTTGTATATACATTTGTATATATGTATACATTAGTATATTTATACATTTGTATATATAGACATTTGTATATACATTTGTATATATATATATATACATTTGTATATTTATACATTTGTATATATACATTTGTATGTAGAATTGTATATATATATATATTTTTATATATATACATTTGTATATATATACAATTGTGTATAGAATTGTATATATATATACATTTGTATATAGAATTGTATATATATAAATTTGTATATATATATATATATTTGTATATATATATATATATATTTGTATATATATATACATTTGTTTATACAATTGTTTCTATATACATTTGTATATATATAAATTTGTATATACATTTGTATATACATTTATATATACATATATATATATATATATATATATATATATATATATATATATATATATATATATATATATATATATATATATACATTTGTATATATATATATATACATTAAAATGTACATTTGTTTATAGAATTGTGTATATATATACATTTGTATATATATATATACATTTGTATATATATGCATTTGCATATATATACATTTGTATATAAATTTGTATATATATACATTTGTATATACATTTGTATATATATATATTTTTATATATATACATTTGTATATATATACAATTATGTATAGAATTGTGTATATATACATTTGTATATATATACATTTGTATGTAGAATTGTATATATATAAATTTGTATATATATATATTTGTATATATATACATTTGTTTATACAATTGTTTATATATACATTTGTATATATATAAATTTGTATATACATTTATATTTATATATATATATATATATATACATTTGTATATACATTTTTATATATATACATTTGTATATACATTTTTATAACAATTTAATACTCCAGACAAGTATTTAAACTTAAATTTCAGATTTTAAAGTCACGGTTACTACATATATATATATATATATACAAATGTAAATACAAATGTATATATATACAAATATATATACAAATGTATATACAAATTTATATATATACAAATATATATATAAACAGTTCTATATACAAATTTATATACAAATGTATATATATAAAAATGTAAATATAAATGTATATATGAACAGTTCAATATATAAATGTATATATATAAAAATGTATATACAAATATATATACAAATGTATATATATACAAATCTATATATAAACAGTTCTATATACAAATGTATATACAAACGTATATATATATAAATTTATATATAAACAATTCTATATACAAATGTATATGCAAACCTATATATATAGAAATGTATATATATACAATTCTATATACAAATGTATATATATACCAATGTATATATATATACAAATGTATATAGAAATGTATATATATACAATTCTATATACAAATATATATAAAAAAATATATATATACAAATGCATATACAAATGTTTATATATTCAAATGTATATATATACAATTCTATATACAAATATATATACTAATGTATATATATACAAATCTATATACAAATGTATATGTATACAAATTTATATATATACAAAAGTATATACAAATGTATATATATAGAAATATATATACAAATATATATATAAACAGTTCTATATACAAATTTATATACAAATCAATATACAAAAGTATATACAAATATATATATATACAAATATATATACAAATGTATATACAAATGTATATATATACAATTGTATATAGAAATGTATATATATATATATATATATATATATATATATATATTATATATATATATATATATATATATATATATAAATGTATATACAAATGTATATATATATATATATATATATATATATATATATATATATATATATATATATATATATATATATATATATATATATATATATATATATATATATATATATATATACAAATGTATATACAAAAGTATATACAAATGTATATATATATATACAAATATATATATATATATATATATATATATATATATATATATATATATATATATATACAAATGTATATATATACAAATGTATATATAAACAGTTCTATATACAAATTTATATACAAATCAATATACAAAAGTATATACAAATATATATATACAAATTTATATATATACAAATCAATATACAAATGTATATATATAAACAAATGTATATATATATATAATTAATATATACAAATGTATATACAAATGTATATATATACAATTGTATATATACAAATGTATATATATACAATTGTATATAGAAATGTATATATATATATATATAATATATATATATATATATATATATATATATATATATATATATATATATATATATATATATACAAATTTATATACAATCAATATACAAAAGTATATACAAATATATATATACAAATATATATACAAATGTATACATATAGAAATCAATATACAAATGTATATATAAACAAATGTATATATATATATAATTAATATATATACAAATGTATATACAAATGTATATATATACAATTGTATATATACAAATGTATATATGTATACATATAGAAATCAATATACAAATGTATATATAAACAAATGTATATATATATATAATTAATATATATACAAATGTATATATATACAATTGTATATATACAAATGTATATATATACAATTGTATATAGAAATGTATATATATATATATATATATATATATATATATATATATATATATATATATATATATATATATATATATATATATATATAAATGTATATACAAATGTAATATATATATATATATATATATATATATATATATATATATATATATATATATAAATGTATATACAAATGTATATATATACAAAAATATATATATATACAAATGTATATATATACAAATGTATATACAAATTTATATATATACAAATATATATATAAACAGTTCTATATGCAAATTTATATACAAATGTATATATATAAAAATGTAAATATGAATGTATATATGAACAGTTCCATATATAAATGTATATATATAAAAATGTATATACAAATGTATATATAAACAGTTCTATATACAAATGTATATACAAACGTATATATATATAAATGTATATATAAACAATTCTATATACAAATGTATATGCAAACGTATATATATAGAAATGTATATACAGTATATAGAAATGTATATATATACAAATCTATATACATATTTATATATATACAAATGTATATACATATATATATATATATATATATTTATACAAATGTATATACAAATTTTATATATACAAATGTATATATATACAAATGTATATACAAATGTATATATATATAAATCTATATACAAATATATATATATATATATATATATATATAAATGTATATATATATATACAAATGTATATACAAATGTGCGCGCAAATGTATATATATATAAATCTATATACAAATATATATATATATACAAATGTATATATATATATATACAAATGTATATACAAATGTGCGCCGGGCGCGTGGAAAACGTGGGCGGCGGTGACACGTGGCGCATTTCTATTGGCCCGTACGGCTGTTTCGTGTTCTGTGAGGCGTGGCGCAATCTGATTGGCAGGATTTGGTGTTTCCTGTTCTGGGCCCGGATCTGGTGTGGAGCCCGTACGGAATTTTTGAATGATTTCTGCGACAGCGCGTTCCTAAGAGGTAAGGCTTCGTTTTTCATGTTGATCACTTTGCTCCGTTTCGCACTTTTGGCACGGTTCCCGATGCACCTTTGACCCCTCTTTTTGCTATGGTATTTTCTGGACAGCATCGACTTCTCCGATTTATATCTTGAGTTAGGAGCATCGGATCAAGGCAAATAAATAATTGATTTTGATCTACTCGTCGCAAGGAACGCAACCGTAATTTTTCTGGATTTTCCGGAGTACTGTACAGTGGTGAAAAATCCCTTCTTTTTCCGTGCTATTTGGAAAACAGCAAATACTGTATTTTTGGGATTTGTATTTACACCAGGCGTGTTGTTATGTACAGTTGTGCACTGTTCTCGACGAATTGCTGGAATAGAGGACTGTGGCTAGCAAGGAGGCTTTTTGGGGTGTGGAATCAGGTCACTGTACGGGCATTATGAGTTTACAGTTATGCAGGTTTTTGGATGACCGGGGACACGTGGCAGCTGCGGGTTGGTTGGTCCTATGGGCGCGGTTCATGGCGTGGCGCGAGGTTTACGGTGGACCGGCGGGACACGTGGCGGTTTCCGGTTGGTGGGCTCACGAAGGCCGGGTCCACGGTGGCGCACGGGGGCGCCTCGGGGCGCATGTTTGGCAGGGGCGCAGGCGTAGGACAGAAGATCAATATGCCACTACTGAGACTCATCTCAAATCACCCAATCCAAACTGATTGCCACAACGGGTCCAGTCAAACCTGCGCCTACCTACTGCTGTAGGTATGTCCGTAGCTGCCAAAACTGGCTCAGCCAGAGGGACGGTGTCCGTGACTGCCAAAACTGGCTCAGCCAGAGGGACGCCAACATCGACAAGCCGCGATGGAAGTATCAAGCCAACTCCGGAGTGGCATCATGGGTAGCGACTCCACCGAGCAAAGTATCCGCGTGTAGTAACCGTGATTTTAAAATCTGAAATTTAAGTTAAATAATTGCCTGAGTTATTAAATAGTAAAAATTGAACTATTAGTGGTGCATTAGTGGCCCTAAAATATCGACTTTTGATCGGGGTCTGATCTCGAAAATCCGAGATCACCATTGCGACCGTCTCGTCGAAACATGAAAGATTCATATTCATATATTTTCGATCCAACGGTCGGATTGTCCGGAAATCAATAAGGAAAAAGCGGGTCCCACGACTTAAGTCATGAATAGTAACCTCCGGTTTTAATTCCCCGCTGAGTGATCTTTGATCGATTCACTGTCTGGAGTCCGAATTTGACGGTCCAGGTAGTCAATTTTAACCGCTTCATCATTCTGAGCGCTGTGGCGCTGACAAAATTTGCATTTGACGAGCCTAAAGTCTCGTAAAGCGTGCCGAACTGTATAATTTACAGTATAAGATGGATTTTAAAAATTATGGAGCTGAATTTTAGCGAACCAAAATCGCTACCTGATAGGTTTCGTCGAGCTGGACGTCGTGGTGGTGTCCGTTTTTCAGTTTGACAACCTGGTTGTCTCGAAATACGTGAAAAACACCAAAAAAATGGGTATTTTTGAGAAAAGCCCTATATTTTATGTGTCTTTTTGCTCCAAACTTGTTCAAGAGGGACTTCCTTGTGATTCTATCCTACAGCTAAGGACCTAGATTTAAAGGATGCAAGTTCGGGGGCTAACTAGCATTTTATGCAAATAGTATTTATAGCAATAAATTAATTTAGGGTTGCTTGAAGGAATGCTAGCCTCCTGGGTTCTTGTAACCGTAGCCACCCCACTATCCCCACGACCCTCTGCGAGGTTTCCCGAGCTTCTGCACCACCGGCCGCCGCCCAGGGTCGCCGGAAAAGCAAGGATAAAACAAGAAACAACATTGATCTCGGGTTGGTGGTTCGGGAGGGCAGCAATACCCCATTGGAGTACTTCTTGGGGACTCTGAGGCTCTCTGATACGTCCAGGAACTGAACCCGAGGTGTCCTGTGGCTTGGCTTGGCCGTGCGTCGCGAGGAGGAGGAGCTTCTTCTTCCTCGGATCCGATCAAGGTGAGTGCCTTTCCGCTGTATTTCTTTTGCAACTTAGGTTATTGTAGTGGAGTAGTGTGGTCCTGGGGATGTCCCCTGCAGAACCCCGAAGTCGGGAATGCTCCCGGTTGCCGGCGGGGAAAATGCACCCGCCGGAACCCTAAAATGGGCCGCCTCTCGCGCGCGCTTTTCCGGATGGCTCGGGACCCGAAATAAAATCATGGGAACCTTCTGTAGAGCCTGTGGAACTTTCCCAAGAAGTTTCATAGCTTCTCGTTTAGGATGCACGCCGCAGTTTGATGCCCTAGTTTTGGGCGGTTCTTGCATGGCCGTACGCCGCCGCCGTCGCTTCCTCCGGCGCCGGCCAGCCCTGGTAAGCATTCTTGCACCTCAGGCTTGCTCCTAGACTGGTTGCATGCAATCCATGCGGAGTTTTTTCAAAGTTGCCATTAATGGGTTTGAAAAGCTCTATTTCCTTTCTCCTCGGGTTGGGGTTGCACGGGGGGCTTCCAAGCTGCGTGGCTGAGGTCCATTGCACATCTGGAGGTCCAAGAAAGGTGGTGCTCACCTTTGTTTGAAGCTTGACCGAGGGACAAGTGAGTTCGGCCATCTTGTGATCCATCAAGAGAAATCTTGGGTCATCTTGCTCCAGCAATTAAACCAACAGTGTTTCTACCTCCTACAGGTGAGCCCTCAAGCTTTTATGATCTCCTCTAAGTGATGCACACCTCTGTTGCTGTCCAGAAGTTGGGAATATATAAATGCTCAAGATCGAGCTCTAGTTTGATTGTATTGACCCTACACTTGGGTTTGGGGGTTTCGCTGAGGCTCAGAGGTGAGCCTCTACATATTTGAGGACCCATGAGCATGATTCTCACACTGAAGTTGAGAAAGAACCCTTGTCTAATTAATTATTACAACATGGAGCATCAATATACAATAATTATGGGCCAACTTGTGTTTTTGTTGCCCAATCTGATTCCAGACTGTGAGCACGAGGTCCAGCACATCGAAATATAATTATTGGTAAAATATTATGATTTAAGATGCTTTAGATTAAAAGTTATAAATTAATTAGTGAAGAATTATCTATTATTATGCAATTTTGAAAAGTCTGGGGGGCTTACTGCAATTGTAACAGAGTAGGAGGTTGTAATCAATAATTATATGAATTATGGACCATCTGTTTAGGTTCCGAGGTTTTTCGTTGAGCGGAAATGGCTTAACGAACCGTAAATCGGCAAAATCGTCGGTTTAACGGCGATTCGGCGTTAATCATGCAATTCAGGAAATTGCAGTGATTAATTGATGATGCCAGGTATACGTGACTGTTCCCGGTGCTGTTTTAAAGAGCCCGGTGATTTTAGTTTATTGTTTGCAACTTCCGGTGCCAAAGTGGGCTTCCCGGAAGTGTTTCAGTGGATATGGCATTGCCGGTGCACAGGATTACCCAGAGTCTGGTGTTAAAGCTAAATGTCTTAAGTTGGACATTTTGGGCAGCACGTGAAGTTTCACGAGTTTTGATTATTGTTCAGCACAGATTGGGTATGTGTGAGAGTCTGTTTTTGACCTGTGCATTTGATTCAGGTCCCAGCAGTCAGCCGCCATCTTGCGAGCCATCTAGCAGCCACCGTGATCATTGAGGTGGGTTTATCTTCGGTCCGGGCTTTATCAGGTCGGCCCTATGGGGTACCGTGGTAGGTCGGACCCTATTTTTGGTATAGCCTTGATCTTATGGTTGAGCCTTTCTATTTGCTTTCATTCCAGCATTCATTGTGTATAGCTATGTAGCATCGATCTTGCAGTTCAGTTCTCGCTATGATTTCATGTTCAGCATTTAGTATATATATATATACACCTGGATATATGCTATGCTTGCTTGGACACTAGGTTAGTTGTATCAGCATTTCCTATGCTTTTACTGCATGTTTAGAAAAGAAGATTCAGCTTTGGTTGCATGGCATGAATAGCATAATTGCCCTGAGGTTCTGTGAGACCGACAGTGGCATTTGGCCTGAGGTTCTGTGAGACCGACAGTGGCATTTGGCCTGAGGTTCTGTGAGACCGACAGTGGCATTTGGCCTTGAGGTTCTGTGAGACCAATAGTGGCATTTGGCCTGAGGTTCTGTGAGACCAATAGTGGCATTTGGCTAGAGGTTCTGTGAGACCGATAGTGGTTTTTGGCCAGAGGTTCTGTGAGACCGATATTGGCTTTTGATTTGGTATTTCAATTCTAGCATTGTGCATGATGTGCATTGTTACTTCAGCATTTATTAGCGCATGACTGGCACATGATTATTGGTACTCCTTGTTTGCAACTTTGATATTTATGATTATCATATTAGCTCTGCTCTATAGCATGATTAGTTTTTATTTGAGTACCCCTGTTTCCATTTCAGCATGCTTAGATTGATATCTGCATCTTGTATTCAGCTTTCAGTTATATCCTGCTTTTACTATCTGCTTATCATTGTATCCGGTAGGTACGACTTGCTATTTCTCGGCCCGTCGTGCCCACTGGGATACATGTAGAGTGTATCTCACACCCCCTGGGTGCCTTTTTTCAGGTCAGTCGGGTGCTGGGAGATTGGGACGATCTGGTGAGCTGTTGCGCTAGAAGTTGTCCCCTGCTATTGGCCACAGTGGCCCAGTGCTAGTATTTTGTTTCAGTATATTGATCCTAGCTTTCTGTATAGTTTTTATTAGTTGGAGTATTTATGGAGTTTGTTATGTCATGTGGATGTGGATGTATTAGCTGTAGAGTTTTATATTTTGGTTTAGTTGTTGATTATACTGCTCTCTGATTGTATCACTGTATCTGTCTAGCCGAGCATGTATAGGGGAGACTCTGTCCGTGTGGACAGAGGATTTCCTATGCATGTGGCGGTCTGTTCACGTCCTGAGTTTAAAGTTTGAACTCTGATTTAAAAAAAAAAAAAAAAATTCTACCGCTGTTTTGAAACTCGGGGCGTGACACCGCGCATCTCTGTCGATCTCAAATATGGCTCCTGCAGGCTATGATCCAAACAACTATCTCTCTCTCTCTCTGTCTAAAAGCAACACTGCTGAGACTCACTGTCACTCTGACATCTCTCATGAACCCAAGACTAACATCACTATCACCATCCCAAGAAAAGTGGTCTACAGACTGCTATCAACTCCACTCGGTCCCCAGACACGAGTACAAATGCATCCCACTGCTACTCGACCTCCCAACCCACGACTCGGGGAAAAAACACTATGTCCAGAATGACAAGAGTAACGACCAATGTGGGCAAACTAAAGCAATGAATATATCCAATTCAGATTTAAGTTTACTATAATCCGGTGGAGCATGATGTATAAATAAATAACAGGTGTGCTAAGTTAAGTTTCATGATGCAAAATTAACAAAGAGGTCATCAGATTTAGCAATTAGCAACGGTGGGTTCAACATACTGTTTTCACAGATTATATAGCTCATATACTAACATGCATGTTACTATACTCGTAGAATTAGAGTGCAGTCCATAGATTTTGAAAGCAGGATCACCCACCTGAACACGCTAACTGTCTGGGACGGTACAGATAAGAAACCCAAAAATCGACAAATCTCCGAATCCGCTAAGCAAAGAGCACAATAGTGGTGCTCACAAAGTCCTGGGTACAACAACAATCCACAATTACACAAAATTCCACACAAAAATCCATGTTCAAAAATCTGCATGAATAGTCCCTATTCACACAAAAATTTCACCAGAAAATAATCCTCAATAAATTCCGATAAAAATATCACGACGATCCTCGCGAAGTGTAGATGTCGATAGGCTCTTGAATCGTTGAAATCCGATACCCGGAAGGGGAGATAAAAATCCGCGAAGCAGCAGCTGTCCAGAAACTCAAACAGTCACAAAGGGTGGTTAAAATATACCCCAAACCCCTGTATAAGCTCATTTTCAGGAAAAAAGTCCAACATGGAAAACGTAGATATACCTCTTGTGAAATCGCTGTCGAAGAAATCGTCCAAAAATAGCGTCGGGGTAGCTCTGCAGGTCTCCCAGACGAAAATGCGACGGAAGTGGGCCTCCAACAGTATATCGTCGCTCCGTACTACGAGGCAGGAAACGCTGTCGTCGCGGCCTCCAGAAAATCTGAAACTTCACCGGAAGATGCACAAGAGGGAGAGGAAAAACTTTTGTGAAAGGCTCAAGAGCTAATTCCCACAAAAAAAGTCCCAAAATCAGGGCCCAAAGGGCCTATTTATAGCCTCTCTGTAAGAATTTGAATTTTTGTAAATAAATAAAAAGGGAAATAATAAAAGCCAAGTCGAATTTTGGATCATAAATGGCAAGGATGGCCTAAGGGCCCCTTTTCTGCAGTGTAAATTGCACAGTTAATAGGGCAGAAATATCGCTTTTCAATCCGAGCCTGATCTCGAGAATCTGAGACCACCAGTGTGACCGTCTCGTCGAACTGATCGAAAACCATATTCAGCAAGTCCAGATCCGACGGTCGGATCTTTCAGAAATCAGCGATGAAGCGGGCGGGACCCGCAATTTAAGTTAAACAGTGCTGGGACTGTAGATGAACAGTAAACCCTAAAATTTAATCCCCTAAGTGCCAACGTTGAGCCAATTCACTATCCGGAAGTCGATCATAGCACTTCAAATAGTGGATCTGAACGGTTTCGTCGTTCTGGACACAATGGCACTGACGGAATTTCCGTTTGATGACTCTAAAGTCTCGAAAAGCGCGATAAACTGTACTTCGAACAGTACTTTATGGACCGCGATTTTATCCGGGCGTTTTCTGGAAAAACGAAAATCACTACCTGATAGGATTCGTCGAGCCGGACGTCGTGGCGAAGTCCGTTCTCCGTTTCGACGACCGGAAAGCCTCGAAAAGCATGAAAAATGCAGAAAAATACTGTAAATTGCGCAGAACCCCCTATATTTTATGTGTCGTTTTGCGCGCTGCTTCTGGGGGAGGGACCTAAGTGTGAGAGGGAGCTACTGTAGTGGACCCAGCACTAAATACCAAGAATGGGTGGACTATATAGCAATTGTGCTATTCAAGAGTTTGAAATTCAAACCGAGGCTCTCCTCGTTAAAACCCCGCAGCTCGAGGCTCTCAGCCACCAGTCCTCCAACGAACCCTCTCCTCAGCCGCACTCCACGGACCTCCCCGCACCGGCCGCCGCCTCCCCTCGCCGGAGAGGAAGAGCTTCAAGAATAGCACCCTTCTCTCGGGTTCTTGGAGAGGAAGAGGATCGAGAAGGTCTAAGGCGATCAAGACCCGGTCCTGTGGAGTTCTCTGTGGAGCTCCAGCCGAGCTGAGGTGAATCCGGCCCCAGCCGCCGCGGAACCATCTCTCCTTCCACGTTTTTCCGGCGAGGTAGGTTTTGGAAATTATTGTTTTAAGTCTGCCCTTGAACCTTAGCATCGTGCTCCTGACCTCCGGAGGATCATCTTGGTGCAGTCCCGTGGCCCCCGGTGCTCCGGTTAACCGGCCGGGGAGCCTGGTTGCCGGATTATCGTCCCCGAGCCGATCGGCTGCGCCGCCGTGATCCGGCCGTCAAACCCAAGATCAGCACAGTTGGGACGAGTCCTCTCGTCGACTGCAGCACCTCCACGAGGTTTGATCACCATCGGTTGAGGATCGAGCCCGATCGGTGATGCCCTAGAAACCGGGATTTTGGCATCTTTGCCGATCACCGCCGTCCGGCGCCGCCGCGGCCTTCCGGCGCCGGCCACCACTGCACCGAGCTTCTGGCATCGGGACAGATCTTCTGGTCCAAGTCCTACCGGCCCGGAGCCACCTCACCGAAATCTGCCATTAATGATCGTTGGAACCTTCACCGATCTCGGCCGTCGCGCCTCGCCGTCGCCTCCAAACCCCGGCCAACGGTGCAGGTAGGTCTAGTTAATTGTTCTAAGGTCAATGGTGGCGTTGCATGGGCATCCTAACGTTGGGTTTTTGATTTATATAGTTGTAGTAATCCGGATATTTTATTTTAAATAAATAAAATAAAAGTGGAATTTTAGCCGGAGTTAGATTCTAAAGATCTAAATTAATCTATTTGATCAATTGCCGGGATGCAAGTTGCACGAATTACGAGGCAAAAAGGCTAATTTCTAATCCGGACACGATCTTGAAAATCCGAGTTGACCGTTGCGATCGTCTCGTCGAACTGAGCAAGTTTCATATTCAGCACTTTTCGATCTGACGGTCGGATCTTCCAGAATTCAAAAAAGAAGGAGACAAAGGGCTGCGACCAATGGAACAGTGCCCTATGCGCACAGTGACTTAAGTCACTTACTGTTCATCTACAGTAACCCTGGATTTTAATTGTCCTTTGAACCAACGTTGGCCAATTTACCATCTGGAATCCTAATATAGTGATTCAAGTAGTCAATCCTAGCTATTTTCGACGTTCTGAACGCAATGGCGCAGTCAAAAATTCTGTTTGACGACTCTGGAATCTCGGAAAGCGTGAAAACTATAAAATGGGACAGTTTTTATAGAACAAAAATTAATCTGGACATCGTATTGAAAAAACTAAAATCGCTACCTTGAAGATTTCGACGTTCCGGACGCAACGGCGAAATTCGTTTTTCGATCTGACGACCGGAACTCCTCGAAATGCGTAAAATACAGCGAAAAATAGTGTATTTTGCACATAAACCCTATATTTTATGCCTCGGGAATTGTGCCACTCACAGGGTAGGGACTAAAGTGTAAGATGAACAAGTTTTATATAGGACTGGAATAGGAATTTAGCTTGTAGAGGGACTTATTTGCAACCCAATGCAAAAATGCATTGCATTAAGTGGTTGGCTCTTGGTTTCCTGGGGTGAGCACGAGGTGTCAGGGGTAATCTGAAGAGTCACCTTGATCCTCTGCTACATCCAGAACCAGCCCCGAAGCCCTAGAGCCCAGCACCATTGGAGAGCAAACCCGAGAGAGAGAGAGAGTGGAAAAAAAAAATGGAGAAAGTGGAAACTTGGATCAAGTCACTTTAAGGTTGGACCTACGGAAGTCTGAGGGCTTCTCTGTGAAGCCTCAACTGAGCCATGTGGTCCCCGGCATCCTCCTCCGCCGGGCGCCGCCGTGGAGGTCATCTCCTTCTTCCCTCTCTCCGGCAAGGTAAGAGGATGGAAATAAATTATTTTCTTTGGCTCGAGGTTGTGTCGAGTGGGTTCCTAACGTCAAGAGCACTCCACCTGTGAAGCCGGAGCCGCCCCCGACGTCCCGGTGGCCGGCGGGAGCTTTTGTTGCCGGAAAACAATAATCGGCCGAGCTCAGCCCCGGGCTTCATCCAACCATTTTTCTTCGGATCAGAACCGTTGGAAGGGTTGTTCTTGGTGACTGCAAGCTCCTCCCAAAATCTGGAGTGGATCGGTGAATAATCCATGGAGATCCATGGAGCCCTAAAACCGGCCAATAATGTACATCGCCGGATCTCCTCCGCCCGGCGCCGCCGCGCGTCCCCGCCGCCGGCCAACCACCCAGCTAGCACCAGGGGACCAAGAGGAACAGGTTGGTCCATCTTGCGCCGGCCAAAACCCTGCCGGCCGGATTCCACCATTAGAGGTGGCCGGAAAACCTAAAACTTGAAGGTGATGGTCTCCGGCGACCGCCGGAGCTCCGTCAAGTGGGAAAGCTGCACAGGTAACACCTCTAGACCTATATGAGGCTCCCCATGCATTTGCATGTGAGACCTAACGTCGGGTTTTTGTTCCATGAAGTTGCACCATAAATGAAGCCCGAGCTCCACCACCGCGCGTCGCCGGCGTTTTCCGCCGCCGGCAAGCCACCCAGGTATTCCCCAAACCTTCTAACTGATATTCTTTTCCATCTTAGACACCCTAGTTCTGCCCCTGTGCAGAGAACAAGCTAGAGTTAAGCTTAGTTAGTAAATACATAAGTAATGCCCACAAGGTGTTTGCTAATATGCTTCAAAGAGTTTTTAATTGGATTTTGGGTTCGAGTTAAATATGAAAGTTGTCCAGAAACATCCCCTGAGCTCAGTGCTCACTTCAGATCAAACCAGATCTGTGTGGATGAGTGTGTAGTGTTTTGTCTAAATGTTAGAGAGCAAGGAGCTCGGATCTGGTTGATCCGTCGATTTTGGACTGAAAATAGGGTGAGCCCTAGGGTATTGGCACTGTCCCGAGACACTTTCATATGCAAAGTTCGTCTGTTTGACGATCTGATTAAAAGTTATAAAGGAATCGACCTTTTACAGTAATGTTGGAACAAAACTAGGTTCCGGGATTTTAGCGAAGCCGTGACAGTGTATTCCTAGCTAATTTGGGGTCACTGGACGCGGTGCTCGCGTCAGATTTGGTGTTTGAAGTCCCGGAGAAACAAAAATTCTTTTTGGCTTTAATTGGATTTTGGGTTCGAGTTAAATATGAAAGTTGTCCAGAAACATCCCCTGAGCTCAGTGCTCACTTCAGATCAAACCAGATCTGTGTGGATGAGTGTGTAGTGTTTTGTCTAAATGTTAGAGAGCAAGGAGCTCGGATCTGGTTGATCCGTCGATTTTGGACTGAAAATAGGGTGAGCCCTAGGGTATTGGCACTGTCCCGAGACACTTTCATATGCAAAGTTCGTCTGTTTGACGATCTGATTAAAAGTTATAAAGGAATCGACCTTTTACAGTAATGTTGGAACAAAACTAGGTTCCGGGATTTTAGCGAAGCCGTGACAGTGTATTCCTAGCTAATTTGGGGTCACTGGACGCGGTGCTCGCGTCAGATTTGGTGTTTGAAGTCCCGGAGAAACAAAAATTCTTTTTGGCTATGTTAGAGAGGAATGTTATGGGCCAAAGTTTTCCTTGGGTCTCGTGCTGCTCCCAAATGGTGAGCACTAGCTTCGTCATGTCATAACGGACACGCTGAAACTTACGGCGCTGTCATCGGACTTCTGGTTTGAAAGAACGAGCGAAAACAGCGCTCAAATGACGCTAAAAATGGGAATTCTAGAAACCCTAGGGGTCTAAATGCAATTTTGGCACTGCATACAGTTTAGAGCAGCATATAAATGGTTCCTAAGCTTTTCGTTAGGATTCCAACGGCTCCCGTTGAGCGGAAATCGGATAACGATCCGGAAATCGGCGAAATCGTCGATTTAGCGGTATCTGGGTGGCAATCGCGTAATTTGAGAAATTACGGCGGTTTCACCAAGCCGACTGTTGAGTCCCAGTAGAATCTGGTTGAGCCAGCGGCCAAGTTTAAAGCCTGGATCTCCCGGAAATCCAAAAGGGAATCCCCGGGAGGGGCGATTTGGTAATTTTACCAAAGATAAAATAAGATTAAATTGGTCCAAGTGTTGTCGTCAGACATGGATGTCTAAGTGATTAAAAAGATCATGTTAGCAACAAGAGTATAAAAGTAATATCGGGGTAAGTGTGGTTGAGTAGTTTTTCCTAATCGTAACCTTGATTTAGGTTGGCACAGTCTTCGAGCGTCCAGTTGGAGTCGAAGTTTCGCCTGCACACGACAGGTGGGTTATCTTCGGTCCGGGCTTTATCAGTTCGGCCCTCGGTGTACGGTATTGGTTGGACTCCTGTTCTTGGTAACTTAGTTTATTTTGAGCCTGTCTGCCTTTGGTTGCAATATATATTATTGTTAGTTGCTTTGACTGATTGGCCATTTCGTAGTTGCACTCCTATGCTTGATTATTATATCAATCTATTAATGCTTGAGCCTGCCTTTCCATTGATTCAGTGATTTGCTACCTCATGCATGCTTTATACCTGCTTCCTTGTTGTTCGCCTGTTATGCTGCTAAATACATGATCTTCTAAAATAAATGATTTTACCAAGCCTTGTAGGGTAGCCTGAGTCTGTTCTTGTTTGATAGGACAAGGGCAACGCTCTACGAGGTTTGTGACCCAAAAACCTATTGTTTTCAAAGGTTTTCTTAAAAACATGTGTTTAGTTGCATAAGGGGTTAGTCTGTCTGATTGGTGTTGAGCTATGCCTGTTATCAGTTCTATTCTGCCTTACATGATTATTCATAGTGCCTCTGGTATTTATATCTTATCCTGGAACATTTCCATGTTGGACTGGTGAGCTTGCCTGTTCTGCTGATCAAATGATACACTGCTGAACACATAGATTTAATTAACTGATGTTTTTACCGAGCTTCGTAGGGTCGCCGGAGTCTGTTCTTGTTTGATAGGACGAAGGCATTGCTCTGCGAGGTTTGGACCTAAAACCACCAAGCTTCGTAGTGTCGCCGGAGTCTGTTCTTGTTTGATAGGACGAGGGCAACGCTCTTCGAGGTTTGGACTTTTCAAAACAGTTTTCTCAAAAATATGTGTTTGGTTTTGTATTATTTGGTTGGTCTGCATGATTGAGTTGAGTTTTTCTGTTGAGCTTATGCTGAGTTGAGATTTGCCTTGATCTTGCATATGAGTTGAGGTTCAGTTGATTGTGTACTTGCATCACAGTGGGGATTTTCCCGGCTTGTTGCCGATTACCCGGTCAGTGGACCGTGAGCTTGAGCATTTGCATTGTGATCGCCCGCACCGTTGTACTTCACGAACATCAGCGGATTTGCTACCCGTAGCGATGTTCTTTACCGGTAAAGTGGTTAGCAGTTGCGACCCGTGACCCTAGTTTGGGGAATGTCAACCAGGTGGTGCCAGGTGGGCAGCCTTGCCTGAGGTCTTGTGAAGGCCAATATGGTAGCTTGTGATTGGGTCTTTGTGTTTTCATTTATTTGATGCATGTGTTGTTAA
Organism: Tillandsia fasciculata; assembly: GCA_029168755.2. Taxonomy (NCBI): domain Eukaryota; kingdom Viridiplantae; phylum Streptophyta; class Magnoliopsida; order Poales; family Bromeliaceae; genus Tillandsia; species Tillandsia fasciculata. The sequence continues at coordinate 7,503,865 of CM054940.1, read as the reverse complement.
GTTACTTTAACATACTTCCTTGATTCTTTGATCTGACTTCTAGTTATCTACCTGTATATGATTCTATGTGATGCCTTTGATTATAGTTTCATTGTTATCTTGCCGATTGTCCTAACTCCTTGATGCGTTGATTATCCTGATACATGTTTGTCCTGTTTTAAATTCTGCTAAAATTATCTCCTATGCTTGTACCCAGATTATAAGTTTTGCTTTCTTTACAGCACCAGTTATATATCTGCTTTACCCTAACCCATGATCTATTACTATCCTCTAGTATTGTATACCAGTAGGTACGATCTGCTATTTCTCGGCTCGTCGTGCCCACTGGGATACACTCCGGTGTGTCTCACACCCTCGGGTGACTGTTTTTCAGGTCGAGCGGGTGCTGAGATGTTGGGACGGTTTGGTGAGGTATCGAGATAGGTGATCGACCCTGGACAGCCGTGTAAATAAATTAAAGGTTAAGAGGAACTTATATTGTAAAAGAGATGTAATTTGTAATAAGCTTAATAGTTGTTGTAGTATAGTTTGTACTCTGTTGTTGCTTGCCATGTTAGCCGTGCATATATAGAAAAGGCTCAATCCCAAGGGGGATTGAGACTCTTCTATATATGTGGCGGTCTGTTGCGCCCTGGCTAGTTTTCAAACTCTGATTTAAAAAAAAAAAAAAAAATTTAGACGCGGATTTTGAACTCGGGGCGTGACAATAGTTGCACCGGGATTTTTGCACTCGAGCTCCCACCGGCCAACTCCGGCGATCTGGGGTCCCGCCACCCGTACAGGTAAGCTTTAAATATAAGCTTTTTGTGTCCCATCATTTTGGTTTAGGTCTGGGGCATCCCTGTTGTTGGGTTTCCAAGCTTGCACCCGAGCCACCAATTCGGGCTTTGCCTCCAACCGCCGGCGGTCGACCCAACTTGCACCAGACAACCTCTGGGACCCTCAGATAATTGATGCTCCCCTCTGTAACAGGACTGAGCCTGGGTTGCTCCAAGATCACCCAAACCGAGCCTTGGGTGGCTTGTGTTGGTGCACCACCTTGCTCCGGCCACTGCTCCGACCGATCTCCGGCGCCCCTCAGGTGAGCCCCACTGACCTTAGTCCTTACTAATCACCATGCTTCAGTAAATTCTCAAATTGATCAAGTGGATTTTAAGATATAGCATGTCACAAATTTGGAACCCTAATGTTTAAGGGCCAACTTTGTTAATGGGTCTGGTCTTGGCCAAAACTTGTGAGCACGAGCTTCGTCTCGTCGTAACAAACACGCTGAAATTTACAGAACGTCGTTTGGATTCCCGGATTGCAAGAACGAGCCGAAACGGGCAACTAACTTAACGTATTTATGCAAATTAAAAGATGTTATGGACCAAATCGCAAATTGAACATACTAGCTGTCTCTAAACGATATTTTCACACCCACTGGATGTCACGCCCCGGAACCCGGGCTCGCCAACAGATCCGCCGTGCACACGGGATTTCCCGCGAACACGAAGCGCTGGTAACCTGCTCTGATATAATATGAACAGTAAAAGAGCATAATACGAGCTGAATAGAAGAACCACATAGTATTTCAGACTGGAAATACAAATACAACTGTAATAAGTACAATAATCTCCCAGCTCACCAAAATAGTACATCCAGCTGGCGGAAGCCAGACCCAAAATAAAGGAGAATATCACAGTCTGAGTGGAGGGTACGACATCTATCTACAGCTCTCAGTCTCCCAGGAGATCTATCTATTCAGCGATCCCCTTACCTCGATCAGCTGCCGATGGCCTAGCAGCTCCCGCAGATGACTCTGCAAAATAAAGGAGAAGAAAGAAATGGAAACAATAATGGGGGTGAGAACTACCAGATAAACCAGCAGCCTCCCCTAGTGGGTAAAACCTCAACTCTGACGCACCCACTAGGACTACTAGAGGCAACAGGAAAGAACAGTGGTAAGCTATAAAGACTGCTGAAAAAAGGAAACTACCACCACCATGCCTCTAAATGCCAAGCAATAGAATAACTAAATGTATGAATCAGTGTATAAATGCCTGTCTGAATGAACTCAATCTGGTGTCACTAGCAAAACTGGTACTTCCTGCTGTGTCTTGCCAAATCGGGTATAACGCCGATGGGGGATAGTATTTGCCAAATCGGGTATGCCGATAGGGGATAATGTTGGCCAAATCGGGGGTGCCGATAGGGGATAATGTTGTAACACACTCCGGAGTGGCACTCGAGGGGAGCGACCCACACGAGTAAAGTATCTCAGTAATAAGTATCAGAGGTGCCATAAATTAGCAGGACTGGATCATGACTATGATCAAAGTGGGAAACCATCCACTAGGAAACCCGATCCCAACTGATGCAATAAACCAGACTCAACCCCAATCTGATGCAAGGATAAACATCTGGTCGACCGCCTACTGTCCGCGGTCACCGCAATACCCCACAAGTCCACAACCTTGGCTACACTATCCCAAACCCCTGCTCACACTTGAGCAACAACATCTGAATGCAAAGGACAACAATAAAACATGTTCAAATCCCAATATGATAGTGTAGCAATGAATAGTGGCCTTACCTGATGTCCGGGCATGCATGCAACTGTCTTTATTTTTAAAAGTTGTAAAATAGTGTCAAAGGTTTTAAAACAATTGATTTACTGAATAAAAGTCATTTGCATGCGAGATTATAGCCTTTGTCTCAATCACAGTGTCCCAATATAAGTCATCATATCATTTGTGGGGTTATATTAATTTTAGGGGAGTTTATCCCAGCGGTCCTTGTCATTTGTCATATTAATTTGTCCCAATGGTTCTCATTAATTGTCCTGTTAGTTGTCCTGTTAGTAGTCCTGTTAGTAGTCCTGTTAGTAGTCCTGTTAGTTTGTCCCAATGATTTAATTGTCATATTTTAGGGGATTTCTAGTAATCCCAGTGAGCTTGTCAAAAATGAGGTAAGCAACAACCGCCCACCTCGAACAGCTCAAACAACACCCCAGGTAGTCTCCTGGTTGTCCACAGTCCTCAAATCCTGCAAATCAGCGCACAGCTGGTAAAATAAATCCCAAAAAGTACAATATTTGCTGTTTTTCAGACAGCACGGAAAAAGAGGAATTTTTCACCTCTAAAATGAGCTCCTAAAATCCCAGAAAAATCACGGTTGCGTTCCTCGCGAAGAGTAGATCAAAATCGACTCTTTAAACGCCTCGATCTGATGCTCCTACGTCAAGATAAAAATCGGAGAAGTCGGTGCTGTCCAAAAATCATCACAGTAAAAAGGGGGGTCAAAGAGGACCTAAAAACTGTGCCAAAAGTACGAAATGGAGCAAAATGATCAACACGGAAATCGAAGCCCTACCTCTTACGGTCGCGCTGTCGCAAAAATCGTCCAAAAATTCCACCTGGTTAGCCCGCAGTGAATTTTCGACGGAACTGCGACGGGAAATGGGCCTAAAAAGAAAATCGTCGCAGTGCGCCGCGTCGCAGATAACTCACAATCTGTAACTCCAGAAATTCTGAGATTCTAGAGAGAGAAAGAAGAGAGAGAGAGGAACAACTTTTGTATTTGGCACTTTGCCTGATTCTCTCTCTAAGGCTCGCAAAACGAGGTGCAAATGAGAGGGGGTGGGGACTCTCTTATATAATGGGCCAAAAGGGAATATTCCCACACGGGATCGGATCCGAACACGAAACACCAAAACGGGCCAACCAAAACGCGCCACGTGTTCCCAAACAGGAAACAGCCGGTGCAAGGGCCACTGGAGGCTGCCACGTGTCCCACGTGGTGCACATGGCCGGTCCGCGCTCCGGGTCTTCCGGATCCTGTCGGCCAATGGGGTGCCGCCACGTGTCACCATCTAGATGCTTCTAGAAGCCGGCCATCCAATGGGGAAGCGCCACGTGGCAAGGGGAATGTTCGGTGCTCCCGGTGCACGCCAGGCCCATGGACCGCGCACCCGAGCCCTGCCCGCGCCTGCCCGCGCTGCGCGCCTCCGCGCTCCGCCGCTGCCCCGCCGCTGCGCCGCTGCCCGCCGCCGTGCGCCGCCGCCCGCCGCCGCTCGCCGGCGGCCGCCGCCGGCCGGAACAGTAATTCCGGCCGGCCGGAACAGTAATTCCGGTGAACAGTACCAATGTGCCGAAAAATAAAGCGAATATACCATTTTGACCGTTTTCGCGCGCTGAGTCCGATTCCGCCGTCCGTTTCGCCAAATTCTCATCCGAAATTTTGCCGAAAGCTCCCGGAAATTCCCGTTTGCTCCGATTTTCGCGCAGAGTCTCTTAAAAATATCCAATTTCGCTTCTACAAGCTCCGATGCACAGTACAAGCCTTCTACAGTCACTATTAATGTTGCGGAGTTCTGCGGGGGTCCGGATCATCACATCCTCCCCCACTAAAAGAGTTTCGTCCTCGAAACGAGACTAAACAGTAATCCTCAGTCCGAGGTCTCGAATAAGTAGGGGTGAGCATTCCTCATCTCCGACTCGAGCTCCCATGTAGCCTCGCGCTCGTCATGATTGCTCCATTGGATCTTTACATAGGGAATGGCCTTACTGCGCAATTCTTTTACCTCTCGATCCAGAATTCGCAGTGGGCGCTCCTCATACCTCAAATCCTCGCTAATCTCCAGCGGTGTGAAGTCGATGACGTGCGATGGGTCGAAGACATACTTCCTCAAAGAAGAAACATGAAATACATCATGGACACCAGCAAGCCTCGGAGGAAGTGCAAGTCGGTAGGCAACTGGCCCGATACGCTCCAATACCTCAAAGGGTCCAATATATCGGGGGCTAAGTTTTCCACGAATGCCGAATCTCCTGATTCCTTTGGACGGCGAGACTTTCAGGAACACATGATCACCAACCTGAAACTCTAAGTCTCGTCGCCGAACATCGGCATAGCTCCTTTGTCGGCTCTGGGCGGTCTGAAGATGCTTCCGAATCACTCGGACCTTCTCTTCTGCCTCTATCAAGACATCTGGTCCCAAGGTCCGCCTCTCGCCCACGTCACTCCAATAAAGTGGTGATCGACACTTGCGTCCATACAACGCTTCAAACGGAGCCATCTGAATGCTCGCTTGAAAGCTATTGTTGTACGCGAACTCAGCTAAAGATAAGTGTCGAATCCACCCTCCGCCGAAATCCAAGACGCAAGCCCTAAGCATGTCCTCCAGGATTTGTATAGTCCGCTCTGACTGCCCATCTGTCTGCGGATGAAAGGCCGTACTGAACCTGAGTTCAGTCCCCAAGGCTGTTTGCAAACTTTTCCAGAAATGCGAAACAAACCTCGGGTCTCTATCTGATACAATGGAGGCGGGTACTCCATGTAATCTCACTATCTCATCCAGATATAACTGGGCTAGCCGGTCAAGTGGCCACGTAGTCTGCATGGGCAGAAAGTGCGCCGACTTGGTAAGTCGATCCACGACTACCCAGATAGCGTCTGCTCCTCCCTGTGCCCTTGGCAGTCCGACCACAAAATCCATCGTAATGTGGTCCCATTTCCACTGGGGAATTGGGAGACTCTGTAACTTGCCAGCTGGCACTCGATGCTCAGCTTTCACCTGCTGACAAGTTAAACACTGAGCCACAAATCTCCCGATATCCCTTTTCATGCCATTCCACCAGAAGTGTGCCTTGAGGTCCTTATACATCTTAGTCCCACCAGGATGTAGGGTATAAGGTGTATAATGGGCCTCTCGCAATATCTGCTCTCGGATCTCCGCATCCGCTGGCACACATGCTCGGTTCCTGTACCTCAGTACTCCCGAGGCATCTACCGTAAAGTCCCCTGACTGATTACTCGGAATCTGATCTCTAATCCTGGTCAAGTGGGGGTCCTCACTCTGTTTCTCCCTGATCCTGTCCAGCAGAGTGGGCTGCACGACTAAAGATGTCAGTCTAGCAGAGACCCCAGGGGACACAACCTCTATCTCGAGCCGTCTCATCTCCTCTAATAGTGGTGCCTGGTCTGTGATCAACATAGACAAACTTTGCACCGCTCTCCTACTCAAGGCATCAGCGACCACATTAGCCTTGCCTGGGTGGTAGAGAATATCTACATCATAATCTTTTAATAGCTCTAACCACCTACGCTGCCTTAAATTCAGCTCCTTTTGCGTGAACAGGTATTTTAGGCTCTTGTGGTCGGTGTAGATTTCACAGTGCTCTCCATATAGGTAATGACGCCAAAGTTTCAGTGCAAACACTACAGCAGCGAGCTCTAAGTCATGGGTAGGGTAATTCTTCTCGTAATCTTTGAGTTGCCTTGATGCATAAGCAATTACCTTCCCTTCTTGCATCAACACACAACCAAGTCCGCTGTGTGATGCATCGCTGTAGATCACATATCCTTTTCCCATAACAGGGAGGGAAAGGATAGGAGCGGTCATCAGTCTATTCTTTAGCTCCTCAAAGCTCCTTTGACAGTCCTCACTCCAGATAAATTTCACTTCTTTACGCGTCAAGCGAGTGAGGGGTGTGGAAAGCTTCGCAAAGCCTTCCACAAACCGACGGTAATACCCAGCTAATCCCATAAAGCTACGTACCTCAGAAACCGTCGTCGGTCGGGGCCAATCACGGACTGCCTCAATCTTTGCCGGGTCTACTGCCACTCCTGCGGCAGAAATCACATGGCCCAAGAAGACCACCTCCCGAAGCCAAAACTCGCACTTTGCCAGCTTGGCATACAACTTCTTCTCTCGCAGAAGTTGCAGCACAATCCTTAAGTGCTCCTCATGCTCGGCATCACTTCGGGAGTAGATCAAGATATCATCAATGAACACCACCACAAATCGGTCTAAGTATGGTCGGAAAATCCGGTTCATTAAATCCATGAATGCGGCAGGGGCATTAGTTAGCCCAAAAGGCATAACTGTAAATTCATAATGCCCGTACCGTGATCTAAATGCCGTTTTCGGAATATCCTCGGCCTTCACCTTCAACTGGTGGTAACCGGACTGCAGATCTATCTTAGAGAAGACACAAGACCCTTGCAGCTGATCAAAAAGATCATCAATGCGCGGCAAAGGGTACTTGTTCTTGATGGTCACTTTATTTAGCTCCCTATAGTCCACACATAGTCGAAGTGACCCATCTTTCTTCTTCACGAATAGCACCGGCGCTCCCCAAGGCGACACACTCGGCCTAATAAAGCCCTTATCCATCAAATCCTGGAGTTGCGCCTTAAGCTCTCGCAGCTCAGCCGGTGCCATCCGGTAAGGAGCCTTAGAGATTGGCGCAGTTCCTGGAACTACGTCAATCACGAACTCAATCTCCCTATCTGGCGGCATACTAGTCAGCTCAGGTGGAAAAACATCCGGAAACTCGCGGACAATAGGGATATCCCCGAGTCCCGGCGCCGCCGTAGGCCCCTCAACAACACTAGCCAAAAAGGCTACACATCCTCGATGGATCATTTGCCTCGCTCGGGAAGTCGAAACCATAGAGGCAAAGAAAGCACTCTGACATCCCCGATATACCAACATCTCCTGGCCTGGCTCTTTAAAAGTGACAGTCCTTGCGGCACAGTCAATAGTTGCGAAATACCGAGCCAGCCAGTCCATCCCGAGGACCACATCGAAGTCCTTCAGCTGTCTCAAGACCAACAGGTCTGCTGGCATAATCCAGGACTCGATTTGCATCGGGCAGGACCAACAACACTCCTCCACGTGCAAAGTGTGATCGGGAATCTGAACCTCTCGTGCACGTGGTAAAGGTCCTACCTCTATCCCATGTAATGATGCAAATGATTTACTAATAAAAGAATGCGATGCTCCAGTATCAAATAATGTACGAGTCCTAATGCCAGAAAGTAAGGTGATACCTGCCACCACGTGTCTGCTGCTGAAGAGTCCTCTACCTGCGCAGCATACACTCGCCCACTCTGAGCTGGAGGGCGATACTCCGTGGGATAGGAAGAAGATGGCCTGCTTGCTGGAGCATATGGTCGCTGAGCTGTCGACCACTGCTGAGACGAAGAAGGAGCAGATGCTGAAGAAGGAGCCGTCGATGGTGCATATGGGCAGGCAGCTCGGAGGTGGCCAGACTGTCCACATCGATAACAGCGGCCAAACCTCAGATCACATGTATCAGAGTTATGCTGTCCCTGACAGAAAATGCACCTAACCGTAGCCTGGGGCTGCCTCGCCTGCTGCCTCTGTCGCGGGGGCCCTTGCTGCCGCGACTGCGATCTCTGTTGATGCGAATGCTGTTGCTGCTGATGTTGCGGTGGCCTCTGGGATCCACCAGGCCCTCGCCGCTCAGAACGTCCGCGGCCGGAAAACTGAGGCCGTGGCGGTCGCGGCGGCCTCCACGAACTGGCTTGCCCCCCGTCGTCCTGCGCTGGTCGCTTCCTGTCAGCGCCTTGAGCGACCAGGCCCCCACGTCTGGCGACGACGTGGTCTCCCCTCTCAACCCACTGGGCATGCTCTGCTGCCTCCTCCAAGGTCTGTAGTCTCTGAGCATGCACCAGAGTATAGATCTCTGGGCGCAAGCCCGACTCAAAGAGTTCTACCTGGTGGGGTCCGTCCCTGGCGACATAAGGTACGCAGTTGAGTAACCGCTTGAACTCCTGAAAATAGTCCAATGCTGTCCGGTTGTCTTGCTGGAGATTCTTCAAATCATCTTCCAGCTTTTTCTTCATGCTCGTGGAGAAATACGTATCTAAGATCATCTTCTTGAATTCTGACCAGGGTAGCTGCCGAGTGATTTGAAATTCCAGGGGCTCCACCCGGCGCCACCATGCATCAGCATCCCCGTCTAAGCAGTGTACAGCCATATGTACCCTGTACTTTGGGTCAATGAAGAAGTCCCGAAATAACTTCTCCATCGAAGAAAGCCAAGTCCCGATCTCCCAAGGCTGAGTATTTTGCCCTGAAAACCTGGGCGGTCCCCGCTTACAGAATTGAGTAAGTTTGTCAGAAAACTCCTGCTCCTCTGCAGGAGTCAATGGCCGGGTTGCTCCCTGAGCAACAGGGGATGCCAGGGTCACTGGTACAACTGGGGGATTCACGGCAGGAGAAGAAGGTACGGGAGAATTCTCCGAGGGTGCTACAACAGGCTGCGCCCTCTGTTCTAGCATCTGCGTCAGCCGGCTCATGGCCTCCTCCTGACGCCGAACAGCTTCAGACATCTGGGCCATCTGAGCCTGCAGCTCTTGCACCTCACTCTGCTGGCCCTGCTCGGACTCCTCCTGATCGGGTTCAGGGGAATCAGGTTGAGAACGCGTCAACATTCTACGTCGCGGAGGCATCCTACCACAAGAAACCATTCTCAGTATCATCACCCCACACGACCCAATCTTAACGAAAGTCAAAGACATTCTCCTATTTCTGTGACTTTATGTTGTCTGCAGCCAACATAACTGTCTACCAGAAGTAGGCTAAGTCGATCCTTCTTACTTTACTAGAAGAGTTAAATAAGTAACCCAACGACTTCCGCAAAATTATCACGTCTCTCATACCCTATTATCCTAGGGTCTGCCAAAAGCCTAGGGTTTCCTAAGTCCCAACTGACCTATCCCTAAGCTCTGATACCAACTTTAATCTGTCACGCCCCGGAACCCGGGCTCGCCAACAGATCCGCCGTGCACACGGGATTTCCCGCGAACACGAAGCGCTGGTAACCTGTTCTGAGATAATATGAACAGTTCAAGAGCATAATATGGAGCTGAATAGAAGAATCACATAGTATTTCAGACTGGAAATACAAATACTACTGTAATAAGTACAATAATCTCCCAGTTCACCAAAATAGTACATCCAGCTGGCGGAAGCCAGACTCAAAATAAAGGAGAATATTACAGTCAGAGTGGAGGGTACGACATCTATCTACAGCTCTCAGTCTCCCAGGAGATCCATCTATTCAGCGATCCCCTTACCTTTATCAGCCGCTGATGGCCTAGTAGCTCCCGCAGATGACTCTGCAATAAAGAAGAAGAAAGAAATGGAAACAATAATGGGGGTGAGAACTACCAGATAAACCAGCAGCCTCCCCTAGTGGGTAAAAACCTCAACTCTGACGCACCCACTAGGACTACTAGAGGCAACAGGAAAGAACAGTTGTAAGCTATAAAGACTGCTGATAAAAAGGAAACTACCACCACCATGCCTCTAAATGCCAAGCAATAGAATAACTAAATGTATGAATCAGTGTATAAATGCCTGTCTGAATGAACTCATTCTGGTGTCACTAGCAAAACTGGTACTTCCTGCTGTGTCTTGCCAAATCGGGTATAACGCCGATGGGGGATAGTATTTGCCAAATCGGGTATGCCGATAGGGGATAATGTTGGCCAAATCGGGGGTGCCGATAGGGGATAATGTTGTAACACACTCCGGAGTGGCACTCGAGGGGAGCGACCCACACGAGTAAAGTATCTCAGTAATAAGTATCAGAGGTGCCATAAATTAGCAGGACTGGATCATGACTATGATCAAAGTGGGAAACCATCCACTAGGACAACCCGATCCCAACTGACGCAATAAACCAGACTCAACCCCAATCTGATGCAAGGATAATCCTCTGGTCGACCGCCTACTGTCCACGGTCACCGCAATACCCCACAAGTCCACAACCTTGGCTACACTATCCCGAACCCCTGCTCACACTTGAGCAACAACATCTGAATGCAAAGGACAACAATAAAACATGTTCAAATCCCAATATGATAGTGTAGCAATGAATAGTGGCCTTACCTGATGTCCGGGCATGCATGCAACTGTCTTTATTTTTAAAAGTGGTAAAATAGAGTCAACGGTTTTAAAACAATTGATTTACTGAATAAAAGTCATTTGCATGCGAGATTATAGCCTTTGTCTCAATCACAGTGTCCCAATATAAGTTATCATATCATTTGTGGGGTTACATTAATTTTTAGGGGAGTTTATCCCAGCGGTCCTTGTCATTTGTCATATTAATTTGTCCCAATGGTTCTCATTAATTGTCCTGTTAGTTGTCCTGTTAGTAGTCCTGTTAGTAGTCCTTTTAGTAGTCCTGTTAGTAGTCCTGTTAGTTTGTCCCAATGATTTAATTGTCATATTTTAGGGGATTTCTAGTAATCCCAGTGAGCTTGTCAAAAATGAGGTAAGCAACAACCGCCCACCTTGATCAGCTCAAACAACACCCCAGGTAGTCTCCTGGTTGTCCACAGTCCTCAAATCCTGCAAATCAGCGCACAGCTGGTCAAAATAACTCCTAAAAAGTACAATATTTGCTGTTTTTCAGACAGCACGGAAAAAGAGGAATTTTTCACCTCTAATATGAGCTCCTAAAATCCCAGAAAAATCACGGTTGCGTTCCTCGCGAAAAGTTGATCAAAATCGACTCTTTAAACGTCTCGATCTGATGCTCCTACGTCAAGATAAAAATCGGAGAAGTTGGTGCTGTCCAAAAATCATCACAGTAAAAAGGGGGTCAAAAGAGGACCTAAAAACTGTGCCAAAAGTACGAAATGGAGCAAAATGATCAATACGGAAATCGAAGCCCTACCTCTTACGGTCGCGCTGTCGCAAAAATCGTCCAAAAATTCCACCTGGTTAGCCCGCAGTGAAATTTCGACGGAACTGCGACGGGAAATGGGCCTAAAAAGAAAATCGTCGCAGTGCGCCGCGTCGCAGATAACTCACAATCTGTAACTCCAGAAATTCTGAGATTCTAGAGAGAGAAAGAAGAGAGAGAGAGGAACAACTTTTGTATTTGGCACTTTTCCTGATTCTCACTCCAAGGCTCGCAAAACGAGGCACAAATGAGAGGGGGTGGGGACTCTCTTATATAGTGGGCCAAAAGGGAATATTCCCACACGGGATCGGATCCGAACACGAAACACCGAAACGGGCCAACCAGAAGCGCCACGTGTTGCCCAAACAGGAAACAGCCGGTGCAAGGGCCAATGGGAATCTGCCACGTGGCCACGTGGTGCACATGCCCTGGTCCGCGCTCCGGGTTTTCCGGAAAATGTCAGCCAATGGGGTGCTGCCACGTGTCACCCATCTAGATGCTTCTAGAAGCCGGCCATCCAATGGGAAGCGCCACGTGGCAGGGGAATGTTCGGTGCACCCGGTGCACGCCAGGCCCATGGACCGCGCACCGAGCCCTGCCCGCGCCTGCCCGCGCCTGCCCGCGCTGCGCGCCTCCGCGCTCCGCCGCTGCCCCGCCGCTGCGCCGCTGCCCGCCGCCGTGCGCCGCCGCCCGCCGCCGCTCGCCGGCGGCCGCCGCCGGCCGGAACAGTAATTCCGGCCGGCCGGAACAGTAATTCCGGTGAACAGTACCAATGTGCCGAAAAATAAAGCGAATATACCATTTTGACCGTTTTCGCGCGCTGAGTCCGATTCCGCCGTCCGTTTCGCCAAATTCTCATCCAAAATTTTGCCGAAAGCTCCCGGAAATTTCCGTTTGCTCCGATTTTCGCGCAGAGTTTCTTAAAAATATCTAATTTCGCTTCTACAAGCTCCGATGCACAGTACAAGCCTTCTACAGTCACTATTAATGTTGCGGAGGTTCTGCGGGAGTCCGGATCATCACA
>CM054940.1:7355428-7491249 GCA_029168755.2 Tillandsia fasciculata | reverse complement strand
ACCCAGAAAATATCCGCTGTCCTCTAAGCACACCGTCAGCTGAAACAATGTCCTACAACATCACATAAGTGTACACGGTGTAAATATAACAATTCCCAAAACAGCTTTTGCTGTTTTAAAAATCAGCACGCAAAACGAGAAATTTTCACCTCTGTCCCGAGCTCCTAAAATCGCAGAAAAATCACGGTTGCATTCCTCGCGAAAAATAGCCCAAAATCGACTCTTGAATCGCCTCGATCCGATATTCCTACGCTGAGAACACAAATCGTCGAAGTTGCCGCTGTCCAAAAATCCAAACAGCAAAATGGGGTGTCAAATCACCCGGGAATCGTGCCAAGAAATCGGAATCCAGAGAAACCATCAACACGAAAAACGAAGCCCTACCTCTTAGGAACACACTGGCGAAGAAATCGTCGAAGGAGGACTCCTGTACTGCGCAGGGGACTCCTCGGACTGAAATGCGACGATAACGGGCCGAAAAGGGGAAAACCGAGGCACACTGTAAAATCCGGATCGCCGCTGTCGAACTTCCCAAAAATCTGGAACGCACACGAGGTAGAAAAATGTGAGAGGAAAAACTTTCCTAAGGTCCCTCCCTCCATCTCTCTCTAGCTCTCGGAAAAGGCAAGAGAAGAGGGGAGGGGAGGCTTATATATAGGCCCACTAAACAATTGGGAAAATTCCCAATATGTCCCGACTTCGGGCGCAAACAGTGCGGCCGGCCCAATTCGGGCGCGCACAGTGCGGCCCGGCCCGCCAAATTCCGGCGCGCACAGTGCGGCCCGGCCCGGCCCAGCACGCGCACCGGATCCGGCCGCACGCCACCGCCCGTCCGACCCGCTCCTGGGCCCGACACGTGTCCGCCAAACAGGCGGCAGCCGTGCGGGCCCAGTGGGGGAGTGCCACATGCCGCCCCCCCCGGGTCAGCCCGCGTGCGGCGCCCGCCAATGGCGTGGCGCCACGTGGGGCGGCGCCGCCGCCCGACACGGGCGCCGGTCCGTCAACGCGCCGCCGCGTGCGCGTACGGCCGCCCACGCGCGGTGTTTGCGTGCGCGCGCACACATGAGCCGGCCAATCCGGGGCCGCCACGTGGCGCGCCCCGGTCCACGTGCACCGCGCCGCTGCCCCCCGCCTGCCCGGCTGCCGCGCTGCCCGCGCGCGATCCCTGCGCCGCGCGCGCTGCACCGGCCCAACGGCGCCTGCCACGTGGCCCGCCGGCCACTGTGCACCGGCGGCCCCTCGTGGACCGAGAGCGTGCGCCGGCCCAATAAGAGCCTGCCACGTGTCCCCGGCCGGTCCACAGCTCCCCCCGTGCACCATTTTGCGCGAAAGAAAACTTCCGGGGGTCGTTTTTGGCATCCGACTCAAAAATAAATAAGTAAATAGCCGTTTTCAAGCGTTTTTCCGCGCTGAATCCAACTACGGCCTCCGTTTAGCTGATTCCATTCCAAAAATTCGGCCAAAGTCAGCCGAAGGTCAGGCTAACCCCCAAACCCTCTCTAAGTCCAAACAACACATCACTTTGACATGTTGGGGCCCCACACACCACTAACAGGTGTTCTACAACCCCGGAACAGGGAAACAGCCACAGAAAACCTGGGACACTACAACGGGGTTGCTGTTTAGCTCGGCTAGGTGGAACCAGTATGGTTGTGGTTGGTTCTGCTTTGATATCTTCGCCTGAGGTCCCCGTGACCAATAGTGGATTGATTGGGTACTTGCTTTCATTACGATGCATGATTATATTTTCGTGTTCTAGCATGTTTTACTGATTCAGTCTGTACCCATATCTGCTCAGTTATATCTTTGACTTATTTTTAGTCTTTTATTGATTATTCAGCTTTACCTATGGATCTATTTACTATCCGCAGATTATTGTATCCAGTAGGTACGATTAGTTATTTCTCGGCTCGTCGTGCCCACTGGGATACACTGTCGATGTATCCCACACCCCCTGAGTGACTATTTTTTAGGTCGTTCGGGTGCTGGAATGTCGGGACACGTTGGTCAGGCTGTTGCGATAGTGCCGACCCTTATGTCACCAGTATATTTTATCTTCCGTATTATGTTTTAAAATATTGTAAAATGACTAGTGATGTATGCGTAGTTTAGACTACTCTGGTATTGGATGTAAGTGCTTAGCCGTGCATGTATAGAAAAGGCTCTGTCCAATTGGACAGAAAATTTACTATACATGTGGCGATCTGTTCACACCTGAAATGATTTAAACTCTGATTTAAAAAAAAAAAAATTTAGCCTACTTTTCAAAACTTGGGGCGTGACATATATACAAATGTATATATACAAATGTATATATGTACAAATGTATATACAAATGAAGATATATACAATTACATTTGTATATATATACATTTGTATATATATATATATATATATATATATATATATATATATATTATATATATATATATATATATATATATATATATATATACAAATGTATATAAATCAAATGTTATATATACAATTCTATATACAAATGTATATATATATACAAATGTATATATATATACAAATATATATACAAATGTGAATACAAATGTATATATATACAAATGTGTATATATATACAATTCTATATACAAATGTATATATATACTGTCACGCCCCGGGGTCGAAACTGCGACCCGGGCTCGCCAACAGATCCGCCACCTATGCCAAAACCCGCATAGGCGAAGCGTCTAACCTGCAAAAGATAGTACTATAGCTACACAAATATCAGAGCTGAAATAAAATGCTGTAAAATAAAATCCAATTACTATACATCATGAAATAAAGTACAATATCCATTCCCTCAAATACAGATAATCATCATACAATGTCCTCAGTACAGCATCTCTCGACTATAAAAGGAGATAAACTAAAAATAGTACATCAGTCTCACTCTGTCTCTCCAAATACAAAAGATCTCTCTCCAAGGATAACAGTAAATATCAGCTGACAGCTACAGGAATCTCCAACCAGGGGATACAGCTACACTCCTCGGGTGGTACGATCTAGCTCGTGACTCCCTCGCCCCGAACAACGACCGAAGATCAGCAACTCCAATGAGGACTCTGCAAAACAGGGGGGAAAAGAAGAGGAAACAACAGTGGGGGTGAGAACCACTAGTAAACCAGTAGCCTCCCCCTGTGGGTAAAGCCTCAAGCTCCGGCGTACCCACTAAGTCTACTAGAGGCAAGAAAAGGGCAAGTAGTAAAGCTGTAAACAGAACTACTGAATAAAAGGGGAAACCACAACAAGTATGCCTCTAAATGCAATACCGAAGGAAATGACGGTATGAATGCATCAGGAAACAATCTGGCTAAATAGACCCAATCTAGTGCCACCAGTAAAACTGGTACTGCCTGCTCTGCTGTCGAACTCAAGAACTCAGTCTGGTGCCCGGCGCTCTGCACGGTCTAAAGCCTACTCCGGAGTGGCACTCGAGGGGAGCGACCCACACGAGTAAAGTATCACTGTATCAAGCATCTCTGTAACCACTGTCTCATAATAGCAGGACTGGATCATGACTATGATCAAAGTGGGAAACTCCGTCCACTAATGAAACCCCGATCCGATGCAATAATACTCAAAAGTGGGAAATACCATCCACTAGAGAAATCTGATACCCAATCTGATGCAATAGTAAACATCCGGTCAACCGCCCAAAGTCCGCGGTCACCGCAATAACCCCCAACCCACAATTGGGTACAATAATCAAGATCCGGTCAACCGCCTACTGTCCGCGGTTGCCGCAATAACCCACAATCCAACATCAAGTACACCCTGTCACTGACCCTCAGGTCCCGGCTACACTATCCCAAACCTCTGCTCGAACTCGAGCAACATGACTCAAAAGTCCAAATGAAAAGGAGAAAGAAAGCAATCATGGTTTCTCCTAAGTCAAATCCCAATATGATAGTGTAGCAATAAAATAGTGGCCTATCTAGATGTCCAAATAAGCATGCAAAAGTCCTCAGGCAATATGAAATGGAGAATAGCAAATAACAGTTTTACATGTGTAACAAATAATAAATCCACATAAATATGTCCATCATAAAATCATCGGTCAACTACACATGTAATAATCCCTGATCCATAATAAATCCCAAGTGGCACCCGCACATAGATATGTCATTATGTCCCCACAATTAATCCATTTAATCCCCTTTCATAAAATCTAGGTGCTAATGTAGCATGTTAATTATCACTATTAAATTATTCCAATGATCATGTTCCAACAGAAATATTATTCCCATAATATCCCCAACATGCTATATTCCAAAATTAATCTCAGATGATAGGCTCACATTTATATCAGGCAATCATGCATAATAATCAATCAATATGCTCAAAAGTGGGGTTTTCTAATAAACTTAGTGAGTAAGTCAGAAGTAGAGGCATGCAACAACCACCCACCTGAAGCGCTAACTGTCCGGGTCCGTACAGCTGAAAATACCAAAAACTCCAATCCTGCGCTCCAACAAGAACAGTACACCCGAAACACTCCTGGCACAACACAAAGTCCACTAAATACACTTAGGCTCCCAAATATTGCTTTAATTAATCCATACAACAACAGTCCCGAAACTGTTAAATTATCACCTGCAGAAAGTGCCCAGAAAATCCCAGAAAAATATCACAGCGATCCTCGCATCGATAGCTTCGAAACGGTACCTTGCACGCCCAAATCCGAGTTCGGTAAGTCAAGTTATAAATTCGGCAAGGTGGTAATCCAAACATCAAACTGTGAAGAAAAACTGCACACTGTACACTGAGAAAACAGTAATTTTCACCTTCGAAACAATTTCCTAAAATCCCAGAAAAATCACCACTGTGTTCCTCGCGACGAGTAGATCAAAATCGACTCTTGAATCGCCTCGATCCGATGTTCCTAGGCTGAGATATAAAATCGGCAAGTTGGTGCTGTCCAAAATCCACCACAGAAAAATGGGGGTCAAAGATGCCTCGGGAAACGTGCCAAAAGTGCGAAACGGAGCGAAGCGATCAACACGAAAATCGAAGCCTTACCTCTTAGGAACACGCTGTCGAAGAAATCGTCCAAAAACTCCTCCTGGTTTGCCACAGTGAATTTCAAACTGACTGCGACGGTAATGGGCCGAAATGGGGAAAAACCGAGGCGAACTGTAAAAATGTTATCGCCGTTGCCGAGCTTCCAGAAATTCTGAGAATCCACCAGGAGATCAAGGGCACCAAGGGGAACAACTTTCATATACAACTCTCCCTCCCATTCCCTCTCTACAGCTCGGAAAAAGAAAAGAAAGAGGGGAGGTGGGCTGCCTTTATAGGCCCACCAAAACAATTCCAAAATGACCAATGGGTCCCGGGTTTCGGGCGCCCGAAAAGATTCGGGCGCAAACAGTGCGGCCCGGCCCGCACTTTCGGGCGCGCACAGTAACCCGGCCCGGCCCGGCCCACTCCGCGCACGCGATCCGGTCGGACCGCACGACCGTCCGACCCGCTCCTCGCGCCGACACGTGTCCCCGAACACCACACAGCGGATCCGGCCGCTCCCCTCGCGCCGCGTGGCCAGCCCGGTCAACGCGGCAGTTGGCGCTGGCCAATGGGCGGCCGCCACGTGGCGCACGCGTGCGCCACGTCGGCGCCGTGGCCGCCACGCCCGCCGGCACCGCCGCCTGCCGCCTGCCGCCTGCGCGCCTGCCCCGCCGCCTGCCGCCCGTACGCGCACAGTGACGCGCCCAATCCCCGCGCGCCACGTGTCCAAGCCAAACACTCGCTGCACCCGGTGCACGACACCCCAAACACCGAACCAATAACGTGATGCCACGTGTCTCCAACCGGTCCACCGTGCACCACGCACCTGCTGCCTGTGCGCACAGTGGCCGCCCAATCCCCGCGCGCCACGTGTCCAAGCCACTGCTCGCTGCACCCGGTGCACCCGACTTCATGAACCGAACCAATGCTACATGCCACGTGTCTCCCGCCCGGTCCACCGTACACTCCGCTGTCTCCGTGGACCGCGACCCGTGGACCATCCAATGGGAAACTGCCACGTGGCCCCCCGCTCCGGTGCACGCCTGCCGCGTGGACCGCGCGCCCTGCCCGCGCGCTGCGCGCTGCCCGCGCCTGCCCGCCGCCGCGCTGCCGCCTGCCCGAGGCCGCGCCGCCGCCCTCCGCCGCTGCCCGCCGCCGCCGGCGATCGCCGGAGTTACTGTTCCGGCGGTGAACAGTAACCCGAGCCCAAAAACATCAAGTAGGTAGTCCATTTTGACCGTTTTCGCGCGCTGAATCCGAATTTGACGTCCGTTTCGCCAAATTCCAACTCTAAAAATTGCCGAAGGCACCCGGAAATGCGTTCTTAGTCCAAACTTCGTGCGGAGCCCAATTTAAATATCCGATTCGCGCGAAACCACTTCTAAACCCTCCACGGGGTCCTCCGATCACTCACATGATCCATATAAGCCCGAAGTCCAACACTTGTGTCCAATTATGCCCCAAACACCTCCAACACACCATGTAGGCCTCCAATAGCCACCCCAACGCACTGTAGCAGCTCTGCGGAGATCCGGGTCATCACATCCTCCCCCACTAAAAGAAAGTTTCGTCCTCGAAACTAAAGTCGTTCCTCAACACGGAATCTCAACCAAATAAAAGGGGGTAAACATCCAATCATCCACCACTCAAGCTCCCAAGGCTGACAAGTACCTCCTCCAAAGGCGCGATGCGGTCCTCGGGTCTCCATCTAGAACAACATAAAGGCGGGCACTTAGAAAAACCGCACCAACTCAACCAAGTGCAGCTGGGCTAACTGCTCGAGCTACCAAGTAATCTGCATCGGTACAAGCCTCCGCTCTTCCCAGGGCCTCAGATGATCCAACCACAAGTCCATCGGCACAACAAGCTCGATCCAAGTACCTCTGTACTCCCGGGGCATCCGATATAAGTCCTCCAACTGATCACGTAACTCTGATCTCTAATCCAAAACCATCAGGGTGTAGAAACACCTCCCCAACTCTCGGGCATCAGCACACAACTATAAGCAGTTGGAAGAACCAGATCGCAAATCAATCTTCGAGAAGATCCAGTACCCTTGCAGCTGGTAAATCCAATCCTCCAGGCTCGAAAAGGGTACCTGCTCCAGACGATCACTTCATCAAATTCCGGGAGTTGTGCCCTCAACTCCCAAACCAGTGACGTGTTAGGCACTCCGAAAGGAAAAGAGCCCTCAGTGACACCATCATACGCCACGTCTGCCTCGACAGTCCACACAGCGCCAGCTGCGGAGTCAACAAACTCAACCCAAATAGCTCTCCTGCTCCGGGTATCCGCCACCACAGTGGCCCTATCAGGGTGATATTGGATGCTTGCCACAAATCCAACTGTATTTCTTAGCTACTATGGGAGGCATCACAGTATCTCACAAATCCATCTCCCAACACTGGCGATGCTGAAATCAGGGCTGGTATCAATCTCATCACCAATTCGTCAAGCTCTGCTGGCACTATCCGGCTCACAAGCTCCTCACCTCAACAAATAACTGCCGGTCTCAGCCATTCTCGCATAGCATCCATTTTGGCCGGATTTCCACCACCGCCTCTTATGGCTAGACTAAGTGATCCAAGAAGATATGCTCTCGAAGCTAAAACTCGTGCCACAACAACTTGGCATACAGCTTCTTCCTCACAGACCTTGTTACACCATCTACAAGTACTCCACCAGCTCTAAACCATACAGAGATGGGGTAAAATCAAAATATCCCGGAAGAATATCTCAAATAATTCTTCCAAGTGCAGCAGGAACACACAATTCCTCAAATCCTAAGACGACAGGGCCTTAGTCATCCCATTTGTCCTCACTGCACTCACAATGCCCCTACCGGGTCCTGAACACCATCTTGGCTAAATACTCAGCTGTATGATTCCAAAAAGATACATGCATCATCAGCAACAACTGCCGGGGTATAACTCCATCAAAAGGTCCTAAATAATATCCAAACTTGCCTGCGGTCACACCACACAAGGACCCTCACTGTCGTGTGTCCACGACGTGACATCATCACCGTGTATCAACGGTGTGGCATCACCACCGTACAACAACGGGGTGGCACTAGGTCGAACAGACCCTCGATCCATCAGATCCTGCGACTGCGCCATCAGCTCTC
The DNA here is from genome assembly GCA_029168755.2 of Tillandsia fasciculata. Taxonomy (NCBI): domain Eukaryota; kingdom Viridiplantae; phylum Streptophyta; class Magnoliopsida; order Poales; family Bromeliaceae; genus Tillandsia; species Tillandsia fasciculata. The sequence goes on along the minus strand of CM054940.1, from coordinate 7,483,103 downwards.
TCAGCTCTACAGGTGATATCCAATGAGGTGCTATCGGGGTTGGCGTGGTTCCCTGAACCACGTCAACCGCAATCTCAATCTCCCTAATCGACGGCATCATTATCAGCTCCGGTGGAATCACACCCGGGATCTCACGATAACAGGAATATCCTCGCGTCCCGGTGCCGCCGTTGGCACCTCTCGCATTGTCGCTACAACTTGTGTGCTCTGACTGTCTCAAAGAACAAGTCTCTAATGTCTGCCTTGCAGAAGATCATAACCTTCTCTCTCCGCAGTCATACACCATGTGGCACTGTGCCAACCAATCCCACGCACTGGGTCAAACACTGACCAGGTACAAATACCAATAAGTCTGCCGATACCACTCGAGGTCTCAACTGCACTGGACATGATCCACAAGCCTCCCCCACATGCACCACCCCAACAGGAACCTGTACCTCTAGTGCATGTGGTAACAAATCTACCTCTAGTCCATGCAGGAATGCAACATGCTCTAACTTCGACTGCTGAGATGAAATCACACCTGCGACGACCCGATCCACTGCCTTGGTGCCCTACACCCAGGCAGCACAGTCTCAACCGCTCAATGTAGGTGGTCGTCACTTAATCTGCCTGAAAATCAAGGCTATCCACAAAAGGAGCACAATTCTCCGCCTTTGCTCACACTGAGGAGGAATAAAGCCCTTCGCAGACAACAATCCACGCTACCGCTGCGCCACTCTGATAACGATGCTGATGCTGCCACCGGGGTCCACCTGACCTCTGACATCTCAGAAAATCCACTATTGCAATCGTCATATGACAAAACACAATTGATTCCTGCAATTCCTCATTCAATCATCCTTACTCAGCTCACCCCTCAAATACATCTATTGTACCCCAAGCATGCAGGTTAATAATCACAAAGAGTAACCTTCTTAGGGTAAGCTTTACATAATCCGTCCACAAGGATGTCCACCATCCAGAAAAGGAACACGAAAGTGCCTCTGCCAGCCGATCTGTCCCCCAACACTTAGCGCCAGGCGCCTCTATCCAGAACTCGCCTCTGGCGGCAGATCCCTATCCAAAGGAACTGCAACAGTACGCTCCATACACAATGCCTACTCCATCGAGGCATCCAAAATCCAAAATCCAAAACAGAGGGATCAGATAAACTCAAAGGGTATCCTGGCGCAATCCACCCAGTCACACGCATCCTACGCGCTTCGTCCCTCGAAACCTGGAGCGTACAGTTCAACAACTGCATCAACTTCCCAGCACAGGGGGACCCTCAATTGATCACTCCATCACCACCAACCACGATTTTGCCTCCAAAGGCTCCAACTCAAATCCATAAATCAGGGGGTTCATCTGCCAAAACTGGCTCCATCGATCAATGATGTCCCACAACTCATCCACTATCAGCAATCCACCCCGCCTCGGTGCCGCAACACTAAACATTGGCACGGGGGCCACTCGCTCCATCGGCGCCTCAGAAATCACTGCCGCTGAGGATACTGTAACCAGGTGGTCTCAGGAGAAAAACACTGTCGGGCTGCCCACTGCTCCGACAACTGTGTCACCCAGACCAGCGGCTCACTCTGCCGCTGATATACCTCAGACAATCCTGCCATCGGGGCCTGAAGCTCTCTAACCTCAATCCGGATATCCGGCCCCAAAACAATCCGCTCAAGCTCCACTGCTGCGACGAGTGCACACCAATCCGCACAACGCGTCGGGGAGACACCGCTCACCACGACCAACTGCACCACAGCACAAAACAAAACTCGACCCAATCCGGCGAGAGTCTAGAGCATGTCAACCGTTCCGCCGCATTATGTTGTCTGCAGCCAACATAATTGCTTAGGAGAATAAACATGCCAATCACCCATCCCATCACTTGGGAGAGGTATAAAACTCAATCAGGACTCTCGCAAAACTCACGACTCTCACGAAGTCATCCTAGGGTCCAACCATAAGCCTAGGGTTTCTACAGTCCCAATTGACCTATCCCTAAGCTCTGATACCAACTTAATCTGTCACGCCCCGGGGTCGAAACTGCGACCCGGGCTCGCCAACAGATCCGCCACCTATGCCAAAACCCGCATAGGCGAAGCGTCTAACCTGCAAAAGATAGTACTATAGCTACACAAATATCAGAGCTGAAATAAAATGCTGTAAAATAAAATCCAATTACTATACATCATGAAATAAAGTACAATATCCATTCCCTCAAATACAGATAATCATCATACAATGTCCTCAGTACAGCATCTCTCGACTATAAAAGGAGATAAACTAAAACTATAGTACATCAGTCTCACTCTGTCTCTCCAAATACAAAAGATCTCTCTCCCAGATAAACAGTAAAATCAGCCAACAGCTACGAGGAATCTCCAACCAGGGGATACAGCTACACTCCTCGGGTGGTACGATCTAGCTCGTGACTCCCTCGCCCCGAACAACGACCGAAGATCAGCAACTCCAATGAGGACTCTGCAAAACAGGGGGGAAAAGAAGAGGAAACAACAGTGGGGGTGAGAACCACTAGTAAACCAGTAGCCTCCCCCTGTGGGTAAAGCCTCAAGCTCCGGCGTACCCACTAAGTCTACTAGAGGCAAGAAAAGGGCAAGTAGTAAAGCTGTAAACAGAACTACTGAATAAAAGGGGAAACCACAACAAGTATGCCTCTAAATGCAATACCGAAGGAAATGACGGTATGAATGCATCAGGAAACAATCTGGCTAAATAGACCCAATCTAGTGCCACCAGTAAAACTGGTACTGCCTGCTCTGCTGTCGAACTCAAGAACCCAGTCTGGTGCCCGGCGCTCGGCACGGTGAAAGCCTACTCCGGAGTGGCACTCGAGGGGAGCGACCCACACGAGTAAAGTATCACTGTATCAAGCATCTCTGTAACCACTGTCTCATAATAGCAGGACTGGATCATGACTATGATCAAAGTGGGAAACTCCGTCCACTAATGAAACCCCGATCTGATGCAATAATACTCAAAAGTGGGAAATACCATCCACTAGAGAAATCTGATACCCAATCTGATGCAATAGTAAACATCCGGTCAACCGCCCAAAGTCCGCGGTCACCGCAATAACCCCAACCCACAATTGGGTACAATAATCAAGATCCGGTCAACCGCCTACTGTCCGCGGTTGCCGCAATAACCCACAATCCAACATCAAGTACACCCTGTCACTGACCCGCAGGTCCCGGCTACACTATCCCAAACCTCTGCTCGAACTCGAGCAACATGACTCAAAAGTCCAAATGAAAAGGAGAAAGAAAGCAATCATGGTTTCTCCTAAGTCAAATCCCAATATGATAGTGTAGCAATAAAATAGTGGCCTATCTAGATGTCCAAATAAGCATGCAAAAGTCCTCAGGCAATATGAAATGGAGAATAGCAAATAACAGTTTTGCATGTGTAACAAATAATAAATCCACATAAATATGTCCATCATACTAACATCATCGGTCAACTACACATGTAAATAATCCCTGATCCATAATAAATCTCCAAGTGGCACCCGCACATAGATATGTCATTATGTCCCCACAATTAATCCATTTAATCCCCTTTCATAAAATCTAGGTGCTAATATAGCATGTTAATTATCACTATTAAATTATTCCAATGATCATGTTCCAACAGAAATATTATTCCCATAATGTCCCCAACATGCTATATTCCCAAAATTAATCTCAGATGATAGGCTCACATTTATATCAGGCAATCATGCATAATAATCAATCAATATGCTCAAAAGTGGGGTTTTCTAATAAACTTAGTGAGCAAGTCAGAAGTAGAGGCATGCAACAACCACCCACCTGAAGCGCTAACTGTCCGGGTCCATACAGCTGAAAATACCAAAAACTCCAATCCTGCGCTCCAACAAGAACAGTACACCCGAAACACTCCTGGCACAACACAAAGTCCACTAAATACACTTAGGCTCCCAAATATTGCTTTAATTAATCCATACAACAACAGTCCCGAAACTGTTAAATTATCACCTGCAGAAAGTGCCCAGAAAAATCCCAGAAAAATATCACAGCGATCCTCGCATCGATAGCTTCGAAACGGTACCTTGCACGCCCAAATCCGAGTTCGGTAAGTCAAGTTATAAATTCGGCAAGGTGGTAATCCAAACATCAAACTGTGAAGAAAAACTGCACACTGTACACTGAGAAAACAGTAATTTTCACCTTCGAGACAATTTTCTAAAATCCCAGAAAAATCACCACTGTGTTCCTCGCGACGAGTAGATCAAAATCGACTCTTGAATCGCCTCGATCCGATGTTCCTAGGCTGAGATATAAAATCGGCAAGTTGGTGCTGTCCAAAATCCACCACAGAAAAATGGGGGTCAAAGATGCCTCGGGAAACGTGCCAAAAGTGCGAAACGGAGCGAAGCGATCAACACGAAAATCGAAGCCTTACCTCTTAGGAACACGCTGTCGAAGAAATCGTCCAAAAACTCCTCCTGGTTTGCTCACAGTGAATTTTTGAATAATCTGCGACGGTAATGGGCCGAAATGGGGGAAAACCGAGGCGAACTGTAAAAATGTTATCGCCGTTGCCGAGCTTCCAGACATTCTGAGAATCCACCAGGAGATCAAGGGCACCAAGGGGAACAACTTTCATATACAACTCTCCCTCCCATTCCCTCTCTACAGCTCGGAAAAAGGAAAAGAAAGAGGGAGGTGGGCTGCCTTTATAGGCCACCAAAACAATTCCAAAATGACCAATGGGTCCCGGGTTTCGGGCGCCCGAAAAGATTCGGGCGCAAACAGTGCGGCCCGGCCCGCACTTTCGGGCGCGCACAGTAACCCGGCCCGGCCCGGCCCACTCCGCGCACGCGATCCGGTCGGACCGCACGACCGTCCGACCCGCTCCTCGCGCCGACACGTGTCCCCGAACACCACACAGCGGATCCGGCCGCTCCCCTCACGCCGCGTGGCCAGCCCCGGTCAACGCGGCAGTTGGCGCTGGCCAATGGGCGGCCGCCACGTGGCGCACGCGTGCGCCACGTCGGCGCCGTGGCCGCCACGCCCGCCGGCACCGCCGCCTGCCGCCTGCCGCCTGCGCGCCTGCCCGCCGCCTGCCGCCCGTACGCGCACAGTGACGCGCCCAATCCCCGCGCGCCACGTGTCCAAGCCAAACACTCGCTGCACCCGGTGCACTACACCCCAAACACCGAACCAATAACATGATGCCACGTGTCTCCAACCGGTCCACCGTGCACCACGCACCGCAACCTGTGCGCACAGTGGCCAGCCCAATCCTCGCGCGCCACGTGTCCAAGCCACTGCTCGCTGCACCCGGTGCACCCGACCCCAAAACCGAACCAATGCTACACTGCCACGTGTCTCCGCCTGGTCCACCGTACACTCCGCTGTACTCCGTGGACCGCGACCCGTGGACCATCCAATGGGAAACTGCCACGTGGCCCCCCGCTCCGGTGCACGCCTGCCGCGTGAACCGCGCGCCTGCCCGCGCGCTGCGCGCTGCCCGCGCCTGCCCGCCGCCGCGCTGCCGCCTGCCCGAGGCCGCGCCGCCGCCCTCCGCCGCCGGCCGCCGCCGGCGATCGCCGGAGTTACTGTTCCGGCGGTGAACAGTAACCCGTGCCCAAAAACATCAAGTAGGTAGTCCATTTTGACCGTTTTCTGAGCTGAGGTGAATCCGGCCCCAGCCGCCGCCCTGCGCTGCGTGCGGAACAATCTCTCCTTCCACCGTTTTTCCGGCGAAGAGTAGGTTTTGGAAATTATTGTTTTAAGTCTGCCCTGAACACTTAGCATCGTGCTCCTGACCTCCACAGGATCATCTTGGTGCAGTCCCGTGGCCCCCGTGCGCCGGTTAACCGCCCGGGGAGCCTGGTTGCCGGATTATCGTCCCCGAGCCGATCGCCTGCGCCGCCGTGATCGGCCGTCAAACCCAAGATCAGCACAGTTGGAACGAGTCCTCTCGTCGACTGCAGCACCTCCACGAGGTTTGATCACCATCGTTGAGGATCGAGCCCGATCGGTGATGCCCTAGAAACCGTGATATTTTGGCATCTTATGCCGATCACCGCCGTCCGGCGCCGCCGCGGCCTTCCGGAGCAGGCCACCCACGCACCAGCTTCGTGGCATCGGGACAGATCTTCTGGTCCAGTATCCCAAATGGCCCGGAGCCACCTCACGAAATCTGCCATAACGATCGTTGGAAACCTTCACCGCTCGGCCGTCGCGCATCGCCGTCCGCCTCCAGCCACCCGGCCAACTTGCAGGTAGGTCTAGTTAATTGTTCTAAGGTCAATGGTGCGTTGCATAGCATCCTAACGTTGGGTTTTTGATTTATAATTGCACCGGGATTTTTGGCACTCGAGCTCCCACCGGCCAACTCTGGCGATCTGGGCTCCCGCCACCCGTACAGGTAAGCTTTAAATATAAGCTTTTTGGTGTCCCATCATTTTGGTTTAGGTCTGGGGCACCATGTTGTTGGGTTTCCAAGCTTGCACCCGAGCCACCAATTCGGCTTTGCCTCCGACCGCCCGCGCGGTCGACCCAAACTTGCACCAGACAACCTCTGGGACCCTCAGATAATTGATGCTCCCCTCTGTAACAGGACTGAGCCTGGGTTGCTCCAAGATCACCCAAACCGAGCCTTGGGTGGCTTGTGTTGGTTCACCACCTTGCTCCGGCCACTGCTCCAGCCGGACCTCAGACTGCTATCAACTCCACTCGGTCCCCAGACACGAGTACAAATGCATCCCACTGCTACTCGACCTCCCAACCCACGACTCGGGGAAAAAACACTATGTCCAGAATGACAAGAGTAACGACCAATATGGGCAAACTAAAGCAATGAATATATCCAATTCAGATTTAAGTTTACTATAATTCGGTGGAGCATGATGTATAAATAAATAACAGGTGTGCTAAGTTAAGTTTCATGATGCAAAATTAACAAAGAGGTCATCAGATTTAGCAATTAGCAACGGTGGGTTCAACATACTGTTTTCACAGATTATATAGCTTATATACTAACATGCATGTTACTATACTCGTAGAATTAGAGTGCAGTCCATAAATTTTGAAAGCAGGATCACCCACCTGAACACGCTAACTGTCCGGGACGGTACAGATAAGAAACCCAGAAATCGACAAATCTTCGAATCCGCTAAGCAAAGAGCACAATAGTGGTGCTCACAAAGTCCTGGGTACAACAACAATCCACAAGTACACAAAATTCCACACAAAAATCCATGTTCAAAAATCTGCATGAACAGTCCCTATTCACACAAAAATTTCACCTGAAAATAATCCTCAATAAATTTTGATAAAAATATCACGACGATCCTCGCGAAGTGTAGATGTCGATAGGCTCTTGAATCGTTGAAATCCAATACCCGGAAGGGGAGATAAAAATCCGCGAAGCAGCAGCTGTCCAGAAACTCAAACAGTCACAAAGGGTGGTTAAAATATACCCCAAACCCCTGTATAAACTCATTTTCAAGAAAAAAGTCCAACACGGAAAACGTAGATATACCTCTTGTGAAACCGCTGTCGAAGAAATCGTCCAAAAATAGCGTCGGGGTAGCTCTGCAGGTCTCCCAGACGAAAATGCGACGGAAGTGGGCCTCCAACAGTATATCGTCGCTCCGCACTACGAGGCAGGAAACGCTATCGTCGCGGCCTCCAGAAAATCTGAAACTTCACCGGAAGATGCACAAGAGGGAGAGGAAAAACTTTTGTGAAGGGCTCAAGAGCTAATTCCCACGAAAAAAGTCCCAAAATCAGGGCCCAAAGGGCCTATTTATAGCCTCTCTGTAAGAATTTGAATTTTTGTAAATAAATAAAAAGGGAAATAATAAAAGCCAAGTCGAATTTTGGATCATAAATGGCAAGGATGGCCTAAGGGCCCCTTTTCTGCAATGTAAATTGCACAGTTAATAGGGCAGAAATATCGCTTTTCAATCCGAGCCTGATCTCGAGAATCCGAGACCACCAGTGTGACCGTCTCGTCGAACTGATCGAAAACCATATTCAACAAGTCCAGATCCGACGGTCGGATCTTCCAGAAATCAGCGATGAAGCGGGCGGGACCCGCGATTTAAGTTAAACAGTGCTGGGACTGTAGATGAACAGTAAACCCTAAAATTTAATCCCCTAAGTACCAATGTTGAGCCAATTCGCTATCCGGAAGCCGATCATAGCACTTCAAATAGTGGATCTGAACGGTTTCGTCGTTCTGGACACAATGGCGCTGACGGAATTTCCGTTTGACGACTCTAAAGTCTCGAAAAGCGCGATAAATTGTACTTCGAATAGTACTTTATGGACCGCGATTTTATCCGGGCGTTTTCTGGAAAAACGAAAATCGCTACCTGATAGGATTCGTCGAGCCGGACGTCGTGGCGATGTCCGTTTTCCGTTTCGACGACCGGAAAGCCTCGAAAAGCATGAAAAACGTAGAAAAATACTGTAAATTGCGCAGACCCCCCTATATTTTATGTGTCGTTTTGCGCGCTGCTTCTGGGGGAAGGACCTGAGTGTGAGAGGGAGCTACTGTAGTGGACCCAGCACTAAATACCAAGAATGGGTGGACTAAATAGCAATTGTGCTATTCAAGAGTTTGAAATTCAAACCGAGGCTCTCTTCGTTAAAACCCCGCAGCTCGAGGCTCTCAGCCACCAGTCCTCCAACGAACCCTCTCCTCAGCCGCACTCCACGGACCTCCCCGCACCGGCCGCCGCCTCCCCTCGCCGGAGAGGAAGAGCTTCAAGAATAGCACCCTTCTCTCGGGTTCTTGGAGAGGAAGAGGATCGAGAAGGTCTAAGGCGATCAAGACCCGGTCCTGTGGAGTTCTCTGTGGAGCTCCAGCCGAGCTGAGGTGAATCCGGCCCCAGCCGCCGCCCTGCGCTGCCGCGGAACCATCTCTCCTTCCACGTTTTTCCGGCGAGGTAGGTTTTGGAAATTATTGTTTTAAGTCTACCCTTGAACCTTAGCATCGTGCTCCTGACCTCCGGAGGATCATCTTGGTGCAGTCCCGTGGCCCCCGGTGCGCCGGTTAACCGGCCGGGGAGCCTGGTTGCCGGATTATCGTCCCCGAGCCGATCGCCTGCGCCGCCGTGATCCGGCCGTCAAACCCAAGATCAGCACAGTTGGAACGAGTCCTCTCGTCGACTGCAGCACCTCCACGAGGTTTGATCACCATCGGTTGAGGATCGAGCCCGATCGGTGATGCCCTAGAAACCGGGATTTTGGCATCTTTGCCGATCACCGCCGTCCGGCGCCGCCGCGGCCTTCCGGCGCCGGCCACCACTGCACCGAGCTTCGTGGCATCGGGACAGATCTTCTGGTCCAAGTCCCACCGGCCCGGAGCCACCTCACCGGAATCTGCCATTAATGATCGTTGGAACCTTCACCGATCTCGGCCGTCGCGCCTCGCCGTCGCCTCCAGACCCCGGCCAACGGTGCAGGTAGGTCTAGTTAATTGTTCTAAGGTCAATGGTGGCGTTGCATGGGCATCCTAACGTTGGGTTTTTGATTTATATAGTTGCACCGGGATTTTTGCACTCGAGCTCCCACCGGCCAACTCTGGCGATCTGGGGTCCCGCCACCCGTACAGGTAAGCTTTAAATATAAGCTTTTTGTGTCCCATCATTTTGGTTTAGGTCTGGGGCACCCTGTTGTTAGGTTTCCAAGCTTGCACCCGAGCCACCAATTCGGGCTTTGCCTCCGACCGCCGGCGGTCGACCCAACTTGCACCAGACAACCTCTGGGACCCTCAGATAATTGATGCTCCCCTCTGTAACAGGACTGAGCCTGGGTTGCTCCAAGATCACCCAAACCGAGCCTTGGGTGGCTTGTGTTGGTTCACCACCTTGCTCCGGCCACTGCTCCAGCCGATCTCCGGCGCCCCTCAGGTGAGCCCCACTGACCTTAGTCCTTACTAATCACCATGCTTCAGTAAATTCTCAAATTGATCAAGTGGATTTTAAGATATAGCATGTCACCAATTTGGAACCCTAATGTTTAAGGGCCAACTTTGTTAATGGGTCTGGTCTCGGCCAAAACTTGTGAGCACGAGCTTCGTCTCGTCGTAACAAACACGCTGAAATTTACAGAACGTCGTTTGGATTCCCGGATTGCAAGAACGAGCCGAAACGGGCAACTAACTTAACGTATTTATGCAAATTAAAAGATGTTATGGACCAAATCGCAAATTGAACATACTAGCTGTCTCTAAACGGTATTTTCATACCCACTGGGCATCTTGTTAGGGTTCCGTAGGTCCTCATTGACCGGGAATCGGATTTTGATCGATAAATCGGTGATATTCTCCCGTTTAAGCTTTTCGTTACTGTAGTGTCGTCGGGATGGGTTTGTACGAGTCTATTTCTGACCAGATTTTCTTATTCAGGGCCCAGCTGTTCAGCACCAGCCTCCCAGTAGCTGTGCGGGAGTTCGTGGATCGGCCTACATCCAGGTGGGTTACTTTCGATCCGGGCTTTAGCTTTTTGGCCCTCTGGTTGCTTTAGTCCAGTCGGACACCTGTTCTTGATTTGCCCTGCTGATTGTATTGATATGACCTATCCTGACATATACTGATCTCTTTTGACATATCATGATTCTTCTGATTGACATTGACTTCGTTAGACCTGTCATATATACATCTGTGCTTGATGTTACCTGTTCACGATTATTCCTGATAGATTCTGATCTACTTGAAACACATCATATGTACCTGCTTATCATCTCTTATATCCCAGTACATAGATTTGCATGATTCGATTTTACTCGTTGATTCCTGTCACTTGAGATGTCGATTGATATTCCGATATGCATGATTGATTGATCCCGATTGATAGATATAGATTGATGATTCCCTGTTGGGATTTCGGCGTGTTGCCGACTACCCGGTCACTAGACCGTGAGATTGATCATTATGACTTGCCACGCACTGCTGTACTTCACAAACATGGCCGGGTAGCTCCCCGTGGAGATTGTTCTTTACCGGTAAAGTGGTCTTGAGGATAGACCCGTGAGCCCTCGACAGGGGTTATGTCAGCCGATAGGGTGCCGATCAGTGGCTTTGCCTGAGGTCCTATGAGACCAATAGTGGCGCATGATTGGGTATTTGGGTTTCTACCTTTGACGCATTACTTGTATTTTGTACCGTTGCTGCTCAGTTATATTGATTTCCAGCATTACTTTCTGTAGACGTACCTTTACTACTTGCAGACTAGTTATGTATGCTTCTTGTGGATATCTTTTGATTTCCAGCATGTATGATCTATAGCTTTCATGATTACTTATCACTGATATACCCTGATTTTCAGTAGACGTATCTGCAGTACCTTACTTTGATTGTCAGTATATCTTTATCTTCCAGCTTTTCCTATTGACTCTTACTATCCGCAGATTTTAGTACCCAGTAGGTACGATTAGCTGATTCTCGGCTCGTCGTGCCCACTGGGATACATGTACAGTGCATCTCACACCCCCTAGGTGACCATTTTCCAGATCCGTCGGGTGAAGGGATAGCGGGACGATCGAGTGAGGCGGTTACGATAGAGCTGTCCCCATGATCATAGATATTGATGATTCAGGATCCTCGATGTTTCATATTGACTTTCATTTACCGCATTTCATTTTCAGTTTCTGTTTGATTTAGACATTTAAAACTGATGATGTAATAACTTAATTTGGATTATTCCTGCTGACTAGATTAGTATTGGTTACTGAGATATTTATTGCTCTCTGATGTTGATTACTAGCCTAGCCGTGCATATATAGGGGAGTCTCTGTCCTTGGGATAGAGGATTTCCTATATGTGTGACGGTCTGTTACGCCCAGTTTGCGAACTCTGATTTCAAAAAAAAAAAAAAAAAAAAAAAAAATTTACCGGATTTTTAAAACTCGGGGCGTACACTCTCCCACGAAATGCAGCCCAAAAAGACAAGCTATACACTTTCGGGCCCAACTTTCGGGCGCCCGAAAGTTTTCGGGCGGCTACAGTGTTAGGCCCGGACCAACACTGTTCACGCCCGAAACCGCCCTGTGCTGCCACGTGTCCCACCGAACAGGAAACGCCGGTGCAAGGCCAGCCGATGAACGCCACGTGTCCCGCCAAATGTATATATATGTATACAAATGTATATATATATATATATATATATATATATATATATATATATATATATATATATATATTATATACATTTGTATATATAGACATTTGTATATACATTTGCATATAAATTTGTATATATATATATATACATTTGTAATATACAAATATATATACAAATGTATATATATACAAATGTATATAAATATATATATACCAATGTATATATACAAATTTATATATATATATATACAAATATATATATACACAAATGTATATACAAAAGTATGTATATACAAATGTATATATAAATATTTGTATATATACGTTTGTATATACATACATTTGTATATACATTTGTATATATATACATTTGTATATATATACATTAATATATACATTTGTATATATATACATTTGTATGTATATACATTTGTATATATATACATTTGTATATATATATACATTTGTATATATATATATAAATTTGTATATAAATACATTTGTATATATATATATATATATAAATTTGTATATATATACATTTGTATAGACATTTGTATACATATACATTTAATATATATATATATTTGTATATACATTTGTATATATATACATTTGTATATATACATTTGTATATACATTTGTGTATATATATATATATATATATATATTATATATATATATATATAATATATATAATATATATATATATATATATAATATATATATATATTGTATATATATATACATTTGTATATACATTCGTATATACATAAATTTGTATATAGATTTGTATATATATATACATTTGTATATATAAACATTTGTATATACATAAATTTGTATATACATTTACATATACATTTGCATATATATACATTTGTATATACATTTTTATATATATATACAATTGTATATAGATTTGTATATATATACATTTGTATATATATAAACATTTGTATATATACATTTTTTATACATTTGTATATATATACATTTGTATATATATATATATATATATATATATATATATATAGATATATATATATATATATATATATATAATATATTAATATATATATATTGTATATACACATTTGTATATACATTTGTATATATATATATTTAAATATATATAAATTTGTATATACATTTGTATATACATTTGTATATATATATGTACATTTGTATATATACATTTATATATATAAACATTTATATATATATTTGTATATATATACATTTGTATATATATACATTTGCATTTGTATATATGTACATTTATATATACATTTGTATATATATACATTTGTATATATACATTTGTATATACATTTCTATATATGTACATTTGTATATATATAAATTTGTATATACATTTGTATATATGTACATTTGTATATATATACATTGGTATATACATTTGTATATATATATACATTTGTATATATATGTACATTTGTGAGAAGCAGCACAAGCGAAGTACTCTCGTGAAGAGAAAAAAGTAACATATACATTTGTATATACATTTATATATACATACATTTGTATATACATTTGTATATATATACATTTGTATATACATTTGTATATATATATACTTTTGTATATACATTTGTATATATATACATTTGTATATACATTTGTATATATATATTTTTATATATATATATTTGTATATACATTTGTATATATATACATTTGTATATACATTTGTATATATGTACATTTGTATATATATACATTTGTATATAAATTTGTATATATGTACATTTGTATATATATACATTTGTATATATATATACATTTGTATATATGTACATTTGTATACATATACATTTGTATATATGTACATTTGTATACATATACATTTGTATATATATTTATATATACATACATTTGTATATACATTTTTATATATATACATTTGTATATACATTTGTATATATATATATATACATTTGTATATACATTTATATATATATATACATGTATATATACATTTTTATATATATACATTTGTATATACATTTGTATATATGTACAGTTGTTTATATATACATTTGTATATACATTTTTATATATATATACATTTGTATTTATATACATTTGTATATACATACATTTGTATATACATTTGTATATATGTACATTTGTATATAAATATACATTTGTATATACATTTGTATATATATATATACATTTGTATATACATATATTTATATATACATACATTTGTATATATATTTGTATATATATACATTTGTATATACATTTGTATATATATTTGTATATATATACATTTGTATATATATACATTTATATATACATTTTTATATATATACATTTGTATGTATATACATTTGTATATGTATACATTTGTATATACATTTGTATATATGTATACATTTGTATATATATATATATAAATTTGTATATATATACATTTGTATATATATATAAATTTGTATATATATATTATATATATATAGAGATATATTTTGTATATATATACATTTTTATATACATAAATTTGTATATATATACATTTGTATATATGTACATTTGTATATATATACATTTGTATAAATATATACATTTGTATATACATTTGTATATATATATACATGTGTATATATACATATATTTATATGTACATACATTTGTATATATATTTGTATATATATACATTTGTATATACATTTGTATATATATACATTTGTATATATATATATTTATATATACATTTGTTATATATATATACATTTGTATATACATTTGTATACATATACATTTAATATATATATATTTGTATATACATTTGTATATATACATTTGTATATGCATATATATATATATATATATATATATTATTTTGTATATATATACATTTGTATATACATTTGTATATATGTACATTTATATATATATATATATATTTGTATATACATTTATATATATACATTTATATATACATTGGTATATACATTTGTATTGTAGTAACCGTGATTTTAAAATCTAAAATTTAAGTTTTAAGTAATTGCCTGGGTTATTAAACAGCAAAAATGAACTGTTAGTGGTGCAATGGTGGCCCTAAAATATCGACTTTTGATCGGGGCTTGATCTCGAAAATTCGAGATCACCGTTGCGACCGTCTCGTCGAAACATGAAAGATCCATATTTTTATGTCTTCGATCCGACGATCGGATCTTCCAGAAAACAGCAGAGAAGCGGGTGGGTCCCACAACTTAAGTGAATAGTAACCCTTGATTTTCGTTTCCCTCGCGATCGATCGTCGACCAATCTACTGTCTGCGATCCGAACCTAGCAACATGAGTAATCAATCTTAGTTATTTTCGACGTTCTGAGCGCAGTGGCGCTGATGAAATTTGCATTTGGCGAGCCTAAAGCCTCGTAAAGCGTGCCGAACTGTATAATTTACAGTATAAGATGGAAATTAAAATTTATGGAGTTGAAATTTAGCGAACCAAAATCGCTACCTGATAGGTTTCGTCGAGCCGGACGTCGTGGCAGTGTCCGTTTTTCAGTTTGACAACCCGGTTGTCTCGAAAAGCGTGAATTATGCGAAAAATTACAGTATTTTGCATAAAGACCCTATATTTTATGTGTTGATTGGCCCAAACTTGTACATAAGGGTGTTCTCTGTGAAATTGTGCTACAGCAAAAGGACCCAAGTGAAATATTTTAAGTTGTGGGACTAAACAGCACTATGTGCATTTTAACCCTATAGGAACATAGGGTTGCTTTGGAGAACCCTAGCCGCTTCATTCTTGTAACTGCAGCCACCCCACGACTCCTCCTTTTCCTCTGGCATTTTTCCCGAGCTTCTGCACCACCGGCCGCCGCCCCAGGGTCGCCGGAAAAGCAAGGATAAAACAAAGGCAACCTTGATTCTTGGGTTGTAAGTGAGGGAGAGCATCAAAACCTTTAAACTTGTGCCTAGACCTCTCTGAGCGTGTTATCTTCATCCAGAAGACAAGCGGAGGTGGGCTGGTGCACTGCCGTGGCCGCGCGTTGCCGCTGCCACCATCTTCTTCTTCCTCATTTCCGGCCAAGGTGAGTCCATGTTGTTCGTTAGTGATTTTATTATCTAGACACTTGGAGTATGTTCCTTACCTCCTAAAGATCATCCCTGCTCAACCCCAACGTTGGGTATGCTTCCGGCCGCCGGCGGGGAAGTTGCACCCGCCGGAGTCTATTTTTGCTCCGCCTCGGGCAAGTGTTGCACTCGGGGTCTTGGGATCAGATCTAAATGCATGGGGACCTTATTTTGGTCTCTGTGAAACTCCCCAAGAAGTTTCATGGTGCCTCCTTTAGTGGGTGCTTCGCAGATTTTAGCCCTAGACTTGGATTAGCTATGCTCCGGCCGAGCACCTTGCTCCGGCGCCGGCGCCGCTCCTCGGCACCGGCCAATGCTTCAGTTGCCTTCCCTTGGTTGAGAGGGACCCAAGGATACCCTTGCATGCAACCCATGCTGGCCTATTGTGTTTTCACCATTGTTGGTGCAAGTCCGGCCAAGAGTGCTCCCGCCGCCGCCGCCACCGTGTCGCGCCGCCGGCCGTGAGTCAGCAAGCTTAGTAGAGTCATTTAGCACCTACTGGTGCTTGTGCTTGAGATCCAGAGCCCCTGTGTGGAGTTTCACCATTGTTGTCTTCAAAGTCTATGTGTTAAGGTTGTTGCACACCATGTGTTCGAAGAAATGCTCGAGAGAACCAAATTGGTTCTGTGCATCCAGCAAGAGAGTATTCGACTTCTGAAAACCTCCTGAGCATGATGCTCATTTTATTTCAGCAGATGACTGAGTAGATGGAGAGATCTTGCTTGTGGAGCTCTTTAAGCTTATGTTTTTGGAGTCATTTTGCTCCAGCGATGTCTACAGTTACCCTGCAGCACCTAATTGGTGAGCCTCTAGGTTCTTTTGACCTGATAAGCATGATGCTCACCTTAAGTTTGGGTGAGGTCGAGTGTATGTGTGAAGTTAAGCATTTTGAGCCTTTAAATATAGGAATTGTTGGTCCGAAATTTTATTCGAGTTCCGCGCTACTCCCAAATGGTGAGCACAGTATCCAGCATGTCGAGATCCACCTGCTGGTGGTGTCGGTTCGTTAAAATAGCATTCCGAAATTAAATACAAGCGAAAATAGCATGAAATTGCATGCTTTTATGCAATTTGGTAAAATCCCGGGGGCCTAAATGCAATTGTGACCATACTAGCTGCTTTGTACAGAGTACACATGATCTCTAAACCTTTTGTTGGAGGTCCGATGCTTTTCGTTGAGCGGGAATTGGATTCCGAACCGTAAATCGGCAAAATCGCCGGTTTAACGGCGATTCGGCGTTAATCATGCAATTCAGGAAATTGCGGTGATTAATGGGTGATGCCAAGTATTAGTGGCTGTTCCCGGTGCTATTCTAAAGAGCCCGGTGATTTTAGTTTTTAGTTTGCAACTTCCGGTGCCAAAATGGGCTTCCGGAAGTGTTTCAGTGGTTAGGACTTTGCCGGTGCACAGGATTACCCAGAGTCTAGTGTTAGAGGCTAAATGTCTTAAGTTAGACATTCTTGGGCAGCACGTGAAGTTTCACGAGTTTTAGTTATTGTTCAGCACAGATTGGGTCATAGTGGATCTATCGGCGGATTTCCAAAAATTCCGGAAGATCGCGGGACTTCAGTGAAGTTCCCCGTTTAGCTTGTCTGCACACAGTGTGTCAGTGGGTTGGGCATGTGTGAGAGTCTATCTTCTGACCTGTGATTATGATTCAGGTCCAAGCAGTCAGCCGCCATCTTGCGAGCCATCCAGCAGCCACCGTGATACATTGAGGTGGGTTTATCTTCGGTCCGGGCTTTATCAGGTTGGCCCTATGGGGTGCCGTGGTAGGTTGGACCCCTGTTTTTGGTGTAACCCTGAACCTATGCTTGAGCCTTTCTATTTGTTCATTCCAGCATTCAGTTATTACAGCTATGTTGCCTTGATATTTCAGTTGAGCTCTTTATATGCTTTCATTCTCAGCATTTAGTATATATAGGGTTATACAGCTTGACATATACCATGTTTGTTTGATTATCAGCCTAGTTATGTCAGCATTTCCTGTTCTATGATGCATGATAGAATAGGAGTACAGTTCTGCTTTTTAGTTTCAGTTACAGCTCAGATATTCAGCTTCTGTTATTCAGATTCAGTATATAGCATCTGTGATTGTTATTGCCTTCAGCATCCCGATAGGGATTTCTCGGCTTATTGCCGTTGGTGTGGTCTTTAGACCATGAGCTTGAGCATCAGCATTATGATCGCCACAGAGCCAGCTGTTCTTTCACGTACACTAGCGGATTGATCCCCCGCAGTGGTGTACTTTACCGGTAAAGTGGTCAGCAGTGGCGACCCGTGAGCCCAGAGGGTTATGACAGCAGATTGGTGTACAGGTGGCATTTAGCCTGAGGTTCTGTGAGACCAATAGTGGCAGTTAGCCTGAGGTCCTTGGAACCAACAGTGGCAGGTGATTGGGTACTCTACTGCTTATATTGATGCATGATTCATCTATTTTGATTGTTTCAGTATTTTAGCATGACTGGCACATGAGTTTCAGCATTCTCTATTTACAGCATTGATAGATTTTGATTATCATATTAGCTCTGCCCTATAGCATGATTAGCTCTGTGTGTTGGATTGCCAGTTACTGCACTGTTAGCTTATATATTCGAGTACCCCTGCTTTTATCTTTGCTTTCCCTTCAGCATGCTTAGTTTCAGTTCAGTATCTCGTTATTCAGCTTTCAGCTATATCCTGCTTTTACTATCCGCTTATCATTGTATCCGGTAGGTACGACTTGCTATTTCTCGGCCCGTCGTGCCCACTGGGATACATGTAGAGTGTATCTCACACCCCCTGGGTGCCTGTTTTTCAGGTCAGTCGGGTGCTGGGAGATTGGGACGATCCAGTGAGCTGTTGCGCTAGAAGTTGTCCCCTGCTATTGGCCACAGTGGCCCAGTGCTAGTATTTTGTTTCAGTATATTGATCCTAGCTTTCTGTATAGTTTTTATTAGTTGGAGTATTGATGGAGTTTGTTATGTCATGTGGATGTATTAGCTGTAGAGTTTTATATTTTGGTTTAGTTGTTGATTATACTGCTCTCTGATTGTATCACTGTATCTGCCTAGCCGAGCATGTATAGGGGAGACTCTGTTCGTGTGGACAGAGGATTTCCTATGCATGTGGCGGTCTGTTCACGTCCTGAGTTTAAAGTTTGAACTCTGATTTAAAAAAAAAAAAAAAAAAAATTCTACCGCTGTTTTGAAACTCGGGGCGTGACAGATTAGATGGTATCAGAGCAAAGGTATAAGATACCTAGGAAATGGCTAGGATTGAGCCCTAGGATGACTTGAGTCTAACGCGAGAGTGCGGGGTTAGGAGCTCGAGTACAGGATAGTCGGTCGAGTCGTGTCCTATCCCTGATCAGTGTGATATAGTTTATGATTCACGAGTATTCCGGCAGAGGTGGTGGTGTTAGTGAGCACGCTGGCGCCACTGTAGTATTGATCGGTTTCAGTGGCCTATGAGCCAGATGGTAACCCTGATTAGGTTGGTGTTGTATTCAAGTCCCACCTCTTGCATTGGATTTCGTAGATCATTACAGATTCTGTTACAGCAATAATAGCCGTTGTGGCTATGCCTTAGTGAGGTTGTATTTGTGGTGCACTAAGACTTGAGAGCCTGATGTACCCAGTTGGCTAATAGCCTGAGGATCCGATGGTAGTTTGTAATGGGCTCGACTTGTGTTTAATTCACTTATTGCCTGCGATCTGCTAGAGGGGTTGCGATCACCCCTGTCGATGTTTTAAGTTGCGACTAGTGTCGCTAGAGCTGTGTTAGCCACTAGTGTGGAATTCAAAGTGTTAGTGAGCATTGAGGTATCATTTCGATTTTTAGTGAGTTGCCAAAGTGGCACTCGTGACCACGATATATTAGTGGTGTTTGATATTGGTTTTCAGTATCAGTTTAGAGATTGGTGTTGTAAGGTACGTTGGTACCTTCTGTGGGTTCGCTGTGAGTTATGTCTCCAACTAGTTGTTGGAGATAGATTGTGGGTATTTTTCTATTCTTTTGATAAGCACGTTGGCTGCAGACAACGTACTGTCGAAAGAGTGGATGAAATACTTTACCCCGCAAAAAGGGGGAGTATTATGATTGGGTCTGTATATGTACTTTCCTATAGGTTAGCATTGCAGTTGCCTCCTGAGCACAGGGTGATTACCCTACGGGTGATATCGCAGTCTATGATTGGATTTGGACAGTGCAGATGTTCTGCGACTGATTGTCGCTGTGGTATCTTGTGTTAGTGGACTGTTTGATGTCCTACTGTAGTTAAGTTTCGGGACGAAACTTCTATTAAGGGGGGAGTGATGTAGTAACCGTGATTTTAAAATCTAAAATTTAAGTTTTAAGTAATTGCCTGGGTTATTAAACAGCAAAAATGAACTGTTAGTGGTGCAATGGTGGCCCTAAAATATCGACTTTTGATCGGGGCTTGATCTCGAAAATTCGAGATCACCGTTGCGACCGTCTCGTCGAAACATGAAAGATCCATATTTTTATGTCTTCGATCCGACGATCGGATCTTCCAGAAAACAGCAGAGAAGCGGGTGGGTCCCACAACTTAAGTGAATAGTAACCCTTGATTTTCGTTTCCCTCGCGATCGATCGTCGACCAATCTACTGTCTGCGATCCGAACCTAGCAACATGAGTAATCAATCTTAGTTATTTTCGACGTTCTGAGCGCAGTGGCGCTGATGAAATTTGCATTTGGCGAGCCTAAAGCCTCGTAAAGCGTGCCGAACTGTATAATTTACAGTATAAGATGGAAATTAAAATTTATGGAGTTGAAATTTAGCGAACCAAAATCGCTACCTGATAGGTTTCGTCGAGCCGGACGTCGTGGCAGTGTCCGTTTTTCAGTTTGACAACCCGGTTGTCTCGAAAAGCGTGAATTATGCGAAAAATTACAGTATTTTGCATAAAGCCCTATATTTTATGTGTTGATTGGCCCCAAACTTGTACATAAGGGTGTTCTCTGTGAAATTGTGCTACAGCAAAAGGACCCAAGTGAAAATATTTTAAGTTGTGGGACTAAACAGCACTATGTGCATTTTAACCCTATAGGAACATAGGGTTGCTTTGGAGAACCCTAGCCGCTTCATTCTTGTAACTGCAGCCACCCCACGACTCCTCCTTTTCCTCTGGCATTTTTCCCGAGCTTCTGCACCACCGGCCGCCGCCCCAGGGTCGCCGGAAAAGCAAGGATAAAACAAAGGCAACCTTGATTCTTGGGTTGTAAGTGAGGGAGAGCATCAAAACCTTTAAACTTGTGCCTAGACCTCTCTGAGCGTGTTATCTTCATCCAGAAGACAAGCGGAGGTGGGCTGGTGCACTGCCGTGGCCGCGCGTTGCCGCTGCCACCATCTTCTTCTTCCTCATTTCCGGCCAAGGTGAGTCCAAGTTGTTCGTTAGTGATTTTATTATCTAGACACTTGGAGTATGTTCCTTACCTCCTAAAGATCATCCCTGCTCAACCCCAACGTTGGGTATGCTTCCGGCCGCCGGCGGGGAAGTTGCACCCGCCGGAGTCTATTTTTGCTCCGCCTCGGGCAAGTGTTGCACTCGGGGTCTTGGGATCAGATCTAAATGCATGGGGACCTTATTTTGGTCTCTGTGAAACTCCCCAAGAAGTTTCATGGTGCCTCCTTTAGTGGGTGCTTCGCAGATTTTAGCCCTAGACTTGGATTAGCTATGCTCCGGCCGAGCACCTTGCTCCGGCGCCGGCGCCGCTCCTCGGCACCGGCCAATGCTTCAGTTGCCTTCCCTTGGTTGAGAGGGACCCAAGGATACCCTTGCATGCAACCCATGCTGGCCTATTGTGTTTTCACCATTGTTGGTGCAAGTCCGGCCAAGAGTGCTCCCGCCGCCGCCGCCACCGTGTCGCGCCGCCGGCCGTGAGTCAGCAAGCTTAGTAGAGTCATTTAGCACCTACTGGTGCTTGTGCTTGAGATCCAGAGCCCCTGTGTGGAGTTTCACCATTGTTGTCTTCAAAGTCTATGTGTTAAGGTTGTTGCACACCATGTGTTCGAAGAAATGCTCGAGAGAACCAAATTGGTTCTGTGCATCCAGCAAGAGAGTATTCGACTTCTGAAAACCTCCTGAGCATGATGCTCATTTTATTTCAGCAGATGACTGAGTAGATGGAGAGATCTTGCTTGTGGAGCTCTTTAAGCTTATGTTTTTGGAGTCATTTTGCTCCAGCGATGTCTACAGTTACCCTGCAGCACCTAATTGGTGAGCCTCTAGGTTCTTTTGACCTGATAAGCATGATGCTCACCTTAAGTTTGGGTGAGGTCGAGTGTATGTGTGAAGTTAAGCATTTTGAGCCTTTAAATATAGGAATTGTTGGCCCGAAATTTTATTCGAGTTCCGCGCTGCTCCCAAATGGTGAGCACAGTATCCATCATGTCGAGATCCACCTGCTGGTGGTGTCGGTTCGTTAAAATAGCATTCCAAAATTAAATACAAGCGAAAATAGCATGAAATTGCATGCTTTTATGCAATTTGGTAAAATCCCGGGGCCTAAATGCAATTGTGACCATACTAGCTGCTTTGTACAGAGTACGCATGATCTCTAAACCTTTTGTTGGAGGTCCGATGCTTTTTGTTGAGCGAGAATTGGATCCCGAACCGTAAATCGGCAAAATCGCCGGTTTAACGGCGATTCGGCGTTAATCATGCAATTCAGGAAATTGCGGTGATTAATTGGTGATGCCAGGTATATGTGGCTGTTCCCGGTGCTATTTTAAAGAGCCCGGTGATTTTAGTTTCTCGTTTGCAACTTCCGGTGCCAAAATGGGCTTCCCGGAAGTGTTTCAGTGGTTAGGACTTTGCCGGTGCACAGGATTACCCAGAGTCTAGTGTTAGAGCCTAAATGTCTTAAGTTAGACATTCTTGGGCAGCACGTGAAGTTTCACGAGTTTTAGTTATTGTTCAGCACAGATTGGGTCATAGTGGATCTATCGGCGGATTTCCGAAAATTCCGGAAGATCGCGGGACTTCAGTGAAGTTTCCCGTTTAGCTTGTCTGCACACAGTGTGTCAGTGGGTTGGGCATGTGTGAGAGTCTATCTTCTGACCTGTGATTATGATTCAGGTCCAGCAGTCAGCCGCCATCTTGCGAGCCATCCAGCAGTCACCGTGACCGTCTACATTGAGGTGGGTTTATCTTCGGTCCGGGCTTTATCAGGTTGGCCCTATGGGGTGCCGTGGTAGGTTGGACCCCTGTTTTTGGTGTAACCCTGAACCTATGCTTGAGCCTTTCTATTTGTTCATTCCAGCATTCAGTTATTACAGCTATGTTGCCTTGATATTTCAGTTGAGCTCTTTATATGCTTTCATTCTCAGCATTTAGTATGTATAGGGTTATACAGCTTGACATATACCATGTTTGTTTGATTATCAGCCTAGTTATGTCAGCATTTCCTGTTCTATGATGCATGATAGAATAGGAGTACAGTTCTGCTTTTAGTTTCAGTTACAGCTCAGATATTCAGCTTCTGTTATTCAGATTCAGTATATAGCATCTGTGATTGTTATTGCCTTCAGCATCCCGATAGGGATTTCTCGGCTTATTGCCGTTGGTGTGGTCTTTAGACCATGAGCTTGAGCATCAGCATTATGATCGCCACAGAGCCAGCTGTTCTTTCACGTACACTAGCGGATTGATCCCCCGCAGTGGTGTACTTTACCGGTAAAGTGGTCAGCAGTGGCGACCCGTGAGCCCAGAGGGTTATGACAGCAGATTGGTGTACAGGTGGCATTTAGCCTGAGGTTCTGTGAGACCAATAGTGGCAGTTAGCCTGAGGTCCTTGGAACCAACAGTGGCAGGTGATTGGGTACTCTACTGCTTATATTGATGCATGATTCATCTATTTTGATTGTTTCAGTATTTTAGCATGACTGGCACATGAGTTTCAGCATTCTCTATTTACAGCATTGATAGATTTTGATTATCATATTAGCTCTGCCCTATAGCATGATTAGCTCTGTGTGTTGGATTGCCAGTTACTGCACTGTTAGCTTATATATTCGAGTACCCCTGCTTTTATCTTTGCTTTCCCTTCAGCATGCTTAGTTTCAGTTCAGTATCTCGTTATTCAGCTTTCAGCTATATCCTGCTTTTACTATCCGCTTATCATTGTATCCGGTAGGTACGACTTGCTATTTCTCGGCCCGTCGTGCCCACTGGGATACATGTAGAGTGTATCTCACACCCCCTGGGTGCCTGTTTTTCAGGTCAGTCGGGTGCTGGGAGATTGGGACGATCCAGTGAGCTGTTGCGCTAGAAGTTGTCCCCTGCTATTGGCCACAGTGGCCCAGTGCTAGTATTTTGTTTCAGTATATTGATCCTAGCTTTCTGTATAGTTTTTATTAGTTGGAGTATTGATGGAGTTTGTTATGTCATGTGGATGTATTAGCTGTAGAGTTTTATATTTTGGTTTAGTTGTTGATTATACTGCTCTCTGATTGTATCACTGTATCTGCCTAGCCGAGCATGTATAGGGGAGACTCTGTTCGTGTGGACAGAGGATTTCCTATGCATGTGGCGGTCTGTTCACGTCCTGAGTTTAAAGTTTGAACTCTGATTTAAAAAAAAAAGAAAAAAAAATTCTACCGCTGTTTTGAAACTCGGGGCGTGACATGTATTTATGTACATTTATATATATATACCTTTGTATATACATACATTTGTATATTCATTTGTATATATATACATTTGTATATACATTTGTATATATATTTACATTTGTATATACATTTGTATATATATACATTTGTATATACATTTGTATATATACATTTTTTTATATATACATTTTTATATATATACATTTGTATATACATTTGTATATATGTACAGTTGTTTCTATATACATTTGTATATACATTTGTATATATATACACTTGTATATAGATTTATATATATATATACATTTGTATATATATATGTATTTGTATATACATTTGTATATACATTTGTATATATATACATATGTATATACATTTGTATATATATACATATACATATATATATATATATATATATATATATATATATATATATATATATATATATATATATATATATATATATATATATATATATATATATATATAAAATTTTATATACATTTGTATATACTTTTGTATATATATATATATATATATACTTTTGTATATATATATATATATATTTGTATATACATTTGTATATATACATTTATATATATATATACACATTTATATATATATTTATATATATATATATATATATATATATATATATATATATATATATATATATATATATACACATTTGTATATATATTTTTATATATGTACATTTGTATATACATTTGTATATATGTACATTTATATATATGTACATTTGTATATATATACATTTGTATATATGTACATTTGTATATATATACAATTGTATATACATTTGTATATACATAAATTTGTATATACATACATTTGTATATTTATTTGTATATATATACATTTGTATATACATTTGTATATATATATACATTTGTATATATATACATTTGTATATATACATTTTTATATATATACATTTGTATATACATTTGTATATACATTTCTATATATGTACAGTTGTTTATATATACATTTGTATATAGATTTGTATATATATACCTTTGTATATATATACTTTTGTATATATATACTTTTGTATATATATATATATATATATAATGTGTAGAAGAGTTTGATTGGAAGCTTACTGTATATGGTTCACACTAGACCGGATATTATGTTTTCTACAAACCTCCTTTCACGATTTATGGAATATTCTAGCAAGATTCATATAGAAGCAGCGAAGCAAATATTGAGACATTTGAAGGGGACGAGTGGCCATGGGTTATGGATCACTAACACTAACTATTTTTCTCCATTTGGTTTTTCTAATAGTGATTGGGCAAGTTCCATTGACGACCGAAGAACCACATGCAGATTCGTGTTCAAGTTCGATTCGAGTATAGTGTGTTGGTACTCAAAGAAACAACACACAACGGCGTTGTCATCTTCCGAGGCCGAGTATGTTGCAGTCACCGGTGCAGCATGTCTAGTAGTTTGGTTACAGCGGATTCTATGCGACTTGCATCAGAAGCAAACAAAACCAACGATTATCTACTGCGACTACTAGTCAACGATTGCCATAGCAAAGAATCCGGTGCACCATAGTCACATGAAGCACATTGAGATCTGTCACCACTTCATTCGAGATCAAGTGGTAAACGACAATGTCAAGTTGGTTGACATTTCTACTCAAAACCAACTTGCAGATATTTTTACCTAACCATTGTCGTTGGAGAAATTCGTTTGGTGTCGTGAAGAACTCGGTATCAGAGAATTTGATCTTACCGGATCGTGTTAAAGATAAGATCAAATCGTTCGTTAGATTTGTTTTTAACCTTTTATTTATAACGGATTAAATTCTAGGTTGTTAATCAGTTTGGAGTTTAGTATTTTTATGGTTATCCGTATGAACGAGTTGAGCACTATAAGAGATTGCGAGTACGTACGTAGAACAATCATATAGTGAACTCGATAATTATTCTCCAACTTAATAAAATATTTCTTCTCTACTTTTATCTATTTTTATTGTTTTATCGAATACCGCCACATCAACCACTGATGATACCAAAAACTACAAAAAAATTAGGGCAAAAAATCTCGAACTCAGCAAATTTCATGGTGATGAAGAAATAGATAAGGAACATCCCAACCATTCGCAATTGCGGTGTTGCGGCGCCAGTGCTTGGGACGCCAGTAGGGGCCCCCGTCATGCTCCACACCTTCTTCCTGAAGTCCCCCGCCTCTCCACCATGGCCATGGCCGTGGCCATGGCCTCCTCCGCCGTGGTGATCGCCTTCGCCTCGGCCTCCGTCGCCCTCTTCTACAAAAACTTATAAAAAAATAAAACCCATCTATACCTCGAGGCTCAAATTCATCTGACTTCTGTAAAAGACTAAAGCCTCAAGAAGACAGTAGAGAGAACATTGGTGGGTGCGGGTTGGAAAGAGAGAGAGAGACCGGGAGACGGGTGGATGCGCAGAGGACAAGCTAGGGAAAAAGAAAACGGGATGTAGACGAGAAGATAATTAGAAAGAGAGTAGATGGGCTCACCGTGAAAAGCAATCATCGCTATTCTATCCTCAGAAATTCAAAACTTCATCCAGTTGGCTCAAAGGTGGCGTTTGGTTTGGGTACAAAGGGGGATATCTCCTCTTTGTACCCAAATAAAACGAGAAGGGCGGGGGGAGAATAGGTGGGTATACCTATTCCACCCCTTACCGGGTTGTCCCGGTAAAAATCGGAACAACCCGGTATTAGGAGGGGATTTCGGTTCCCCCCCTCCCCCCAAACAACCGAGAATAAGGCCCCTTCCAAGGCAGAGTGCCTTTGGAAGGGCACTTTGCTTCTTTCTTTTTCTTTTTTTTATATAATATATATATATATATATATAATATATATATATATATATATATATATATATATATATGCTTCTTTTGATTTTATTACTTTTTTTTATTTTTAAAAATTAAAATTTTTAAATTTTAAAAAATATTTAAATTTTAAATTTTTAATTTTATAAATTTAATTTTTTTAATTTTATATTTTAATAAATCTAAAAATTTTATTTTATTTTTTTAAAAAAAAAAATATTAATTTTAAAATTTTAAAATTTATACAATTTTTTTATAATTTTTTTAAAATTTATATAAATTTAAAAATTAAAATTTTTACTCCCACTTAAAATTTAAAAATTAATTTTTTTTTTACTCCCACTTAAAATTTTTATAAAAATTAAAATTAATAAATATTAAAATTTGAATAAATTTTAAAATTTTAATTTAAAAAAAAAACTAAAAAAAAAAAATATTTTAATCTTTTAACACAAAAGTTAATTCTCTATTCCTCTTATTCTTCAATTATTTCCAAACACTACTTTCATTTTACCTAGTAATAACCTAAAATCCAACCAACCACAAATTTACATTAATTCCAACTTGTTCCAAAATTTATACTTATCCTGATACAACTAATTCTCTTATACCTTAACCAAGCGAAGCCAAAATGAAAAAAAAAAAAAAAAAAAAAAATGAAAAACAAAAAAAAACTAATTGCTCTTTTAAGAACCGTGAGCATGAGACTACATAATTTTACCCAATTATTTCAGAAAATAAAATTAATACTCGTTTCTGAATAAAAGTTTACTCCAATCAAATTTACACATCCAGTCGGGAGAGTTGTGTAATAAGATATCAGTACCAATACCCGAATAAAAATTTCAGATTATCCCCCCAAGAATTCCCGACCAGTATTTAAAACCAAAAGAGGCCAATGATGCATTAAATAATGAAAAAAAAAAAAAAAAAAAAGCTACCTATACATTCCAAAAGGAGTGTACATCTTACACCCCACCCATCCCAGAATGAAATAAATTTCACCCATCACTTGATGTGATGGGTGAAAAAATCTCCCACCCTTGGATGGATGGAGGAGTAAGATGTACACCCATGATTGGGTGTACAAATAGCATTCCTCTTAAATAATTCTATAATAATAATAATAATAAAATGTTATATCATACAAGGAAAAATGGAAAATATAATTAACTTTCCGCAGCGTAATACTGAGGAGCTAGTTCGGGCAGCCACAATGGATCTATCCTCGTCACATTTCTGACATAATTTTGAGTAGTGTAAACCAATTCGTTGAAGATGATGCAATCAGGCTTTGGCTTTATTTCAGATAACACTGAAGAAGGATGGATGTGCACGCTTTGACCACTAGCCGTAGTTCTGAAAACCATTGGGAGTGAGGCCAGCAGGGACCATATACATACGTGTAACAGAAATTAAATGGGTGGTTCAGATAGTCAATAAAAATTTCATACTTAAATCTTAATGATGAAACAAGAATGTATAATTGGAGAAATTAAACACTAGTTCTATTGAGATGAGAATGCAAGTAAATTTCTCAACTTTTAAATTGAAGCGCTCAACAACTGCAACTAATTTAAGTGTTTCATTATCATACCTTTCATCAACTCCATTCAGTGGGTATCACCATGGAAGCCGTATCAGTATTTCCTCTAAACTATGTAGACTAGTTTGGAAACACGTTGATGCTTTACAGTGCTCAATAAATTCAAAAACACTTGGATTGAACTCCGACCTTCCAGTATTGAGAAATGACAGTGGAAACCTCCATCTCAGAAGCATCAGGTGAGAAGCTTTTCCAGTAGAGGTTTCCACCGCCACTCTGCAGCATTGAGAACGCAGAGCTTCCTAGCACTTTTGAATTTTTTGGGGGTGTATAAAGCATTAAAGCGGCTGCTTTTGGAGAACACAATTCCAAACTTGGTCTGAATGGGGGTTGAACAAATGTAGGAATTTTACGTGAGCATAGGGTGTGTCCGCTGCTTATGTTGAAGGGGCAGACGAAAGTGAAATATACCTAAGTTCAAGTAATTTCGTGCTCTACCCAGTATATGCAACGAATATTGAAATGCAGCTAGTTTGTGCTCTAGCAGGGGTTATCAGGTTGATCCACTAGATGCTTATTGGATTATGAAACTATTGACCAGGTGACTAGACCACAGTATTCTCTTTCATTGGCTTTACATCAAATTCCTTAAATTTACTTGTATAGTGTTAAAAACAAAACTATATGATATATCTGGCCCTCTGATCAAGAAACGATTGACTAGGTGACTAGACCAAAATATTTTCTCTTTCATTGGCTTTAAATCGATTTCCTTAAATTTACTTGTAGTGTAAAAACAAACCTGTATGATCTATCTGGTTCTCTCCTTGCTGCATTGAGGAAGAAAGAGGCAGTAAGGCATCTGCGGAATTGAAGCATGTCGTCGCCACATGATGACAGAACAAGGCCCATTTGCTTTACATGCCCTTTAATTTGACTGTGAAATTGTAGAAGATAAAACAAAAACAATAAATAAATAAACAGAAATTGTAAAAGATAAAACAAAAACAATAAATAAAAAAAACAAGTTATGCAAAGGCAGCATCCTTCAAATTTGAAAGGAAATTTTTTTTCCAATTTTCAGCTTTAAGAACTAAACTGATGACAGTATCAGATGAATAACAACCTAATAAACATTTGCTCAGCATTAAAATGAACTGTGATGCAAATCTAACATCTTAATGAGTTTTGAATAACTTGAATTTCTTCGATATTATACAAAATCTGTAAGTTGGTTTTTGATGCTTCCGTCTTCAAGTATCACAATGGCCACAAATTGCCAAGCAAATCGGTAAATATCTCCCTTCGCATTTATTTTGGCCAAATATTTACTCCAATTTTTCCTCATTCCAAACTTTACTATCTCCCGATACATGAGTTGAATAAAGACAAATGTTCGAATGAAAATGAAACGCTGATGCAAGTACATCAAGAAGGATAAGCCCTTCATAACCAAAAATAATGACAATAATAGTGCAGCTAACCTATGAACATCTCGAGCATGCCTTAGAGCACGGTAATTGATGAAGTTCTCCCTGCACCATTTGTTTAGAGCTTTTTCCACGGTTTTCTCTTTCATCTTTGCATTTTTGCTTTTCTCCAAGCATTCTGCAGATGCCCGGTATAC
The DNA here is from genome assembly GCA_029168755.2 of Tillandsia fasciculata. Lineage (NCBI taxonomy): Eukaryota > Viridiplantae > Streptophyta > Magnoliopsida > Poales > Bromeliaceae > Tillandsia > Tillandsia fasciculata. The sequence continues at coordinate 7,452,221 of CM054940.1, read as the reverse complement.
ATTCACCAAAGCTATATGGTCCCCTTCGGGGCTTGAAAATCTCTTCTTTGCAACATTTGCCTAAGCAAGAAACAAGACAAAAGAAACTAAAAATAAGATGATTGCATAGAATTCTTCTTTTTTTCATCTAAAAAAAGTACGGCATCAGGATATGATTCAAGACATAAATTGGGATACATGCGTCCATTATAGTTTCCCAGAGTTTCAGTTGATGAGTTCCAGCCCTAGTTGGCATTATCTAGGCGTCACGGACACGAGACACGGGACACAACACAACTCATACATGGTGACTCGATAGCATTTAAAAAAATTAGAACATGGACATGGACGTAGCATGGACACCGCTAATAAAATATATAATATTATTAGGGATAATAACTAATATGCCCAGCAAAAGTACAAAAATATCTTATTAATCCCTGGATGACCAAAATACCCTTATTGATTTCAAAAAATTCCTTCAAATATATCCTTTCCCTCAAGGGTTTACTAATGGGATTTGGTTTTAGAAGGGTGTTTTAGGTATTGAGGTGTAAATTTGAAAAAATTTAATAGGAGTAAGGGGTATATAAGCAAAAGCCCCATATTATTAATATAATAATATATATTAATTATATATAAATATTAATTTTGCTAAATATTGTCATATTTCTTATACGAATGAAAGTAAGTAAAATTCACCTTGTTAGTCCATATATTTTTAAGAAAGAAACTCTCCACCATACATAATTTATATCGTCCAAAAAGAGTATCCATGCATTCATCAAAAAGCCAAAATATTTATCAACTTACATCATATAAGTATAAAAAAAGTAAAATAATTTTTTTTTATAGATGCGCCATAGGCGCACGTCGTGCATCCACATCGGACTCAACGCTCATCCATGGCGCATCCGATTCCGCGTCGAACACAGGTGCAACATAGACACTCGTGTCTAACATGGACGCACGAAGTTTATAGCCACGTTCGTGATACATAGGGCATTATTGAAATAAGAGTTTTTGGTGGTATTGTAGCGATATAGTACTATTCGATGAAGTGGTGTTTAAATTGTACTACTAGAGGAAGCACTCATCGATGTTTAAAGTGTACTACTAGAGGAAGTACCTCATAAAAATGACACAAGCAACTTCTGTCTGCATAAGAAGTAGAAATTCCAAATAAAAGCTTTTCTTTTAGGGCTTAGAATCTCATTTTAGTTTCTTGCTGCACCAATAACTTCAGACTTATCTATCTGCTGAAAGTAAAAGCAAAAGCAAGGATACACAGGCACCAGCCCAAAGTGTAAGAAAAAGAAGCTAAATAGAATAAACTGAGTCAACCAGTCCATGCAGATGACTCAGCTTCTCAATATATCCAGCACTATAGTGCATACCTCTTCCATCTTATCACGAGGAGAGTAGAAAATAGATTCCACGGAAAGCATTGAAACCACTATCAACATTTCTTCCAAGCACTTGAACTCACTGGCCACGATGAGTGCCTTAGAGTACATAGGGTCCAAAGGAAGCCTGGCCATTTGATGGCCAACTGGATCCGACAACTTGCAGTCATCCGTCAAAGCCCCTAGTAAGAGCAACTGCTCCAGAGATTTCACTATAGAAGTCCTGCAAATAAGGCATCAAAACCATACCCATTAAAAAAAAAGGGAGGTGTGGGCCGGGGGACAAATTGGTACCAGAGTAAGCAATTATTAGACCTCCAAGAAACAATTAGCAGAATAAATCACTGAAACAAATTAGGAATGCTTTTCAATATTTGACCACAGTAAGGACATTTTTATTTTCTTCCTTGCACACAATGTGTAATTCAAAAGCAGCTTCCAATGTGTAATTAAAGCAGCTTCATAACCACAAGGTTATTATTCTGATGGAAGTGATTAAATTTAATAAAGTTTCATTCTTCCATGATGAAAAAAGGTAGTTTGTCTGGGAACCAGCAGAGAAAAAATAAAAACACACACAACGATAAAATTTGGATTCCAATTAATGAAATTGAAGGTATTTCCATCAGAAGGAAAAGCATTGGAAAGACTGAAATAGTTTTCCAACTTTGGTGAAAAGGGAGAAGTGTTTCCTTATTCAGTGCATACGAGATTTACTTAAATGAAAACCTATCAGCTAGAATTCAGCTCTTCAAAAAACCAAGCCAAGATCACAGCTCCTCAGAAAACCAAGCCGTAGACAACATACATCTTGAAAAAGAATATCAGAATTCACCTTGAAGGCTTTTCCATGAAATCAAACCCTAATGTATTATCAATCCCAAGGGCTTTGAGCTGTAGTACAACATTCGCAAGGTTGCACCTTTTGATCTCTGGAATAGTAGAATCCTTCAGTTCCCTAAAAGCACTTTCTGTATACAACCGAAAACACTTCCCTGGGCCCTCCCGACCAGCACGACCACTACATGCAACACGCACAAAGTGTGGTAAGAAAAATAATATTTAGTTTCATATCCTGGTCATTTATCAAGCAAGTTAGCAAACAAACAGATTTGACTTTTCTTCTGGTCAGGTTGAGTATACCACATAAAAGATCATATTCAACCATGTAGACAACTGATATACAGGCTTTTAGCAACATCATAAAAAGGATTTCAAAACCATTTAGCATCTCTATTTTTTTATGTTTTTGAAGCAATAAAATTTAAAAGAACAATGAGTATACAAATAAATTGGTAAACAATTTCAGTACTAACAGTAGAGTAAAGAACAAGGCATATTCAAAAATGTAATAGAAAATTGGCAATGTCAAAGGGATGAAAAATCCTCTATTTGATGGAGGGTTCATTCATTAGACATCCAACGACCCATACAAATCAAGAAATTGCTATTCACATTTAAATGTTGAACAGCTCGCCAGGTCAAGATTCAAGGCTTGAAGAAGGTTGGAAGTCGATCTAACCAAGAAATAAATCTTTGTTTCCAAGAAACAAGAAAGCATCAAGCTACAACATGCCCACATTCAAGTAAAAACGAAATCAAGGTGATCAAATTAGCACTCTCTTCCATATAATTATTAACAAATGAGTGCAATACTAACATCTTTAGTTATAACCATAACGTAACTATTAACAAAACATGAATATATCGACCGTCTCTAGCACAAGTGGCAGAGGGCTTGCTGGTTGATACCCGAGGTCCCGAGTTCAAAGCCTAGTTGCTTCACATTTTCAGCTAAGTTTATTTCAAAAGTAAACGACGTCGGTAGTATACTACCATTCTCTCAAAAAAAAAAAACAAAACATGAATATCAACAGTTCCTAAAGCAAAAATATGACACATAACAAATATGCACATCATAAGACGATTAGCTTAGTACAGCCATATTTAGCCAAATTAGACAAAAAAAGCATTATGAACCATGGTGATCAGGTGAAATCAATTCATAATCCTGTAGTACAAACACAAAAATGCCTAACATTTTTACCTCCTCTGAAGAGCCTGTGCTTTTGAGATTTCACTGATGGTTAATGACTCCATTCCTGTCACTGGGTTGTAAGAACGAACTTTCACCCATCCAGGATCAATGACATACTTTATACCGGGTATTGTTACAGAAGTCTCAGCAATATTTGTTGCAATAATAACCTAATAAATGAACGAAATAATTAGTGCCACAAAAATCATGAAAACACCCCCTATAGTTGCAAATTCAAAAAAAAAAGAAACCAACAACAAGATAAAAATAAGAAAATCCATGGAAAAGATGCAGCACAATAAAAGAAACCTAGCATACTAAACAGAAGCTCAGCTTAGACATCAAAACCAAACTTACAAATATAACTGCATATAAATATTTTAGTCACTACAAATCTAAACTTATAAATCATAGTAACCGCATCCCCTTTTTTTTTGTTTTATCATGCTTACTATTGGTGTTGAAATATTTATTCGCTTTTTTCATTTAATTTAAATTTATTAGGTTTCAATTTTTTTTCTTAACTGAGATAAATTTTTTTGCACAGCCTTTGAGACTTTGACAAATATTTGAGCCCGCAACTACAATCTAGAAAGTGTATGCAAAACAAACCAAAGCATCAGTTTATCAAACTAAAGTTTATATAAGCTTTTATGTCAAATCGACTCTGCTTTAAAAATCAGAGATCAAAATTATTAAGTCAGATTTACTGGTCCTCAAAACCAAGAGGATCAGCAGAAACCACATCCAACCAAATGGTAGACTAGACTTACCATCAGTGAGTGGAGACTTTCATAGAATGAGGAGTAACCAATTTACTGAAATTAAGTATTAGGTTAGTTTGCTATATAAGATGATGTACAACAGAACCGAAAGAAATCTCATTTGATGCTTTACTTTTTAAGTTATGCATCTGATATGTTACTTAGTTTTTTATTATCCAAATCAAGTGGAACCAAAGAGGAAGAAAGCAAAGATAAGAGGGAAACAGAGAGGGTGCATGACAGACCCTTCAATATTCCCTTATGTGTTTGGTTAGAGTATATGCGAGAATTGCTAATTCCAGGGATAGGTATAACTCTTGGAATAAGCAGGAACAAGACTAATTTTGCATTTGGATGAAAATTAGGTTATTCTCGGGAATAAGAAAAATAGCGTTTGAATAGTTTGATTGGAATAATGAGAATAAGAGTAATTATAATTTTTAAATAATAATATTTTATCTAATTAATTAACACAATTAACTTAATTAAATAATAATTTAATTTATTTAATTAACTATTGCTAGATAATCCTAAATATTAGTTAATAAAAATAATTAACAATGAGTATTGTTAATTGATAATTTAATTAACTACAAATAATTTAATAAATTAATAAATTAAATAGTTAATTATTTAATAGTTAGATAATTAGTAATAAAATAATTAAATTAGTTAAAATATTAGATTAATTAAAGAGTTGATACAATAATTAAATTATATTTACTTTAATTAATCTTGTTCTCAAGTAGGAATAAGCTTGTTCCAAGTAAAAGGGTGGAACAGTAGTTCCAGCCTTACACCAGCTTGTTCCAGGAAAACGAAAACTGCTATTCCTACCAATAACCAAACGCATTTGGGGAACAAGGCTGGAACAAGGCCTTATTCCAGGCCTCGTTCCCAACCAAACAGTGCCTTAGTAGTCCTCATAGCCTACAACTTTAACCCACACATGACTTTGACAGGGAAAGGGAAAGCACGTAATAAATGATACATTAGTTCTAAAACCTCAGCATCCTATTTGACATTCTTTTAATTTTCACTCTACATGAAACAATCAATTATAAGACACTGTATTACATAGCCAACAGAGTTCTAGATATAAATTCCTTTTACATGATCCAATGATTCCAATCTTCTAATTTTATTTTTTGATTGAAGTGATAGGTGTCTTGGGAGGAGGGAGAAGGGTTACTATTATAGAGGAAAATGTGGCAAGAAAAGGCTTGGTAGCACTTGGGTTGGGAAAATGATCTTCTACAAGGTAGAGTAAATAGTTTATATAGGCAACCCTGTATAGCTAGTAATGCAAACTTTTTGTTTCTTTTCTCCACGCTACTATAATATTATAAAAGTAGATAAAGCCAACACTATTGCAATGTTATTATAAACTAAACAAAGTCTACACTTTTCCTTCACTAACTTCTGTTTAGTACAAAAAGGACAGGAGCTAGATATATCTCTGCACTACCATAATGTTATAAAACAAAATAAGTTCCTGATTTAGTTTATGAGGTCAGTAAATCATGACATAAATAAAGCCTAGATTTAGTATATAGCGTCAATAACTTCATGTCATAAGTATACAAAAACTGACACAAATTTCAGAGTAAAATCAAAACCCAAGGGAAAAATCTGTTTTGGGGGGGCTAACAATTAGACTTACCCTGCGAAAGCCAAATGGGGCAGGCTTGAAAACATTCATTTGCTGCTCTGAAGGAAGAGAGGAATACATGGGGACAGTGATTAATTTATTACTGCCTTCAGGAAGTTGACGAACTCGCTCATGAATTAGTCTATCCATTGATTCAATCTCCTCTTGGCCAGTTAGAAATGCAAGAATATCTCCAGGCCCCTCCTCTATGTGGATCTAAAAAAGAAAGAAACATTACGAACATGAGCTTAAGACTTCAAAGAAAATACTTATAAATACCATATTAACTTCCACAGATCAACTTCCATATGACACATGAAAAGCTCATGGAGGCACCATGAAATGGAAGGGTATATCCAGAGCTCGAAAAGCAACATCAAGAAAATAGAGAGGTAAATTGATTTCATAAACTCAGTGTTCTCTTTTTCTTTTTCTTTTTTTTTTTTTGTAAGATAGCTAGTTTTTTCTCCTTTTATTGCATTGGGTGTTGTTCTATTCGCCAGCATGAATGAAACTACAAAAAACTCATTTCCCTCTTTTAATAAGTAACTTTATCTTGAAAATAAAAAGAAGGACAGCAAACTTCCTGGTCTAGCGTCCAGTTTAAAGCATAATAAAAGAAAGTAAGATGGCCGTTTAAATAAGAGGTCAATAAACCTGAAAGATAGTAATCAGTGTGGCATCTGGATAATCTATTTCAGGTTGATATGTATATAGAATCTCTACAGGGTATTGTCGCCCTTGAACATAAACTGCTTTAGCACCACCAAAGTACTCTGAAAAACCTCTAGCATCCAAACTAGCAGACATTATAATCAATTTTAAAGGAGTATACTTCAAAGCCTGACATGCCCTCAAAGTGAAGGTTAGGTTGTGATCTTGTCTGTCGTTCTCCGCATGTCCACAATTATGTTGCTTAACAATAGAATTTGACCGAGCTAGTTGTACATTTTTCAACAAGCCTAACAAGACATCTGTGTGGACTGTTCTTTCATGAGCTTCATCCACAATGATGATGCTGTATCTAGACAAATATGGGTCCAGCAGTGCTTCCCTGTAGATATAAAGGCATTCATGTCAGATAGCACACAAAACTGATTATATGAAAAGAAAAGCATAACTAACTAGATGCTAGATAAAAAATCCATGTCAAATGTTTGAGTTTCATCGGCAATAGACATGGACACGTCAAATAATAGCAATGTCATCATCATTACCATTTTACATTTCAAATATCGAAGAGCACTCTTATAGATTTTAAATTAATACATATGCTCCTTCCTGAATTATTTTTCAACTCAAGTTGCAACGGTCTACTCCTGCCCAAACTGGTGGGATGATATTGAATAATTAAAACAGCCCATCCAATAGTCGGGATATGGTACTATTTATCTTGTCCCTTCCAGATCCCCACCATGTCAGAAACCTCATCCCTAATGCACTAGATGTTCTAACTTAAACTCACCTACAATGTTCTTAATGCTGCAATTAAAATAACTAGACCAACTTTATACTCTCGTGTCGCAAACAGCATTTTCTACAAAATCTAAAGTAAAAACATCAGAAGAATCAACAGGAAAAACCATTAAATACAAAAAATTAGCCAAACTAACCTAGAGCATGACTAGTGCACATCATCTTTGTCAACAAAGAATTACCAATTCTCTATGACATATAACAAGAAAACATTGTAATACTCATTAAAAATGCAAAAACCACTTATCAAATGAAACTACCTCAGCAGCAAACCATCTGTCATGTACTTAATCCTTGTACTGCTGGATGTTACATCCTCAAATCTAATTGAATACCCAACTTTCTGGCCTAACTCAATATTGCATTCTTCAGCCACACGCTTTGCAACAGTAACAGCTGCAACTCGACGAGGCTGTGTGATGCCAATAACTTTCCCATCATGACAAAATCCAGCACTGTACAAAAACTGTGGCAACTCTGCAAGAAATACAAATATGAGCCTGTGCAAGAAAGTAAACAACGCTGAAGTAAACAATAGAAGGTGGCACAAAGGAAGCACATATCAGGCAACTAGTAGAGCATTTTTTCAACATAGTGAAGTTGCAAAACAATGCATAAGGACAAAATGAAAACTAGATTATTAAAATACTAAGAAATCAGAATAAGTTGAATAATATAATAAAATTGGGCATTTCCTCGCAGTGTGTAATATAGTGAATCTGAAGTTAATGCACCTTTCAAGACAGAGATACAATTTCTATTCTAAAAATGTCAAGCATCTGACGATAGTATCAAGTGAGGCATGCTAATGTATATAATCATCAAAATATCAGGTATATTAAAAATGACCATATCACACTTCTATCTGCATATGAACAAAAACATTTTCCATAAACTAAGCCATAGCACAAATCCAATGGAGGTCAACAGTCACAGTTGGTGGAGAAAATCTGGTAGAAGCAGTGGTCAATAGTCAACAAAGATATACCATCATTAAAAAATGGAATTTGATGTACAATCCTTTTCAAGGATAACATAACAAAGTTTAAATATGTTTAAATATACAAGCTCATCAGAAAAGTAATCCAAGTAAAAACAGCATCCATGGAGTCAACTTCGGTCGCGAATCTAGAAGTGGCAGGAAGTCAGATTAAGCATCTAGATCAATGGATATAAGGCATTTCTGGAACAAGGGAAAATAATAACTCATGGGCATATAGCTATACCGCACAGTTGATCAACAAAATTGTTCTTCAAACATATAATTCCAATGCATTTTCTAATTGTCAGTGCTACTACTACTGGCCAACGAGACACAAGGATTTAAGTATTCATCGGCACGGGCCGTTTCCACCGTGTCATATCATGCCAACAAGATATCGGCACGATATAGCACCCGTGCCGATGGCACAGCTCAAAACCCTTTTTTCTTAAAATTACTAAATAATTTTCTCAATAAAGTTCAAAATATTAGATAAAAATACATAATAAGCAATTAGAATTTTTTGTTGCTAAAGAAAATAAATATTTCATACCATTATGTATCGGCACATATGTATTTTTTGTGACCGACACTCATCGGCACGCACCGTGCCGGCAAGTTTTCGGCACGACCCCGTGCCACGGCACTTAAATCCTTGACGAGACATCTAAAGTTTGCTATATTATGAACATTCAAACCCTCATCAATTTGGAGTGAAGATCTATAGGCTAACAATGAGAGAGAAAGAGAGATTAGAGCTTCACCAACAGAGGACACCAATAAGCAAAGTTCATTGCAAACTCACGTGTCGTCTTCCCACTTCCGGTTTCTCCAACAACAATTAAAGTGTTGTTCTTCTTCACTTCCTCCACAATCCGCTTCTCGACTGAAACACCCATCCATGACAAACAAAATATCAGCTAACAAAATAAAAAAGACCCTGTCCTCACATCAAATACAACAAACAACACATTCTACTTAATGTTTCGAATCTTAAAAAAATAAAGAAAATCACAAAGAAAAATCAAACCTGAAGCGATGGGTAAGGACTTCCTCTGTTGTAATATCCACTGCCTCCTAACAATGAAATTGACACACAAATTTAATCAAAATCAATTGACAAAACTAATGACATTAAGAATTAAAGAGAAAAAATCCCGAGAAACTGGTACCAAGCTGATGATTGTTGATTTCGGCGATCGTCCCGAGCTTTCCTGCCCCCGCCACTCTGCTGATTTTGGGTGGAAACATTATTGGGAACCGAGGGCATTTTCACCGCATGGGACAGAGAAGCTAACAAACTGGGAGAAGTAATAAAGAAGAGTAAGGTTCAGAGCAACCATCTATAAAGATTAGGGTTTTGGAGAAGGAGATTTAGAGCAATAGTCGATTAAGTTTAGGGTTTTAGGTAGAAGCTTAATCGTTAAACGAAGAGAACGAAAAGGTAGAGTTGAGTTGGTGCAGGAAGAGAAGCAGCAGAACTAGGGGTGAAAACAGATCGTATACCGTCGGATATTTCACGAAACCATATCCGCATCCATATATCCATATTTATTTTTTCAGATACGGGTATGTATTGAATGCTAAATTTTTCTCACCATATCCACTAAAAACGGATTCGGATATGACTGGATATTTTTCAAATTCGGATATTGATTGAATTTCTATTCGAATATTATTCGGATAATAAATATATACTAGTATGCACGTATGAATATGAACTAGAATTAGTAACAATGCAACTATGAACTAAAATTTCACACTCATGTTCAAATTTTCATAGACATATATTATATTGAATAAAATCTAAGATTTAATAAACATAGTGAAGGTACCCGTGCGTTGCTGCGGGTAGATGTTATTGAATCAATAACAGTAGAATTAAATGTCACGCCCCGGGATTCTTTTTGTAAATACCTTTTAAGGAAAACAGCGAAAAACCGTAGAATTTTTTTTTTTTAATACACCCCGAGACGCGTACAAACTCGCCACAAATACAGATAACCTTCTGTTCACATGGACAGAACCTCCCCTGTATTTGCACGGCGTCACACACAGTACAATTTCGCAACCACCAATTCTAACTCACACACACACCACATTCACGCAGGATGCACATTCAACTAAATGATCCTTAAAAATGATGCTTTAATGCTCTACAATGTCCTTACCGCAAATGATGCATATGCACAGGTTATCAAGCATTCCTATCCTTTTGAAAGAGTTTCCCATACGGAAACCTTATTTGAAATCTACTAGTGAAATGAAAATTCAAAAATCTTTTTAAAACGGTTTCCCACAAGGAAACATAATCTTTGAAAATCGGCTACCACGAGAGGTAGAAAACATTTTGCATAAAACCACGAGATCATAGTAACAAGAATCCACTGTTAGTCCATCCAATTGTTAAACCAAACACACAACCAAACATAAACTGAACCACCACAACTCTAAACCTATCGACAAGTAAAAGTAGGGTAAAAAGGAATACCGAACAAAATCTCGGGACTGCTAAGCTTTCTAGCTATATCGTCACCTCACGTACCGTCCCGACCGTCACCTCCCGCAGTACCTGCAACTGGGGGGTAGTGAGAAACCAGCAAGGGTCTCCCAGTAGGTACCGCAAGCCGACGAAAGCAAGCTGTACTCACTGGCAAACGAAAGAAAACAAACGACTACAAGGTATCGTAAGGTCAGATATAGTATCAAAGAAGGAAACCATATTAATGAACAGGTAAACCGAATACAGTAGCAAAAGAATATATCAAACAGTAATATCAGAATAACCGCTACTGTAAACTAAAAAGATACTAATAACCAGTAACAACCGACGATAAACAAGTACGACCGCAATCAAGACTAGAAGAAACTACAACTACCAAGCAATGCATGAGTATCCGCTATTGTAGAGAATAACAATAACAAATATAGTTATGCATCAAACCGATGAAATAGTCCAAGTCACCCAATCATGAGTCATATTAGTCTAAAAGCCTCAGGCGAAACCACTACCGCTCCCACTTGCATGTAACCTTAGCAGGGTCTGCATCGGGCTCACAGGTCGGAAGTACGACCACCTTTCCGAAAAAAAACACCCTCTTGCAGTAGATCAGACTGCTGGTGTACGTGAAATGCACTCTGAGCTGTGACGATCAATGCAAAATGCTCAATGGCCAACTATCGACAAATAGCCGAAATAGAATCAACAAGGAATCACTGATCGAATCCAATGAGTCATATCACAAGTCTCAATATGTCACCGACCAATCAAGTCCAATATTTCCGAAGGAATGTCACAGTGTCACCAACCTATCAGGTCTATATAACTCGAACATCATGCAATAAACACGAGGTCATAAATCACGAAGTCACCAAATCATGCTATGTCTCAAGATCATGTGCTATAATCCTGTCATATGAACTCTAGCAATCACAGATTACCGCTCTACTTCTAAGTCATAATGCAAATGGGAAAGTCCAGCAAACAGGAACGAAGTGTGTAGTGCTCAAGTGCTCACATGCAAAGTGTGTAATCAAGAAAAGAAATACGGGGGAAGGAATGTCACCGAGCATGCACCACTGAACCAACGTCGGATCGATGTACCCACCTGATTCGGCGAAGGACCTAACTCCCACAATGCTCCAACTCACCAACCGGACCTGCACAAGTTCTATCGAGTCAAGACTAAATTCTACGACTCAAGATCACCCATCTCTAAACCCTAAAACCGTCGGAAGAAACAACCCCCGGAACCTCCAAACCGCTCCGAAAAGTCTCAAACAAATAACTAAGTCGAAAAGTCTCAAACAAATAACTAAGTCACCTGCTGTCCCAAAATGCACCAAAACAGGTGTCCGGACAGCAAATACTAGATCTAGAGTTAACAGTTAAAATTAAATACAACTATGCTGAAACGGGTTCCCGAAATTGTCGAAAACGGCTACGGAACCCGATTATACTCCACCCGATTATACTCCACGAAGGCCGCGGGTCCTAAATGCTCTAATAATTATACACTAAAATAAAAAACGGGTAAATACGACTTTTACCGAAAACCGCGCCAAAAACCGACTTCGCCGGGGGTGGCACAGCCCGACACGCACCCCGTGGAAATTTCGGGCTCGGACGTGTCGCTGTAACGTTCGCGACGAAGCGGGAGCAAACTTGGACCACCTCGAGTTGCTGCCAAAGGAGAGGGAGAACCTCCTGTTCACAAAGAAGGCAGCAAAGAAGGGAGAAACAGGGGAGGACCAAGGTTCAGGCTCACCTCAGGGAAAAAGGGTGTCCGGATCCAGCACAGGGAGGGAGGAGAAAGGGCGCGGCGGCGCGGCTCCCACGCACAGACCCGCGCGTCGGCACGCACGGCCGCGCGGCTCGGGCCCCGCGCGGCGCGCGCTGGGCGCGGATGCTGCGAGCGGCGGGTGCACGGCTCCCGCAGCAGCGTCCGAGGGGCTGGATCAGGCACAGCCCGATCGCTCAAGGCGGCAGCGGCGGTTCTCACGCGCGGCGCGCGCAGGCGACGGCACTGGCTCCTCGTGCAGCGCGCGGCCGAGGGAAGTGGGCGTCCGGACTCTGGTGGTGGGGCCTGAGGGATTCCTTCTCCGCTTCCGGCTTCGTCAGTGCGAGGGGTACAGACGGGAGAGGAAGAAGAGATGGTAAACCTGCGGCTGGGGGAGGGGAGGAAGAGAGGTTAAGGGCTAATTTGAAGTGTGGTCTCCCGAGCCCTAATTTAATTTAGAGTAATAGGTATTTATTATCTATTTATTATCAATTAATTTATTAATTTATTATTATCTATTTTAATCTATTAATCTATGTTTTACCACGTGGCAAGTTTTTATTTACTCTCACCTATGATACTTTTTCACTTTTCATCCACCAATGATTTTTCACTTTTCCTTCATTAATTTTTTTATTCTAATTAATCCATCACAATCATTTTATTTTATATTTTCCTTCATTTTCACTAGCGTTAACTTTTTTTCCTTTCTCACACTAAATTTTCAATTAATATTCAAATAATTCTACTACCATCTATAATTCTTACATATATATCTTAAATTAATTTATCATGACACTTTTTCTTTCTTTTCTCTCCCTAATGTGTGTCTACCTCTCCCTCCGCCGCGATCGAAGGATTGTCGTCACTATCACTATCACCGTCGTTGGAGAAGACGACGTCGGGCTCATTCCCACCGCCAATAATAAAGAACTTTTGATAGTTGTGACATTAAGGTACGCAAAAAAATATTTCTTTCTTCCACTAAACTTTCAATTAATATTCAAATAATTCTACAATCATCTATAATTCTCACACTTATATCTCAAATTAATTTATTATGACACTTTTCTTTTCTTCTCTCTCACTAATACGCGCCTATCGATCTCTTCCTCCGCCGCGTTCAAAGGATTGTCGTCACCATCACTATCACCTTGGAGAAGGTGTTGTCGGCTTCATTCCCGCCGCCAACAATAAATTTTTTTTGATAAATGTAATAAATAAGGTACATAAAGAAGTACTACTTCTTCACTAGTGTCTCATTAATTTTTGAAAAACTGATATATAAGAATTATACCATTAAGAGAGGTAAAGAAGTATATCTCTAAAAGGGAGGAAAAAAAAATAGTACTTTGTTAATTCCATCTTGAAAGGGCATTTTAGTACTTTGCTAATTCCATCTTGAAAGGGCATTTTGGCTATTGATATGTAATAGAGAGAATTATTTTGATCATTTAGTATACAAATTTGTAATAATTGCAGCATACTATATATTTACGATGCACTGGTCGATGGACCATTCATTGGACTCTTAAATTTCAGTTGCAGAGAATTTAATATTATGTTAATAAAATTCATGATTTGTCTTGCATTTCCAACATATTATTAAATGAGAAATTAGGATTCTCTAATCTAATCTACGGTGCATTATGTACACCCACCATTATGCATATAATTTTAACTGCACTGCAGTTGAAAAATATATACAATCATAAATTTTTTATTTTGTTTGATATAGAAAGATCCAACTATTGCAGTTGGTAATCAATAGTTGGACTAAAGTTAGCTTATTTATTTAAATAATAATAATAATAATACCGCCGTTCAAAAAGAATAAAAAAACAGCGCCAAATAAAAAAATACAGCATCATTTAAAATAAAAAAAAAAAATCTACCGTTCAAAAAAAAAAAGTTAAAAGAAAAACATCCTTACCAAAAAAAAAATAACAGCGTTAAAAGAAACAACGTTGTTTAAAAAAAAAATAATTTTGTTTAAAAAAAACACTAATCTAAAAAGAAAAAAAAACATTATTTTTTTAAAAAAATTACTGTTTAAAAAAATACCTTTTAAAAAGTTAATAATAAATATAGAAAAGTTAATCTAATATCTCTAACCAAAAAATTATATAATATACAAATATAAATATCAATTTCAACCTATCAAACAAAATAAATATATATAGCTACAACAGTTACAACTATATAGATATAATCACGATTGCAATATTTATAACTACACATATTTTTAACTATATTATTTTTACAACTGAATTCAAAAAACAATACCTAAATAAGTTGGAATATGTGCATCTACTAATTTAAGAGTCCTACGCGGATAGTAGAGTATGTGGTACGGTTGTTAAAGTTCGTGCAATATATTGCTAAATTTCAAATGTAAAAAATTTTAAAATTTAAATTTAATTATTTTATTATATGTCCTGACATTTAAAATTTTATAAATTAAAAATCATATATTTTTAACATATCAATTAAGTTAGATATTATAATTTTTAATCCGCTCAAAGGTTGGTGGTGCATAGTAAACCAGGTCTACCGATAATTTTAGAAGCTCTCAATTTATTCACGCTTGATTTATAGCACACCAAATGTACATCCCAAGTACCATGCATCATACTTCTAAAAACCAGTTACGAAAATTTCAAAATAAAAAATTTAATTTATTGAATGTGCTCTACGATATAGAAATATTTATATATTAAAAATCATAACCTTTGAAAATATTTGTAGTAGAAAAGCTATGATTGTTTTTTATTGCACTTTCCATCTGTTTTGATGTATAGTAAAAATTATCTATAAAATTTATAAACTGTAATTTTGATCTAGATAAAATAAAAAATTTTACAATTCTAAAATTTTTTATGGTTTTAATTTTTAAATTGTTTGGATGCACATTTTAGAATTCCACGGAATTTCTCTTAATTTAAAATTTAAAAAAATTAAAAAATTTAAAAGTAAAATTTCAATTTTATATTTTAAAATTTTAAAATTAAAAATTTTATAATTTGAAATCAAAATCTAACTTAAAAAATTTCAAATTTTAAATATAAAATCTAAATTTAAATTATAAAATTCTAAATTTAAAACAAATTTTAAATTTTAAAAATAAATTTTAAATTTATAATTTTAAATTAAAATTTATTATTTTAAAATTTAAAATTTTAAAGTTTAAAATTTGAAAATCAATATTATAAAATTTTAAATTTTGAAATATAAATTTAAAATTTAAAATTTGCAATTTAAAATTTTAAATTATAAAATTTGAAATTTTAATATCCAAAACTTAAAATTTAAAATTTACAATTTGAATATATATTCAAATTTAAAATTTATAATTTAAAATTTAAAAATTTTATATTTAAAATTATATGTTAAAATTTTAAATTTTAAAATTGAAAGTTTAAAATTTGACACAACTTGTCACCAGAGTTAGAATCGGTTGACGAAATTCGTGTGGCGCTCGTCCGTTATCTGTACGAGCGAGTCAGCCAAAACCGTCATGAGATACAACTTCGCTAATTGTATTAAGCGAGAATCAAGAGAAAGACATATAATGGTACTGCAAATAGGTATAAACAACTGATATTTTATTGATAGCGAAAAATAAATTACAACAAAAAAGAAACACGATTTGACTTGATTTGACACAGACTGTTGAGATAAAATAAACACAAAAAATATTCTATTTTTTAAGCAGAGTCGGCTCACTTAATACACATCAATCAACAATCACCGATACAAAGAGCCCAAAAATAATGAATTTTTTTTATCCAAATAGGAAGTTGGAACCCAGGTCGAGAAATAAAACCATCTCCATGACCGGTTCATAGTGGGTGTGCGGTGCAGCACTATACATCATACTTCTAAAAATTAATTATAAATTATTCACAACTAACATTTAATTTATTGAGTATACTATGCGCGACGTTCCAACTTCCAAATGTCGATCTATAAAACTCCATTAATTTTCATGCCTAATTATCATGTCAATTTTTGTTTAAATCGTGAACTTATTTATTTTTTCTCTATGACAATTCTTCTATATCCTCTGTCTTCTTTGACATCATTGTAGAAATAAATAAAATATTAATTATTTAATAATTATTTGTCTCTTCTTTACGTTTTCTTGAGGAACTGAATTATGATAATTTTTAATTTTTCGATAAGTTAATATTTTTCTAATATTTTTATAAAAATTGTGAGTAAGTTAATATATAGGAAAGCGCTTATTTTCTCTCTTTGACGTTCTCTTGTGTCTTCCATCTTTTCCTCTCTAACTCCCTTCTTGCAATTGATAAATAAAATATTAATTACTTAATAATTATTTATATACTTTTTAGTTTTTCAATAAATCTTTTCATTTTTTTCAAAATATAAATTATGACAAATTTTAGTTTTGCGATTTTTTTTGTTTTATCAAAAAATAAATTATGCTGGTTTTTAGTTTTTTGATAAATTATTTTGTTTTTCAAAAAATAAATTATAATTAGAATAATGTGTATCATTTAGTATTTCTAAAACTATTCTTTTAGCATTTTAAAAGTGTCTTTTTAATTTTTTTTATAAAAATTATGAATGAATTAATATATAGAAAAGTTGAAAGATTTTCTAAAAAATATATATATGTAATAATTTTATGATAAAAAAAATAAGTAAGTTAAATTGAATTTTCTATTTTTATTTAAAAAATATATTTTTTTTATTTTTAAATATTTTTTTTTTATCAAACTTTAAAATATTTCTAATAATAATAATTTTTATTTTCTATTATGGATGAGATCATATTAATTTTTTTTCTAATTGATTTGATAAAAATAATTTAATTTGTACATCAAATGAAATTATTGCTTATATATTTTTTTATATATTTTTAGTTTTTATTTATTTAATATATTATATTTTTAACTCTATAATAACAGCCATACAACAAAACGTAATTACTATACTATATCAATTAATTATAAATTTAAAAATAATATATACTTCATATTTTTTTATAGTATTAATTATTAAAGAATATTATGTAAAACTTTTATTTTAATAGTATCTACCCATCCAACACTCGTATTATATTAAAAATTAAAATTTATGAACTTTAGACGTATCTAGGGGTGGCAATCCAGCTCGCTGTTCGCGAGCCAGCTCGTGTTCGGCTCGAAATGAGCTCGAGATCGAATCGCTCGTTTAGTAAACGAGCCGAATTTTCCAGCTCGTTTAATAAACGAGCCGAACACGAGCTGGGGTCAGCTCGCTCGTGTTCGGCTCGATAACAGCTCAAATATATATATATATATATATATATATATATATATATATATATATATATATATATATATATATATATATATATATATTACTATATATATATTACTATTTAGATTTTAGACTATCAATTTTTTATAAATTTTAATTATTAAATTAAAATTAAAATTTTTTATTTTTTTTTAAATTTTACACCTAATAATAGGAATAAAAATCGAACTTGTTGTTCGCGAGCCAGCTCGTGTTCGGCTCGTTAATAAACGAGCCGAACACGAGCCAAATTTTTCAGCTCGATATTTAAACGAGCCAGCTCGTGTTCGGCTCGTTTATTAAACGAGCCGAACACGAGCCGACCCCAACTCGCTCGTGTTCGGCTCGTTGACACCCCTAGACGTATCTATTGAAGTAGAATTATATTTACCGATGCCCTGGGTGCACAGAATTGTGGACCGAACACAAACATACTCCTGAAAATCATTTATAAATAATCCAAAATTTAACAAAATTAAACCATTAAATTTAGCAAAATTTTTAACTTAAATAACTCAAACATCTCAAATAACATAAAGAGTAATTAAAGAGAGGCATGAATAAAAAACAAAGAAAGGTAGTGTGGCCTATTTCAAAATGGACTTTAACAGAGGAGGATCCATTCGCCATACAATTTTACCTATTCATTAAGGCAGTGTTTGGTCGCAGGATAAAATAGGAATAGCCCATTTTATCCTGCAAAACCATCCAAACACTAGATAAAATGGGTTGTTTAAATTATTCCCCTCTTAACGGGTTATCCAAGGATAACCCGTTAAGAGCTAACCCCTGGAAACAGCGGAATTGGTTAATTCCGCTGTTTATCCCAGGGGCAAGGGGCGGAAATTGCAGAAGTTAATGCTCCCCATTAACCTCCCTTCTCCCAAATCCCTCTTCGTTAATGTCCTAGCTTCTTCCCAATCCCCTCGTTAATGCCCTAGCTTCTTTCGAATCCCCTCTAGCTTCTTCCGAATCTCCTCGTGTCGGACGCGATCTTGTGCCAAATCGTCCGCCGTTAATGCCCTAGCTTCCTCGTGTCCGCCGCCATCTTCTTCCGAGCTGATCCTGTGGCAAAAGGTTGGTAAAAATGGAGATCTTCGTTAATGTCACACACCTACCTTCCTCCTCCCGCCTCGCCCTTCGTTAATGCCCTAGCTTCCTCGTGTCGGACGCCCTCTTGTTCCGAGCTGATCCCAGTGGCAAAAGGTTGGAAAAATGGGCATCTTCGTTAAGACCCGATCTCGTGCTTCCTCGTGTCGGGCGCCATCTCTATCCTCTCTACTTCTCTCAACTCATCTTGCAGTGAGCATAATAATTATAAAGATCTCATTTAAGATCCACCTTCATGGTAACCCCTTTCTCACGGTTCTTTCTTTCTCTTTACTCTCCTGCACTCTGACTCTTGCAATCTGAGGCAAGATTGGTTCTCCATCTTTCTTGGCGCCTTTACTGAGTAGTCCATTCGCCAATTAAGTACGACCACCAACCTCAGTGTGCCTTAGATAAACAGGTTGGATCACTCATACTAACAAATGAATGCTTTGGTTCATTTCTCTTCCTTTCCTCTATAAAAGTGAGTAGTCCGAATCTGAGGAATCAAAGGTAAAGCTTTACTGAGTTGTTCATTGTCTTATTATGCTGTGTTGTGGTTGAAGTGTTCACTGGTGGTTATTTGAACATTACCTGTGTTGTCACGCCCCGGGTGTAAACCAGAACCCGGGCCCGTCTACAGATCCGCCGTGCACACAGTATTTCCCGTGTACACGAAGCGTCAACCACCTGCTCAGATATAAAAGATATAATAAAAGAGCAATAAGAACAGAGCTGAACTAAAACTAATACATCTCAGACTGAAGCTGGAAATAAAGTATAATACATCTGTATAAATGATACATCAGTCTCTCCCAGCTCACAGAAATAATAAATACAACCTGTTGGCAAAAGCCAGTCCCAAAAGTGAAAGTACAACCGTCTGAGGAAAACCTGGGTACACCAACAGTCCAGCTAACACGCTCATCCTGCCACGAGATCTATCTACTCAGCCGTCCTCTCTCCTCGACCCGCCACTGAAAGCCCAGTAGCACCCGCAGAAGACTCTGCAAAACAAGGGAGAAGAAAAAAGGAAAAGAAGAATGGGGGTGAGAACTACTAGTAAACCAGTAGCCTCCCCTAGTGGGTAAAACCTCAACTCTGACACGCCCACTAGGTCTACCAGAGGCAAAAGGAAACAAAGGCGGTATGCTAAAAAGAATAAGACTCCTGATGAAAAGCTACCACTAGAATGCCTCTAAAATGCCGAGCTAGTAGAATAGCTAAATGTATGCATCAGAAATAAATGTCTGCCAGAATAACCCAATCTGACCACCAGTAAACACTGGTACTGCCTGCTCTGCCGCGACGGGTATGCCAGCCTACGCATAACACCGAAGCAAAGGAGTCCCAAGGACTCAAAACCCAACATGGTGCCCGGCGCTCTGCACCGTGGAAAGCCTACTCCGGAGTGGCACTCGTGGGGAGCGACCCACACGAGGAAAAGTATCTCAGTAACCCAAGGATCATAAATCAGCAGGACTGGATCATGACTCTGATCAAAGTGGGAAAACCCATCCACCAAAGAAAGACCTGATCTCAACCCGATGCAAGATAGACAAACCGTGGGAAATCCATCCACGAGAGACCTGATACCCAATCTGATGCATAAGAAACCTCCGGTCAACCGCCCAATGTCCGCGGTTGCCGCAATACCCTGCTTGTCCCAAAAACCGAGAACCTGACTACACTATCCTATCCACCTGCTTGCGCACGAGCTGCAAATACCCTGAGCCTCAAATGAAAGGAGAAAAGAATAACAAAAGGGGTTTCTCCTATGTCAATTCCAGCATGATAGTGTAGCAGAAAAAGGTGGCCTATCTAGGTGACCATACAAGCATGCAAATGTCCCAAGATGATAAACATAAAATAAAGCAGATATCGATATGTTTTTACCTTGCTAAAGCATGCTGATAAAAGTATGAGAGTAGTAAATAAAAGATAGCCTGTGCCTGTCTAAAATGCATGCCCAAAGCCCACAATTTATTAATCAGCCTTCTAATCATAGAAGCTACTCCAATGCCTAGAGGGTAATCAAAAGTAGGGGTTCACAACAACACCCATGATCACAAACATGTCCCACAATGATATCTGGTCCACCGCCTACTATCCGCGGCAGCCATAATACCCCAGAAGCTAAAATCCAGGCCCCGGCTACACTATGCCAATCTCCTGCTCAAACCCGAGCAACAAATAATCACCTGACTAAGAATAGGGGGAGAAGAAGCAAATAGGGTTTCTTCTAAATCACGTCCCAACATATAGTGTAGCGATCAGAAATGGTCTAACTAATGATCCATATAAGCAAGTCTATCTCCTCATGGAAGAAGAAGGGGAGTGACGAATAGTGGTTCCACATGTGTATCAAGTAATAGCTCCATCGGGGTATAATCATCATGCTAAAACATAATCCAACTACACACATGTCTATAGCCTGCTAATCACCCTCACATGAATCATCCGCCTATGTCTGTCCAAAAATCCCCAAGTGGTACCCTCCAACAAGACATTTCATAATATCTCAACAAGAAAGTACATCCCATATGCACAGTTAAATGCCAATATAATGTCCAAGTAAGCATGTATTAGTTCCAACCACTAACAAGTTTCCACTACAGTGTTTTCCAGATGATAGGCTCGTAATTATTTTAGTTAAACATGCATGTCTACTAAGTGAGCATTCAAAATGTCCAATAGAGAAGACCTCTCTAATATTCCTAGTGGGTATATCAGAAAAGAGGAGTAAAGCAACCACCCACCTGAAGTGCGAACTGTCCGGTCCCGTACAGCAGAAAATACCAGAAACTCCAAACCCTTGCTCCAACAAGTTCAGCACACCCGCAACACTCCTGGTACAATACAAAATCCACTAAACACACTTAGGCTCCCAAATAATGCTCTTATAATCACATACAATATCTGTCCCAAAACTGCTAAATTTCCACCTGCAGAAAGTGCCCAGAAAATTCCCAAAAAAATACCACAGCGATCCTCGCGTCGATAGCTTCGCAACGGTAGCTTGCACGTCCAAATCTGAGTTCGGTAAGACAAGTTATAAATTCGGCAAGCTGGTAATCCAAACAACAAACTGTGGAAAAAGACTGTACACTGTACACTGAGAAAACAGTGATTTTCACCTCGAAATAAATATCATAAAATTCCAAGAAAAATACGAGCGCGTTCCTTGCGATCTGTAGATGAAAAAGTTGTATAAGCTTGTCTCCGTCAGACGCTCGTGCGCGAAGATATGGCCAAAATACTCCGATGCTGTCCTCACATTCCTCACAGAAAAAGGGGGACCATTGTTACCTCGGGATCTGAGCCAAAGAAGCAAAATCAGAACGCGCAATCAAAATCAAAGTTGAAGCCCTACCTGTTAGGAGTCTTTCGGCGCAAGAATCACAGAAGAAGGAGCTCGGGGTAGACCAGGGGAGCTAAAACACTGCAGCTGCGCCGAAGAAGAACACAGGAAATGCAACGTCGCACCGCGCCGTAAAATCAAAATCTCGAAATCCGTGTCGCCCGAAAATCTGAAACTTGGTAGGTGTAATCTCCTCTTCATGGAGAAGATTTCTTCTTCTCAGGCCACAGGGAGATAGGAGCTCGAAGAAGGTGGAAATGGCCCAGCAAGCTCTTTCGGATTGCTTAAGAAGGAAATCCAATACAAAATGTCCCCAGAAAATTCGCTGCGCCCGGTGCACGTGAACCCTCCAACAGTGGCGCGCCACGTGGCCCAACTACCGTGCACCGCCCGTGGACCGCGCACGGTCGGTCACCTGCCTCGCGTACGGCACCCATTACACCGCTTGCGTGGACCGGGAGCACCACACCGAACCAATCAAATGCTGCCACGTGTCCCACTGTCGGTCCACCGTGCACCAAAAATGTTCCGTGGACCGCGCGCTGTGAACCGACCAGTAAAAAGATGCCACGTGTCAACCCTGGTGCACCCTGGACCATGAGCCCTCGCGAATACTCCGTAGACCGCGCGCTGTGAACCCGCCTATAGAAATCTGCCACGTGGCACCTCCCTGGTGCACGCCCGCCGCGTGGACCGCGCACCTGCCCGCGCCCGCGAGCGCCTGCCCGCGCCGCTCTGCGCCTGCCCGCGGCCGCGCGCCGCCTGCCCGAGCGCCCTCCGCCGCCGTCCGCCGCTGCCCGCCGCCGCCGGCCGCCGCCGGCGATCGCCGGAAACACTGTTCCGGCCATGAACAGTAACTGATGCTCAAAAATATCAAGTAGGTAGTCCATTTTGACCGTTTTCGCGCGCTGAATCCAAATTCGCCGTCCGTTTCGCCAAATTCCAATCCTATAAATTGCCGGAGGCTCCCGGAAAGGTATTTTTGATCCGAATTTCGCGCCGAGTCCAAATTTGATATCCATTTTGCGCGGAAACACTTCTAAACATCCGACGGGGTCTTCCGGTTATCCACGTGATCCATTTAAGCCCCGAATCCATCACTTGAGTCCAAATTGGCGCGCGAACACCGCCGACATGCCGCGTGGGCTTCTGGAAGCTGCTGGTCACACTGTAGAAGCTCAGCAAAGATCCGGGTCACCACATGTGTTGCTGTAGAAGTGTTCACTGTTGGTTTTTCAGCATTGTTCTTATCTTATTGAGGTGATATTTTCTTTGATTATACTCCCCATTAATTGTGCTTTTGTAGTTTAAGCTTTCACATATTCTCACATGTTATGTTGTTATTTTTATTAACGAATGTGGAGGGGACCTATGATGAATTCAAAGCTGAAAAGAGTTGGTTAAATTTGGAAAAAATTCAGGCCATAATATGATACTGCCATGCATAAGAAAACTGCATAATTGTATATCAAACATTGAGGGAAAGAGTTGGAAAAATTAAGGTGATGATGTAGGGAAAAGCTATAAACATATCCATGGGAGGGTGGCATGGTTTTTTTAACTAATGCAGCCGTCATGGAGTCATGTACTGTCTTATCCCCTGAGCCTCATAATAAAAATATTCAACAATTTTGAGCCTGTTTTATACTAATGTTATATGTTTGCAGTATGAAAGAATCTGATTTGTTTGTCTATTAATCTCAGATGGCCCCTCTAAAAAAGTTGCAACCTACTTGGAAAAACAATCGTTCAATTATTGATGTTCCCTCTGCTGATAGCCAAAGTTTAGATTGCCCTCTGCAAGAATCAGTAAAAAGTAGGGTAAGATCCTCTAACTGGAACCAAAAAATGGACTCGGCAATGTTGAACTTAATGACAGAGGAGCATACTCTTGAAAATTTTGTTAATGGGAGTTTTACTCCATTGGTATGGATTAGAATGGTTCGAGACTTCCATGAGAGGACTAAATTAGGCTTTACCAAAGTCCATTTGCAAAATCGTTATAAAGTCTTGAAGCGTCAATATGTGATGTATCAAACTTTAGCGAACAAAAGTGGATGGGAGTGGGATTACACACAAAACATTCCAACTGCCGGTGACCCTAGTGATTGGGATGCCATTATAATGGTATGTTATTTTTTCGACTACAATCAATTATTTCTTAATAATTAAATTATGCATAATATTTGAGGCTATACACAATTGCAACTTATATATATTTTTTTATTTCATAGGAAAATCCATCTTATGCTAAGTGCCGGGACAAACCATTTCCTGCATATCAAGCTATTGAGTTCTTGTCGGGAAAGGCCACTGCAACCGGAAGGCATGGATTTACTACTCAAATGGATGTTGAGGATGTTCGTAGCACCTCTTCATCTACTCCTGCTATGCACCCACTTGACATGGAGAACTTAGGAAAGAATTTAGAGGAGGTTAATGACGCAAATTCGATTTCTCCAGCTTCAACTCCAATTAAAATAAGTAGCCACAATGGGGGTAGTGCCTCTGGTCACACTTCATCCATGAAAAGGGTTCGAGTGTCACCACCAAATCCTACACCAACTTCATACCGTAGACGAAAAGATGATGGTCGAATGGTAGCTATTTATGAGCTCGTTGAATTGGTGAAGAAAAGAACGGAAATAGCACAAGCTATAATGCAACGTGAGTTACAAGCACGTCCAAAAATCCACTCTATAGAGGAGTGTATGGAAAGGCTTAGTAATGTTGCTCACTTATCTCCGGAGGCTGTGCTAGGAGTTTGCGAGGCTTTGAAAGATGAGCGCAATAGGCCTATTTTTATGACATTAAGCGGCGATCTTTTATACATGTGGATTGATCGTCAAATTGCCATGCACCAAATACATGGTGGACAAAGGCATGTTGCACCATCTTTCCAACCTAGCGGACTCTTTTTTCCAGCTGCAGCTTCATCCTTTGCTCCTGGACCATCATCATTTCCACATGCAAGTCTAGCCTCCCCTCCTCGCATGCCGACCTTTCCTCCTGGACCATCCCCATTTCCACATGCTACTGCAGCCTTCCCTCAGGGCACGCCCACTTTTGGTCCAGCAGTGACTTCTGCCCCAACTAATATACCCTCATTTCCTCCGGAAATGCCATCTTCCTCTCCAAATTGAATATTAATAGATGTTTGAAGAACTATTGCACTTTTTTTGGATTTTGCTCGTACTAGTAGTGCAGGTTTTAAACCTCTGCCTAAGTTGGTAGACTTTTTAAATGCTCTGTCTAAGTTTTCTTCTTCTTAGCTTGCTTCTTTTTAGTTTTTTATATGCAGGTTTTGAACCTCTGTCTAACAATTATGCAGTTTTCTTATGCCTTCATTTCAGTTTTTAGTATGCTGGAATTGTTCATGACTTCTAAGTTTTCTTATGCAGTTTGGGTTAACAATTATGTATGCAGTTTTCTTATGCCTTCATTTCAGTTTTTACTCTGCTGTAATTGTTCATGCCTTCTAAGTTTACTTATGCAGTTTTGGTTAACAATTTTGCAGTTTTGTTATGCTTTCATTTCACTTTTTACTATGCAGGAATTGTTCATGCCTTCTAAGTTTACTCATGCGGTTTGGGTTAACAATTTTGCAGTTTTGTTATGCTTTCATTTCACTTTTTACTGTGCTGGAATTGTTCATGCCTTCTAAGTTTTCTTATGCAGTTTGGGTTAGCAATTATGCAGTTTTATTATGCAGTTTGGCTTTACAATTATGCAGTCTTCTTAGCCTTCTCAGATCATGGCTTGAATTGTGCTTCTATTATGCCCTATCTTCATTTCAGTTTTTATTACTATGCAGTCTTTTAATCTTTACTATGGCACTAGTTGGGAGGTTTCAATTTTTACTATGACACTTTGGTTTCAATTTGTACTATGCAATTTATTTATGAATAATTTTTTTTTTATGAATAGTTGACAGCCTTATGTGCTCGAATTGCTATATTGTGTTGTACTTGTGGTGTAAAAAGCTTTTATGTGCTAGAATTGGTTTATTGTGCTGGAATGGTCTGGAAATTGGGTTCATGTGATCGAAATGCTTTATGGTGCTAGAATTGTGCTGAAAATGCTTTTGGGAGGCAGTTGGGAGGCAATGATGAGCAAAAGAGAATCAGGGGTGAATGGTAAGGGAGGCAGTATGAACGAAATATTGCATCCACCATTTATTTATCTGGAGCCTTTATTACCTGAGCCAAAACAAGTATTCAAACCTATACTTGATAAGCTGTTATCAAGCAGTTTTGTTATGCAGTTTTCTTATGCTGGAATTGTTCATGCCTTCTAAGTTGGACTTGCTATGCAGTTTTCTTATGAAGTTTGGGTTTACAATTATGCAGTTGGGAGGCAATGATGAGCAAAAGAGAATCAGGGGTGAATGGTTTGGGAGGCAGTAGGAAAGAAATATTGCATCCACCATTTATTTTTCTGGGGCCTTTATTACCTGAGCCAAAACAAGTATCAAACCTATACTTGATAAGCTGTTATCAAGCAGTTTTGTTATGCAGTTTTCAAATGCTGGAATTGTTCATGCTTTCGAAGTTGGACTTGCTATGCAGTTTTCTTATGCAGTTTTGGTTTACAATTATGCAGTTGGGAGGCAATGATGAGCAAAAGAGAATCAGGGGTGAATGATTTGGGAGGCAGTAGGAAAGAAATATTACATCCACCATTTATTTTTCTGGGGCCTTTATTACCTGAGCCAAAACAAGTATCAAACCTATACTTGATAAGCTGTTATCAAGCAATTTTGTTATGCAGTTTTCAAATGCTGGAATTGTTCATCCTTTCTAAGTTGGACTTGCTATGTAGTTTTCTTATGCAGTTTTGGTTTACAATTATGCAGTTTTATTAAGACCAATTTCATGCTTCTATTATGCAGTTTACAATTATGCAGTTTTCAATTATGCTTGAATTGCTTCAACCTGTACTTGATAAGTCCACCAATGCAGTTTTCTTATGCAGTTTTATTTTGCAGTTTAGTTATACAATTATGCAGTTTTCTTATGCCTTCTCAGTTGGACTTGATTAGCATATTTCTCATGCAGTTTTTTTTTGCAGTTTTCATTTACAATTAAGCAGTTTTCTGCTTCTATTATGCAGTTTACAATTATGCAGTTTTCAATTGTGCTTGAATTGCTCCAACCTGTACTTGATAAGTCCACCAATGCAGTTTTCTTATGCAGTTTTATTTTGCAGTTTACTTATACAATTATGCAGTTTTCTTATGCCTTCTCAGTTGGACTTCATTAGCATATTTCTCATGCAGTTTTCTTTTGCAGTTTTCATTTACAATTAAGCAGTTTTCTTATGCAGTGCAGTTTTCTGCTTCTATTATGCAGGTTACAATTATGCAGTTTTCAATTGTGCTTGAATTGCTCCAACCTGTACTTGATAAGTCCACCAATGCAGTTTTCTTATGCAGTTTTATTTTGCAGTTTTCTTATGCCTTCTCAGTTGGACTTGATTAGCATATTTCTCATGCAGTTTTCTTTTGCAGTTTTCTTATGCACTTTTCTTATGCACTTTTCTTATGCAGTGCTGTTATGGTCTGGGGCCTTTATTACCTGGGGCCTTTATTACCTGAGCCAACATATGTCTTAAGTCTTGCCAAAATATTTTGTTCTTAAGACCAACTTCATGCCTTCTCAGTTGGACTTGCATAGCAGTTTTCTTATGCAGTGCAGTTTTCTTATGCACTTTTCTTCTTCTTAGCCTGCTCGGTTCATGCCTTGTATTCTGCTTCTATTATGCAGTGCTGTTATGGTAATTCAGTGCTTGAATTGTGACTGTATTGTGCTGGAATCCTATATCGGGTTGTTGAAATTGTCGAATTTGGGGGAGGCAGTGATGATGAATAGAGATTCTGGGATGAGTGGTTTGGGAGGCAGTACGGACTATATTGCAGCCACCATTTATACCTAGAGCCTTTATTACCTGAGCCAACATATGTTTTAAGTCTTGCCAAAATATTTTGTTCTTAAAATTTCTTATGCAGTTTTCTTATGCAGTGTAGTTTTCTAATGCAGTTTTCTTATGCACT
Organism: Tillandsia fasciculata; assembly: GCA_029168755.2. Taxonomy (NCBI): domain Eukaryota; kingdom Viridiplantae; phylum Streptophyta; class Magnoliopsida; order Poales; family Bromeliaceae; genus Tillandsia; species Tillandsia fasciculata. The sequence goes on along the minus strand of CM054940.1, from coordinate 7,423,833 downwards.
TTTCTTCTTCTTAGCCTGCTCGGTTCATGCCTTGTATTCTGCTTCTATTATGCAGTTCTGTTATGGTAATTCAGTGCTTGAATTGTGACTATATTGTGCTGGAATCCTATATCGGGTTGTTGAAATTGTCGAATTTGGGGGAGGCAGTGATGATGAATAGAGATTCTGGGATGAGTGGTTTGGGAGGCAGTACGGACTATATTGCAGCCACCATTTATACCTGGGGCCTTTATTACCTGAGCCAACATATGTTTTAAGTCTTGCCAAAATATTTTGTTCTTAAAATTTCTTATGCAGTGTAGTTTTCTAATGCAGTGCAGTTTTCTTTTGCAGTGCAGTTTTCTCATGCAGTGTAGTGTTCTAATGCAGTGCGGTTTACTTATGCAGTGCAGTTTTCTTATGCAGTTTCTTCTATGTGCAGTCATGGCTGGAGCAATCAATCGCCGACTTTTTCCTGAAGAACTCGTTGCCGATCTCATGACATTTTTAGACGAGGAAGAAGACTATTGGGAAGAAGTGCATGCATTGCTTATTGAAAATGAAGATTTGTCATTCCACAGCACCATAGTTAATTGGCCTTGTAGAACCCGACCTTTCACTGGCCATCAGCTAATTCATGACATTTTAAGTGGCCATCCTGATAGAGGATACCAACATTTTAGGATGACCACAACTATGTTTATAAGGCTTCGAGATGAACTAGTTGGAAAGGGTTTTATAAAAGGCACTAGGCATTTAACTGCTGACGAGCAACTAGGAATTTTTCTGTTTGGGGTAGGTCATAGTGTGGCGAATAGAGTTTTAGCTGAAACATTTTAACATTCCGGCGAAACGATTAGTAGGCATTTCAATAATGTGCTGCGAGGTGTCGTGGAACTTAGACATGATTATATCCAACTGCCGCCTTCTAATGTGGGAGTACATACAAGAATTTCAAAAAATCCGTTGTTCCATCCATTCAAGGTGAGTATAGTATGAAATAATTTTTTCACTCTTTGTAAGTTAACCTATATGTGATGTTAACTATTTATGTAACTATTGATTTGCATAATGCAATTGGTGCAGTAGATGGGACACACATACCGGCGGTTGTACGAAAGGCTAAGCAGCCAAGATATCGATGTCGAAAGGGGTTTACATCTCAGAACATGATGGCGGCATGTTCATTCGACCACCAATTTCTATTTGTGTGCACCGGATGGGAGGGTTCTGCAGCTGATATGAGGGTACTACGATGGTGTACTGAGAGTGGCGGCTTTACGGTACCGGAAGGTAACTAATATTATGCAACATTAAGATATAGCTTTCATTGTTGAAATCTTGATAAAGCTTTCTAATTTTTTCGTAGAAAAATTTTATCTAGTTGATTCGGGATATGCGAACACTGTTCGCTTCCTCGCCCCCTATCGAGGGGAGCGATATCACTTGAGCCAATTCGATGTAAATGCACATGCACGAAGGCATCGAGGACCTCGAGATTTATATAATCATCGTCACGCTCAACTGAGAAATGTAGTTGAGAAAGCTTTTGGAATTCTCAAAAGGCGATTCAAGGTACTTCGACAAGCAACACCGTATCCATATAAAGTGCAGTGTCGCATTGCACTTGCATGTTGTGTGATACACAATTTCATCAAGAGGCATCAAGGGACCGATAGGTACTTCAACATGCAAATCGACCCATTGCCCACGGAAGACAACGAAAATGAATCAACACCTTCTTTTGGCCCAGATGAGTCTCAGCGAGGCGATGCCCTTCGCACAATGATCACAGACCAATTGTCGAACAATAGATAGGAGAAAATATGTAAATAATGCAAATTTTATATTTTAACTTATTTCTCTACATGTTGAACTAATTTATCATTTCCTCGCATATGTTGTATCAAGTAATTTCTCTTATCTTCGCACTCTTTGTATTAACTTGTTTCTATTCTAAAAATATTGAATTTATTTGTGCTGTTGTTTGCTCTTTGCAATTGGAGTATTTGTGCTGTTGAAATAAACTTGTTTCATTTCAATGTTGAGTTAGATTGTTACAATTTTTTAATGTTGAGTTAGATGGTTGCATATTTTCAATTTAATTAATTATGGTATTAATTTTCTATACTTTCAATTTTGTTGCTACAAAATTATTAATATAAATCATGATCATCAGATTATCACTTAAAATTTCAGTTAAAAAAAATAAAAATTTCACTTGCTGTTATTAAAACAAAAAAAAAATTCCTGTTATTAAAACAATTGACTTGCTTCAACCTGCTATTATTAAAAAATTACTGTTATTAAAAAATTTGCACTTGCTATTATTAAATAAAATGCTGTTATTAAAAATTACTGTTATTAAAAAAAGTGCACTTGCTGTTATTAAAACAAAAAAAAATTTCACTATTAAATTTCAGTAAATAAAAAAAAAACCCAAAATTTTAGTAAAACAAAAAATTTCAAAAAAACAAAACACTATTATTAAATTATAATAAAAATTATAACAAAAATTAAATTGTTATTAATGAGTATTAAATTAACACAAAATTTAAACCAAACCAACATTTTATTCATGAATTCACTCACGAAAAATGCTAAGGGCAAAATTAGTAATATAAATTTTTAACTACCATATATTTTTACTATTCTTGCTTATTCTAAAAAATGAACCAAACACAATTTCAGCTTTTTCTAAGAATAACAGCTTTACAAACAAAACACTATTTTTCTTTTATCCCTGACTATTCCGGAATAGCAAGCTATCACAGGTATAAAAAAATTTATCCCCAAGCTTACAATCCCCGAACCAAACATAGCCTAAAAGAAAGTAAAAAAATAAGCTTCTGAAGAGTACTAGAAGCATATCCCGCCAGTCCCTGATACAGTCCAAATCCAGATATTTCATACAGTGTCTTTGCAAATAACTTGTCTGTGTTGTAGAACAAGTGCTCTGAACTCGAGCATGAGCTCCGAATATCATTTTACTGATCCTTTCTTTTTATAACATAGGTATTCATGATTATCATCAGAATTTTATTTCTTTTTCTTTCCTTGCATTTCCCTTTTGCTATCACTCAACACTATGTAGTTATTAGACCGAAAGGGGGAAACAAAAACAAAGGGAAAAAAAGGAAGAAAAAGAAAAAAGGAAGAAGTTGGCCTCAAAAGGAAAGGAATTTTCATGACACATCAAAACACCTGGACACAACTGGGAAAGAGCCAAGCACGTGAGAAACCCAAGCCTGTTACGCTCTCTCACTCATTTCACAAGAAGGAAAAAAATGTAAAAAAAGAAAAATGTTACCTACTTGTTCTGTGATTTCTTTTGTATCTTTGCTTTACTTTGTCGATTAGCTTCATCGTTAGCCTGCCAACAAGTTTAAATTGTTTAATTTAATGCGGTAGAGCTACCCAACAAGTTGCAAAAACCATTATCAAAATATCCTGCTCTATTTTCCTTTTTCTTTTTACTTTTGTATCAAACTCTGCACTTGTTTCATTTATAATCTGACCCTTAGCCGGTCAGCAAATATGCTATTTGAGGAAAAGTATTAACATTTTCATCAAAATCTGCTCAACAGCTTCCCGCTATAGCATAAGCAAAAACTTCAAAAATGAATTTCCGCTTTCTGAGACCTAAATAGTCGTTTAGCTTGTTGCCACAAAAGCAAAAACAAAATCCACCAAAAGCTTTTGGGGCCCAGACACAATTTTCCAGTTTACCATCATCCCTTTTTTTCCCCTCTTTCGTGTGTGTGTGTGTGTGTGTGTGTGTTTTGGTTGGTTGTGTGAGCGGGCCATTTGGATTTCAAACATATAGTATTGCTTTGCGGAGTACAGCAGTTATTCCAAAGCTAGATTTTACTAATAACTTTAATTGTTAGATGTACCTGAACCTGTTGCAACAGTTCTTCAAGTTCAATGAGTATTTCAGGAAAACAGGGCCGTATATCAGGATTTTCTTGCCAGCATCTTTGCATTAAGTGTAATAACCTGGGATGTCTATCATTTGGAAACTCTGGACGCATTCCCTGATATAACAAAAAGAGTTAGAAGAAGAACAGCAACAAACAATCTAGGTGCTCACTTAGCTCCAGAAATACCTTCTCCTTTTCAACTCCCCGACAAGCAATATCCAGGTGTTTGGTTATATAAAAAAACAAAAGAAGAGGTATAAGATATATACAAACCCCAACCTAAAATCTAACAAAATCTGACTAAAATGAAACAGTACAAAAGTTTACAAGGTTTAAATCCCAGAAAAATTTGGGAACCAAGAAAGAAAGTCAATAGTTTTATGCATCAAAATTAGAAGCTCAATTCGAATCTTCTGCTTCTGTGGCAAATCTTACTACAAAAAAGCTTTTTTAATTATTTTCTTACTGTAACAATGTTACTCAAACAGCATTTCTACAAAAGCATGAGCAGGCCTAAAAGATCTTTCAAGACGGAATGTCAATCATTTTACCAAAAAACTAAAACAAAACCACGTGCCCAAGTGCATGGAAAGCAATCAGCACTTTCTTAGACTAAACCCCCCCCAAAAAAAAAAAAAAAGTGGACCCAGAAAAGATGGCTATGGAGACAAAAACACATTGCCTCCACCTGGTGCAACATTCCATCTCATGCTTTTGCTATCCATTCCACTTCATACTCTCAACCCACCAATGCAACTTTCAAATAGAGAGATCGAAATATTAGAGAGATCGAAATATGACATAGAATGAACTGCTGATGTTGGCCAGGTGCGTGGATGTACAGATGCAAAGGGTAAAGGCAATAATTTCTCTACAGAAAACTCACAAAGATGCCATTATCAACATTCCATAAGACAGATGGTCAAATTGGATATTAAGAGGTAATTAGGTAATTTCTTTGATTAGTAGGACTAACGGGTTCTCTTTCATGCCTCCGTCAATTTCAGAATTTTGATCACCAAAGAGTTTTGAAGATATTACAGACAACATTTCAAGAAAGAATCAGCTATGGATACCTCCAAATGCACCCCGAAGTGCAGCTGCCGATGAGTTTTAAGAAGTGGTAATTAATCAGCGTTTAACTTTTTACAATTATTCTAGCTCAGCTGCAGATTTGATATCTGACAAACCAACTTATTAGGGTACCCTCTGTGATGCCTGTATCCTAACTCTTCAAGAAACTAGCTGCTAAAAGATAAACATGTTGACAACCTTGAAGTAAAAAAATACATTTTCAAATAAAAAAGCACAATTGTTCTAAAGAAATCATTCACAAGATCTTTATAATAGAAGAAAAAAGAAAAAGAAAACAGAAAAAGAAAAAGAATACTAACCAGTCTTACTCCTAATGCAGCTTGCAAGGGTGTTAGATTCTCGTATGGAACCTGCATAAAAATATCAAGGTCTACAAATTAACTTTTTGTCATACAGTTATGTAAATATTTGCTTACCCATCAGACCAGGAAGTTTAATCTTAATACAATAATTAGTTTCACCTTTGATGTTGCAAGCTCCCATAGCACAATAGCAAAACTGAACACATCCGCCTTGAAATCATAATGCTTATGGTTGATAACCTACAGTGTGAGAGACGAATATATCAGTAAACTAAAAAAACAAAGACTAACATCATAGCAGCCTAAATAAAAGAAAGTAGCACTCAATCATTACATACATATAGAAGAGGCAGACAGCAGCTTACAAATCAAATTTAAGTTGTTTTTTTTTCCGAATTTCTAACTTTCTATTGCTCTATTCCCCCTTGACCAGGTGTCCAACATATGTCACATGTCGTGCTCTTATAAGATGACAGTGGCATCCTATTCATCACAACCCCACATTAATGGTGATTGCCACTTAATTAGAAATTGAGCTTTTGCTGTGGTAGAAAGCCAAGTTTGAAATTTTGGGCCCCAAAAGTAAAAGCTCCATTTTACAGCCTTAGTTTGGGGGTGCAGTTGCTAAACTCACCCATGTTGTAGAAGCTCCAAAAAATCCAAAAGTGCTTTGGATATTCTCTCCCCCAATGCTAAAAATATTGGTGGGAACTGCGCCACCAGAGAAGTGTCAAACTAGATGGTTCTCCGGTGATAGTTCCAACCACGATTTCATAGCATTGGAGGAAGAAAGCTTCAAAGCACTTTCAAGTTTTCTGGGCTCTCTACAGTATGAACGTCCAAGTGTCTAGCCAACGCACTCCCTGTGGTGGCTAAAAGCACCCCTTTTATGCTTTAGAGGGCCAAAAGGAGTGCTTTTGGATTTCTTTTGAGCCTTCCAAAGCATAAAAAGGGTGCCTTTAACCATCGCATTACCAAACTAGACCTAACGCTCTGCTTCTGCTGTAGCAAGAAGCTTTAGGCAGTAACACTTCCACAAAAGCTCTATCTGTGGCAAACCGACTCTTATAGAAACAAAAGAGGAAACAAATAAAATTCTTCAGTAGCTTGACCAGTAAAAATTGCAAAAAATTACAAGACAAGGGGTAATTCTAGAAAATACCTCAGGTGCCATCCATCGGTAAGTTCCAGTTTCTGCAGTCATTATTCCTTTTTGACTTTGAAACCGAGCGACACCAAAGTCTGCAACCTTCACAACCTAAACACAGAAAAGATAACTACACATCTTGACAACAAGAAAAGTTGTATAATATTGAACAGTAAAAGATGAATTTTCTCACTATCTTCCAAATTAAGCACTGGAGAGAAATTGAGCATCACTCAGGAAAAGGGTCATACTGTTTCGAAAGTTGTAAGACCATTTGCAGAAGTATTCTCACATAAGTTGTAGGACTACATATTGAAATATAATACTGGTTCATTCAGCGAGAAAGTGAAGAGAAAAATAATAAGGTAAAATTTGAGGATAGTCCCTGTACTATCCCCACATTGCGACATATTCTGCAGACTTTCTGCTTAAACACATAGTCCATAAACTTTCCCATACATTGCATTTTCACCCGACTGGATTAAAAAAAAAAATCTAAGCTTTTCCAGTAAAATAACCAGTTTAATTGTTATGTTAAAACTTAACTTGCTTTAGTATACTTGAATTATGGTTTAAAAGGTCATTTCTATAGGAAGTGATAAGATTTTTTTAGGGGCCAGGGATAAAATTGCAATATGAGAAAATTCAGGGACTAAAGTGTTCATGCAAAACATTGGTAATACTTCAGGAGCTGTCCATGCATTTTCTCCAAAAAATAAGTACAGATGCTCTTCAACAACTACATAAATACTTCTCTAGGTATCCTACTATCATTAGCATTATATAAGTCGATAAATACTATGTATATAGAGTGGAAAGATTTAGATTACCATTAAAATTTGCCTTTGAATTGTATGTAGGTTAACATTATAAATATTTTGGAGAATTTGCCAGAAACAAGTATTGAGGAGAATTTCGAGATAATATCAAATACATGAAAAAGTAAATATATTATATGATACAATTGTTGAGCCTTTTTATTGAGAGGAAGTACATACTTGATTTCGGTCAATGAGCAGGTTGGCGGTCTTCAAATCTCTATGTATAATGTTATTCTTGTGCAAATAGTCCATTCCTTTACAGACATCTATAGCAATCTTTAGCAATACAGAGAGCTCCAAAACACGTTCTTGCATATGCAGATAGTCATAGAGATTTCCCCCATGCATGTATTCTGAAAAGATATTTAAAATTAAGAAAGCTGTAACAAAAAGATGATAGTGAACTTCCGCATTACTGGGAGAAAACTAGTAAAGAATAAAATAAGAAGTTAATGATGTTGCATAAATGATGCGACAAAATATAATATTACAAGCATTTGCATTATCTTAAAGAAAAATAACACAAACCAAATTCCAACAAAGAATGGAAACAAACTTGATTTGAAAGGGATCAAAAAACAAGACAGCACAGTTCTTTAAGCACAGAATAAAATATAATATGAAAACATTTAATATGCTAGTCCACAACTAAAGCAAACATCAATGCTCCTTCAACATAAAAATGGGAAGCTTTTACCTGAATCTGTACTCTGTATGAGTGAAATGGGACAGCCTGTCAAACTGGATGATACATTGTTCATTAGAATAGCTACTTTTATTTTTCAGTATATATCATCTTTGTTTAGTTACTATAGTTCTTAGCAAACAATGCTCTGCTGAACAACTGTTAAATACTAGAGGACAAGTTTGAGATAAATGAGATATCTAATCAATGCCGTGAGAAATTTGAAGAATTACCTGTTATGATGCAAAGATCTGGAGGTTTTGTACACGCCCCATAGAAACGAACAACATTAATATGATCTACTTTCCTGAGGCCACAATTATTAAATTAAATTAATTTGGATAATTATAGGAGTGTAGGCATTAAAAAATTGATGGAGCAATACTATGTAAGAAATTTAAGCAATACAAAATATCTAGAAGATTAATATGGTGAAATGTTACCTTAAAATCATCACTTCTTGATCAAACTCAACTTGTAAAGCTTCACTTAGACGCTCAGATCTAAGAACTTTTATAGCAACATCCAGACCGAGATAAGTTCCACGAAATCTGCACATACAAAATGGAATGAGTTTTATTAGAGCTTCTGAAAAATCATAAACTTCTTTCTTGAAAAAGAAAAATCAAGTAGAAGTAGCAAGCTATCCTATAGTTCCCAACTCACAAGTCTCCACAAGAACCAACTGCAATCTTCTCTCCTATTTTCAAAAATTTTATGTCGATATCCGTGTCACCAACTCTTTGGTGCAGTTCAAGTATTCTGTCTGAGGCTGAAGAATGCGGCGAGACGGGCAACAGAACCTACATGTAAAGCAGAAAATACTCAAATTGTTAATAAATTCTTTTATAGATGCACGGAAACCTGACGGAATCATTCTATATAATGGGCTTATTTGTAAATGTAGAACAATTGGAAGCAATTGGCTATATATATGTTTAATCGATACAAAACTTATACAAGAAACTTAGGCACACTTTGCTCACAGCACTTCGCATATATTTTACACAAGGATTTAAGTGCTGTGGCACGGGATCGTGCCGAAAGCTTGCCGGTACGCCGAGCGGTGCCGATAAGTGCCGGTCACAAAAAATACATGTATGCCGACACATAATGCCATGAAATATTTATTTTCTTTGGCAATAAATTTTTTTAATTATTATGTATCTTTATCAAATCTTTTGAACTTTATTAAGAAAATTACTTAGTAATTTAAATAAAAGAAGGTTTTCAGCTATGCCATCGGCACGAAGGCTGTATCGTACTGATATCGTGTTGGCACGATATGGCACAGTGGATACAGACAGTGCCGATGGATACTCAAATCCTTGATTTCACATAAACCTCTCTTGCACACCACACAACTCACTAATTACTAACCGGAAACTTCTCTCACAATTACCTTCTAGGCTTCACTTTTACCTCTTGTACCAGGGGGACAGCATCCACACTCCTCTCATGTCACAGCATAAACTCCAAGAGCACACACTTCACAAGTTGCTAGCATACACTCACCTCTTGGATGAGAAGGTAACTTATTTTTTATGTAGGCCTAGCTCCCTACTTACAGATGCTAAACTAGGTGGAACAAAATGGCCACGAAGTCTATTGCCTGTTAGAGAAGATTGTCGGAAGTAAAATTTTGAGGACGAGATGTTGGTTCACATTTGAAATGTGAAAAACATTTCGAAGTGGACTCAGATTCTTCTTTTTTCTTTTTGACAGTAAAGTGGAACAGGGTTCTAGAGAAGATTTTCCTGAAGATAGATGGTGATTACTCTCAACAAATGCTGTTGTAATAAAACAAGAGAACTTTTTCCATAACTTGTAATGGACAGAAACCTTGAAGCCATAATTTCACAAGAACAACAGACAGAACAGCCCATTAACAGAATTTATTGCCTGCATCTGGTTCTCTACTTCGGCTGTGCTCCACCTAGTGAAATGCCATTAGTCCCAGCTAACACTTATAATCCAACCATTCCACTCAATTCTTCAAAAGTAATACGTATATCAAGAATATACTTCAACTCTCTAGGCAGCAGCTATTGAAGTATGAAATGAGGGGTATGGCATCTCATTGGATACTGCATGGCTTGCATGGTGCACTGGTGCAGACAATAACTTTCTAACCAATGAAAAGGCAAAGGGTACATCTGGGAGAGCTTACAGAATTCAGATGAAGAAAGTAACATACATTATTTCTTGTTGCCGCCTCCCTAAGCTCCTTGAGCAGATCATTTGTCCCCTGAGCATATGATTGCAAAGTCAGCAACATTTTGGCTTGGAAAATATCCCTGCCATAAAGAAAATAGAATCACAAGGTTCCTTAATAATTTATAAAAGCCTATGCGGTTGCATTATTTATCATACATTGAACCACAGCGACAAAAATGTTATTTGGTCATATGGGTTAAGGAATCAATGACTAAGTCCTATAGTATGCAAAATTACACCTCGCATGCTATAAATGCAACAGACCACAATACAAGTTGCACATAAGCGCAGAAAACCTATATCTGTGCAGCGTGGACACACCGAGTTTAAGGAAAACCTGGGCATAATACAGTTCATATTTTCGTTCACTTTGTATTCCAGTTGGATCCCAATATTCTGACTGCTATATTTGAAGGATGTTCTCTAAAAACCTCACCAAAGTATAGATTATCAAGAATTTAGTTCAGATTGACTACTCTAGCAGTAATTCTTCTTCAGGTCCATATTAATGGGTTCAGTGGGAATTGGAATGTAAACAAGACTATAAAATCCTCTGCAAAATGTTTTCTAATCTCAAATGGTTCTCATTTTCATGGGTGTCTACTAATGCAGCACATTGTTCCTGAAATGGTTCCCTCTCTAACAAAGACTAGCAAATTTTTGTAAAATGGAAATTACTAAAGAATGTGAAACAACCGTTGTTCTCCAATAACTTAAGCTACTAGAGAACGTTGTTTTCAATATTTATATTCAACACTCCCTCACTCTGGGCTCGAGACTTTTTGAGAGGCCAAAGCCGTGGAATTGAATTAAATGGGAGGAAATTAAATAATATTAGGAGTCTAGCGGAAATTGAACACATAACCTCCTACTCATACCATATTAAAGAATGTCAAACAATTGTTGTTCTCCAATAACTTAAGCTATCAGATAACAGTGTTTTCAATATTTATATTCAACAGAAATACATTTGTTTCTAGAGATAATTCTTTCGAAACAATTTTGATTTTCAAAGTTATGCAGCACACAGCATGCGTTGAAATTACACACGTTTTCTGTTAATCTCTTACCCAATCATCAACTTGCAAAATCATAAATCTATTCCGAAGTGGAAATCTAGTGAGAATTGACAATAAATAGAAATCTAAAGTGGGGTAAAAATAAATAAAATAAACTCAACCACATTCTTAAGCACTACATCCTTGCCAACACAAAAGTATTATTCACTGAAGTCAAGAAACCTACCTCTGTAAACCATCCATCAACAACAAACACATCTAAGCAATAGCCATCCAATGTTGAAAATACATGAGCTTCACGAATGTTTAAGCCAACATCAGAAAGCAAGGCAGATAACTGCACAATCATCACATATGATAAGAAACTTCATATGAAAAGCATACGAAGGAAAGAAGAGAAAAGATGCGTGTTGCTCCCATGAATAAATATAAAAATAAAAAGCAGTTGAAAAGTAAAGCATGTAGTTATGTCAATCTGGTTGTCAAATATCTGTAAAAACTGAAATATAATGTATTATCACATCAGGTTAATATCAGGTAAATATGATCAATTATTACTAAAATTTACGTAACCCAAATAAATCAGAAAAAGATATTCAAAGGAATAAAAAAAAAAAAAAAAGCAACCAGTTTGTATGGACGCTAGAACCCCAAGTTTGCATCTGCAAATTAGCGATTCCACGCATATCTATATATAAGTTTCTTCATTGCACCTGGGAAAGCACCTTGGGCTTGTCGATGGAGGAGAAAATTATCTCGTGGATAGGGACATGCTTGCTGTCCTTCCTGCAAATTATGAAATTCAATAAATTATTTTTAGTAAGCAGCGCAGTTCGACCACAAAGTTGATAACTATATAGATCTTTTTGAAACTAAAATTATTTAGTAATATTTGAATAAGAATAAAGCCTTCAGAATACTTACAAAAAGAACATAAGAATTAGTAAAAATATATGATACATTTGTTAACAAATCAAGTGGGCTACACCAACATTCAAGGTTTAGATGAAAATCCATTCAATGAGAAAAAAACAAAGAAAACAAAGATAGCATTAGCAGCATAACAAATGACGCCATTCAGGAGATAAATTGTAACACCCTAATAGTCCTACATCGAATTGGAAAGGATTCAGATTGGGAATATAAGAGGTCACGCATACTATTAATAATAACTGGGCTTAAGCATATTGGGTCGGTAGTTTAGGCGCAACAAGTTATTATTGCTAGCGGGTTCGGTCTTTATAGCTGGTATCAAAGCCGAATACTGGCCGGAAGTGTGAGAGCTAAATGTTATACCATGAGTTTGGTAGGAGCCACCTCTTGAACCCGTAGAAGCCACCTCTAGAATCTCACATCGCCCGATAATTTTAGTCTATCTGCGATTAGGTTTGGACCTGACGAGGACATCAGGGTCTAAATGGGAAGAGCCTGCAACGCTCCAATAGTCCCACATCGGATGAAAAAGGGGTTCTTATTGGGGGGTTTGGACCTGACGAGAACGTTATGGTCTAAATGGAAAGAGTCCGTAACGCCCTAATAATAAAGATTTAAGTGCCGTGGCACGGGGTCGTGCCGAAAACTTGTCGGCACGATACGGCACGGTGCTTGCCGAGCCCTGCCGATGAGTGCCGGTCACAAAAAATACATGCGTGCCGACACATAATGGCATGAAATATTTAATTTCTTTAGCAACAAAATATTTTAATTGCTTATTATGTATCTTTATCAAATATTTTGAACTTTATTAAAAAAATTACTTAGTAATTTTAAGAAAAAAGAGTTTTAAACTGTGCCATCGGCACGGGAGCTGTATCGTGCCGGTATCTTGTTGGCACAATACGGCACGGTAGATACAACCCGTGCCGATGGATACTTAAATCCTTGCCTAATAGTCCCATATCGGATGGAAAAAAAGTTTCTATTGGGAATATAAGAGGTCATACACGCTATTAATAATAACTAGGCTTAAGTATATTGGGCTGGTGGTTTGGGCTAAGCGAGTCATTATTGTTAGCGAATTAGGTGAGACGAGTCTCACATTGCTTAGTGGTTGTGAGTTTCTAAACCCGGCTATAGCATTTTGGACGGTGGCTAGGCCCAAGAGGTTAAAAGGGTTAAGTGTGATAGAGCTAAAGTAGCTCTAGGATGGATGACCCCTTGGAAGTGGGGCGTTACAGTTGATATCAGAGCCAGTTTAGTAGTTAGAAGTGTGAGGTGGGCCTCACATTGTCTGGTGATCTTGGGCTATGTGTCTAATTAGACTGAAATAATAACTGGGCTTATGCATTTTGAGCCGGTGGTTTGGGCCCAACGAGTTATTATTGCTAGCGGGTCGGGTCGTTACAAAAATGATCTGAATTCCATGGGCATTCTTTCAAAGATATTGGAACATGCTCAAGAACGACAATCTAGCTCTATTTCCTGACTTCAACTACGGCAAGGTAAATCTAAAGCAATTAATATGAGCTGGACTTCTCTTGTAGCTAAATGTTCTAATACAACCTTGGCCAACGACTATAATCCAATTTGCCTTCTTAACAGTGTTGCTAAGATTATTTTAAAAAGGGTTAATTGCATACATGTCCCTGCAAATATGTCGAATTGCAAATATATCCCTGCAAAATTCAACTTTTCATATTTATCCCTTCAAAAATCCAAAGTTCTTCAAATATGCCCCTCTGGTAATCCCCGTTTGGAATCGGTTTATTTTTTAACAGATTCGATGTGAAATGACTTTTTTGCCCCCTTACAAATATATCCCTCCAAAAGCAATACCATTATACTTGTTACAAAAATGCCCCTCTCCAAAAATCATAAAATTCTATCATCAAAATAATTCTTTTTTCCTTTTTTTTTTTTTTTTTTTTTTTTTTGAGGTATAATATGGAAAGGGTAAATATGTAAATTCAATTTTTAATCTAACCAAGGTTAAGCATTTAACCTAGGGTTAAATCAACTTTTTTAACAGAGATGGACGGTAGGGGCATATTTGAATAACGGTGGATTTTTGAAGGGATAAATATGAAAAGTTGAATTTTGCAGGGATATATTTGCAATTCGACATATTTGCAGGGACATGTATGCAATTAACCCTTTTAAAAAATTCTCACCGATAGACTTCGGACTCTCCATACAGATCTCCTTTCTACCACACAATCTGGATTCACCAAAAAGCAATTTATATTGGATAGAGACGTTGTAAACCCAATCACCGGCCCAAAATGCTTAAGCTCAATTATTATTACTCGTGTTTATGGTCTCTTATAAACCCAATCACAACCCCATTCCCATCAGATGTGGGACTATTGGGGTGCCACATCCCACTTTTTCATGTTAGTTTTTCGGCTACCAAGAAGGGTGATTAAAAAGATCGATGCCATTAGGCAATCTTTCATTTGAAAGGCAAGTCCAACATCAGTAATTGGCTTTGCCTAGCCAAATGGAAATATCATTGTAGGCCCAAACTCTCAGCAAACTAGGAATTAAAAATTTTCAAGTTCAAAACAAAGCCCTCCTTAGATGGTGGTGCAATTTTTTTGACAACATTGATCTATAATAGATTTAATCTCCAGTCCTTATTATATAAGACGTCTTCCATGTTTTGTTCCATCAACATAATTAGGTAGAGTTTCACCTTTTTGGAAATCAATCTACAACCTGAACTTGGCATTTGCCACCTCTTCTCATTTCAACGTCAAAAATGGCCTTATTGATCTATTTTGTTTTTCATCTTGGATTGACTGTGGCACGATAGCTAATCAATACCCTAACCTGTTGTCCTTGGCGACTAGCCTCTCAGAAATAATGTTTCCTTATACAACAACAGTGATAGAATTGCAAAATCTATCTTCTGAGCTTCAAAGTTTACAGTAAACAACTTATTCGAATCACATTGCTTGGAGGTGGACACCCAATGGTTCCTTTTCTACCTCATCAACCTATCTATAATTTATCAACGATGAAATGTGTAGTACACTGAACTTTAGCGAATTGCAGAGTTCTAGTGTGTGGAAGGTTGTTTGTTACCCTTCGAATTCTTTGATAAGCTTCCGGAAGGTTCTAGAAGGTTTTCAGAGAGTTTTGACATGAATCGAAAATTTTTAGAAAAATCTGAAAATTTGAAGTTTTGTCTTTAGGGTCCGAACCTTGAGAAAAAAAGTCTGGATCTTTTGCGCAAAATTGAGGATTCCTGCTTCAGGGTCCAGACCTTTTTGGGAAAGTCCGGACCTTTGCTGCGAAGCTGAGGGTGACCCTTCGAGTCCGGACCTTTTTGGTCTGGGCAGACTGGTAAGAAAAGCAAATTCTTTTCTTACAGGAGCTTATGGGTATATTGTTACTTTAGGGGTTTTAAAACCTCTTCTCCTCTACTTCTCCTCTTATTTGGAGAGAGTGCAAGAGAGAGTTTGAGGTAAGTTTCTTCGCACTTCTCCTTGGTTTTTCTTCTCCAACTGCACTCTTATCTTGGTTTCTTCTTCTTTCTCCTCCTCTTCACCATTAGAGCTTACACCAAGGTCTTGGAGAGAAGCAAGAGCTTGAAAAAGGAGGTTTGGAGCCCTAGTTCCCATTCTTGGCCTTTCAAGGTGGGATTCGAGCTTAAGAGGTTAGAAATTTATCTTTTCCTTCTCTTTCGGATTTCTCTTGTTGGAAAACCTAGTTTTGAAAACTAGAGTTTATTTTTGGGGCTTTTTGATTTGAAGCTTTTGGGGTGGAATTAATGGGTGTAGAACACTCTTGTAGGTTGGTTTTGAAACTTCCTTTACCTTGATTTCAAGATCTAGCAAGTTTCTTGGTCTAAGACATTTTCCACCAATTTTTCTTATGATTTTTAAGAAATTTTGTGATTAGCTCTTTGTGATAATTTGATCATTTGGGAACTTGTCTTAGGGCATAAGAGAACTTGTGGGCAACTTGGTTGTGATCTCTCACAAGGATTTGGCTACTGTCCGATGGGTTTGACTTCACCGAAATAGGTGAACTCTCTCTATATCTTTCTTAGACTTTTAGGGTATAGTTGTTATGTTAAACATGTATCGTTTGATTTATCATGATTCTTAATCATGCATTTGAACCCCTTCATGTGTAGAAAAATTTATGCTCTATATAGAAGAAGTATACATTGCATGTACATGGGTACTATAAGAGGGGATTGAATAATCATTTTCGTAATTTTACGAGTTTCGATATGATTATAGAACATCTATACATGTTATAGAAGGATTGGGACATGTTATGCATATGATCATGTACATTTGGACAATATGACATTAGTGCTATTTAGTGTAGTTGAGATACAAGTAAAAAACTTCTAAACTTGTAAAACCAAGAGAAAAATTATGAGATTTCATATTTGAGACATGATGACAACTAGTGTATGATAAGCTCTTTCATTATGTAAGACATTGCCTACACTGTATACATGACATTGACACTGAGATATTATACCCTGACTTAAAGGTCGAAGATGCTATTCCGTCTTTTAGACACGATGATCGGGACATACTTGCTTGCCGATTGTGCTCATTCACACATGCTTGGTAGGGTCGCTCCCTCCAAAGCCGGCACTCCGAAGTTGGCCATCGCGACATCATGCTCGCCGTGCGGGCTTAGGTATCGATTGGGCCACCGTGGGATAGGCATAGTTCCGTTGGGAGGGTTCCACCACGGGACGATGAAGCATGGCTTAAGCTAAGACTCAAAAAAAGTCTTCAAGAGAAATAATTAAAGTTAACTAAACTTGATATTGAACATCACATTGATGATGCATTCATAGTAGTTGGGCATTCATGTTAGCATGGTAGTTTCATACTGTTATTACCTTATACTTGAGCATTGAGGCATGATAGTAGTAGAGTTATTTTACTGCAGTTATTTATTTATCTACATTTCATTTCAACAGTTATACTATATTTTGCCTTAATTGACCTAGTAATGTATTTTGCTTCTCTCGGCAGCTTACCCACTGACAACTATTGACTAATAGTTCTCACCTCCATTGGTTTGTTGTTTTTATTTCAGAGCCATCCACAGTGGGAGAGGCTCGGGATCGTTGCAAGGGAATAGCGCATAGCTAGATTCGTCCCCTTCGTGCCACTCGAGGTGGTTACAAGATACCTTTCATTTTTTTGTTTAGTTGTAAGAGGTGTTTTTGTATTTTGCTATAGAGACCACCCATGTATTTTGTAGGATGTACTTGAGAGGATCCTTATTGTATATTGTTTAGATCTTGCATGGTTGTAGTTATTTCTACTTCTTTTATACTTAGTTTAGTTGTACTTGTACTCTGATTACTAGTAGAATGTGTATTTTGTCTTCTTCCCGCGTTGTTGATGTAGACGCCTTGTGTATACTTGGGGTGCCGTGTGCACACAGCGGGTCTGTCCACATGCCGGGTAGGCTTCTGCTGGGGCCCAGGGCGTGACAAAGTACATGACAATTTTGCTTTTATTCAATGGAAGACTACTGTTCTAATAAAGACTAAAGTCGTTCTTCGGTCGGTGTGCAACAAAACTAGTTACTGCTGAGAACTTGGCTGAGCGAGGTTGCCCTTCCAAGGAGCCAAATGATTAATACTCTTATCTTTGTGCAATCTTATCTTCATGCAAAGTAGCTTCCCCCAGAAAGTCTTTTATAAAATCTATACCATCGAGATTGCCAGATTGCCAAATTGCCTTCTATCCTCTGATGATTGTTGTGGAGAAAGTCTTTGCTAAATTCCCTACCGCCCAAATCGCCAATCGCCTTCCATCCTTTGATGATTGTTGTGCGAAGGACTTTTGGGGGAAGCTGCATTGCATGCCAAATTGGTTGAAGCAAGGAAGGTCATCCCTCCATGTATTCGTAGGGGATTTCATGTGTTGTGGGATGCCTATTACAAGACAATTTGGCATGAATGGAATGCACGTACCATCAATCAAAATCCCTTTGATATAAACACATTGGCAACAAACATATTTAGTCTTTTAAGGTTTTAGGTAATTGCACTGGTAAGAAGATGAAAATTGCAATTTTGAATCTCCTTTGTTGAACAAGTTCTCTGGTTATTTCTTTTTTTGTTTTTCTTTGCCTTAGTTATATTTTATTTTTTAATCCTCGAGATGTAGTTAGCTATAAGTTTTTCTACAACTGCATGCGAGCCTCCCATCAATGCCCAGCCCTTTTGTGGTTTACAAATTCTTTTTTCAAGACATAAGAGTCAACCCAAACACCATGATTTTATGTACAGAAGGTGGTAGTAACCCTAAGAATATAAAGGTGAATATATGGTAAACATAATAATACCAATAATCTTTAGGTTCTATTATTGTGAAATATTCAACTGAGCATTACAAATTTATCTGATGAAAGTATAAAAACAAAATGAAGAGTCAAGGTACAGTTCAGCTGCGTCGAGCAAAATAAAAACATTACTGATGAATATGTACAAAATTTCTGCAATAACCAAACAAAGTGAAGTGCAACTTTCAGGTTTTTGTTGTATAATTTTGTTTAGTTTGAACAAGCATAAGAAAACATTAAAGTATAATCATGAAAGTGACTAAGCTTTCAAGCTAAACTTAAACCTTGCAGAAAGAGCTTCTGATTGATCGCTTCTATCCTCAATGTCCATGGAACTTTTTCTCATGTTCAAATTCAGGTCTTCAAGCCGTGAGCAAGGTTCAAACTCAATCCTGCAATCCCCATATAGCTAAGGCATTAATCATGAACATTCAATAAAGGGAAACTATGCAATGAGAATTGAGAAGGCAGGTTAGGACAAGCCAAACAGAACTTGAGCAAGAAGTGTGGCGCCATCCTTAAAGTCAATGGCATGTTCTCACTCAATTAAATGGGATAAAATTGAGAAGGGATACGAGCCAATTTGAATAAGCACCTTCTATTTGGTGGGAGACCACCTTCGTTACCATTACTATGGCATCCTTCTGAAGTCGAACCAATACATGGAGATGGTTGCATATCATCATTCTAGTCAAATTCAACCAAAATATACTGCTCAGTTAAAAGAGCAACCCTGAAGTGAACAATTTATGATAATGATTGGAGGAAAATGAAATTAAATCTGGGAAAAAAAAAACCAAAGTGAGATAGAAAAGGTGATACATGTAGCAAAGCCACAAAGATTCTTTTCTTCCCATCTGTCTTCTGAACGAAAAGCTATAAAACAATGGCTGGCAGAACAGATTGTAGCTTGTTTTCTAAAAGAAATGCAATATTCAAAAGATTTTCTCCCATAGAGTTTCAAAGCCAGTCAAAATTTTAGTAGTGTCTTAGGACTTAGATAAAAGAAAGGAAAATATCACATTCATATGGCAAGCATGTTCAACATTGAGCACCTTTAGAAACCGGACATGGAAGACCGGGCGATTCTTTGGGTCCTCAGATTTAGCAAGAATCTTCTGATGCAACAGAACATCCTCCGCTCTATCAGCATGTACGTCCAGCAAATAACTGAAGAATATATAATGTCATAAATAACTGTAAATCAAAGACAAGCCCATTTCCCCACAATATAAAGTAAATATGTAAAATAGACCTCTCAGCTACACTTTTTTTTTAATTGACACCCCTCTCAACTTCCAATTTTACCCATTTGAGTTATTTCCGATTAATTATACCAAAAATTTTGTTAAATTTAATGGCTCTATGAGCTATTAGCCGTTGACTGTCCTAGTTTTCCTTATTGTGAAGTGATTGAAGACGTTAAATTTGACGGGATCACTGATGGCCCTCAATTTAATTACTAAAATCACTCAATTCAGGAAAAAATAAAAAATCAAATTAAAGGGGTGTCAATACAAAGAAACGTAAGCTGAGAAGGCCATTTCAAGATGACCAGTAGTAGGTGGTCTCCGTTCATACAAACTTTCTACAATCCGCTATCATCAATTCCATAAAATTCTTCAAAAAACAAGCTGTGAAATTCACAAACTCAAATTATCGAAAGAGATTAAAATAAAGTCAACTCTAAAACTGAACACATCCACTCTATTTCCATAACAGATGATATCGATCGGAACTTACAGAACCTAAATCAACTCTCTACAAGCTACTACGATCGAAAGCACCCTAAATTTCTCGATCAAATGAGCTGCTAAATCATCAAAAATATCACATAGGAGAAGCGATTCATCAAATCAAGAGATACAAAATTACCTCGCAGGGAACCGATCGAAGTGGGCGTGGAGCTGCTTGCGGAAGCGATCGGGATCGGCGACGGCCTCCTCGCATCCGCTCTCGACAAGCCGAGCGTAGATCTGGTTCCTGATGTCGCCCAACACGTGCACGCCGTCGCAGAATCCCCTCAGCGGCGACGAGCTCTCCCCCGTCCCTTCCATGAGCTCCTCCATTACCGCCCCCCGCCCTTTCCCCGCCCTCTCAACTGAGGACGAAGAAGAGAAGGCCCATCACGATATAGGTGGGGCGAATCCGATGAGCTAAAAACCTAAACCCTAGGGTTTTACAGAGAGATGGCGGGGGAAGAGAGAGAAAGAGGAGGGAATCTTTTGGCGGTTAGCGAGAATCTTCCGGGGAGCTGAATTGGGGGAGGAAGCAGAAATGGGGTTTTATAGGATACGATGCTAAATAGAGGAATGAATCGGGGACAATTTAGTCATTTTCCAGGAAAGAGACACGTGGATAGAGGCGGAAGGTCGATGTACATTCCTTTGTAGAGGTTACACCTTATCTAACCAAGGATAAAAATTAAATTTTTTTATCTATTACTAAAATTCATTAAATAGATGAGATGTATGATATATATTTTTTTTTGATATATATCAAATATTTTTTTTTTTTTTTTAGGACAGTTGCGGAGGGTTCAATGAAAGATTCTGTTTCGCCTGGATTTTCAAAAAAATAATTTTTACTGATTTAATTTTTATTAAAAAAATAATTTTGATTAAAATTTGCAAAACGTTTTGCTGAATTTAAATAAAAAATTATTTTAAATTTTAAAAATTAATATTGTTTAAAAGTTATAAAATATTTTGCTGAACTTCAATAAAAAATATTGTAAATAATTTTGTAAAGCTGTTTTGTAAATTTTATTTTTATTTGTAAATAATAATTTTGCTATTAAATTTTATTTTAAAATAATTTTATATTTAAATTAGAATTTAAATTTAACATCTAAATTTTAAATTTAAATTTCTAAAATTTTAAATTTAAAAGTTGAAATTTAAATTTTAAAATTTTAAAATTTAAAATTTAAATTTGAGTTTAATAAAAATTGAATCTAAAATAAAAATAAAAATTTAAAATTTGAGTCTAAAATCAAAATCATATTTTAATAAGTAAATTTTAACTGCTTCTATTTTTTTATCTCAAAAATAAAAAAATTAATTTTAAAAATTATAATTAAATTATAAAAAAAAATTATCAAACGTTAGATTGAGCCAAAAATAACTTTTGAGCCTAAAATCACTTTTCAAAACTGTGGTAAAACACCCACAAAAAAATAAATGCGACCTAGCTTAGATTTTTGCACACATACCCCTGGAAATGTGTTAAATTTTGAACACGTATCCATAAAGTTTATGTGTGCTCTTAAAGATTTTAATAACTAGGAAAAGGTAAAATTGGACTTAATTGAATATATCATTCATGAGGATTTTCACCCTATCATTCATGAGGGTTTACACCCTTTATATAATATAAGAATAAGACTTACATGGTATATCAATCAACCCCAAAAGAAAAAGAATGAATGATAAATATGGTACATAATTAAGAAGAATATGGAAGGTGAATGAATGCACATATGGCAGTAAGCATGTGGAGATTATTTCCTTTAACACCCCCCTCAAACTGAAGATGGTTTGTTGGAAATCAGCTGAAGTTTGGATACCAGAGTCCGAAAACGCTCCAAGGAATGTGTCTTGGTAAAAAAGGTCAGCAGCTTGGTAGCGGGGGGTTTGGGGGGAGGTTGGTTATGCAATCTCAATTTCAGATGCTTTCAGAACAGGGGAAGCAGACGAGGGCGGCGAAGACGCCGGAGGAGACGAGGGCGGCGAAAACCCTCCGCCCCCGTGGGAAGGCGCGGCCGGACTCCCCGGCGCATTCGGCTCTCCCGGTGCATTCCGCGCTGGTGACGGAGAATTCGAAGTCGCCGCGGGGACTGGTGATGGTGCTAGCCGAGCAGGAGACGGTGCCAGCGGAGCAGGAGACGATGCCAGCGGAGTAGGAGACGGTGCTAGCGGAGCAGGATACGGTGCTAGCGGAGCAGGAGACGGTGCTAGTGGAGCAAGAGACGGTGCTAGCGAAGCCGGCGAAGGTGCCAGCGGAGTAGGAGCCGTAGCAGGAGCTGGAGAAGCAGAAGCCGGAGCCGTAGCAGGAGCAGGCGACGGAGCTGAAGCAGGGGAGGGCGAGGTTGCAGGGGGAGTTATGGGAGACGATGCTGGCCATTCTCAGTTGCTTCAGTAGTTGCATTGTACTTGTGACAAGTCACGCGATGGACGTGAGGCTGGTGCAGTAGGGCTGGATCGCATGTCATGATGTACATCGGAAAAAGGCTTATAACGAGGGATTCAATTTCGACAGCAGGCGGAGCTTCCAACTCGGAAGACATAGGTGGTTTGGAACTCGGGTCGACTGGACCAGCAGCAGAAGTAGCTGCCGTCGCTGCTGCATTGGCGGGCAATGTGCTGTCATGGTCCGAACTGGGAAGCACATCGAACAGACTGCGCCGCCTTGGCGTGTGGCTCGGGCTCGGTCTCAGGCTCTGATACCATAATAACTAGGAAAAGGTAGAATTGGACTTAATTGAATATATCATTCATGAGGATTTTCACCCTATCATTCATGAGGGTTTACACCCTCTATATAATACAAGAATAAAACTTACATGGTATATCAATCAACCCCAAAAGGAAAAGAATGAATGATAAATATGGTACATAATTAAGAAGAATATGGAAGGTGAATGAATGCACATATGGCAGTAAGCATGTGGAGATTATTTCCTTTAACAGATTTCACTCGATGATTTTCAGTATATATATAACCTATGAAAGCTCATTTGGATTTTCAATTTATATATAATCTAGGGTTTAATGGCTAGTGGAATAATATGATCTAACGACTAAAAATAATAAAAAAAATATATATAACAAATCTAATAGCAAAGACTTTGATAGTTTCAAATATTTAGTACTTTTGATAATATTATAGGCGGACTATATAGGACAAGTAAAAATATAAGATTTATACATTGCGTTAACATTGTTTTTATTTATTTAGGCACCCGTTCTTGTAAGATTTATGCAAAGAATAGAGTTAATTAAATATATATTTAATAATTAGACATATTCTGGTATATTGGTGAATACAAATAATATTAAAATGATTTTTTATAGCAAATATTTTAATGAAATTTTAAATTATACTTTAAGATCATGTTTGGGTATATGGACATTTTGTTCTGGATATACTTTTAATTTACTCAAAAAATTATAATATTTTGGTAAATAAAAAATATGATCAAATATAGAAATAATATATTCTAATTTTTAGTCAATTTTTTGAAATGAGATAAATTATCTTATAAGTGAATTATATTATTCTACTATATGCCAAGAGCTTTTATAGAGAAAAAATCAAATTTTGTACATTTAATCGCACAAAACAGAGTCTAAATTTAGGATAACTGTGGAGAGTCGAACCAGTTGTAGAGAGCTGAATCAGCTTGTCGGGAGCTGAATGCCCAGAGACGATGTGGGGGACGACATCTCGGCTCATGCAAGCGCGATCAGCTCATACTTAAGTCAACGAACTCTATTGGTAATAGGACAGCCACCGAAAATTGCGCAGACAGTGGGGTTAATTATTATGAGGATAAACTGAGGTGATGTGCCGTGTACACAACTCTGTCACGCCGTCCGATCACTTCTGTCCCCTTCGTATCAAACCGACTTCCCCTATAAATAGTAAAAAAAAACAAGTCTACCCGGAGGGAACTCTGTTGGATGTTACTAGAGATTAGCTCGAGCCAAGGGACCGAAAATCTCCAGAAAGCTGTGAAGTTCAAGGACTCCTTCCTCAAATCGGCTTGTGTCCAAAGGAGCGTTCTTTGGCGATCCAAGCAACCGACTACAATCTTCTACGAGCTCTTCAGCCTGAGGTGGGTGATATCGTCAAGCATGGGTGTTCTCTTACCTTGTCTATGTAAGGACCCAACTCACTAGCAATAACAACTCATTGGGCCCAAACCATAACCCAAAATGCTTAAGCCCGTTATTATTACTAGTGTCCATTGTCTCTTATATATTCAATCACAATCTCATTCCCATCCGATGTGGGACTACATCTGATAAGACTATTAGGGTGTCACAGACTTCTCCCATTTAGGCCTAACGTCCTCGTCAGCCCAATCTCACGCACAATCCAAGATCACCAGGCAATGTAAGACTCGTCTCACTAGCCCTGCCATCTAGACCCAGGCACAACCGAGACTCGTCACACACTTCCGGCTAGTGATTGGCTTCGATACAAAATATAACGACCCAGCCCACTAGTAATAATAACTCGTTGACTCCAAATTACAACCCAAAATGCTTAAACTCAATTATTATTACTAATGTTCATTGTCTCTTATATACCAATTACAATCTTATTCCTATCCGATGTGGGACTATATCGGATAGGACTATTGGGGTGTCGCAGTCTACTGTTTAGAGTTTCGGTTGTTGTTTACTTCTTACCTCTAGTTATGAGTAGGGGTTGTGGAGGGAGTGTTGTGCAGATCTCCCTGAGCCTTGGGGGTTTGGAACCGTGAAGGTTAGTGACCCTGTGTTTGGATGTTTTGCTTGTGGACCTCACGGTAGAACCGTGGGATTATGGAACCGAGGGTTCGGTTGAGTATGAGAGTTTGGTAGATTCTGTCTTAGGAGTAGTCTAAGAAGGACTAGAAGTGAGTACTCTGATATATCGGTGAGCTGGGCAGTTGGCCTTTGGGCTGTTGTGTGGCGTGAAAGCGCATGACCGAGAGTAGGTCGATACTTTCGACTCCTCTAGAAATATATGTACAGAGTTAACGATGGATGTGGTGATGTGGGTATAACTCGACCTCCCATTCGATGTTGTGGTGAAATACCCACCAGGGGATGACGTGGGTATGTCCCGATTCTCCAGGCGTTGCAGGTTATGGATCCCCAAAGAACTAAATAGGTTCTATCAAATACGTAGAGGGGGGTGAATAGGTATAATATCCAAAAACCAAATCTTAGTGCAATTTAAAATAAATGCGAAAAATAAAAATAGCACACTGAGATTTATATGGAAAAACTTCAATCCAGGAGAAAAAAATCCACGGGACAAACACACAATAACAATCCACTAAAAATAGAAAGATTACAAAGTGATTACCGACTCTACGGACTCCAACCCCTCATTCAACTTCTTTGGATCTTGCGCTCACCGACTGCAGGTCCACGCACACGTCCGAATCCACGAACGCCACTCGAATCCACGAGCAACATGCTTTAAATCCACGAAACGCCTTCAACACATCGAATCAATAATGCCACGTCAAATCCTTGACGCAAACTCAGCCGTAACAAAAGTATATGCTTCGATGGTGATTCTTTGCTTAGAATAACATTAGAGAACCATGGATGAAATCTCTAAGTAAAGATTAGATCAATTCGATAAAACACATATCGTGGAAAAATAGTCGAATTGACCTAAAGAGGCTAAAAAGATGAACGATAAAAATCTAGCCTATAGGGTTGCTCTCAGGTGTTTATCTATTTATAATCTTTGGAATATAATCAAAATCTGTTTAGCATTCAAATCAAAGCTGAACATTGTGTACCGATACTAAAAGTCAGGTTCCGGTACTCAATGGCGCAACAGACAAAATTTTCTATTGCGTACCGGTACTAAAAGTCAGGTACCGGTACCCCAGGCAATTTTCAGAAAATCTTGTGACGGATTTTGAGAAATTCAAAGTGTGATTCCGGTACTTAATGTAAAATAATAAAATTTTCAAAGATAAGTTTAACAAAATAAACCATATACCGAAATTCAAACTTAAAATAAGTTATGAGTTAAAAACCTCGTTCCCAAAACCTCTTCTAACTCGGTTTTGATTTGTTCATGATTCCAAAGATCGTAAATAAACTTAAATCACCATAAATACATTAAGCATACCTGAGTGTCATCTTGAGTTCTTTTGTTAAATCTTCATTGAGTCATCGACTGCTGATTTGACAATTTGATAACTTCAAAACTCCGACTCAAATCATGAAATATGCCAATATAAAATCCGTAATAATTTTCTCCTTTGGCAATTTCGTGACAAAACCCAAAAATACATAAAACGCTCAAGACACTCATCTTAAACCAAAAAAATTGAAACTCAATGTCATCACCAAAACATTGAATCTCTTTTGCGTGAATGATCCAATAAACAAAAATACATTCGAACCAATTCTAGAATAAACTCTATGACTTAGGACTGGAAGTCTTAAAGTGATTTATATCCTGCAAAACAAAACTCCAAACAAAATCAAAAGTTAGTTATTGTCAAAAATTAAATGCAAGTCCTTTTGGTTCTTTTTGTTTCTTTTTGGTTCTCGACCCATCTCTTTTTCTTTCGTGTCATCTCCTTTTTCATCATCTTCCCTTATTTTGATCATCCGATCATCGTCATCGCTTGTCGTCATTTGTTTATCTTCTCCTTCTTTTTGTTATAAATTATCAAATAGAAAAAATACTAGACAAAAGGAAGTTACTAAAAGCATTAGTTCATAATTATATGGCCATGAAAGTTCTTGTTCATCTACAAACGAAAAAGAAAAAAAAAAGTAAGAACAAAAAAAGCAAAGAGTCACTCATTGTCATGTCCTGAATCATCATCGTCGTCACCATGTGAAGTAGGTCCATGTGAAGAACTTGGTCCAGTCGCTCTGGGATCTATATTATCATGTTTGCAGCCACTCAGCTTAGGGGATCTCATAGATGAAGAGCCAACGGAAAAGACCGATGTCGAAGAAACGTCGCAACTCGCGAGATCGGGTAGGGAAAAATATTAAACAATCTCCAAAAATCCTCCAAAGCCCCAAGAAGTGTAGAAGACTCGAAGAAAAAACTCGCTGTTGAAAACGGCCCTCAAAACGAATCTCAAAAAGCCCTCAAAATGAGTCCACAATGGCCAATTTATAGCTGAAAAATCCAAAGACTTACTATTTCAGGTCAAGCACTGTTTCGGGCGCCCGGATCTGGCCCGTTCAGTGCTCGGACATGTGGCGCCAATCCAGCGGCTCCCTCACAGTGCCCGAAACTCGCTGATGCTGCCACGTGTCCCGCTTCCCTGTGCTCCATGCGCCCGGTGCACGCACGGCGGCTGGCACCCGCCAATGGGAGCGCGCTACGTGTCACGCGTGGTCCATGTGCGGTCTACGCACTGGTCGGCACGCCGGGTCTACTGGAACCTGTCGACCAATCAGAAGACGCCATGTGGTGCCGCCCCGCCAGTCACGCCGCGATTGGCGCGGCCCGGCCAATCCTGTGCTGCCACATGGTACATGCACACTTTCCCTGGTCTCGGTGCACGCGCCTGGGACGTGGACCGGCCTACTTGCGCCTACCCGCGCTGCCCGCGCCTGCCCACACCGCTACCAGCGCATGCCCGCGGCCGCGCCGCCATGCTCTGGCGCTGCCCGGCTGTCGGAACAGTAATATTTGCTCAAAAATCCGTTTTTGGGCGTCCGAACTCCGAAAATACAAGTAAATAGCTGATTTTCATCGTTTTCACGAGCTAAGTCCAAATCCGATGTCCGTTTTGCCAAATTCCACTTCTAAAATTAGTCGAAGGTATCCGAATAGGCAAACTTGATCTAATTTTCGTGTTGGGTCCAATCCTGATATCCGATTTGCGCACAACCAATTCTATCACACAACATAGGCCTCCAGAAGCCATTGAACATGCTGCAAAAGCTCTGCGAAGATCTGAATCATCACAGCTGACCTTGCTGCGGAGGATCCAGGAGAAGCAAGGCTTGGATGAGAAACTCCAAAAGATTCGAGCCGATTTAGAAAGCGGATGAGCCGAAGAATTTAGTTCGGTTCGGATGGGATTCTGAGGTTCATGAATCGGCTGTGTGTGCCGAATGACCAGGAGATACGAGAGGAGATTTTGAGGGAAGCACACTAATCCAGCTACACCATCCATCCTGACGGTACTAAGATGTACAAGGATATAAAGGTGCATTTCTGGTGGCCGGGAATGAAGGGAGATGTTGAGCGTTTTGTGGCTCAGTACTTAACGTGCCAACAAGTAAAGGCGGAGCATCGACTTCTAGTAAGCAAGCTGCAGTAGCTATCGATACTAGTATGGAAGTAGGAGAATATTGCTATGGATTTTATCATGGGTTTGCCCCGTTCTCAAGCAGGCCATGACGCGATTTGGGTAATAGTGGATCACCTAACGAAATCGACTCATTTTCTGCCGATCCACACTACCTGGTCGTGGGATAAGTTGGCGCTAGTTTACATTAAAGAGGTGACGCGCTTGCATAGGGTACCAGTATCCATTGTTTCGAACCGAGATCCTCGGTTCGTGTCCTAATTTTGGAGAAGCTTTCATGCAGCCTTGGGAACGTGCCTCGACTTCAGTATAGCATATCATCTGTAGAGTGACGGGCAGTCGGAGAGGATCAACCGAATCCTCGAAGATATGTTTCCAGCATGTGTTCTTGACTTTGGAGCCGGATGACAACAATATCTGCAGATGGTGGAGTTCGCCTATAACAACAGTTACCAAGCGAGCATCGAGACGACACCCTATAAAGCACTGTACGGCAGGAAGTGCCAATCTCCTTTACATTAGGATGAAGTACCAATTTGGGCCCGGACGTGGTGCAAGAGGCCGAGGAGAAGGTGAGCCAACAAAAAAGTTACTCGAATAGGCGACGTCAAGGCCAAACTTTCGGTATTGGAGATCTTGTGCTCCTAAAGGTTTCGCCGACCCGAGAAGTGAAGCGATTTGGGTTGTGAGGGAATCTGAGTCCCCGCTACATTGGGCCCTTTGAGATTTTGGGGCGAGTTGGCCCTGTAGCTTATCCAGTCGCCTTACCACCAAGTTTGGCTGGAGTACACAATGTGTTCCATGTGTCGTTACTCTGCAAGTATGTGTCTGACCCAACTCACATCTCGAGTAATCCACCTTTAAATCTCTAGAAATATTTGAGCTATGAGGAGCAACCGGTTGAGCTCATCGACCAATGTGAGAAGAAGCTGTGGAATCATTCTATACCTAAAAAAAATTTACATGCATGTTGGTTCATAAGAGAAAGAATGAAAAAATCTATCTAAAACTATTATTTATAAAGATTTTAAATCTAAATTATAAATTGATGTCATGAATTAAAAATTTAATTTATATTTTAAATTTAAATTTTGGTACAAAATTATAAATTTAAATTTCAACTTTGGATTCAAATAAAACAAAAATAGCAACACATCTAACGAAATAAAGTAAAAATTCTACGTTGGTTTAAAAATATGAAATTGCAAACTATTTAATTAATTTATTTTAGACTAATTTTTTTTTTATTTGTTGTACCAAAATAAATTTATACTTAATTAAATAATTTAAAATATGAGATCAATATCTAAACTTAATTTTGAATTCGAATAAAAATTTAAAGTTACAACACATCCGACAAATTGAATATTGTATCAAATCAAATAGATAACTTTTCAGTAATTAATAAAGAATATTGAATAAAATTTGAATGAAGAGCACTCTCGACGACAAATAAATTATCTGGCAAACGGACGGGTTGGGTAACCCGCGGATGGGTTATTATCCATACCCACCCGCGGGCCGGCGAGCGGGTATGCGGGTTACTCACAAATTTTTTTTTTTGTGTACTTTTCCAATGTAAAATATAAAATACATAATTTTTAAAAGTATAACATAATTTATTTGAAATATTACAATAAATAATAAACAATATAAAATCTTGAAGCACATAAATTAATCCTAAATTTTTATGATATAAAAGAGTCAAATATTATAAAATAAATCATCAAAACTCAATCTACAACTATAACTTTAGTAGTTAATTCTCTTAGTTCCGAAGTTTCACCAATTTTCAACAATGGCACCACAAGATTTTTGTCATTATATTTATTTACATTTAAAATTTAAAAATATGGGGAGGTGGCGTAGTACGAGAGGTGACCACGATGATAAAAAAAAAAAAATGCGAAAAAATTAGGATTAAGATTTTTAAAAATATGTAAATAAAAATAATATGTATTTTAATTAAAAAAATTTATACGGGTATCCGTGGTTACCCGCGGGTTACCCAAAATGTCCATAACTAAATAGGTGACCATGCACCCATTTTACCCACAAAATTTTGGATAACAAAAACTAATACCCATATCCGCAAATTTACGGGTAATCCGTGGTTACCCGCGCGTACGGATTGAAATTGGCATATCTAACGACAATGATAAGATGAAAAAAAATAAAATTAAAATTTAAAAATAATTTAAGTTTGAATTCACAATTTGAACATAAAAATTTGTTTGAAATATATAAATTAAAATTTAAATTCAAATTTTAAACTTATAGTTTAAATTTAACCTCAAGTCTAATTATAAATTTATAATTAGTTGATTTCAAAAAAGATTTCATCAAACAATATTAATGGGTATATTATAATTTCATACGTATCAAAACTTATTTGATTTGTTGCTATTTTGAATTTTAGTTGAATAATTTTTATAATTAATAATAAAATATATAATTATAATTACACATAGCGATAAAAAAAATTAGAATGAGACGCAATCACCAAAGCTTATAATAATATATTTATATATAAAAAATAGATAATAATATATATAAGAATGGGTATATATAAGTATATATTTTTTTAGGAATATATATTTTACATTCTACTTTATTTTAGAATGAAATGAATTTTTCTTGTCATTTGATGTAACGAATAGAATAGTATTCATCTAAAATAAGGTGGGATGTAAGATATAGCATCCGTCATATATTATAGGGATCGCCTGTCGGGAACGGCAAAACAAAATTCGGATGCATCCTACGACGAAACGATCACAGCCGTCCATTTTGAGTAGTCTTTCGAGTGCGAATAGCAAAATGGGTGATTGATTAGTTCCCAAACATTAAACACCGTTGCCTTCATGCGGGGCAACAGGTATTATTAACGTCAAAAAAAAAAAAAAAAGGAAAAAAAACATCATCACTAAAATAATTGGCATTAATTAATTAATCAATTAATTATATATTTAAGTTGTGTAAATATTATTTAAACTTGAAAATTGTTTCTTATTTAGATAGAGGGATGTGTTGGGGGAGGAGGAGCTATTACTTTTTTAAAAAAATTAACGTTAGGAGAGTAGGTAGCACGTTCATGCTACACAAAATGTTAAGCTTTGTGCTATTAATGTAACCTACTTGACTTAGTTGGAGATTATAAATATACAGCTTTTTGAAGAAGCTTTGTGTTAAAGTTGTGTTCGTCTTCTCCAAACCAAAAATTTAAGTGCCGTCGTACGGGATCGCATCGAAAACTTTTCGGCACGGTACAGTACGGTGCGTGTCGAGCTGTGCTGATGAGTGCCGATCATAAAAAATACATGCATGCCGACACATAATGACATGAAATATTTAATTTCTTTAGCAATAAAATTTTTTAATTACTTATTATGTATCTTTATCAAATATTTTGAACTTTATTAAGAAAATTACTTAGTAATTTTTTAAAAAAAGGTTTTGAATTGTGCCATCGGCACGGGAGCTGTATCGTGCCGGTATTTTGTTGGCACGGTACGGTACGGACGATACAGCCCGTACCGATGAATACTTAAATCCTTGCTCCAAACACAATTACTTTAATTAACACTTTGTAGTTTTTAAAAATTAAAACGTGTTTTTGTGTAAACCTCCATTACAACATACTAATTAACAAAATGTTTCTTTAATATTGGAGATATTACTATAATTATATATATATATATATTATTGAAGGAGCAGAGCTCCAAAGCATTAAATCAGTTTATCTTTGAGAACAAAGTCAAAAACCATTTATCATTACTTAATTAGAGATTTTGATTTAATTAAGTTAAGTTCTACCCATGTAAACTTTTGGAAGAAACTTGAAATCCTGTTTAGAATTAATGCATTCTCAAAATACAACCACTTAATTAAGTACTTGGAATCTCGTTACGTCAAAGATGCGTTTAGTATCCACCGGTGAGACAAATATTTTAAGATTAATTATATACGGCTCTCTGTAAACATATCGAATAGCAAATATATTCCTACAAAATTTAACTTTTCATATTTATTCTTTCAAAAGTTCAACGTTATTCATATATATTCCTCCGATTTATTATTCTGTTTATTTTTTAACAGATTATATGTGAAATAACAGTTTTGTCCTTTTAAAAATATCTTTCTAAAAAATAATACAGAAATATCTAAAAGGGTAAAAAGATAAATTTACCTCACTAACTACCCAAGATTAAGTATTTAACCTACGGTTAACTAGATTTTTCTAACAGAGATAAACGGTAGGGGTATATATGAATAACGCTGGACTTTTGAAGTGTAGGAATATATCTGCTATTCGATATGTTTGCAAGGAGCCGTATACAATTAACTTAATATTTTATTAGGTAAATATACACATATGTTCACTGTAAAATATTTATGTTGTGTTCTCTCTAGGGGTGGCAATCCAGCTCGCTGTTCGCGAGCCAACTCGTGTTCGGCTCGAAATGAGCTCGAGATCGAATTGCTCGTTTAGTAAACGAGCCGAACACGAGCCGAATTTTTCAGCTCGTTTAATAAATGAGCCGAACACGAGCTGGGTAAGCTCGCTCGTGTTTGGCTCGATAACAGCTCGAATATATATATATATATATATATATATATATATATATATATATATATATATATATATATATATATATTTATTTATTACTATTTAGATTTTAGGTCATCAATTTTTATAAATTTTAATTATTAAATTAAAATTTTAATTATTAATTTTTTTTTAATTTTATATCTAATAATAAGAATGAAAATCAAACTTGTTATTCGCGAGCCAGCTCGTGTTCGGCTCGTTAATAAACGAGCCGAACACGAGCTAAAATTTTCAGCTCGATATTTAAATTTTCAAGCTCGTGTTCGGCTCGTTTATTAAACGAACCGAACACGAGCCGACCCCAGCTCGCTCGTGTTCGGCTCGTTGACACCCCTAATTCTCTCAAGTGTATCTGCAGAATAAAAAAAAAAAAAAAACTCTCTAAAATATCTCGTCTTGAAGAAAATAATTCAGAATTTGTACTTTATAGATGTATTTATTCCTTCGTCGACGGTTTAAACCTCCACCACATACGCATCTCATGGAATTGAAGTCAATGAGAAAACTAATGCGCCAAAATCCGTGCTAAATAAATACCGTAGACTAATTAATATATGCTAAATAGGGATTTAGAAAACTAAGAATATAAACATAGGATGGCCCCACAATCGTCATACACCATGCGTGTTTCAGCAAGGGACAACTATCTCTCTCCATATATATATATATATATATATATATATATATATATATATATATATATATATATATATATATATATATATTTATTTATTTATTTATTTATTTATTTATTTATTTTAGAAAAATACTTTTTTATTTATTTTTTGTATATTTTTTGGATGGATGACTATCTATATCTCTCCTTTGTCATGGAGAACAAGTCTATCTTGTCATATAGCACTGTCCTTATCTCCCTGGCAGGAAAAAAAAAAAAAAAAATTGTAACATTTATAACTTATAGAATAGAGCTATATATATATATATATATATATATATATATATATATATATATATATATATATATATATATATATATATATATATATATATATACTCCATTTCAAATGTACATTCTACATTTAATTCATCATAAGATGAATATTTATTCATTTATGACGAGTGAAATTCATCCCATCCTAAAATAGATGGGATGTAAGATGTACATCTCAAATAAGATTTACACTTAGCTTTTTCCTATAGAATATATTCGAAATGAGTTATATATATTGTACCGTGTTATATATATGCGAAACCAATTATATTGTGTCGACAAAAATTCTAATCACCGATAATATTATAACTTTATATTGAAATGATGTTAAAGAAAAAATAAAAATGTGTAAAATTTATTCAAATTATTAACCATTTTATGTTTATAACTTTATATTGAAATGATGTTAAAGAAAAAATAAAAATGTGTAAAATTTATTCAAATTATTAACTATTTTAAGTTGACTATTTAATCTTACAAAATTTTGATTTTAGAATCTCACATTTCAATTTATTAATTTGAGTCAGCCAACGATACTTTGACTGCAAAATTTTAGATAATTGATTACTTTAATAAATTGATAAGAGCAATGCTACTCATACACCCTAAAAAAGATGCATGATACACATTTCACCCATTCAAAGGTGGGATGTCTTTCACTGGTTATTTCGAAATGACCAGTAAAATTCACCCTACCTCTGGATGGGTGATATGTAAAATATACACTCTTTTTGAAATGTACAAGAAATATTTTCCAATTTATAATAGCGGGAATCGTATAAAATATATTAACTAAATTTTTAAAAATAAACTACACATTCAATTTTTGAAGTCAGGGTTATGTTGACCGACTCAAATCAAACAAATTAAAAAATTAGACCGTAAAATTAAAATTTTGAAAAATTGGATAGTCGACTCAACATGGTGCGTAGTTTAAGTATGTTTTATGCATCTTTACCAAAAAGAAATCTTGGAATTTTCTGTAATACAAAGATATTTAATTAATTGGTATATGAAATAACTGTAATACAAAGAGTTCCTCCTCTCGTTGGCGACATCAAAATTAGTTTTTTAAAATTTTGGTGACAGTTTTAGAGTAAATTATACTTATGTTTAGTATATGTGGTATTCCCATTTTACAACTTAAATACTAGTTGGTTGCATACGATTTTTACTATATTACAATTTTAACTATGTATGAATCTAATTAATATTGTGTTTGGATAATAGCCGTAACACCTGTGAAGTTTAAATTTTGAAATTCGAAATAAATTTAATTTCTAGAGCTTTTAAAATTTGAAAATTTAAATTTTTGGAGATGTTCTCAAAGAAACGATTAACTTAACCTAACGAAAGCTAAACTCGACAAAATAAAATCATTACCTAAACGGTCTCGTCGAGCTGAATGTCTTGGTGAAGTCCGATTTTGAATTCGATGAATCGAAACCATAGAAAAATGTGTAAAATATTATTTTTGTAGGGTATTTTTGTAAAAGTGCCTATATTTTATATGCCGAATCGCACGTGGAGGGACCTCTATGCATAATACACCTGCTGGCAGGGACTCATTTTAAAATATAAAAGATTTGTGAATCAAGTAGGAAATTTTACCTCTCTTTATAAGCAACATCTAGGGTTCCACTTAGGTGCCAGGGCGATCACCCGTGTGAGTGGGCTGACCTGAGCCTGGTGACTTATGGTAATACGTGCCTATTAGTATTAATTACGCAATCATATAAAAGAAAAATATTTTTTCATTAAGAAAAGCGTAAGATACAGAAGTCTCAATAATATCCATACATCATAACCTGCGAAGACCCAAACTCCTAACGTGGGTCAGGAACATATTCCTAGCTATCGGCTTGGTCAACGGATCAACCACCATCCTAGTGGTGGAGATATGTCTAAGAGTGACCTCACCAAGCCTAATCATATCTCGAATGTAGTGAAAACGGATGTCAATATGCTTGGTCCTGCCATGATACTTAGGGTCCTTCACATACTCCAAAGCAGCCATGCTGTTAGAGACCATCTCAACAGGCTCATCAGCTCGAGTCACAATGTCGAGGTGCTGGAGAAATCTCCTCAGCCAAACAGCCTCCTGAACGGCTGTTGAACAAGCAACGTACTCCGCCTCCATGGTAGACAAGCTAATGCAACTCTGCTTTTTACTGCACCAGGAAATTACCCTACCTCCAAGCATAAACACATAGCCTGAAGTGGACCTACGCTCATCTCTATCTCCGCCCCAATCAGCATCACTATATCCTTTCAATCTCAAGTCCCCAGCTTGAAAGCATAGAACGAGATCACTGGTTCCCTTTAAGTATCGAATAATCCTCTTGACCGCTTGTCAATGAGCAGGTCCTAGGTTGCTCTGGTAACGACTTACCAAGCCAACAGTGAAGCATATGTCAGGTCGAGTACACATCATAGCATACATCAAGCTGCCAATCGCACTCGCATAAGGGACCCTACTTATTTGCTCTTTTTCTTTATCCGTTTTAGGGCACTGATCAAGACTCAAAGTGTGATTCTTTTTCACTGGAGTATCAACGGGTTTACTATGATGCATCCTAAACCGCTCCATAACCCTTTTAATATAGGATTCTTGAGACAAACCAAGAAGTCTCCTAAAGCGATCCCTGATGACCTTCACACCAAGCACATAGCTCGCCTCACCCATATCTTTCATCTCAAAATTGAAAGACAACCACACCTTAGTGGTATTGATCAACTCGATGTCATTCCCGGCCAATAGTATGTCGACATATAGAGAGAGGAACAAAATTTTCTTCTCTGACTTCTTGACATATACACAGTGGTCTTCCTCTATCATGGACATACCGATAGAGATAATGGCTTCATGAAACATGAAATACCACTGTCTCGATGACTGTTTGAGACCATAAATGTGACACCCCCGGAATTTGGATTAGTCCTATATATAAATGATATAATATGACTAAATCTCTTAACACGGCTATAGTATTTCGGGTGGTAGCAAGACCCAAGAGGTTAAGCGAGTTAAGCGTGCTAGAGCTAGAGTATTTCTAGAATAGGTGACCCCCTGGGAAGTTGGGGCGTCACAGTTGGTATCAGAGCCATTCACCAGTCGGAAATGTGAGATGAGTCTCGGCTGAGCCAGAGTTATATAGCGGGTAGAGCGAGGCTCTCCCGCTAATGACCGTTGTGGGTGGAGTGCAGCTCCCCACAAGGTCGGCTAAGGCTAGCGAGACGAGTCTCACATCGTCTGGTGCTTGTGAGTGTGCTTGAGCCTGACGTGGATGTTAGGGCTTAAAGGAGGGAAGAATGCGACACCCCCGGAATTTGGATTAGTCCTATATATAAATGATATAATAGGACTAAATCTCTTAACACGGCTATAGCATTTCGGGTGGTAGCAAGACCCAAGAGGTTAAGAGAGTTAAGCGTGCTGGAGCTAGAGTAGTTCTAGGATGGGTGATCCCCTGAGAAGTTGGGGCGTCACAATAAATGGACCTTTTAAGACGACATATTTTGTCTTCTTGACCTTCGAGTATGAAACCCTCAGGTTGATCCATGTAGATCTCCTCCGCTAATCCTCCATTGAAGAAAGCTGTTTTGACATCAATTTGGAGCAATTCCAAATCTAGATGAGCCACTAAGCAATTCCAAATCTAGATGAGCCACTAAGGCTAAAATCACACGTATAGAGACAAATCTCACAACGGGAGCAAATGTCTCGTTGTAATCTACCCGTTGTAATCTACCCCCTGCCTTTGATTGTAGCCCTTAGCCACGAGTCGAGCCTTATATTTATCGATTGATCCATCCGCCTTGCGCTTAATTTTTAAAACCCATTTATTTTCAATAGACTTGCGCTCAGGTGGAAGGTCAACAAACTCCCATACTTGGTTCTTGCTCATGGAATCCATCTCATCTCTCATAGCAGCCATCCACTCATTACAAGCTGGTGATTGTAGCGCTTCTACATAAGAAGCAGGCTCATCATCATCGAGCGGAGTGCACATGAAAATATTCCCTTCGATCTCAAAATGTCGACGGGGAATGTTTCCACGTTCACTTCTACGCAGTTAAGGGCCTAAACTGTCGGCTTCCAAAGGTATGCTCGCACTCATAGAAGCACTCCCACTAGCCGGAGGATCGCTACCACTTCTTTCAGCAACTTCGGGAAGTGATCGATCACCCTCACCAGAAGATGGGATAGCGTCGTCTTGTAACTCATACAATCCGACGTCTTTTCGCATTTCACCAATGCTTAGAAATTCCTTCTCTAGGAATTCCACATTACGAGACTCAATCTCGGTCATCCCACCATCTGGGTGTTCACCATACATCACATAGCCCTTCGAATTTTCAGGGTATCTGATGAACACATGCTTGCTTGCTTTAGGGCTGAGTTTTCCGAATCTATGTGAGGGGTTGTGAACATATCCAGCTGAACCCCAAGGCCGTAAGTAGTGTAAACTTGGCTTTCTACCACTCCACAACTCATATGGGGTAGATGCACTGATTTACTTGGGACTTGATTAAGAATATAGGCAGCAGTCAAAAAAGCATCTCCCCAAAAACATATAGGAAGATGAGCATGCGCTATCATAGACCTAACTATGTCCAGTAGAGTACGATTCCTTCGCTCTGCAATACCATTTTGTTGCGGAGTACCTGGAATAGTGAGCTGTCTCCTAATGCCCTTTTGCTCATAATAAGTCTTGAACTGATCAGACAAGTACTCAAGTCCTCGATCAGTACGAAGCACTTTTACACTTCTTTCTATTTGATTCTCAGCCTCTGCTACGAAGCGCTTGAAGCAATCTAAAGCTTCAGAATGGTGAGAAAGCAAATACACATAGCCATAACGGGAATAATCATCAATGAATGTGAGAAAATAGCACGCACCATGCCGGGCCCTCATATTCATTGGCCCACAAATGTCTGAGTGGATCAGCTCCAAAGGATGAGAGGCACAATTAGCCTTACCAAAAGGCTTTCTATATGCCTTCCCAGCTAGACAAGGCTCGCACATAGATAGGTCAACTTTGGTGAGAGACCCCAAAAGGCCTACTCGAGCCAGTCTGTTCATTCTTTCTTGACCTATATAGCCTAGTCTGCATGCCATTTAACGAATTCATCACAGAGATTAGAAGAAGAAGAAGAAGCAAAAGCAAACGAATCATCCTCCAAATCTAATTTAAAGAAACCATTTATTAATGTATCATATCCAAATAAAGTACTATGAAAGGAAATGTCAATGCACATCCCGAAGAAGGAAAGTGAGGCTACCACGCAACTTGAGTCGGTACGAACCAACTCCAATAACTTCTTCCGTTGAGCCATTCCCAAGGGTGACAAATTGTGTGCCAGTCGGTATTCGATGGTAATCTACAAATCCCACTTGATCACGCACTATGTGCTTGTTTGCTCCTGTATTCACGATCCAATCGGGAAGAGAATTAGCTACTAAAGCATAAGAGCAAACAAAACAGTGTGAGAGTGGTAGGGCTACCTTTTTCGGCTCAGAACAATTCCGAGCGAAATGACCCTTCTTTTTGCAGTTATAGCATTTTAACTTCGCAACTTCTCTACTGCCAGCGCGCTTGCCTCTGCCGCGCTTTCCAACTCCACCATAAGGAATTTTACTTTTCTGCGCTCCATTGTTGTAACGCTTCTTGCGCTTGGGTGTGATCCCACCACGCTTCTTAAAGCACGCAACAAGAGCTACAGAACGGTTCGCATCCAAGCATTCTGCCTCAAGCTCGAGATGACGTGATATGTCATTAAATGTTTTAATGCCCACACTGTGCGTCATCATGAGCTTCATCTGGGACCATTCAGGGTCCGGCAGTGAACGAATCACCGCGAGAACCTGCTGCTCATCGTTGAGCTCATTTCCAGCAGCCTTAAGGTCCCGAATCATGGTGCTCATCACACGAAGGTGCTCAACCATAGAGTGCTTTCGGTCCTTAATGTACTACTGAAACTTTAGATTTAATGCACGTAGCCTCGTAACTAAAGTTTGCCCAAAAGCAATCTTCAAAATTTTCCACATGTTTTTGGCAGTCTCATATGTTTCAAACTGTCCAATGAGGTCATCTTGCATGGCACACAACATAGTATGCCAAGCAGTACGATCCTCCTTGAACCATTTGTCATAGACATTCTGCTCATGCTGGTGTTCTGCAGTAGAGTTATTTGGAGGCACAATTATTTTGATAGAGAGAGTTTCGAGAACTCCTTGTTCATTAAACAGGCATTGTATTTTTCTGTGTCATATGTCATAATTCTTTTCGTTTAGCTTGTCACCCCTCGTGAGGTCAGCTATAACATTTTTGGAAGTCATTTCACTACATTCAAAAACAGGTTTGGACATTAGGCACATATTTCAAAAATTAACAAGACTGAAAAAAAATATCCCCTTCACAACGGGATCAAAAATTTCGCTAGACTCATAATCATCACCCTAAAAATTACAATCTTATTAATTTTCTCTTTATTTAATTTTGAAACTTATTCAAAAATCGGAACTCATCCATTTTAAAAGAACACATCTTTAAAAATATTTTTTAAGAACTTATCTTAAGATATTAGAGAATTCATATCACGCAGATAAAATTAAAAAAAGTAAGTTCTTGTGTCAAAATTTAATTTGAAAAACGTTGATGGTGTGCAAAACACATTCCTTTTACATGACCTTAATTATTACATCACTTTTTTCAGAATTAAAACCAACTACATCACTACAAAGATGTACATCAAAGAAAAACATTCTACAGGAATGCTGCACACGCCGAACACGCTTTACAAAAAATTAAATTTTGTGAAAAAACACCGAAAGAACACAAGTACTTATATGTACCAAAAAAGCATACACAATTTAACAAGCTACAAAAGCATTATAGTTTACATCCACACAAGATATAAGGTATACAACACATGTATATTTTTATTTAAATCCCACAGGTAAAGAAAAAAATCTCACACCACATAAGAGCATAAAAAAAAATCACATAAAAAAAACTGCACTACATAGGAGCATAAAAAAACTTTTATTTTTCTTTTTAAAAAAATAAAATAAAAAAATTGCAGGACGCCACGCAACCACGCAGGCCAGGCCTGCCTCGCGCACCCAGCACGGGGCCCACTTTTACCCTAAGGCGCTGCGGGCTGGGCCGAGCCCAGCCCCAGCAGCGCGCTGGGCCGACGCCCGCCCGCAGAGGAGGCAGGCTGGGCCAGGCCCAACGCACCCAGCGCGAGGCCTCACACCTGCTAGGAGGCTGCGAGCCTGGCTCTGCGCCTGCCCCCGCAGCACGTGGGGGCCCGAGCCCGCTAGGGTTGTCACGCCCCGAGTTTTAAAAATCCGGTAGAAATTTTTTTTTTTTTTTTTTTAAATCAGAGTTTGCAAACTGGGCGCAACAGACCGCCACACGCATAGAAGATCCTCTATCCCGAGGACAGAGACTCCCCTATACATGCACGGCTAAAATCATCATCATCAGAGATCAACAGATATATCAGTAACTAATCTAATCTAATCAGCAGGAAAATCAACAGTTAAATTATTACATCATTGTCTCAATATCTAAGTCAACTGGAACTAAAATAAAATGCGGGAAATAAAAGTCTGTAGACGTCATCAACATATGTAAGCTCATGGGGACAGCTCTATCGTAATCTGCTCACTGGATCGTCCCGCTATCTCCCCACCCGACCGACCTGGAAAATGGTCACCCAGGGGGTGTGAGATACACTGTACATGTATCCCAGTGGGCACGACGAGCCGAGGATCAGCTAATCGTACCTACTGGGTACTAAAATCTGCGGATAGTAAAGATCTATAGGAAAGCAGGAAGTAACAATAACTACTGCTAATCAAGATAAGGGAAACAGATAAGAAATACTGTAAATCAGATATGTCAGTGATAATCAGTCGTAAAAGCGGTAAATCATACAGATAGGAAATAAAAGGTGTCTACAGGAATCATGCTGGAAATAACTGAACAATCATACAAGTAAGAATAATGCGTCAAATGTAGAAAACCAAATGTCCAATCATGCGTCCCTATTGGTCCCGGAGGACCTCAGGCAAAAGCCACCGATCCGCACCCGATCCGCTGACATACCCCCGTCGAGGGCTCACGGGTCTATCACCAGACCACTTTACCGGCAAAGAACCAGCT
Source organism: Tillandsia fasciculata (assembly GCA_029168755.2). NCBI lineage: Eukaryota > Viridiplantae > Streptophyta > Magnoliopsida > Poales > Bromeliaceae > Tillandsia > Tillandsia fasciculata. Next base: position 7,381,599 of record CM054940.1, on the reverse strand, counting down.
CCACGGGGTGCGACCCCGGCCAGGTTCGTGAAGTACAGCAGTGCATGGCAAGTCATAATGATCAATCTGACGGTCTAGTGACCGAGTAGTCGGCACACGCCGAAATCCCAACAGGGAATCATCTGTCTATCGGAATCAATCAATCATGCATAACGAGTAGTATCTATCAATCAGAATCAATCAGTCATGCATATCTATATATCAATCAATCAGGATCAGTCAGGAATAATCAGGGAGTATGTATATGATAATCGGCTGATCGTGACAAGAAATCTCAATCACAGGTCTAATCAGGTCAATGTCAATCAGAGGGATCATGCTATGTCAAAAGAGATCAATATATGTCAGGCTAAGTCATATAGGTAAAATCAGCAGGGCAAGTCAAGAACAGGTGTCCGACTGGACTAAAGCAACCAGAGGGCCAAAAAGCTGAGGCCCGGTTCGAAGATAACCCACCTGGATGACGGCAGATCCTCGAACTCCCGCGCAGCTACTGGGAGGCTGGTGCTGAACAACTGGGCCCTGTATAAGAAGGCATGATCAGTAATAAACTCACACAACCCTTTCCCGACGACGTTACACTAATAGAAAGCTTAAACGGGTCAAATCAGCCGATTATCGATCAAAATCCGACTTCCGGTCAATGAGGACCTTCGGAAAACTAACGAAATGTCCAGGGAGTGCGTAAGTGCTGTCCAAGGGCAGTTAAGGGTTTATATTTTCAGTTTGGTCCATAAAATATTAATATTTGCATTAAATGTCCTTTAATTGATTACTGTTTTAGCTCGTTCGAAAAATCCAAGGGAATCCGATGACGGCGCCGTAAGTTTCAGCGCGTCCGTTACGTCGAGACGGAGCCCGTGCTCACAGGGTTTGCGACACGGATCCCGATTTAAAAGTTGGCCCATGATCTTTAAAGGTCCATATAACAACTTTGATAAAACTTAACATATACATGATTTAATTTAAACTTAGTGGAGCATGCTGTTCAGTAATGACAGGGGAGTGGTGTGCTCACCTTGCGCGCGTCGGAGGCCGGCCGGAACAGTCGCCGGAGCAACACCAAGTTTGGATCAAGGCTCGGTTTGGAGTTCTTGGAGCAACTCTGGCTCAGACCTGCACCAGAGGTGAGCATCAGGTTAGGACCCTCCCAGAAGGTTCTGGGTCCATGCTGGGTCGGGCCCCGGCGGCCGGAGGTGGCGGCGGCCGGAGACAAGCCCGGAATGGTGCTCTCGGGTGCAAGATTGAGACCTCGTTACAGGGGGCTTCTGGCCCAAACTAAAATGATGGGAGCTTATAAATGGTTTGGATCTTACCTGTGCGGATGGCCGGAGGCCGAGTCGCCGGGGATCGCCGGAGATGAAACCCGAGGGCAACTCGGGTGCAACTTGGTGGCAAGAAACCCGACGTCAAGATCCCATGCAACACCATGGAAGGACTCTAGAGGATCATAGACACCTACCTGAGTGGTTCCCGGCGGCTGAGGAGCGCCGGCGGCGCGCGGCGGCGGAGCTCGGTGAAGCTTGGAGGAGCTCCAATGGCGGATTCCGGCGGGGGACTCCGGGCCGGAGCAACTTGGGTCAAAAGTCTCCTGGTGGTGCCGGAGTCTACTGGTGGTGGTGGCCGGCGGTGGGAGGCCGCGGCGGCGCCGGACGGCCGAGGTCGGCCGAGTTGGAGAAAACCCGACTTCTAGGGCTTCCTCGCGCGGGCTCGATCCTGATCCGATCAAGTTCAGATCTCGTGGGGAGGTTGCAGTCGACCGAGAAGAGTCGATCCAACGGTTCTGATCTAGTACTGACGGTCGGATGGCGGCGGCGCTGGAGGTCGGTCTCGAGAACGATAATCCGGCGGGGTTGCTCCCGCCGGCGATCGGGACGGCGGCCGTGGCTGGGCTGCACCCGAGGAGTCGCCTCGGTGTCAGGAGTAAATGGACATGCCCAAAAGCCATAGATAAGACAAAGGTTGCAATAACTTACCTTCGCCGGAAAATCAAGAAGAAGAAGCCTGCGCGGCGGCGCACGGCGGGTCCGGGGTCACCTTGGCTCGGACGCGGCTTCACGAGGGACTCACAGACTAGGTCTTGATGATCAGGGCTCTCCCCGAGTGTTCTCTCTCCGAGCCACCCGAGATCAAGGGGGATCTTTATCTTCTTCTTCGGCAACGTGGAGGCTGCCGCTCTGCTCTGGCTCGGGTTGCGGGGTGTGCGCGAAGAGGAGAGGGAGGTGGTTGTTGAGACGTGCGTTAGAGGGCTGAGATTGCGGTTATAATGCGGAGAGGTGAGTTTCGATTTCAAATGTGTATTTGCACATTTGCAAAAGGGTCCCTCAAGCTTTGATATTTACATCCAGTCCCTCACAGCACTTTCTCACACTTAGGTCCCTCCAAACAATGGCACGCTTTCCGAGGCAAGAAATATAGGGTTTATGTGCAAAAACTGCATTTTTCGCTGTATTTTTCGCTTTTCGAGAAGATCCGAGCGTCCGATCGAAAAACGGACTTCGCTAGGACGTCCGGCTCGACGAATCCTTTCAGGTAGCGATTTTAGTTTTTCGAAATAGTGACCGGATAATTTTTCGATCCATAAAATACAGCTCCGAAATACAGTTTTCTCGTTTTTCGAGACTTAGAGTCGTCAAACGGAAATTCCGTCAGCGCCATTGCGTCCAGAATGGTGAAACCGTTAAAATCCACTATTTGAAGTGCTATGTTCGGCTTCCGGACAGTGAATTGGCTCAACGTTGGCGCGAAGGGGCTCGAAAAATAGGGTTTACTGTTCACTTGTACCCGCGACTTAAGTCGCGGGTCCCGCCGGCTTCAACGCCGATTTTTGGAAGATCCGCCCGTCAGATCTGAACAAGTTTAATATGGATTTCACTCAGTTCGACGAGACGGTCACACTCGTGGTCTCCGATCCTTGAGATCAGGCTCGGATTGAAAAGTGATATTTCTGGCCCACTAATTGTGTAAATTATACTGCAGAAAGGGGGCCCTATTGCTATTTGAGCCATATATGATCCAGATTCAACTTGACTCAAATCAATTTCACTTATTTATTTATTTACAAAAATTCAAGTTCTTACATCTCTCCCACCAAAAAGGAAGTTTCGTCCCTGAAACTAAATACAACTAAGAACCAAATAACTGGGGATAACGCTCCATCATAGTCGACTCGCGTTCCCACGTGGCTTCACGCTCTTCATGGTTCTCCCATTGTACTTTGACATAGGGGATCGATCGGTTCCTCAGCTTCTTTTCATCTCGAGCCAGGATCTTCAGTGGTACTTCATCATAGCTAAGATCCTCGCGAAGCTGGACAGCGGTGGGGCTGATGACATGGGACGGATCTCTGATGTACTTCCTCAGCATGGAGACATGGAAGACGTTGTGCACCCGGGCGAGGCTAGGAGGAAGAGCAAGTCTGTAGGCGACAGGGCCAATGCGCTCCAAGATCTCGAAGGGACCGACGAAGCGCGGACTGAGTTTGTTGCGAATCCCGAATCGCTTGACTCCTCGAGTTGGCGATACCTTCAGCAGGACATGGTCGCCAACCTGGAACTCCAAGTCTCGTCGCCGCTGGTCCGCATAACTCTTCTGTCTGCTCTGCGCGGTTAGCAACTGCTGTCTTGCTACCCGCACTCTGGCCTCTGCGTCCTCCAGTAGCTCTGGCCCGATCACACGGCGCTCACCGACGTCATCCCAGCAGATGGGGGACCGACATCGGCGCCCGTACAGTGCCTCATACGGAGCCATACCGATACTCGCCTGGTAGCTGTTGTTGTAGGCGAACTCCACCAGGGAAGATACCGATACCATCCATCTCCATACTCCAGTACACAAGATCGCAGCATATCCTCCAGTGTCTGTATGACTCGCTCGGACTGCCCATCACTCTGGGGGTGGAAGGCAGTGCTAAACTTCAGCTTCGTGCCCATAGCTTCTTGGACATTTCTCCAGAACTGAGACACAAAGCGGGTGTCTCTATCAGAAACGATCGATGCTGGAGTGCCATGAAGTCGCACGATCTCGTCGATATATAGCTGGGCGAGTCGATCACGGGTCCAAGTGGTGTGGATCGGCAGGAAGTGAGCCGACTTGGTGAGTCGATCCACAATAACCCATATAGCATCGTGGCCTCGCTGGGATCGAGGCAGACCGGTGACGAAGTCCATCGTGATCTGCTCCCACTTCCAAACTGGCACAGGAAGCGGTTGCAGTTTTCCCGCCGGTCTTTGATGTTCCGCCTTCACTTGCTGGCAGACGAGGCACTGCGCCACATGGTTTGCCACATCAGCCTTCATCCCAGGCCACCAATAATGCTGCTTTAAGTCGCGATACATCTTTGTCCCGCCAGGATGTACCGTGTATAACGACCGATGAGCTTCAGTCAGGATCTCTTTCTTCAAATCACTGTCATCTGGTACACACCAACGGCCCCTGAAACGGATAGAGCCATCGGCGTGCAGCTGGTAGTCGTCAGTCTGCCCCAGTGATATCAGCTCTCGGATCTTCTGGAAGGAGGGGTCCGACTTCTGTCCCTCCTTTATGCGATCAAGTAGGGTCGGCTGCACTACTATCGCCATCAGTCGGGCAGTCGACCCAGTAGGAACAACCTCCAAATCTAGCCGCTGAAACTCCGAAATCAAGCGGTCCTCATCAGTGATCATCAATAACTCTGGCGCCACATGCTTTCGGCTTAAGGCATCGGCTACCACATTGGCTCGACCAGGATGGTATTGAATAGTGATATCATAATCCTTGAGCAATTCGAGCCATCGACGCTGTCTTAAATTCAGTTCCTTCTGTGTGAAGAGGTACTTGAGGCTTTGATGATCGGTGAAAATCTCGCAATGGACTCCATAGAGATAATGCCTCCATAGCTTGAGAGCGAAAACCACCGCGGCAAGCTCGAGATCATGCGTCGGGTAGTTTTGCTCGTAGGGCTTCAGTTGTCGAGAGGCATAGGCTATCACTTTATCATTTTGCATAAGGACACAGCCCAATCCGATCCGCGAAGCATCACAGTAGACCACATAATTTTCGCCTTGGACCGGTAGCGTCAAAATAGGTGCCTCAGTCAGGAGCCGCTTTAATTCATCAAAAGCGAGCTGGCACTCAGGAGTCCACACGAACTTTTCTTCTTTCCTCGTCAGACGGGTCATTGGAGCAGCAATCTTTGAGAAACCCTCGACGAATCTCCGATAATACCCCGCCAGACCGATGAAGCTGCGAACCTCCGTCGCGTTGGTTGGCTGGGGCCACTCTTTGATAGCCTCAATCTTCTTGGGATCGACAGCAACGCCTTTAGCCGAGATAATATGTCCAAGGAATGCGACTTCCCTGAGCCAGAATTCGCATTTCTTGAGCTTGGCATACAGCTTGTTCTCCCTGAGGACTTGAAGAATCTGCCGGAGGTGGTCCTGATGTTCCAGATCGCTCTTCGAGTATATGAGGATGTCGTCGATGAATACTACGACAAAGCGATCCAGAAAGGGCTTGAAAATCCGGTTCATCATGTCCATAAAGGCAGCAGGGGCATTTGTAAGCCCAAACGGCATTACAGTGAATTCGTAATGGCCGTATCTGGTTCGGAAAGCCGTCTTCGGGATATCTTCCGCCCTCACCCTCAATTGATGATACCCGGATTGCAGATCGATCTTAGAAAATACCACCGATCCTTGAAGCTGGTCGAACAGATCGTCAATCCGCGGGAGGGGATAGCGGTTCTTGATGGTGACTTTGTTCAATTCCCGATAATCGATACAAAGGCGTAAGCTGCCATCTTTCTTCTTCACAAAGAGAACAGGTGCGCCCCAAGGGGACACACTAGGTCGAATGAAACCCAGAGCCGTCAGGTCTTCTAATTGTGTTTTAAGCTCCTTCAGTTCCGCGAAAGCCATGCGGTACGATGCTCGAGATATAGGAGCTGTGCCGGGGACAAGATCGATAACAAATTTGATTTCGCGTTCAGGTGGCATTCCCGGAAGCTCAGCAGGGAATACATCGGGAAAGCTCCGCACTACAGCAATATCTCCAATTCGCCGAGAATCAGGAAGGGCGTTGACAGCCGTGGCGAGATATGCCACACACCCTCTCTCCAGGCGACGAACCGGGGATACCGAACAAATCCCCAAATAAGCTGAAGGCTCGAAGCCAGAAAATACCAACTCCGCTTGACCTAGCGGATCCAGGGTCAATCTCCGGAATGTGCAATCGATGGTCGCTCGATATTTGGATAACCAGTTCATTCCCAAGATCAGATCATACTGGCGGAGTTTAAGAACCAATAGAGTGATAGGGAAACTACGTCCGCCAATATAGATAGGACATAATCGCAGTTCTTCGTTAATCAGAATACTGTGTCCCGGAATCTCTACCCAAAATCTATCTCTAGTCGGCTGAGCAATAATACCGTGGGTAGTAATAAAATGAGTGGAAATGAACGAATGTGATGCCCCAGTATCAAATAATGTTCGAGCATGATGACCATAAATAAAAGTGGTACCTGCCAGGTTGTCCTCCGGAGCGGGCTCGCCGTGGGTCAGGGCGAAGACACGCCCTCCAGCTGTCTGTCGTGATGAGGTAGGTGGGCGAGGCAGGGGTGGACGTCCCGAAGAAGCAGAGCTCGGCGCTGGGGTCTGTCGTCGCAGTGGTGGTGCAGGAAGAGGAGCAGCCATCTGCGCGGGTGCAGATCCCCGCGGGCACGACGCCGCAACATGTCCCTTTTGGCCGCAGGTGAAGCATCGGCCGTGCCGCTGATCGCAATCCTTCGCCCGGTGGGTACCCCCGCAGAAGATGCATGGTCGAGGGCCCCAGTTGGGGTTGGGAAAGGCTCCAACAGCGGGGATCGTCTGGGCCATCTCTTCAAGTGAGGCTGCTTTGCCTTTTTGTTCTGGTTCGGATGCCCTCCACCATTTCCTGGATGTGCCCTCTTCTTGCCCTTGTCCCTGTCCGCTGCACTCCGCTCGGCGCGGGACATCTTGATCTCCGCCTCGATCGCCAGACACCGCTCCACGCAGTTATCGAAGTCTGTGGAGAGATGTGACGCCAGGTGTCGGCGAATCTCAGTCTTCAGGCCCTGTGAAAATAGACGTACCTTCCTGCGTTCCTCGCGCACCGCCTGGGGCACCAGGTCGGCGATGCGCAGGAACTCCTGCTCGTAGTCTCGGACGCTCGGGTCGCCCTGTTTGATCGTCTCCAGATCGCGTTCGAGACCCTCCTTCGTGGTCTCATTTAGGTAATGATGGTACAGGGCGGCTTTGAAGTCTTCCCAGGTAAGATCGGCTGGGCCCGGGAAGTAGCGAGCTCGATGTTGTCTCCACCATTTAGATGCCCAGCCATCCAGACAATGAGCAGCAATGTGGACCTTGTCGCGGTCCTCGGTGTAAGCATCTTGAAAAAGCTTCTCCATATGGTCGATCCAGAGCTCGACCGCCCAGTGGTCCACATCCTTGCCGTCGAAGGTCTGCGGCTTGAACTTTTTAAACTCTAGAAGGGCCGCCTTCGCTCGAGTCTTCTCTGCCCGATCGGCCTCAGTCTCGGCCGCAGGACCAGCAGCGAGAGCGACGGAACGAGAGGAAGTAGACGTGGTGGAAGCAGAGGCATCTGGAGCTGCAGCGACCCCCGGTACTGCTCTAGAGGCTGCGGCAGAGACCGGAGCTGGAACGGGTCCCGCTGGTGGTGGTACGGGGTCAACCTCTGGCTCAACAACGACCGGTGCAGCAGGGGGTGCAACCGGCGGTGTGACCTCAGGTACAGGTGGAGGAGCAGGCAGGGCAGGAGTGGAAGGGCCAGCAGCCTGCTGCTGTATGAACTGCTGATACATCCCGGCTAAAGTCGCCACTTGGGCCTCCAGCAGGTCCATGCGGCCCTGATCAACGGGCTCGCTCGACGTCCTAGGCGGTCGGCCGACTCCGCGGCCTGTGCCCCGTCCCCGTCCACGACCTGGAGGACGAGCCATAGCTGCAATACAGGAACAGGTCAGAAATAGACTCTGATAATATCTTGAGTTTCTAACCCTTAAACTCGACGTACCCAACGCTCTCACGTGACAAGTCATCCTAGGGTTCATCCTAACCAGTTCCTAATCATCTTTTCCTAGGTACCGTGTACCTATTGCTCTGATACCATCTAATCTGTCACGCCCCGAGTTTTAAAAATCCGGTAGAATTTTTTTTTTTTTTTTTTAAATCAGAGTTTGCAAACTGGGCGCAACAGACCGCCACACGCATAGAAGATCCTCTATCCCGAGGACAGAGACTCCCCTATACATGCACGGCTAAAATCATCATCATCAGAGATCAACAGATATATCAGTAACTAATCTAATCTAATCAGCAGGAAAATCAACAGTTAAATTATTACATCATTGTCTCAATGTCTAAATCAACTGGAACTGAAATAAAATGCGGGAAATAAAAGTCTGTAGATGTCATCAACATATGTAAGCTCATGGGGACAGCTCTATCGTAATCTGCTCACTGGATCGTCCCGCTATCTCCCCACCCGACCGACCTGGAAAATGGTCACCCAGGGGGTGTGAGATACACTGTACATGTATCCCAGTGGGCACGACGAGCCGAGGATCAGCTAATCGTACCTACTGGGTACTAAAATCTGCGGATAGTAAAGATCTATAGGAAAGCAGGAAGTAACAATAACTACTGCTAATCAAGATAAGGGAAACAGATAAGAAATACTGTAAATCAGATATGTCAGTGATAATCAGTCGTAAAAGCGGTAAATCATACAGATAGGAAATAAAAGGTGTCTACAAGAATCATGCTGGAAATAACTGAACAATCATACAAGTAAGAATAATGCGTCAAATGTAGAAAACCAAATGTCCAATCATGCGCCACTATTGGTCCCGGAGGACCTCAGGCAAAAGCCACCGATCCGCACCCGATCCGCTGACATACCCCTGTCGAGGGCTCACGGGTCTATCACCAGACCACTTTACCGGCAAAGAACCAGCTCCACGGGGTGCGACCCCGGCCAGGTTCGTGAAGTACAGCAGTGCATGGCAAGTCATAATGATCAATCTGACGGTCTAGTGACCGAGTAGTCGGCACACGCCGAAATCCCAACAGGGAATCATCTGTCTATCGGAATCAATCAATCATGCATAACGAGTAGTATCTATCAATCAGGATCAATCAGTCATGCATATCTATATATCAATCAATCAGGATCAGTCAGGAATAATCAGGGAGTATGTATATGATAATCGGCTGATCGTGACAAGAAATCTCAATCACAGGTCTAATCAGGTCAATGTCAATCAGAGGGATCATGCTATGTCAAAAGAGATCAATATATGTCAGGCTAAGTCATATAGGTAAAATCAGCAGAGCAAGTCAAGAACAGGTGTCCGACTGGACTAAAGCAACCAGAGGGCCAAAAAGCTGAGGCCCGGTTCGAAGATAACCCACCTGGATGACGGCAGATCCTCGAACTCCCGCGCAGCTACTGGGAGGCTGGTGCTGAACAACTGGGCCCTGTATAATAAGGCATGATCAATAATAAACTCACACAACCCTTTCCCGACGACGTTACACTAATAGAAGGCTTAAACGGGCCAAATCGGCCAATTATCGATCAAAATCCGACTTCCGGTCAATGAGGACCTTCGGAAAACTAATGTAATGTCCAGGGGGTGCTAAGTGCTGTCCAAGGGCAGCTAAGGGTTTATATTTTCAGTTTGGTCCATAAAATATTAATATTTGCATTAAATGTCCTTTAATTGATTACTGTTTTAGCTCGTTCGAAAAATCCGGGAATCCGATGACGGCGCCGTAAGTTTCAGCGCGTCCGTTACGTCGAGACGGAGCCCGTGCTCACGGGGTTTGATCGACACGGATCCCGAGTTAAAAGTTGGCCCATGATCTTTAAAGGTCCAATATAACGCTTTGATAAAACTTAATATATACATGCTTTAAAAATAAACTTAGTGGAGCATGCTGTTCAGAAACGACAGGGGAGTGGTGTGCTCACCTTTGGCGCGCCGGAAACTCGCCGGAACAGTGGCCGGAGCAACACCCAAGTTTGGATCTAGGCTCGGTTTGGAGTTCTTGGAGCAGCTCTGACCCAGACCTGGAATCAAGACAAGCATCAGCATTAGGACCCTCCCAGAAGGTTCTGGGTCCATGCGGGGTCGGGCCCCGGCGGCCGGAGGTGGCGGCGGCCGGAGACAAGCCCGGAATGGTGCTCTCGGGTGCAAGATGTGAGACTCGGTTATAGGGGCTAACCAGGCCCAAACTAAAATGATGGGATGCTTATAAATGGTGTCTGGATCTTACCTGTGCGGATGGCCGGAGGCCGAGTCGCCGGGGATCGCCGGAGATGAAACCCGAGGGCAACTCGGGTGCAACTGTGGTGGCAAGAAACCCGACGTCAAGATCCTCATGCAACGCGATGGAATGACTCTAGAGGATCATAGACACCTACCTGAGTGGTTCCCGGCGGCTGAGGAGCGCCGGCGTCGCGCGGCGGCGAAGCTCGGGGAAGCTTTGGAGGAGCTCCAATGGCAGATTCCGGTCGGGGGACTCCGGGCCGGAGCAGCTTGGGTCAAAAGTCTCCTGGTGGTGCCGGGAGTCTACTGGTGGTGATGGCCGGCGGTGGGAGGCAACGGCGGCGCCGGACGACCGAGATCGGCCGAGTTGGAGAAAACCCGACTTCTAGGGCTTCCTCGCGCGGCGCTGGACCTGATCCGATCAAGTTCAGATCTCGTGGGGAGGTTGCAGTCACCGAGAAGAGTCGATCCAACGGCTCTGATCTAGTACTGACCGGTCAGATGGCGGCGGCGCTGGAGGTCGGTCTCGAGAACGATAATCCGGCGGGGTTGCTCCCGCCGGCTGTCGGGACGGCGGCCGTGGCTGGGCCTGCACCCGAGGAGTCGCCTCGGTGTCAGGAGTAAAATGGACATGCCCAAGAGCCATAGATAAGACAAAGGTTGCAATAACTCACCTTCGCCGGAAAATCAAGAAGAAGAAGCCTGTCGCGGCGGCGCACGGCGGGTCCGGGATCACCTTGGCTCGGACGCGGCTTTACGAGGGACTCACCAGCACTAGGTCTCGATGATCAGGGCTCTCCCCGAGTGTTCTCTCTCCGAGCCACCCGAGTTCAAGGGGGATCTTTATCTTCTTCTTCGGCAACGTGGAGGCTGCCGCTCTGCTCTGGCTCGGGTTGCGGGGTGTGCGCGAAGAGGAGAGGGAGGTGGTTGTTGAGACGTGCGTTAGAGGGCTGAGATTGCGGTTATAATGCGGAGAGGTGAGTTTGGATTCAAATGTGTAATTTGCACATTTCGCAAAAGGGTCCCTCTAGCTTTAATATTTTGATCTCAGTCCCTCACAGCACCTTAGTCTCACACTTAAGTCCCTCTCCAAACAACGGCACACTTTCCGAGGCAAGAAATGTAGGGTTTCCTGTGCAAAAACTGCATTTTTCGCTGTATTTTTCGCTTTTCGAGAAGATCCGATCGTCCGATCGAAAAACGGACTTCGCCAGGACGTCCGGCTCGACGAATCCTTTCAGGTAGCGATTTTAGTTTTTCGAAATAGTGACCGGATAAATTTTCGGTCCATAAAATACAGCTCCGAAATACAGTTTTCGCATTTTTTTGAGACTTAAAGTCGTCAAACGGAAATTCCGTCAGCGCCATTGCGTCCAGAATGATGAAACCGTTAAAATCCACTATTTGAAGTGCTATGTTCGGCTTCCGGATAGTGAATCTGCTCAACATTGGCGCGAAGGGGCTCGAAAAATAGGGTTTACTGTTCACTTGTACCCGCGACTTAAGTCGCGGGTCCCGCCGGCTTCAACGCCGATTTCTGGAAGATCCGACCGTCAGATCTAAACAAGTTTAATATGGTTTTCACTCGTTTCGACGTGACGGCCGTACTCGTGGTCTCCGATCTTCGAGATCAGACTCGGATTGAAGAGTGATATTTCTGGCCCACTAATTGTGTAAATTATACTGCAGAACGGGGGCCCTATTGCTATTTGAGCCATATATGATCCAGATTCAACTTGACTCAAATCAATTTCATCTATTTATTTATTTACAAAAATTCAAGTTCTTACAAGGGTGCTGCGGGCTGGGCCCCTGCGCCCGTAGCTCGGGGCCCCGAGCCCGCTAGCCCGCTTCGGGCTGGGCCCCTGCGCCCGAATCGTGGGGCCCTAAGCCCACTGGCCCGCCCGCAGAGGAGGCGGGCCGGGCCGGGCCCAACGTGTCGGATTGTTGGCGCTAACCATTAATCCCAAAAGCTCGAGCTGTTAGAAATACGCAACCAATTCACTTAAAGCGTACAAACACAGCGCCCACGGGTCTCGACCGGACTCAACCCACCTGGACGTTGGGTCTATTGTTGGGTCTCTTGCCGTTAGGCCTATTGTGGACCGCAGCCCCACTCAACTTATTGGGCTCACCCAACTCAACTTATTAGTCTCCTGGGCCTATTGTCACGGGGCAGGAAGTTGAGCCTATTTTAACCCATACATAAATAGCCAACAATCCCCCCCCCACCAACACCTGCACCGTGTGGGAATCGAACCCGTGCCACCACTGTCTTTGATACAACTTGTCGGATCGTTGGCGCTAACCATTAATCCCAAAAGCTCGAGCTGTTAGAAATACGCAACCAATTCACCAAAGCGTACAGACACAACGCCCACGGGTCTCGACCGGACTCAACCCACCTGGACGTTGGGTCTATTGTTGGGTCTCTTGCCGTTAGGTCTATTGTGGACCGCAGCCCCACTCAACTTATTGGGCTCACCCAACTCAACTTATTAGTCTCCTGGGCCTATTGTCACGGGGCAGGAAGTTGAGCCTATTTTAACCCATACATAAATAGCCAACACAACGCACTCAGCGCGGGGCCCCGTACCTGCTCGGAGGCTGCGGGCCGGGCCCTGCGCCTGCGCCCGCAGCATGTGGGGGCCCGAGCCCGCTAGGGCGCTGCGGGCTGGGCCCCTGCGCCTGTAGCTCGGGGCCCCGAGCCCGCTGGCCCGCTTCGGGCTGGGCCCCTGCGCCCGAATCGCGGGGCCATAAGCCCACTAGCCCGCTTTAGGGTGGGCCTGGCCAGCGCCCGCAGGGGCTTTACGGGCTGGGCCGCGAGCCCGCTCGCGGGCTATGCTGGCCGGGCCCCTGCGCCCGAAGCGCGGGGGCCCGCTCCCGCTTGGGTGCTGCGGGCCGGCCCCTGTGCCCGAAGCGCGGGATCGGTTTCGCCCCTTTTTTTTATATATTTTTTAAATATAAAAAAAAATATTTACAACATATGTAAATAAAAAAATTTTATTTACAACAGATGTGAATAAATAAAAAATATTTCGTGATCAATATAAAAGAATACAAATTAAAACTAATTTAGTTTTTCTTTCATCTTTTATTTATTTTAATTCGATTTCACATAGAAAAAACGAATCTAAAATTTGTAGAACTAATTTTTGGAAAAATATGATCAACGAAATATTTTTCAAATCAAGCAAACACAGGCAAGATCTTAGGCGAAAACAAGCAACCTGGCTCTGATACCAATGGTTGGAATTAGAGGGCAGCGGAAACTTACAATCTAGATAGCCAACGTATTCAGGAACCGAAATTGGATCAGCTAGCTTGTTTTACTGACCTTCTTGGATCGTCCTTATCTTGATGATTCTTGATTCTCCACGAATCTCCTAGTTGCAGATCGAATGCACAGATCGGATCGGATACGAAGAAGGCTACCAGAGTTCTATTCTATGTCCACACTCATCTTGAATCGTCCTTATCTTGATGATTCTTGATCCTCCACGAATCTCGGATCGTCCTTATCTTTATGATTCTTAATCCTCCACGAATCTCCTGGTTGCAGATCGAATGCGCAGATCGGATCGGATAGGATACGAAGAGGGCTACCAGAGTTCTCTTCTATGTCCACACTCCAAAACCCCGGGAACACGAAGAGGGCTACTCTGGTAGTTCTCTTCTATGTCCACACTCCAAAACCCCAAAACCCCGGGAACACGAAGAGGGCTACTCTGGTAGTTCTCTTCTATGTCCATAGACCCCGGTAGTTCTCTTCTATGTCCACACTCCAAAACCCCGGGATCTATGTCCACACTCCAAAACCCCGGGAACGTAGGTGGAAATCCAGAGAGAACATAGAGAGTGAATAAGGGAATAAGAAGTATCAGTTTCTTCTTATGTATCTATGTTGTTTCTTCCGTATAGGGAAAGGGGTTCTATTTATAGGTTATTAGGACTCCTCAGGATATTCTCTTTCTCACGTAGAGATAAGATAATATCAGTTAAGATATAGGTTAAGATATGTTTCTTATCAAATAAGAAATATATCCTTATATTTAACCCATAAGGATAAATTCTATCTTTATCCTTAACATATAAGGATAAATCTCGATCTTATCCTTAACACAAAAGAATAAATCCTAATCCACATCTCATATGGATTGAATCAAAATAGAATCGGCCAATGTGGACACACCACATAGCAACAACAAGATAGATGTGTTCTGGAACTATTTTTGTACCACTTATGTCTAAACTTACCAGTTATGATTGTTTTCTAGCCCACCTTCAGAACACAAAAGAATAAATCCTAATCCACATCTCATATGGATTGAATCAAAATAGAACCGGCCAATGTGGACACACCACATAGCAACAACAAGATAATGTGTTCTGGAACTAATTTTGTACCACTTATGTCTGAACTTACCAGTTATGATTGTTTTCTATCCCACCTTCAGATTCATGGGTCTTAAAATCACTCTCCCATTGCATCTACTTTTCAGAAACTCTCAACTCTCAATTCAATATTCATATGAAAATTCTGTCGTTTCTATGAAATCTGCTCTTTAACGAAAGAAATTTCAAAGAACAAAATTTTTTTGCTTATAATTATATATATGATATTGAAATGTAAAGAAATATGAATGAAGGGGATTTTACTGGTATATCTTTGTAAAATTATTCTATGCACATTTATACCCATGTAAATCTAAAATTTTGTTCATTCTCCTACATGTATCATTTCTTCTTTTATTTTGTATTATAAAAATATTTTTGCATAAAGGCATTTATAAAAGGGCATGTGTAAGAAACTCAGTTTTTTTTTTTAAAAAAAAAAAAAGAAAAGAAAAGAAACTAAGCTTTTGATGGGAGTAAGTGAAGAATAAGATTATGTCAATATTTACATAAATATTTTGTAGGGGTACATATTTATCTAAATATCTCTAAGAGAAATTATGAGATTCGGTATACGTTCATGCTTGCTGACATTATATTTATTTAAATATCTCTAAGAAAAATTATGAGATTTAGTATACGCTCATGCTTGCTGACATTTTAAAAATATATAAATCATCTGTTCCGGTAAGATTATTATCCTTTCTCAAATTCTTTTATACTTCCTCTCGGAGGATTTTATATTTAAGTTTTTTGAATTTTAAAATATTGAGTTTTAAAATTTAAAATTTTAAGTTTTAACTTTAAATTTTAAAATTTGTAATTTCCATAAATAGGGAAATGCTAAAAACAATAAATAATTTATCAATTTTATTATAAAATAAAAATATCAACAAAACATGCCGAATCTTCCTTCTTCTTCTTTTTTTTCTTATTTTGATTATAAACATCGATGATTACTTGAAGTGGAGCCTGCTTGCTTCTCAAGAAAAAATGTATGATTTTTTGGAATAATATGTGTTTGGTTCTCAAGAAGAATGATGATATATTCATTTCATGAACATAGTCTTAATTCTACTTTATAATTTTCCTTGAGTATGATATAGTAATTATTTTGAAATATATATAATCTTAATTTTACTTTGTAGTTTTGAGCATTAGTTCTACCATATGATTAATTTTGCTTTGTAATTATAATGCTCTCTTAATATAAAGAGGTTCTACAAGTTGTACAAGGTAATTTGGAATGAAAATCCTGTAATAAAGGAAATAATAATGATGTACAAGGAAAGACAATTATCCCAAATCAAACTCAAATCAAGTATAATGTAGAAGGTTGTAGAATGCGCCATTAATACGTGATGACACCCCCCGGCAAACTCAAGGTGGATCAAATACCGAGAGTTTGGATAAGAAGAATTTATGCCGTTGTAACGTATGTCCTTTTGTGAAGAAATCAGCGACTTGATTGCTTGATTGAACGAATGGTAGTGTAACGGTGCCAGCAAGATAATGATGACGTACAAAATGGCAATCAATTTCAATATGTTTAGTACGTTCATGAAAAACCGGATTGTTAGCAATTTTGATAGCACTTTGATTGTCGCAATAAAGAGGAGTTGGGACAACCAAAATAATACCAAGATCAGAGAGAAGACGTCGCAACCACACAATTTCAGAAGTGGCAGTAGACATAGCACGATACTCAGCTTCTGAACTGGACTTAGATGCTATATCTTGTTTCTTGGACTTCCAAGATACAAGTGAATCACCAAGAAATACACAGAAGCCAGTCGTGGAACGACGGTCGGTAGGGTCTCCTGCCCAGTCAGCATCAGTGTAGGCTTGTAGGTCTAATTTTGAGGAGGAAGGAAAGAAAAGAGCCCGATTAATTGTTCCTCGAAGATATCGTAAGATGTGAAGAAGAGCAGCATAATGATCGGAGGTAGGTGCTTGCATAAACTGGCTGACTATGTGAACTGCATAAGTGATATCAGGTCGAGATATTGTTAGGTAAACGAGAGCACCCACCAATTCACGATAATGAGTGGGATTTTCTAAGGGTTCTCCCATAGTCGGAGTCAATTTCTGATGCAGTTGCAAAGGAGTTGAAGTGATTTTATCGTCAGTCAAGGCGGAACGAGATAATAAATCTGTAATATATTTTTGTTGAGATAGAAGATATCCTCGAGAACTATAAGCAACTTCAATGCCCAAAAAATATCGGAGATACCCAAGATCCTTCATTTCAAATTGTTGCTGAAGATGATTTTTAACATATTGAATATGTTCAACATCATTTCCGGTGATTATCATATCATCAACATAGAGTAAAAGAATAGTCTTTCTATCACCAGATGTGTGAATGAACATAGCATAATCATTCTCACTCTGTGAGAAACCTGCAGCAAGAATCACAGTGCGAAATTTTTCAAACCAAGCTCTGGGGGCTTGCTTAAGGCCATAGATAGCCCTACGAAGCCGACAAACATGGTTAGGAGGATAAGGAAACCCAGGTGGTGGCTGCATATAAACCTCTTCACGAAGATCACCATGTAGAAAGGCATTCTTGACATCAAGCTGGTAAAGTGGCCATTGACGATTTGCAGCAACAGCTATAAGAACTCGAACAGATGTCATTTTTGCAACAGGAGCAAAAGTTTCTTCATAGTCAAACCCATGTTCCTGTGTAAAGCCACGTGCAACCAGGCGAGCTTTGTACCGTTCTATTGAACCATCAGATCGGGTTTTAATCTTATAAATCCACTTGCAACTAACAGGAATTTTATTAGCGGGTAGAGGCACAATATCCCAAGTATTAGTGCGTTGAAGAGCATCAAGTTCTTCAGACATGGCCGCTTTCCATTCAGGGATGGCGACAGCTTGACGAAAGGATTGTGGCTCTTGATGATTATGTATAGAGGCAAGAAAAGTATGATAGTCTGAGGAGAAGGACTGAGAATTTAGACAACCAAAGAATTCTTTTGGTTTGCGAATTCGCAAAGGATACCGTCGTTCGGAAGTGATCGGATCGTCAACCACAGGAGCGGTGGAAGAAGCCTGAATAGACGAAGGAACTGTACTAGTGCCATCCGCAATGACAGTCTGTGAGCAAGAACTATTGTCATGTGAAGTAATCGGGTTTTCACAAGAATGGGGCAAATCTAGGAATGAAAGATTTATCACAGTTGAATGTTTAGAAGTATCATTAGAAATAGTGCGAGTGTAATATGGAATGTCCTCAAAAAATATCACATCACGAGAGACACGAAGACGACGAGCAACTGGGTCATAGCATCTATATCCTTTGTGCTCAGGGCTATATCCAAAAAAGACGCAAACAGCAGATTTAGGAGAAAGTTTGTTTCGTTCTGTCGGAGGTAAAAGAACAAGGCAAGTGCACCCAAAAATTTTTAAATGAGAGTAAGTTGGTTGCCTAGAGTACAATCGTCCACTAGGGGAGATGCCGGATAAATTTTTGGAGGGCATGAGATTTATAAGGTAGACGGCGGTGAAGACGGCATCAGCGCAGAATTCGTGAGGAACGGAAGCAGCGATGAGGAGAGAGCGAGCGGTCACCAAAATATGACGATGTTTTCGCTCCGCCACACCGTTCTGTTGGTGAGCATAGGGACAAGAAAGCTGGGGTAGAGTACCTTGAGAGGCGAGAATGCGTCGAAATTCATGTGATAGGTATTCTCCACCAGAGTCAGATCGAAAAATTTTGATAGAAGCACCAAATTGAGTTTTAATCATAGTAGTAAAATCTTTGTAAATTTTAAGGAGTTCAGAACGGTGGTGCATAAACTATATCCAAGTAAAACGCGAGAAATCATCAATAAAAATGACATAATACCTATTTCCTATGCGTGTAGGAATAGGCGCAGGTCCCCAAACATCGGAATGAATAAGTTCGAAGGCTTTAGTGGTAACAGTTTCACTAGCGGGAAAAGGTTTAGTAGAGTGTTTAGCAAGTTTACATTCTAAACATGAAGAAAATTTAACAGATGAAACACTACCGAGAACTCCATTTCTAATTAAAATGTCCAAGTTGTCTTGAGATAAATGACCTAAACGACGATGCCAACGATCAATATCAGAAGAGGTAGACATCATGCTCACAGACACAAAACCAGATGGAAGATGTAAATGATCCATATAGTACAGTCCATCTTGTCTATGGCCCTGTCCAATCATCCGCCCGGTTGAACGATCCTGAACAAAGCAAGAGGAAGAGTCGAAAGTGACAGTGCAATTATGATCTGTAATTTGACTAACGGATAATAAATTTAATGAAAGATTAGGGACATGAAAAACAGAGGGTATAGAAAAGCGACCCTGATGGACTGAAGTAGTCAATGCTCCACTGTGAGCAACAGGAAGAGAGGATCCATCTGCAGTAAAAATGTTAATAGGAGTACATAGAGGGGTAGGTGCCGTAAGAAAAGAGATGTGAGGTGTCATATGAAAGGATGCGCCAGAGTCAAGAATCCAAGAATCCATAGATGTACCTGTATGATTGGATGTTGAAAGCGTGCCAAACCCTGATATACTTGATGTCGAGCTATCTGCACTAGAAGCTGGAGGTTGCAGTCGTGAATTGTGAATCATTTGCATTAATTGTGGCATGCTCAATGTAACTGTGTTAGCTACATCATTCGATGCTTCCAAGGATGCAGTGGCAGCGGTAGTAGGTGTGGTGTAATAAGATTGTCGAAAGAGATCTGCATGCTTCTTCTTTCGACATTCTCGAATAGTATGTCCCATTTTATGACAATAATGACACTCAATATTTCGCTTATCCTTTTTCAGAGGACCGGAATAAAGAGGAGCAATATAGAGTTGAGAGGGTGTAGTACACTGAACTTTAGCAAATTGCGAAGTTCGAGTGTGTGGAGGGTTGAATGATACCCTTAGAGTGTATTAGTAAGCTTCCGGAAGGTTCTAGAAGTTTTCCGGAGAGTTTGGGCGCAAATCGGAAACTTTCGGAAATTTTGAATTTTTGGGGTTTCTGGCTTCGGGATCCGGATCGGATAGGGGCGATCCGGATCGTCCGCGCGAAACTGGAAATTCCATGTTCGGGATCCGGATCGGATAGGGGCGATCCGGATCGTCCGCGCGAAACTGGAGATTCCACGTTCGGGATCCGGATCGGATAGGGGCGATCCGGATCGTGCGGGTCTGAACAGCCCAGTAAGAAACGAAATAACGTTTCTTGCGAGGGGCTTTTGGGATTTTGTTACATTAGGGCTTTTAACCCTCTTCATCTCCTCTTTTCCTCTCATTTGGAGAGAGTAAGAGAAAGTGTTAGAGAGAGAGAGAGGGAGAGAAAACCTTGGATTTTCTTCTCCAACCCATCCCTCTACTTGGATTCTTCTTCAACCTCCTCTTCTCCACCATTGAAGCTTGCTACAAGAGCTTGGAGGAAGGCTTGAACTTGAAGAAGAAGGAAGTTTGGAGCTCTTGTGCCTATCCTTTGCTTTTCCAAGGTGGGATTTGAGCTAAAAGAGGTTTGGAACACTTCTTTTTCCTTTCTTTTGGGATTTTTGAAGATAAAACCTAGGTTTTGGAAAACTAGGGTTTATTTTGGGGTTTTTTGATTTATAGCTTTTGGGGTGGAATTGATGGGTGTAGAACACTCTTGTAGGTTGGTTTTGAAGCTTTTCTTGTTTGGATTTCAAGATTTAGCAAGATTTCTCAACCTAAGGTATTTTCCACCTATTTTTCCCTATGATTTTAAGGGATTTTGTGATTAGGTTTTGTGATGTTTTAACCCTTTGGAAACTTCTCTTAGGGCATAAGAGGAAGTGTGGGCTTCTTGGTGGGATCCTTCACAAGGATTTGGCAACTATCCGGTGGGTCTGACCTCACCGAAATGGGTGAACTCCCCCTATGTCTTCTATAGACTTTTAGGGCATCATTGTTATATTAAACATGCATCGTTTGATTTATCATGATTTATGATCATGCATTTGAACCCCTTCATGTGTAGAAAAATTCATACTCTATTTAGTAGAGGTAAACATTGTAGGTGCATGGGCACTTTGAGGGGGGATTGAATAGGAATTTTCGCGAACTTAAGCTTTTGGATATGAATAGAGAATAACTATACATGTTATAGAATTATTGAGGTATGTTATGCATATGATCATGAAGAAAATGGACATTATGACATTAGTGCCATCTAGTGTAGTGAGATACAAGTAGAAAACTTCTAAACTTGTACAATCAAGATGAAATAGTTAGATTCCATGTTTGAGACATGAGGATAACTTGTAAATGTTTTACTCTTTCATTATGCAAAATAATGTTAATATTGTATATGAAACATTGACACTTGAGATACTAGACCCCGACCTAAAGGTCGATGATGCTTTTCCGTGTTTTAGACACGATGACTTGCTATTCCGTGTTTCAGACACGATGATCGAGACTTACTTGCTTGCCGTTTGTGCTCATTCGCACATGCTTGGTAGGGTCGCTCCCTCCAAGCCGGCACTCCGGAGTTGGCCATTTGCGACATTATGATCGCCGTGCGGGATTGGGTGCCGATTGGGACGCCGTTGGATTGGCATAGCTCCTTGGGGGGTGCCACCACGGGACCATGAGGCGTGGCTCAAGCTTAGACTCAATGAAAGTCTTCAAGAGAAAAGGATTAAGTTAACCAAACTTAACAGTGAATATCACATAGATGATACATTAATGGTAGTTGGACATACATGATAGCAAACTTGACATTGGACACCACATAAGTAATACTACTCATTGTAGTTGGACATTATGATAGCATGATAGATTCATATCATCATCACCTTGTACATGAGCATAGAGGCATGATAGTAGTAGAGTACTTTACTTTACTTCAGTTGTTTATTTTCTGCATTTCATTTCAGCAGTTTACTATCTTATGCCTCAGTTGACCTAGTGGTGTATTTCGCTTCTCTCGGCGGCTTACCCACTGGGAACTATTGTTTAATAGTTCTCACCCCATTTGGGATGTTGTTTTCAGAGCCGTCCGCAGCGGGAGGGGCTCGGGACCGTGGCAAGGGGTTATCGCATAGCTAGCTAATCCCCGTCGCACCCCTCGAGGTGGTTACAGGACACCTTTTCTTTTGTTTTTGTTAGAGAGGTGTTGGTGTATTTTGGCTTAGAAACTACCCATGTATTTTGATAAGTTGTATTTAAGGGAACTACATGTGTATTCTGGATTTTAACTTCTTGTATGATAGTTGTTATCTACTTTCCTCTTTACGTATAGTTTAGTTGTGTTGTGCTCTGATTACTAGTAGGATGTGTTTATTGCCTTCCTTCTGCTTGTTGTTGTAGACGCCTTGTGTGTACCGGGGGGTACCTTGTGCACACGGCGGGTCTGTGCACGTGCCGGGTAGGCTTCCGCTGGGGCCTGGGGCGTGACAGATTATTTTGGTATCAGAGCCTAGGGTTAAGTCTTAGTGGACCTAGCAAACCTTAGGCTGGTTGGACTATAAGGATTAAGAACGTGAGAGACGGGGTCTTATATGATTACTTGGCGAAAGTAACCTGATTGGGTCAATACTATAACTTCATAAGAGTTGGAGTTGATCGAAGTGATTGCACCTTCTATTTCCTTCGAAGGTCTGGTTGGCGGCCGACAACCTGACATCGGGAAATAATTGTGGCATGCTTCATTTGCTTTCGCATGATTGGGATATGTTTTGAGTGGGGATGCATTTCGCGTTGGTTATCCTAACCTACGCATTTTATGCCTGTTACAGTTTGTGATGCCTACGACTCGCTCCATGACGGCCGGGGAGGCCGATGCGGAGACATCCGCTACTTCTGGATCCAGTGAGGTCCGAGATTTGAGAGAGCAGTTGGCTATGCTAGCTGATGTTGTGGAGCGGCAGTCGGCTGCGGCGCGAGAGCAGGCTGAGGCTTCGCGTCGGCAGGATGCAAGGATGCAGAGGTTGGAAGTTCTTTTGACCCAGCAGTTGGCGGCAAGGGGAACTCAAGACCCTTCGCACCCACCAGTGCAACCACGGGAGCACATGGGTGGAGTGACCGATGCACTTCGACCTGAGGTGCCCGAGTCTTCACATCACACTCCGAGTGCTGGGCGCCGGGAAGAGGTTGTGATGTCACCGCCAGTTCAGACTCCACCGGCGAGGACGTTTTACCGATGATGGTAGCAGGTGAAGAGCGGGACCGACTCATGGCTCGTTTGAAGGAATTCCGGAATCCAAGCCTCGGACATATGATGGAGAGAAACCCGACTATTGGGTTTTTGAGAAGTGGATTCTACACATGGAAAAACTTTTCCACGATACCTTCGTAGCGGAGGGAGACGGGTGTGGTTGGCAACACACCATCTTGAGGGCGATGCTTACCAGTGGTGGACGACATTCGGGATGACCCCACGACCGATTTGGCAGCAATCACATGGCCGCAGTTCAAGAAGATGCTTGCAATGAAGTATTTTCCGGCGAGCGCAAAAAGGCAAATGGAAAGAGATCTCCGCAACTTGAGGCAAGGAGACAAAACCGTGGCGGAGTACGAGAGGGAATTTACTCGACTACTTAACTGTATTCCGCACGTTGTGAGGGACGACGAGGACAAGGCCCGTATGTTCGAGAACGGCCTTAGACCGTCCATTTTCAGATTGGTTCAGACCCTAAACCTCCAAACCTACCGGGAGGTTGTGGACCGTGCCTTGATAGTGGAGAAAGGCGCGGAGATTGCTAAGGAGAGAGAGAAGCTCTTGATAGAACGCGAGGAAAGAGGTCGGCGACCGAGGGCGCAAGTCATAAGCCCTATTCGAAGAAACCGCCGAAGCACCCGAGGAGCCAATCTGGAGGACGCGGCTCATCTTCACACCGGGGAGGACCTGACGGTCGGCGACCCCCGCGTTGCGTGATTTGTGGTGGACCCCATGTGCCGCCGCAATGCCCGCAGCGTGGAGGCAAGTGCTACCTTGTGGTCAGGAGGGCCACTTTCGATCAGAGTGCCCGCGAGGCTCGACACGACACCTTCATCAGCATCGGCACCAGTTATTCAAGGACAGGTGACCCCGCCCACCTACTCTCAGTCTGGACGACCACCGGCGTCGCGACAGTACGAGGGGCCAAGGCAGGCCCCAAGTGGGCGCATGTATGCGGCCCAAACTGAGGAGGCTTCAGCGGCAGAGGACGTCGTTGCAGGTATTATCTTGATTCATAGCATTCGAGTTCGAGCTTTATTTGACACTGGTGCATCTCATTCATTCATTGACCGGCTGTTTGCCGAGTTGCATGGCATTGAGTTAGTTCCTACCTTGCATCCGGGACGAGTCTTAGTTCCCGATCATACCTTTGGAGATTCGGGAGTTTTCCCCTAGTTGTCCTATTAGGATTGGGGATTGGATTTTGCCGGCAGATTTGTTGGCCCTCCATCGACTTGGAGAATTTGATGTGGTATTGGGCATGGATTGGCTCACAAGATATCATGCTACCATTGATTGTGAGAATCGACTCGTGAGGTTTCGAGAACCAGGACAAGAGGAAATTGTGTTCAGAGGCTGCAAAAGTTCACTGTTTGCGATGACTATCTCTCCACCAGAGCAAAACATTGATTAGGAGTGGATGTGTCGCCTACTTGGCTACTGTTGTGGATAGTAGCAGTGAGACTCCGAGAGTTGAGGATATCCCAGTTGTGCGAGAGTTTACTGATGTGTTCCCGGCAGAGCTACCGGGGTGCCTCCGATAGAGAGATCGAGTTTGTGGTGGATCTGATCCCTGGAACTACCCCAATCTCGAAAGCACCATATAGGATGGCACCGGCAGAGTTAAAGAGCTCAAGGCACAACTTCAAGACTTGTTGGAAAAAGGCTTCATCTGACCGAGCGTTTCACCTTGGGGAGCACCAGTTTTGTTCGTCAAGAAAAAGGATGGATCACTTCGCCTTTGCGTGGACTATCGCGAGCTTAACAAGGTCACAATTAAGAATAAGTATCCATTGCCGAGGATTGATGATTTGTTTGATCAACTCCAAGGATCAAGAGTGTATTCGAAGATTGACCTTCAGTCTGGATATCACCAACTCAAGATCAAGCCAGAGGATGTTCCTAGGACGGCTTTTAGGACACGGTATGGACACTATGAGTTTACTGTTATGCCGTTTGGGCTCACTAATGCCCCGGCAGCTTTTATGGATTTGATGAACCGTGTCTTCAAGCCCTTTTTGGATAGATTCGTCGTGGTGTTCATCGACGACATTTTGGTGTACTCTCGAAGTGATGAAGAACATGAGGATCACTTGCGGCAAGTGTTGCATTTACTTCGAGAGAAAGAGCTCTACGCCAAGCTGAAGAAATGTGAGTTTTGGCTACGAGAGGTAGCGTTCTTGGATCATGTAATATCAGATAAAGGAATAGCTGTGGACCCCAAGAAAATTGAGGCAATTAAGGATTGGCCTAGACCGACGAACATCACCGAGATTCGGAGTTTCATCGGTCTGGCCGGCTACTATCGGCGTTTTGTTGAGGGATTTGCAAGGTTATCTACTCCCCTAACGCGACTAACGCATAAAGGCACCAAGTTTATCTGGAATGATGCGTGTGAGAAAGCTTCAGGGATTGAAGGAACGGTTGACAACCGCCCCGATCTTGGCTCTGCCTACTGTAGGAGCGGGATACGTGATCTACAGTGATGCTTCCTTGAGTGGGTTAGGTGTGTTTGATGCAAACACGAGAAGGTTATTGCTTATGCCTCTCGTCAATTAAAGGACTACGAGAAAAACTATCCCACTCATGATTGGAGTTAGCCGCCGTGGTATTTGCATTGAAGCTGTGGCGACACTATTTATATGGTGAACATTGTGAGGATACACTGATCATAAGAGCCTAAAGTACCTCTTTACTCAGAAGGAGTTGAATCTTAGGCAGCGCAGATGGTTGGATCTGCTTAAGGATTATGATTTGACTATTCTCTACCATCCTGGGAAAGCAAATGTAGTAGCCAGATGCTCTAAGTCGCAAATCGATGGAAAATTTAGCGATGATGATCACTTACCAGCACCATTACTTCAAGATATGAGACGGTTGGAATTGGAAGTTGTGGCACCTGAGACACCCATGAGATTGATGGCATTGGTGTTACGACCGACTCTTATGGAAAGGATCAAGATGAAACAAGTCCAAGATCCTAGTTTGGAAAAGATTCGGGCTACACTTGTGGATGGCCGAGCCGGTGAGTTTCATGTGGATGATCATGGCATACTTCGTTTTCGAAGTCGACTTTGTGTACCGGCGGATTTGGAGATCAAAGAAGAGATCCTGAAGGAAGCGCACCGAGCACCTTATTCTCTTCACCCAGGTGGCACCAAAATGTACAAGGACTTAAGGTTACTTTATTGGTGGCCCGGCATGAAGAAAGATGTTGGGAAATTTGTGGCTCAATGCTTGACATGTCAACAAGTGAAAGCCGAGCACCGACTTCCCGCAGGCAAGTTGCAGAGTTTCCCATTCCCGTGG